>OW240916.1:263435643-263453143 GCA_933207985.1 Pelobates cultripes | reverse complement strand
TCCTGTGGGACTTTCAGATCCAGACAGACAATCAAGTAGTTGCCAACTAATTCAACATTGTTGTGGTAGACAAGGAACGGAAGACTCCAGTGGTGGTGAATGTGGCAATACCCAGGGAGCATATCATCAGGAAGAAGGAACATGAGAAAGTGGACAAATGCCAATGAGTAAAAAAGGTGCTAGAAAGGATGTGGAAAGTGAAGCCATTAGTAGTCTCAATTGTGATAGGAACACTCGGAGGGTGCAGACGGTGACGGTGTGTGTGTGTGTATAGTGGATGCAGAGGGTGACTGTGTGTGTGTGTATAGTGGATGCAGAGGGTGAGAGTGTGTGTGTGTGTGTGTGTGTGTGTGTGTGTGTGTGTATGTATGCATGTAAAATGGGGTACTGGATTCAGCAGATCCCAGAAGGTACATCTAAGATCACTGTCCAGATTAGTAAAAATCGAGGAACAGCCAAGATACTGCACATAAAATGATATAAAAATTTTGAGACTCAGAAGTGATAGAGAATTGAAACTGGATTAGGAAAGGGTCACATGCAAAATCAAAAATGGCTGATCTTTTGTCTACCTACAGAAAGTATAGTTTAACTTGGTTAATTACAGATATTTAACCTATACACATTGCAAGCAAAATCACCAACATATGTATAGTGTAACTTTAAAATGAAATGCTGCTTGAATCTAGGACATGTAAAGCATGACGTCATGTAAGCCACCTAAATCTCTAGATGCTAAATGTAATTTTTTATGAACACATATTACGAGAAACTGGATTTTAAAGGGCATAGAATACAGACCAGGAGAATTGTGAAACTACATACCATATGTACATTTAAGACAAATCTCTAATTCTAAACAGTTACCCCCATCGAACCATATTATATATATATATATATATATATATATATATATATATATATATATATATATATATATATATAGTAATCCATAAGGTTGCTCCACTGTTTAGAATTAGAGATTTGTCTTACATGTACATATGGTATGTAGTTTCACAATTCTCCTGGTCTGTATTCTATGCCCTTTAAAATCCAGTTTCTCGTAATATGTGTTCATAAAAAATATATATAAAGACAGGCTGTATGTAAACATTTTCGCATAAGAGCTTGCACCAAGGTGACTTCTTACATGACATCCTTATGACTTAAGTCTACTTTGGGAAAGGTGCCAGAAACTAGTTTGCTGTTTGGAGTGTTAGGCTCCACTGTACTTATTCTAATTCATTGTTTGTTGATGTCTAAGAACCGCAATACATCATAAGATCCTGCATGGGAATTATGACTGTTAAAGATTCAGTGATGCCTTGATATATTGAAATAGTAAGCAAATAGAGATAAAGATGGAGGAGGTATGTGGAGGCCAGGGTAAGTTTAACTAACTGTGATGTTCACAGAGAGTGTGTGTGGGGAGAGGGGATAACATGGACCTAATGAGGTATTCCAGCACTAAAGTGTACAACCCCTTAGTGACCAGACCGCTTTAAAATTTTCTTACCGTTTGGGACCAGGGCTGTTTACATTTCTGCTGTGTTTGTGTTTAGCTGCAACTCTTCTCTTACTCATTTACTGTAGCCAAACACATTATATACCGTTTTCTCGCCATTAAGTGGTCTTTCTAAAGATATTTTTTTCATATCATAATTTACTATAAAAGTAATGATAAAATATGATGAAAAAAAAAGTAAAAAAACAAAACACTTTTTTGAACTTTGACCCCCAAAATCTGTTACACATCTACAAAAGTTTCTAAATTTTGTCCTGAGTTTAGAAATGCCCAATGTTAACCTGTTCTTGGCTTTTTTATTGGAAAGTTATAGGGCTATAAGTACAAGTAGCATTTTGCTATTTCCAAGCAATTATTTTTCAAAATGAACGCTTTACATTTTAACACTGATATCTGTCAGTAATCCCTGAATAACCCTTCACATGTATAGATTTTTTTGAAAAAGAAGACAACCTAAGGTATTAAACTAGGGTATTTTGACTCTTTTCATGCAACCATTTTACCAACAATCTATGCCAAATTTAAAAAAATAATAATTGGTGATTTTTTTTGACACACATAGCAATTTAAGAATACATGTACTGAGAACTTTAAGGGTTACTGCCAAAGAACACCCCAATATGTGTTCAGCAACATCTCCTGAGTACAGTGATACTACCCATGTATAGGTGTGTCGGGTTCTCTGGGGGCTAAAATACCTTGATTTGCCTTATTTTGAGGGTGCTCATTCCAGTTTTCCAACTTGGAATTTTCACAGCTGGTCATCATGCACCCATGTCATATTTGGGACATTATTGAAGCAGGCCAATGTAATTTACCCCCATCGAAACATATATTTTAAAAAAATAGACAATCCAGGGTATTCAATATGGGGTATGTCCAGTATTTGTTTGTAGCCACTTAGTCACAAACACTGGCCAAAGTTAGCATTTACAGTTGCAATAAAAAGTATGTGAACCCTTTGGAATGATATGGATTTCTGCATAAATTGGTCATAAAATGTGATCTGATCATCATCTAAGTCACAACAATAGACAATCACAGTCTGCTTAAACTAATAACACACAAAGAATGAAATGTTGCCATGTTTTTATTGAACACACCATGTAAACATTCACAGTGCAGGTGGAAAAAGTATGTGAACCCTTGGATTTAATGATCAGATCACATTTTATGACCAATTTGTGCAGAAATCCATATCATTCCAAAGGGTTCACATACTTTTTCTTGCAACTATATGTTTGTGTGTGTGTTAAAAATACAAAAAACTATTATGAATGCTAACTGTGGCCAGTGTTTTTGACTAAGTTGCTACTAAAAAAGACTGAACATACCTCACTTGCAATACCGTGGGTTGTCTTAACTTGCAAATCGTATGCCATCATTGGGGTAATTCTCATTCCTGGGCTACCATTCGCTCTCAAAGGCAACATAACCAACCTAGAAATTTTAAAAGTAAAAACAAATTGACCCTTATATTTGACCATGTAACTTTCAAAAACACGATAAAACCTGTACATGGGGGTACTGTTATATTCTGGAGACTTTGCTGAAAACACATATTAGTGTTTCAAAACAGTAAAACGTATCACAACAATATCATCAGTGAAAGTGCTGTTTGTGTGTGAAAAATGCAAAAAACTTCACTTTCACTGACAATATTATCGCTGTGATATGTTTTACTGTTTTGAAACACTAATATTTGTGTTCAGCGAAGTCTCCAGAGTAAAAGAGTACCCCCCCATGTACAGGTTTTAGGGTGTCAAAGTTAAATACAGTGCTAGCAAATTAAATTCTCTGGACTTTTGGCCTGGGTTGTCAGGCAGGTCCGTCAAAGTGCAATCAATAAAATTACTTAATTATGTAACAATATTACATAAATACACACATAGAATATAAATATATATACATATTTATATATTTGAAGTCTACATGTATATTTATGAAATTTTGTATATGGATATATATATATTTCGTATTATTTTGATTTATTTAAATATAGATTTATATATAATTTCATTCTGAGTGTATTTTAATATGAATATATATATCAATATTCAAAATACAGTTAGAATAACTATATATATATATATATATATATATATATATATATATATATATATATATATAAAAATTATTTTAAAGTTTTTAATTTACTTATTTGTATTTAATAATATAAACACACTATATATATATATATATATATATATATATATATATATATATATATATACATATACACACACACAATATATTTTATATAATTGTAATTTAATGAGTATTTTTATATTAATATATGCATATATTAAAGGACCACTAAAGGCACCCAGACTGGGTGCCAGGTCCAGCTAGGTTTAACCCTTTTTGCTGTAAACATATATATATATATATATATAGAAGACAACAAGTAGAAAGGCTGCTCTCCGGATTTAAAACAAAAAATTTATTTAAACATATTTAAAAACCACGACCAACGTTTCGGTCCCCGCTCGGGACCTTCCTCAGGGTCAAAAAATATTTTTTGACCCTGAGGAAGGTCCCGAGCGGGGACCGAAACGTTGGTCGTGGTTTTTAAATATGTTTAAATAAATTTTTTGTTTTAAATCCGGAGAGCAGCCTTTCTACTTGTTGTCTTCTACATACTTTGGAGCTCTGGTGGTGCGCCCGGTATTGGACCATGTTGTAAGCGTGAGTGCAGGGGACATTTCGATTTTTTTATATATATATATATATATATATATATATATATATATATATATATACACACACACATATACACATACATACATACACACACACACACACACAAATTATATTTTTATTTATTAACTATTTTTTATTTTACACATGCAGCACAGGCAGTCTCCCCACACCGGAAACAACGGCAGCGATCAAGTAAGTAAATAATACCGTTATGACTGTTCAGAACCGTCAACGGTCGTCAAGGGGATTTTTTTGATGACGGTCCTGAACCGTCAGTGGTCGTTAAGGGGTTAAGGACCGTTTTTTGTTGGACGTACCTTATACGTCCGCGGTCGGGAAAGGGTTAAACTGTGTTGGATTGTCATTAGTTTTTTTTTTTTTTATTATTATTCTTCTTATTAAAAGGAACATTCCAGACTCCTAATTAATTTCAGCTTGCTGAAGTGCTTTATGCGTGAAGAATGTGTCCTCTTTTTGTTTCCTTTTAGAATAAGTAAAGATTTCAGTGCAAACTGACACTTTTATAAATCAACCTTCTTATAACCCCCGTTTGTCTGACAACAGGTCCTGTTACTTTCTAATTTGGTTGGCTCAGTAATGCTAAACTAAAACAGCACGCAATTCCCCAACAGCACCTGCCTTGCAAAGTCTTCTCATTGAGTTGTATTGGGAAGTCTGTGATTGGACAGCCACAGCAAGTCTGCACTTGGTTAGAAAGGGAGAGCTTACAAAGGCTGCAGTCATTGGATCTGGGGTGGGCCTCCCGAACGAGGACCACCCCAGATCCTCATTAGAACGTGGAAAACTGAAGTGTCAAGTATGAAAACCACAAAGGAAACAATTAATAGAATGCTCCATCTTGTCTCCCGAACGCAGGTCGGCAAGTGTCTGGAACGGATTTCGGCCAGGTACTCCCGCGTACGCCAGTGGAGATAGACCTGCTGCCCATATGAATTCCCGACCACCTATACGAACGGCGTTCGGGAGATATGAACTACCGAAAGAGGGGAGCATTCTACACTAATCAGATTTCGTACGAACTATGTGGTTTTCGTTCAAAACCACGCAAACAGTTACCGGCTCTTGACACAAATTCTCTGGAACTATTTTGGGCTTCAACCTTGTGGCAGACGGGTCAAAACTTCCCCGCGATGGCAATCCAAAACTACAGAACAGATCGGAGCCATTTTTGGATATGATGGTCACTCAGATCACGGCTATGTGGGGTTTCCATGTATTTTGGGGGTACATTTTGGGTGTTTAAAAATGGTTATATTTTTCTGTTCTGGAGATAATAGAGTTTGTACAGTTCCTAACTCAATTATCTCTCAGGCACAGGGGAGAAGTTTTGTACATGTATATATTCTGTGACTGTGCTTCCATTAAACAGTTCTACTCCCAGCATTAAGCCTCGGCTCATGTGGGGTGGGGGGGATATGTGATACTGGTGATATTTTACTTTAGTGTTATCTGAGCTGTTTCTTTCTGGGAAAAAGGAATCCGTAGCGGTGATATATTGATGGACCGCCACAGTGATGACCCTTTTGAATTACTTTTCTTAAAGGAACGCTATAGTGTCAGGAATACAAATGTGTATTCCTGACACTATAAGTTTAAAAGGAAGTTCAATAGGAATATAGTTTTTTTGAAATGAAATTGAAATTCGGTCTTCACTCGTTCTTTGAAATTTCTATTTAGTAATTTGTCTTTCTGACGAATGGCTGAAATTCCCGCCCAAATTTCGGACAATAACAAAAGCCCAAGTGTTCAATTGGGCGTGCGCTGGAATTTTACAGTGTTATCTAGTGTGGGCAGATTACGTGTCCCACAGGGCCTTCATCTGCCTACATAAAGATTGCGGCAAGACCGGGGCAAGAAAAATAAAGGTAAAAAGGGGTTAAGGACCGGTTTTTGTTGGACGTACCTTATACGTCCGCGGTCGGGAAGGAGTTAAACTGTGTTGGGGGACAATAAAACGTAGTGGAGTTGGGAAGGGGGTTAAGAAAAAATAAATAAAACTTATGCAGCCATGACAGTGCTGCTTTAAAATTGTTAGAAAATTATATACACAAAATGGAGCACAGAAAAAAAAAAAAAAAGCACATACCAGTTCTTATCAAACAGCCCTTTCTCTTCCAATACTATAGCATCGTGGAGATGTGAGTTCAGGCAAAACATATAAAATCTTATAAAGGATTTTTCATCAAATCAAAGGTTAACGTTACTGACCATGTCACACAACCATGGATACACCTA
Organism: Pelobates cultripes; assembly: GCA_933207985.1. NCBI lineage: Eukaryota > Metazoa > Chordata > Amphibia > Anura > Pelobatidae > Pelobates > Pelobates cultripes. The sequence goes on along the minus strand of OW240916.1, from coordinate 263,446,659 downwards.
CAGTACATATTCTTTACTCACTCAATCTTTACTGTGCAAGTAAAATGAGACTGTGATAAACAAATGCTGAATGTCAAGTTGGGTCCAGTTTCAGTAGCACGTGAAAGCTTTTATAACTGGACGGCTTTCACAATGCTGTTTACGTGCTTCCAAATGCTATCATTACTAATTTTAAAGTCTGATGTCAAAATACTTCATCACGTAAAGACCACTAACAAACTAAATGTGATATCCCGCTCTTCCTTTTGGGGGTTTGCATTACTTAATGTTTATAAAAACTATTTGGAGATATAGATATATATATCCAGAGGCGTAACTAGAAACCACAGGGCCCGTTGCGAAAATTGCCCTTCCCTCCAGCCCCCCCTTAGCCTCCCTCCTCCCATACGTCTATCTTCCCCCTCCCATACGTTACCCCCTCCCCACACACATGCAAACAGATACACATGCAGACACACACACAGACAGACACACATATCTTTCCCTGGGGTCCAGTGGTGGCTCAGGCTGATGGGAGTCAGAGTTCCCACTCTGACTCCCTCTCCTTCCTCTCACGCGGCTCCCAGTGGTTGCTGGGAGGAAGTGACCGGGGCAGTCACTTCCTCCCAGCCTCTGACATCATCAGAGGGGGACCGGTCGCGCGGTTAAAGCACTGACCGGGCCCCCTGGAATTACATAGCATCGGGTGGCCCTAACAGCATGGGCTCCTTCAATTAGCCCCGGCTGTTACACCACGCGGGCCGGGGCCGCATTACTCAGCTGGCGGAACCCGCAGTCGCAGGGGTCCACATGGCCCCCTGAAGTGACGGGCCGGTCGCAGCTGCGAACCCTGCGACCGCGGTAGTTCCGCCAACATGTGTGTGTGTGTGTGTATATATATTTATATATATATTTTTTTTTTTATTATTTATTAATTATTATTATTATTATTTTTTTTTTTTTTTAATAAGCATTTAAATCAAAAGACGAAGAACAGGACAAAACCAGAAACGTAATGAAAAATATGGAATTCATAACTCCAGCACCTGACCTCTGAGTTACTTCTGTCTTGAGTGGTTATGGTGTCTGTAGTCTGTATGTGCAACATTTCATATTTTAGATTGATTTCTAACCTGGTGTCCATTTGGTTCCGCTACCTGCCTCTACCATTTCCGACAGGTGCAGGGCATAATTCATTGACCAAGAGCAATCAGCTGACACTGCCTGCCAATGAGCTAGCCCGGTACTGTTAGACTTAGCTCTGGAGAGTCTAAAAAAGCTCCTGCTTTTAAGTTTCTGGCTCTTATAAGTAGTGAAGGTGAGGAGCAACGCCTGGCAGACCTCAGTTAACAAGTCAATTTACTAGTTTTAATGCGTAGTCCATAGTGGTAATGGTTCTTAGGGTGTTCATTTAAACAGGGTGCAGAAGCTCAGTCCCTGGCATCTAAAGGAAAGTGAGCTTCAAAAAGATAGGACATAATATCACTACATACGATACAGTCAGAACTCAGTTTGACACTGTAAATAAAGAGGGAAAAGAAGACTCCAAACAGACAACAAACGCCAAAGATAATGGTGCAGATCTCCCATCTCATTGTCTATATATAATTGACAGCGAGAAAATATGAGACCCAGGAGTTATTATATGTGTATTAATCTGGAAGGCCTGTTATAAATAATTCTTTACTCTAAAATGCAAGGTCAGCAGCTGTGAAATTAGACATTTTAACTACAATTATAAACCCACCACTAGAGACAAGTAACTATACTTCCTCCACAGCCCTTATCCTTAAACTGGATCTGAGATCCGAGTATTCTGGAGAGAATGGGGAAGGTCTTTAAAGGTAAATTATAAAAATGAGACATGAGAGAATAAAATGGAAAACATGCAAAAGGAAAGAAAATGTAAACGAGCTACAATGGCTTGTTTCCCGCACAAAACTCTAGATGTAATTGCAGCCAAGTGTCCAGCTACAAATCCCATAAACACCTGTTTTTTGTAGCCACAGTCACACCTCACCTGGCTGTAACTCACACAGCCTTAATGGGAAAAAAAAAATGGTTTATACGTTTCTCTGTGAATTGAACTTTACACACAGGATGCACAGTCACCAACACCCCTGAAAATGAGTACTGTATTTCATAAAGATAAAATCTTCATGAAATACTTGTGACTGTGTTGGAATTTCACTGGAATTCCAATACAGACAAGAGATATACAGAGACAAACAAGGGACTACTTGGTCTCTGTATTTCTCCTCTGTCCGACATGTCTAGACACAAGGTAGAGTCTTGCAGGATCTTTCAGAGACCTTAAATGCTGTACTCTCGCGCATGCACAAGAGAACAGCAATGAAGTCAGCGCCAAGGAAGAACCCGTAGGACCAAGATTGCGGCGCCCCACGAGGGACAGGTTCAGATAGGTATAGTAATTTTTACCTCCCCCCCCCAGCCACCAAAACCCAAGCTGCAATGTCACTGTTGGGAGGCTTTGCAAAATAAAACTTAAATGTGGAGAGATTTTAGAATTTGGTATGTTTGTCTTGTAAGTTAATAATCACAGAAAACAAAATTGCCACACAAAATTATATATTTATATAAAGAAAATTAGACATTTTAAGCACTTATCCTCATATATGGATAACCTTAATATCACTTAGGGCCCCCACAAGATGCTAATGGGGGAGGGACGGGGGGATTGACAAAAGGTCCAGTAGCTCCCTCCTTATAATTAGAGAATGAATGAAGACCGAACTGAAATTCAGTCCTTGTTGGTTCTTTGTAATTTCTACTCGTTAATTCGACTTTTAAAATGAACGAATAGCTGAAATTCCTGTCCAAATTTTGGACAATAGCAAATGCCCACATCTGCAACTGGGCATGCGCAAGAATTTCACAGTGCCAGCTAGTGTGGCAAGATGACCTGTCTCGCAGGGCCTTCATCTGTGAACATAAGATGGCGCGCCTAGGAGACAGATTCAGACAAGAAATAAAGAGTGAAATGGGGGACCTAAAAGCATTGGGGGGGAGCAGTTCCATGCATGTGACATTCCTAAACACTTCCTGTAAAGTGAAATCTAATGTTTAAACTCAGTCTGTTTAATTTACAATTTCTTTACAATTTGCTTGCTTTCCTATGAGGATTCCGGTGACGCTAGAAGTCCTCATGCATAACATGAAGACTTCCAGCGTCATTTAGGCAACCAAAAGTCGCACAAAGACCCGGAAATCCCTCTAGTGGCTGTCTGATAGACAGCCACTAGAGGAGGAGTTAACCCTAGCAAGTAATTATTGCAGTTTATTAAAAACTGCAATAATTACATGCTCAGGGTTAAGGGTGATGGAACACTGCTCCAAGACTGGACGGCTATAGTGTCCCTTTAAGCAAATGTATCTTCAATATTTTTCGAAATGTGTATCTGCCCTATTGAATTAAAATCCATATTTCAGTATACTTTCCATAATTGATATTTGTAGCTTAAAAAGATACTCATGCCAGAATTAATCCTTAATGTTTTTTTCCAATTGTATACACATTATTCACTTGTTAAAGTGGCAGTGTGCTTAATGCATCCACCTATAATAGAAGAGACAGCATCTGATGTGTTGAGTTTTAGGACTTCAAATAAATCCCACATCGACTACGACACTTTAGATTTACCCCGTTATTACGTTTTTATACAATCTTCGCAAATCAGTACAGGTGTAAGGAGACAATTCAAAGCATCTTGCCCAATTTCCGATCCCAGTATTAAAACAATTGGTGCTTGCGTCATCAATTTAATGTTATAACATTACTATACATAACAAAAGTGAAAACTCACTTCTTCAGGAAAGTGTATCAATTAAACTGTTAAGAGCTTGCCCTCAATGCACCCTAATTAGTCTCCTGCAACTGTCAAAAAAAAAAAACCAAAAAAAAAAAACAACAACCACCACCAAGCCCTCGGTGAATACTTTTCTAACCTTACCCTATGTTTCTCTATACCCCACTCCCTCTCAATGAGCAAGGCCCTCAAATACTCTGTTCCTGTGCGTCCAACTTGCCTGGTTACAATTACGTGTCCACCCATTGTACAGCGCTACAGAATTATTTTGGCACTTTATAAGTAATAATAATATACATCTCCATGTGAACAAAATAAATATTTGCACGAATAAAATGTGTAACATTCTTCTACTGAAAGTCTGAAGAAAATGTCAGGGAAGTTAGTTATAGGTTACTAAAATTAAAGGACTAGGATTAAGAATGTTTAATTTGGATCACTGTACAAGCAGGCAATACAGCAGAAAAGCAGTACTATGGAGAACATACTCTTCAAAGAGCTTATGCCTGTAATTTCACAGGGTCGTAATAAATTAAATCACATATCCAGCTTAGAAATCTTCAACCAGTTTAAGAGCAAAATCAGTTAATTGTACTGAAAAAAAGTGTAAATAATAAAATAACAGATGTGCTCCAGGAACATTTTTTTGTTAACTATAGATTTGTTTATGCTAAATATCATCTGCTTGTCAAAATACTGAAAATAAAATAAATTCAATAATAATAATAATAATAATAATAATAATAATAATACCATGGGAGAATCAAGGTAAAAGTGTTTTCAGTCACCCAATCCTAAAGAGAATATTGAGTATTGGGTATATAAAGGAATGACCAAGGATAAACTTGGGTTGTGATATAGCCAGGAATAGACCCTTATGCTGTGATGGGAATCTTTAAATTCCACCTGTTCATGACTGTGGTTAAAGAGACACTACAGTAACCAGAACAACCGCAGCCTATTGTACTTGTTCTGGTGAGTAGAATCATTTACTTCAGGCTTTTTGCAGTAAAAACTGGCTTTTCAGAGAAAATGCAATGCTTACATTACAGCCTATGGATACCTCCAGTGTCCACTCCTCAGATAGCCCCAAGAGGTGTTTCCTGTGCAGCACTGCCATTCAGTGTCTACATCCTCTGCATGGAGATATTGAACTTTTGTCATAGAAATGCATTGATTCAATGCATCTGTATGGGGAGATGCTGATTAGCTTGAGCTGGCTCTGCCAACATTATAAGCTAAGCCAACCTAATGCTTTCCTATGCTGAGATCAAGACTCTGATGATGTCAGCCAAGCAGGCAGATCAGCAGCAACAGACTGGAGTAAAGGTAAGATTTTACTATATTTATTTAGGGAGGCAAGAAGGGCCAGAGGGGAGGGTGAGCTAGATGGTGTTTTTAGAGGACCACTATAGTGCCAGAATAACATACTGGTTTTCCAGGCTCTATAGGGTCCTTGGGTCCCCCTCACCCTCAGGGCCCCCCTCCCACCGGGCTCTAGGGTGAGGAAGGGGTTAATCACTTACCTTTTTTCCAGCGTCGGGCTCCCTTGGCGCTGGGGAATCTCCTCCTCTCCTCGTCATTGGCTGAATGCGCATGAGCGGCAAAATCACAGTGAAGTGCAGAAGCACCTTTAGCGGCTGTCAATGAGACAGCCTCTAGAGGCAGGATTAACCCATTTGTAAACATAGCAGTTTCTCTGAAACTATGTTTACAGAATAAAGGGTTAACCCTAGATAGACCTGGCACCCAGACCACTTCATTAAGCTGAAGTGGTCTGGGTGCCTATAGTGGTCCTTTAACTATAGGGTCAGTAAAACATGTTTGTGTTCCTAACCCTTTAGTGTTCCTTTGACTTATGCTTTCAACTGTATTTGACTTGCTGGAAATCACTGAATCACAGCTTTCAACCAGCTAGAAGGGCACCACAGTACAGTTACGAATAGTCTCGCAGAATCCACAGCCAGCATTTAGGGTTATGGGAAAAACAAAAAAATAAACAAACAATGACCATTTATCACTGTGGGATTAATTCATGCACTACAGTATTCAGTCCAATGAACGTTACCTGCATACTATCTTTACAACCATTTTAAACTTTCACATAACCTTTTTTTTTCTTAGAGGTTTCCAAGCACTAGACACTATAACCACTAGAGCATGGTGAAGGGAGGGGGGAGTGGCACTCCTGGCATCACGAGCAGTACTGCAAGTTGCAGTGGTTATACTGCTTACAGTACTTCTTAAAATTGTATGGTCATAATTTGGAAACTCACCTGACATTGTCAAGCGATGTTAGAGTCAACACTAACAAGTATTAAAAATCAAAATGCATATTAGCACAATTATGTGAGGTTTGTTTCACACTGAAAGCTTATCACACACTATACTGCGACACAGTGGTACTAAAAACCTATTTTAAAAAAGTGTACTGGTATCTATTTGGTGTTACTCCATTACATAATAGGATTACTATTTATGTTAGACCGCTGTAAGGAAATGTAGACGTTTTACACAACAGTGTTTTTCACTTTACAGATGAATTAAGATGACCCTTAAAATCTTGTTACTGTATCCATAACTTATTTTGTCATTACTTTTAAGAGGAACTGTTACTTAGTATAACCAAATGGATAATTAAAGTTTAGCAACTGGTTGTGCTAAATGTTTTTTACATTTTTTGAAAAAAAACACAACAAAAACATTATTTATATTTTGTCAGCCAACATAGGTTGCCGTTTGTAAATTAGTTACAATTTGCAATGCTGTACTCACGGTGCTTTTGCATGTATATAGAAAGAATTCCAAGTGTACACATTTTGTTGTCTGAGTCAGATGGAAGTGCAGTGGCACTAAATAAGGTGTTTTTTTTTTTTGTTTTTTTTACTATTTAGCCCCCATTAAACTGTAAAAATTTACTTGGGTGAAGGAACAAAGAACTGTCCCTAGTCTGGAAGTGACAGTTCCTTTTTGAAGTTTTATTTAATAACTGTATAGCACTAGAAAAAAAAAAAAAAAGACAATATATTAAAATAATATATCAAGTATACTTTAAAGGGACACTGTAGGCACCCAGACCACTTCAGATCAGTGAGGTGGTCTGGGTGCAGTGTCCCCATAACCCTTAGTGCTGCAATGTTAAACATTGCAGTTCCAGAGAAACTGCAATGTTTACACTGCAGCACTAAGTCATTCTCTAGTGGCTGTCAATCAGACAGCCACTAGAGGGCCTCCTGGATTGAAACAAATCTTTGGTTCGGTATCTGACACTGGACGTCCTCACGCTTTGCATGAGGAGCTCCAGCATCAGATTTTTCCCCATAGGAAAGCATGGACAGCGGCACTTGGGTAAGGTAAGTAAATAAAGGGTTTTTAGCCCTTTATTCACTGCGGAGGGGAGACAAGTGAGGCAGGGGGAGTGATAGTGCCAGGAATACAGCTTTCTATAACAATAACAATGAGTGTAGTGGTTATGTTGTCTATAATTTCGATGAACCATCTCTCATTTTAATACTAAACCATTTAGGAACTATTTGACGTAAGCCAGGCCTCTTTCTGGTCACCCAGAGACCCCTCCACTCATCTCAACGCCACCAATAATGCAGAAATAAAAGTTTTGCATTATCAGTGTCAGTAATAAGAGTGATGGGAGTGTGACAGTGATGGCAGGCTGGGTTGCTGACAGTGATGGGAGTGTGACAGTGATGGCAGGCTGGGTTGCTGATAGTGATAGGATACGAACACAGGTTTTCCTCCCCAGTAACTGCTGCAGGATCTCCTCCCCCGGGCTGTCCGGAGCGAGGTGGTCTAAGCAGCTCTTGTTGCTGGAGGGCCCCGGCCTTGTTTAACGGGGATCTCCTGGCTTCGTCTCCGCTACTCTGAGCCCTGAATCCTCCTGTCTTCCCATCGTCCGTCCCTTCAGCTCCCCGGCCTCTCGCTATCCCAGTGCCCGGGTTCGGACCACTGACTGAATGAGAGTGCTGGGACAACTCATCCAGGTTGCAAGAAACTGACATTGATAACTCAGAGGTACTTAAAGGACCACTATAGGCACCCAGACTACTTCAGCTCAATGAAGTGGTCTGGGTGCCAGGTCCCTCTAGTTTTAACCCTGCAGCTGAAAACATAGTTTCAGAGAAACTGCTAAATCCCGCCTGTAGTGGCTGTCTCACTGACAGCTGCTAGAGGCGCTTCCACGATTCTCACTGTGAAAATCACAATGAGAAGACGCTGGACGTCCACAGGAAAGCATTGAGTAATGCTTTTCTATGGGCGGTTTAAATGTGCGCGTGGCTCTTGCGGAGGAGAGGTGCCCGGCACTGGAGAAAGGTAAGTGGCTGAAGGGGGGCCCTAAAGGGTGGGGGGGACCTAATGACCCTATAGTGCCAGGAAAACGAGTTTGTTTTCCTGGCACTATAGTGGTCCTTTAAGAGATAACAAAACATTGCCATCAACAATGTTAACATTTGTCAGTTAGTAGGACTCTAGGGGCTGGAAAATGTTAAAGTCTTCACATTTGGTGTCACTGAACACTTGCAATTCTTCTACATGAGAAGCATCTGACTAGCTAAAAACACTAATTAGGTCCCTGCCCCCCTTTAATACATTATAAAATGACCTTTATTCCAACGCCGCGCTGGTCTGCCCCATATTCACCTCCTTGGCTGACATTTTCCCATAGGAAAGCATTGGACTGGCAGCACTGACCTAGGAAGTACCTCTAGTAGTCTTCTGAGTGAGCGTCACTAGAGGTGTTCCTAGGCAGCAATGTAAATACTGTCTTTTCTCTGAAAAGGCAGTTTACTGCAAAAAGACTGACTATACTCGTGCATTAGGATCCTCCACGATGTGCACATCGCAGGAGGCGAACACAGGCCCATTGCCAAAGTACCTCGGGCCTGGAATCAGATGAGTGAAAGAAAGGATTATTTAACCTGTTCAGTGTCTAGGGGTGGGGCAGAGGAACACTTTAGTGTTACAACTAAAGCAGTGGATAACCTTTGGCACTAAAACTGTTGCAGACTGATACCCATTACCTTACCCAGTCAAGCAATGCATACAATTAGTATTGCACAATAGCCGAGATAAACCAATTTAGCCATTATAGTGACCAAAAGCCGCAAGTCTGTGTTGTGGAAAAAGCATGTGACAAATGATGCAGGCCAATTTTTTGGGGAGTGTGACAGTGATGGCAGACTGGGTTGCTGAGAGTATGACAGTGATGGGAGTGTGACAGTGATGGCAGGCTGGGTTGCTGAGAGTGTGACAGTGATGGCAGGCTGGGTTGCTAAGAGTGATGGGAGTGTGACAGTGATGTCAGGCTGGGTTGCTAAGAGTGATGGGAGTGTGACAGTGATGGCAGGCTGGTTTGCTGATAGTGTGACAGTGATGGCAGGCTGGGTTGCTGAGAGTGTGACAGTGATGGCAGGCTGGGTTGCTGAGGGTGATGGGAGTGTGACAGTGATGGCAGGCTGGGTTGCTGAGAGTGTGACAGTGATGGCAGGCTGGGTTGCTGAGAGTGTGACAGTGATGGCAGGCTGGGTTGCTGAGAGTGTGACAGTGATGGCAGGCTGGGTTGCTGAGAGTGTGAGAGTGATGGCAGGCTGGGTTGCTGAGGGTGATGGGAGTGTGAGAGTGATGGCAGGCTGGGTTGCTGAGAGTGTGACAGTGATGGCAGGCTGGGTTGCTGAGAGTGACAGTGATGGGAGTGTGACAGTGATGGCAGGCTGGGTTGCTGAGAGTGTGACAGTGATGTCAGGCTGGGTTGCTAAGAGTGATGGGAGTGTGACAGTGATGGCAGGCTGGTTTGCTGATAGTGTGACAGTGATGGCAGGCTGGGTTGCTGAGGGTGATGGGGTGTGACAGTGATGGCGAGGCTGGGTTTGCTGAGTGTGACAGTGATGGCAGGCTGGGTGCTGAGAGTGTGACAGTGATGGCAGAGCTGGGTTGCTGAGAGTGCTTTGACAGTGATGGCAGGCTGGGTTGCTGAGAGTGTGACAGTGATGGCAGGCTGGGTTGCTGAGAGTGTGACAGTGATGGTAGGCTGGGTTGCTGAGAGTGTGACAGTGATGGCAGGCTGGGTTGCTGAGAGTGTGACAGTGATGGCAGGCTGGGTTGCTGAGAGTGTCACAGTGATGGCAGGCTGGGTTGCTGAGAGTGTGACAGTGATGGCAGGCTGGGTTGCTGAGAGTGTGACAGTGATGGCAGGCTGGGTTGCTGAGAGTGTGACAGTGATGGCAGGCTGGGTTGCTGAGAGTGTGACAGTGATGGCAGGCTGGGTTGCTGAGAGTGTGACAGTGATGGCAGGCTGGGTTGCTGAGAGTGTGACAGTGATGGCAGGCTGGGTTGCTGAGAGTATGACAGTGATGTCAGGCTGGGTTGCTAAGAGTGATGGGAGTGTGAGAGTGATGGCAGACTGGGTTGCTGACAGTGATGGGAGTATGACAGTGATTGCAGGCTGGGTTGCTGACAGTGATTGCAGGCTGGGTTGCTGACAGTGATGGGAGTGTGACAGTGATTGCAGGCTGGGTTGCTGACAGTGATGGCAGGCTGGGTTGCTGAGAGTGTGACAGTGATGTCAGGCTGGGTTGCTAGGAGTGATGGGAGTGTGAGAGTGATGGCAGGCTGGGTTGCTGACAGTGATGGGAGTATGACAGTGATTGCAGGCTGGGTTGCTGACAGTGATTGCAGGCTGGGTTGCTGACAGTGATGGGGTGGCAGTGATTGCAGGCTGGGTTGCCCCGGCAGTGATGGCAGGCTGGGTTGCAGTGTGACAGTGATGGCAGGCTGGGTTGCTGAGGAGGCGTGAGCAGTGATGGCAGGCTGGGTTGCTGAGTGTGACAGTGATGGCAGGCTGGGTTGCTGAGGGTAAGTGTGAGAGTGATGGCAAGCTGGGTTGCTGAGAGTGTGACAGTGATGGCGAGCTGGGTTGCTGAGAGTGTGACTTGTGATAGCGAGCTGGGTTGCTGAGAGCTGACAGTGATGGGAGTGTGACAGTGATGGCAGGCTGGGTTGCTGAAGTGCTTGACAGTGATAGCAGGCTGGTTGCTAAAGTGATAGAGGAGTGTGACAGTGATGTCAGGCTGGGTTGCTAAGAGTGATGGGAGTGTGACAGTGATGGCAGGCTGGTTTGCTGATAGTGTGACAGTGATGGCAGGCTGGGTTGCTGAGGGTGATGGGAGTGTGACAGTGATGGCAGGCTGGGTTGCTG
>OW240916.1:263308842-263435543 GCA_933207985.1 Pelobates cultripes | reverse complement strand
AGTGATGGCAGGCTGGGTTGCTGACAGTGATGGGAGTATGACAGTGATTGCAGGCTGGGTTGCTGACAGTGATTGCAGGCTGGGTTGCTGACAGTGATGGGAGTGTGACAGTGATTGCAGGCTGGGTTGCTGACAGTGATGGCAGGCTGGGTTGCTGAGAGTGTGACAGTGATGTCAGGCTGGGTTGCTAGGAGTGATGGGAGTGTGAGAGTGATGGCAGGCTGGGTTGCTGAGGAGTGTGACAGTGATGGCAGGCTGGGTTGCTGAGTGTGACAGTGATGGCAGAGCTGGGTTGCTGAGAGTGTGACAGTGATGGGAGTGTGACAGTGATGGCAGGCTGGGTTGCTGAGTGATGTGACAGTGATAGCCGGCAGGCTGGGTTGCTAAGAGTGATGGGAGTGTGACAGTGATGTCCAAGGCTGGGTTGCTAAGTGATGGAGTGTGACAGTGATGGCAGGCTGGTTTGCTGATAGTGTGACAGTGATGGCAGGCTGGGTTGCTGAGGGTGATGGGAGTGTGACAGTGATGGTAGGCTGGGTTGCTGAGAGTGTGACAGTGATGGCAGGCTGGGTTGCTGAGAGTGTGACAGTGATGGCAGGCTGGGTTGCTGAGAGTGTGACAGTGATGGCAGGCTGGGTTGCTGAGAGTGTGACAGTGATGGCAGGCTGGGTTGCTGAGAGTGTGACAGTGATGGCAGGCTGGGTTGCTGAGAGTGTGACAGTGATGGCAGGCTGGGTTGCTGAGAGTGTGACAGTGATGGCAGGCTGGGTTGCTGAGAGTGTGACAGTGATGGCAGGCTGGGTTGCTGAGAGTGTGACAGTGATGGCAGGCTGGGTTGCTGAGAGTGTGACAGTGATGGCAGGCTGGGTTGCTGAGAGTGTGACAGTGATGGCAGGCTGGGTTGCTGAGAGTGTGACAGTGATGGCAGGCTGGGTTGCTGAGAGTGTGACAGTGATGGCAGGCTGGGTTGCTGAGAGTGTGACAGTGATGGCAGGCTGGGTTGCTGAGAGTGTGACAGTGATGGCAGGCTGGGTTGCTGAGAGTGTGAAAGTGATGGCAGGCTGGGTTGCTGAGAGTATGACAGTGATGTCAGGCTGGGTTGCTAAGAGTGATGGGAGTGTGAGAGTGATGGCAGACTGGGTTGCTGACAGTGATGGGAGTATGACAGTGATTGCAGGCTGGGTTGCTGACAGTGATTGCAGGCTGGGTTGCTGACAGTGATGGGAGTGTGACAGTGATTGCAGGCTGGGTTGCTGACAGTGATGGCAGGCTGGGTTGCTGAGAGTGTGACAGTGATGTCAGGCTGGGTTGCTAAGAGTGATGGGAGTGTGAGAGTGATGGCAGGCTGGGTTGCTGACAGTGATGGGAGTATGACAGTGATTGCAGGCTGGGTTGCTGAGAGTGTGACAGTGATGTCAGGCTGGGTTGCTGAGAGTGATGGGAGTGTGAGAGTGATGGCAGGCTGGGTTGCTGACAGTGATGGGAGTGTGACAGTGATGGCAGGCTGGGTTGCTGAGAGTGATGGGAGTCTGCATTAGTGATAGCGATGGGATACGGACACAGGTTTTCCTCCCCAGTACCTGCTGCAGGATCTCCTCCTCCCCCGGGCGGTCCGGAGCGAGGTGGTCTAAGCGGCTCTTGTTGCTGGAGGGCCCCGGCCTTGTTTACCGGGGATTTCCTGGCTTCGTCTCCGCTACTCGGGGCCCTGAATCCTCCTGTCTTCCCACCGTCCGTCCCTTCAGCTCCCCGGCCGCGGCCTCTCGCTATCCCGGTGCCCGGGTTCGGAACGCCTCGCCCTCTGCCCCTACCCGCCCCCGGGGCTCGGTCGAAGCCGTCAGACATAGCGCACAATGCCAGCAGCGGATCCGGTGCCGAGCAGGGTCAGCCCCCCGGGCCCGATTACAGTCCGGCTCCGCCCCCTGTCACCGACTACAGCGCCAAAACCGAGACAAAGCGCCACCTGCGGCATGGAAGACTGGCACACCGCGGCCGCGTTCTGATCGAACACTGCCAACTAGCGGCCGGAGGACCTAACTGCAACCAATGGAAAAAATCCGAAACATGGCGGCCATAACAGACTATCAAAGAACACTGCCAACTAGCGGCCGGAAGACCTAACTGCAACCAATGGAAATCCGAAACATGGCGGCCATAACAGACTATCATAGAACACTGCCAACTAGCGGCCGGAGGACCTAACTGCAACCAATGGAAATCCGAAACATGGTGGCCATAACAGCGCGAGTATCATAGAATACTGCCATCTAGTGGTCGGAGGACCAACACATGGGCTGCACTCCAAACTGGAACCAATAAGAGTCCGAAGCAGGGCGGCCATAACAGCTATACTATAACCTAGCGGACTCCATATAGACATAGAAGTGCATGTATTCTATGTCTATGGGACTCCATATCATTTGTGTTTGCATAGAATGTTGCCATTCTCATTTCAGTTCTTGGAATGCGGAAGAAACCTGAAGTGTCATTGATGGAACAACAATATTACAGCGCCACTTGGGAGGATTAAAATTGAAGATTATGCTAGCTTTAGTGTACCTATAATCTTAATTTTAGTAATGACAGGAGGCGAGTATTTTGCATTAAACTCTCTTTACTAACTCACACAGCAGTAAAGAAAAGTGAAAACATTAACCAATCAAAATGCAATAGGAAGCATAGTATTCACAGAGATAAGGCTCCTCCCCCTCATTCTAATGCGACATCATGAATACAGGTCCAAAGAGTCCAAAGTTCCATAACAGACGCCAACGGGCGATTATCCAAAAATGAAGGTTGAGCAGGCGAAGTCGTAGTTGAGTCCGTCCTGATAATGAGCTGTAACGCCCCGGAATTACACTGAAAGAGAACGTGAAATAGGTTAGGAACCGGTCTGGAGACTGGTTGAATTAAAGGTAACAGCCCATGATTAGATACAGGGATAACATATAACTGAAAATAATGGTGTAACGGATCACCTGGCACCCCGACTGGGTACCTCCGTTAAAGGATGCTCCTAGCGCTTCCTGAGGTCTCCAAGCACTGCAGCAGACACCACAACCACCGAACCGGAGAAGCATATGAATCCTCTCAAGCATAGGAATGCTGTAGACAGTTGAATAGGAACCATACGAATAGGTTTACTCTCCTAGCAGTCAAACTGGAACAGCATACAATAAATCCTTCCCCCAATAATGAGACGACACTTCACTTTGAGGGTTAAACAGGAACTCCGGTGCTGGCACACCCAGCCTGGTTTTTATTACAGTCTTGCAAATACAGGACCGCCCACAGGGAGGTATAAAACAACCAATCACATCACAGTTACATCCCACATATTCCCTCCCCTTATCCTGAGAGGAAACTCAATTATACATACAGTTAAAACATACTTTCTACCCAACTTTCATAACTTAAAACCATACATCACATTCACATAAAATTACATATTCACAATCAATCCATTCAGGGGAACAACATATTCAAAAATGGCACAAATCAGACAAGGGGTTCAAAAGTTAGTAAAAAGTCCTTTGTGACTAAATGAAGCATGGCTTTCTGGCCCAAACCAGTTTCAGAGTCTTCTATCCTGGAGATAAGTAATTCAATTATCTCCCAGGACAGACACAAGACTCCATTAAGCACATGGTTGCAAAAAGACACAAAACACTTTAAAATACATAAAGTAACCTTTTCACATAACACACAGACATTTCACATATCCCCAGATAGCTGGGATCTGAGCGCACAAAACTACTGAAGAGCGCTCAGATCCTATTCACACAGTTCAATTGCTATGGAGCCGAAGTCTTTAACTACACGAATGGGCTCCATGGCATAGCTATCTGGGTTAACACATTCACATAAAGTCTGGTCCATAGTCCAAAGGCAAGAGGCGGGCAAGCAGCCCCCTCCAAGGACACGTGGCGAGGCCGGTTTCGCCACATTTCTCCCCTTTACCATCCAGACTAACAGGGTATCTGACCTCCTGCCGGTCAGTGCCCTGGTTAGTCCAGCAACCCACCCACGAAGCACAAACAGCAATACAGCCCGCCCACAATAACTGGTTACTACACCTGGATAAAATAGCAACTTGTCCATGTCCAGGTGCCTCACCACGGCTGTGCGGGGGCTGGTAGACTGCCTTGGTGGGTTGCTGAGTGGGCAGAGACCAGCGGTACTCTGCCCGGGTGCCAGCGCTACCACTGAAGTAGCCTGGTTGGAGCCTGGTTGTGGGAGGGGGAGACCGACTGTCTCCCCTCTGGATACACTGCTCTGTGGCTGGGGGACAGGACCGACTGTCCCTACCCCTGGTGCTGCAAGTGCAGAGACTACGGTCCCATCTGCATAGTTGTGGGGCTTAACATCTCCCCTTGGTGGGTTAGGCTGCCGCTGGAGAGAGGGTGTAACAAGCTCCTCTCTCTGAACTGTAGACTGCCGCTGGGGAGAGGGGGTAACCTGCTCCTCTCCCTGACACTCTCTTTGCTGGTGGAGAGGGGGACCAACTGTCTCCCCTTTCAATATTTTGTCCTGCGGCTGGGGTGCGAGACAGACGGTCTCTGCTTCCTGGGGTACACACTGCCGCTGGGGAGGAAGGACGGCACCTTCAGCTCCCTGGGGTACACACTGCCACTGGGGAGGAAGGACGGCACCTTCAGCTCCCTGGGGTACACACTGCCGCTGGGGAGGAAGGACGCCACCTTCTGCTCCCTGGGATACACACTGCAGCTGGGGAGGAAGGACGACCCCTTCGGCTCCCTGGGACTCACACTGCCGCTGGAGATCTGGGCCGACCGCCCAGCATCCCTGTAGGGCCGGTAGAGAGACCGCCGTCCCATCTCCACCTGCCATCTGTGGGTCTTCCCAGGACCAGTCTGTGAGGTCCCTCAACATTTGCGAGTAAGGACCACCTGCTTCCGCACCTGGCAACTCTGGCTGCTGCTGGGGATCTGGGCCGGTCCCATCTCCACCTGCCTGTTGTGGTTCCTCACAGGACCAGTCTATGAGGACCCCTACTTCGGGTTCCTGCGGCCGCCTCAGGGGGAGACGGCTAGCCTCCTCGGATGCAGCCTCTACTCGGCTGCTGTAACACTCCTTCCGCTGAGCATACTCTCTCTCTTTCGCCAGCCGGAATTCTCGGGCCAGCCTTGTGTTTCGCTCGGCCGTGACCTGGTTCCAGATCACCCGGCGTACCTCCATGGGTAAATCATCCCCATACTGGGCCACTCGCTGCCTCACCTCGGCCATCCAATCATCGCCAGAGCATTCCATACTTGTCTGCTCCAAGTCGCTGGATACCTCTGCTCCCAGGGGCGCTGCACGTGTGCTAGCGTTGCCCTCAATTTGTAACTCCAAACGAACTGTGTCTCTGAGCTGCTTTACCTCGCACTAGGACGCCATCCCACCGCTTGCCACCAATGTAACGGATCGCCTGGCACCCCGACTGGGTACCTCCGTTGAAGGATGCTCCTAGCGCTTCCTGAGGACTCCAAGCACTGCAGCAGACACCACAACCACCGAACCGGAGAAGCATATGAATTCTCTCAAGCATATGAATGCTGTAGACAGTTGAATAGGAACCATACGAATAGGTTTACTCTCCTAGCAGTCAAACTGGAACAGCATACAATAAATCCTTCCCCCAATAATGAGACGACACTTCACTTTGAGGGTTAAACAGGAACTCGGTGCTGGCACACCCAGCCTGGTTTTTATTACAGTCTTGCAAATACAGGACCGCCCACAGGGAGGTATAAAACAACCAATCACATCACAGTTACATCCCACATATTCCCTCCCCTTATCCTGAGAGGAAACTCAATTATACATACAGTTAAAACATACTTTCTACCCAACTTTCATAACTCCAAAACCATACATCACATTCACATAAAATTACATATTCACAATCAATCCATTCAGGGAACAACATATTCAAAAATGGCACAAATCAGACAAGGGGTTCAAAAGTTAGTAAAAAGTCCTTTGTGACTAAATGAAGCATGGCTTTCTGGCCCAAACCAGTTTCAGAGTCTTCCTATCCTGGAGATAAGTAATTCAATTATCTCCCAGGACAGACACAAGACTCCATTAAGCACATGGTTGCAAAAAGACACAAAACACTTTAAAATACATAAAGTAACCTTTTCACATAACACACAGACATTTCACATATCCCCAGATAGCTGGGATCTGAGCGCACAAAACTACTGAAGAGCGCTCAGATCCTATTCACACAGTTCAATTGCTATGGAGCCGAAGTCTTTAACTACACAAATGGGCTCCATGGCATAGCTATCTGGGTTAACACATTCTCATAAAGTCTGGTCCATAGTCCAAAGGCAAGAGGCGGGCAAGCAGCCCCCTCCAAGGACACGTGGCGAGGCCGGTTTCGCCACAAATGGTAACAGAATAACAACTATAAGAAAACGATCAAGGCTATCGCCAATAAAGTGCAGAACAAGCAAACACCAACCGAGACTGAAGCATATAGAGTCAGACATACTTACGTGAGCCTTATCTCCCAAGGGAGGGATGGGCGGGAAAATACTCGCCTCCTGTCATTACTAAAATTAAGATTATAGGTACACTAAAGCTAGCATAATCTTCAATTTTACCACATGACAGGAGGCTTCATATTTTGCATTTTTAACGCTGATGAAGGAGAGATGAGGCTGCTCCCGAGTTCGGGCGGAAGTAAAATGTCCGAAAGGTAGATTCTCGCGACCAATCCGCCGAGCGTAGGATATCTGTCAGAGAAGCACCCGCCGAGAAGGCCGAAGAAGCCGCCGCTCCGCGGACGGAGTGGGCTCCGAAAGTCTCGTCCACTCCTGCCAATGATAGAATCCATCTTATCCACCTGGCGAGGGTAGTGACCGAGACTGGCACGTGTGGCCTAACATAAGATACTAACAGTTGACCCGAGGGAGAGACCCTGAGAGGGGATGTGACCTCCACATACCGACGTAGGGTAGCCACCACGCAGAGCTGTGGGTCAGACGGGAAAAATGGATAAAAGACCGACGTAGAGTCCGACTTCGTCCGACGTGAAACTCGAAAGGTAACTCCCTCTGGTGAGACCGAAAAGGCGTCGAGGTCGAAAGCGCGGCCGTCCGAGACCCGGCGGAACGAGACAAGGCAGAGTAGCAGCGTTAGCTTTGCCGAGAGTTGTCGTAGGGATAGTCTGCCGTTGTCCGGCCAATCCCTTAGGAATTGTAGGACGACTTCGACGTCCCATAAGCGAGAGTATTTGGGTTGAGGGGGTCTCTGCAACCGAACGCCCCTCAGGAGTCTGCAGACCATGGGGTCTTTGCCTACAGGGATTCCCATGACCGGGTCGTGCGCCGCCGAAATCACGGAGCGGACAACGTTGAGAGAGCGATAAGAACGGCCCGCGGAAAAAAGAAAGGAAAGAAAATTCAAAATGGCCGTCACAGGGGCAGTAAAGGGATCGATGTTCCGTTCACTGCACCAAGAGGACCAGGAGGACCAAGCTGATAGGTAACATCGTCTGGTACCTGGAGCCCATGAGTCCCATATGAGATCTCTAGCTGCCTGCGATAACTCGCTGGTTTGCCAGGCACCCCTGAAAGAGTCCAAGCCACTAGGGCGAGACGGTCTTCCAGAACGAGAGGATGGGGGTTGTCTTTCGGGTCCGTGAGGAGTGTTGGGTAGGATGGTATGAGGAGCGGATCCATGAAGGACGATGCCAGGAGGTCCGGGAACCAGGGTTGGCTCTGCCATAGGGGAGCGATGAGGAGAAGAGACCCTCGTTGGGTCTTCAGGTACTGAATCGTCCTCGCTATCATGGCGAAAGGGGGAAAGGCGTAAGCTCCTCTGGGCGGCCATGGTTGGAGGAATGCGTCCACTGCCATGCTCTCCGGGTCCGGGAGCCAGCTGAAGTAGTTGGTCGTCTGCCTGTTGTTGCGTGATGCAAACAGATCCAGGTGAAAGGGACCCCTCCTGCACGATAGACACTGGAATATCTGCGGGTCCAGTCTCCAGTCGCTGCTGTCTCGCCAGTGGCGTGAGAACCAATCTGCCGTCAGGTTCGTTTCTCCCGGGAGATACTCTGCAATGAGGGAGATGTTGCATGGTAGGCAGAAGTCGAAGATCCCTTTCGTTATTTCCGAGAGGAGTCGGGATCGTGCACCTCCCAGGCGGTTGATGTAGCGGACCGCAGATATGTTGTCCATCCGGAGGAGGATGCAACAGTTCGACTTGTTTCCTGCTAGGCTGCGGATCACGAACGACCCGGCCAGGAGTTCCAGACAATTTATGTGGAGGTTGAGGTCTTGGGAACTCCAGGCACCGCCTGTCGACCTGCCTTCGCAAGTTGCGCCCCAGCCCCAGAGGCTCGCGTCCGACTCCAGGACTGTGTCGGGTGAGCTCCCGAAAATGGCATGGCCGTTCCATGCCTCCATGCTGTCCAACCACCAGCTGAGTGTCAGGATCGTGACAGGGATCCAACACGCAGAATACAAACAGGAGATAGGTACGTATACCGGACCTTAGAATGGCCGGACTAACGTAAGGAGAAAGCAAAAGAATGGTCAGAGACAAGCCGAGGTCGAGGGAACGAGAGATCAGGTAAGCGAGAGACAAGCCGAGTCAAAAGGACAAGAGAGGAAAGCAGGGTCAAAATACAAGCCGAGTCAGGAACCAAAAGACAATAGAGGTAAGTGCACTGAGTGACCAGACTAGCTAGAACCACGACAGGGCAATGAATCATTCCACAGAACCCTTTTTTATACCTTGGCTCTTTAACTGTTGGCTCCGCCCCCAACGAGTCCTGATTCGTTGTTCGGCACTTGGTTGCCGTGATTGACGGGTCGGAACGTGATTGCCGTCATGACGTCGGCTACTGAGCGCCGCGTCATAAAAGGAGGCGGAGCTATCGCGGCCGGCGTGTAAACGACCGGGAGGAGTGCAAGGATCGGGTGAGTCAGCCCCCCTGGGAGGATGGACGTCTAGGTGTCTAACCTCCTCCGAGGTAGACACCAAAGGTACCCTGACAGTACCCCCCCTCTCAGAAACGCCCACCGGGCGGAAGGAACCGGGGCGGGACGGAAAACGAGCATGAAATGCCCGGAGGAGACGAGGGGCATGCACATTTTCATGGACCACCCAAGACCTTTCTTCAGGCCCATACCCCTTCCAGTCAACAAGATATTGCAACTTCCCCCGAGAAATACGAGAATCGAGAATGGATTTGATTTCATATTCCTCCTGACCCTCAACCTGGACAGAGAGAGGGGAGGACTCAGCGGAGGAAAATCTGTTGCAAACCAAAGGCTTCAACAAAGAAACATGAAAAGAGTTAGGGATGCGCAGGGCAGGCGGAAGGGCAAGACGATACGCAACCGGGTTAATCCGACACAGAACCTTGTAAGGGCCTATGTAACGAGGGGCAAATTTCATGGAAGGAACCTTCAAGCGGATGTTTCTGGTACTCAACCACACCCTATCACCCGGGGCAAAAACCGGAGCCACCCGTCTCCGTTTGTCAGCGTGTCGTTTGAACACCATGGAATTCTGAAGAAGAATTCGTCGGGTCTGATCCCACAACTTTCTCAGATTGGCGACATGAACATCAACTGACGGAACCCCTTGGGAAGGGGAAACCGACGGAAGAATGGAAGGATGAAAGCCATAATTCAAGAAAAAGGGGCTAGAACGAGTAGAATCACAAACGAGATTGTTGTGTGCAAACTCTGCCCAAGGAATCAGACCAACCCAATCGTCCTGGTGTTCAGAAACAAAACAACGCAAATATTGTTCAATCTTTTGGTTGGTGCGTTCGGCAGCTCCGTTGGACTGGGGATGATAGGCAGATGAGAAATTCAACTTGATGCCTAAGTGAGAACAGAAAGACTTCCAAAAGCGGGAAACAAATTGGGAACCTCTATCAGAAACAATTTCAGAGGGAATACCATGTAAACGAAAAATCTCCCTCGCGAATATCTCAGCTAATTCGGGAGACGAGGGCAGTTTAGGCAAGGGCACGAAATGAGCCATTTTAGTAAACCTGTCAATCACCGTGAGAATAACAGTATGTTTTTTAGAAACAGGCAAATCGACAATGAAGTCCATAGCCAAACATGACCATGGTCTCTCGGGAATTTCTAAGGGGTGCAAAAGTCCACAAGGGAGCGCGTGAGGTTGCTTAGTCTTCATACAGACAGCACATGCCCCGACGAAATCCCTTATATCCTTACGAAGAGAAGGCCACCAGAAATCTTTAGAAATCAGGGAACATGTTTTGCGTATGCCGGGGTGCCCAGCAATTTTACTGTCATGAAAGCAATGCAGCAGTTCCACTTGGAGCTCAGGAGGAACGAAGTATCGATCCCCAGGAACAGGTTTGGGAGCTAGATGTTGTACTTTCTTGATCTCAGCAAGCAACGGCGAGTGTATCCTGACACATGTGTTGGCAATAATATTACACTTGGGAACGATAGAAGACAAAGTTGCTTCAGACACCGTAGAAGGTTCATGTTGACGGGACAATGCATTTGCCTTAGAGTTCTTAGAACCAGGTCTATAAGTGAGCACGTAATTGAAATGTGTCAGAAACAAGGACCAACGAGCTTGCCTGGCGGACAAGCGCTTGGCCTCCCCTATATAGGACAAATTCTTGTGATCCGTCAAAATAGTAACCGGGTATAATGTCCCCTCCAACAAATGTCTCCATTCCTTTAAAGCCATAATGACCGCTAACAGTTCCCTATCACCAATGTCATATCTACTTTCAGGCCCAGATAATTTCTTGGAAAAAAAACCACATGGATGCAACGGTTTATCCAAACCTAGCCTTTGGGACAAGATAGCGCCTATACCTGTCTCCGAGGCGTCTACCTCGAGTAGAAAAGGCAAAGATGTGTCAGGATGAACTAATATCGGTGCTGAGGCAAAATGTTCTTTGAGTGTTTTGAAAGCAGAGAGAGCCTCTGTAGACCAAGTCTTGGTATCAGCACCCTGTCTAGTCATATTGGTAATAGGAGCAATAATAGAAGAGTAACCTTTAATGAAGCGCCTATAATAATTGGAGAATCCGATAAATCTCTGAATGGCCTTGAGTCCCCTAGGCAATGGCCAATCTAAAATCGATTGGAGTTTAATGGGGTCCATCCTAAATCCGTCTCCAGAAATAACGTAGCCAAGAAAGTTTATCTGAGATTGGTCGAAGCTACACTTTTCCAATTTGCAGTACAATCCATGTTGTAACAGTTTGCGCAGTACCCTTCTGACTTGTCTGTGGTGAGTCTCAATCTCTCTAGAGTGTATTAGTATATCATCCAAATATACTATAACGCATTCATGCTGAAATTCCCTAAGAACCTCATTAATAAGGTCCTGGAATACTGCAGGTGCATTGCAAAGCCCAAAGGGCATTACCGTGTATTCATAGTGGCCATAACGGGTATTGAAAGCTGTTTTCCATTCGTCTCCCTGCTGAATTCTCACCAAGTTATAAGCTCCCCTCAAATCTAACTTGGTAAAAATCTTGGAGCCTTTCAGTCCATCAAAGAGCTCAGTAATCAAAGGAATAGGATAAGCATTTCTAACAGTTATTTTATTCAAGCCCCGATAATCAATAATCTACAAAAAAGAAACCGGCCCCGGCCGGAGAAGATGATCTCCTAATAAATCCTTTGTCTAGGTTTTCACGTATGTACTCCTCTAGGACTAAGTTTTCCTTAGTGGATAAAGGATATACCGTACCCCTCGGAGGCATAGTACCAGGTAGGAGTCTAATTTTACAGTCGAAAGACCTATGTGGAGGTAAAGTATCAGCCCTCTTTTTGTCAAAGACTGCCTTTAAATCCAGGTACTGCGACGGTATCTGTAAATCTGTAGGTTGGGAAGAGTTAACCGGGGCGTCAACCCTGCAAATCGGTGAGACTTTCTGCAAACATCCTCTCTGGCAACCCTGACCCCAGGAGACTATCTCACCCAGTTCCCAGTCAATGATAGGGTTATGCTTCTTAAGCCAGGGATACCCCAAGACTATAGGAACTGAAGGAGATGAGATCAGCATGAGGGATATTCTTTCCTCGTGAAGGATACCAGTGGTTAACTTAATTGGTATGGTTTCACGAAAAATAACAGGTTCAGATAATGGTCTACCATCTATGGCCTCAACGGCCAAGGGTGTATCCCTTAGCTGAGATGGGATAGAATGGTTAGTGACAAAGGCTTGGTCAATAATGCTTTCAGCTGCTCCGGAATCTATCAAAGCCATAGCATTAAGTACTCCCTTTTCCCAAGCTAAAGAAACAGGTATCAGAAGCCTATGATCTTTATAATCATATATAGAGGACAAGATAGAAACACCCAAGGCCTGTCCTCTTGAGAAACTTAGGTGCGAGCGTTTCCCGGCCGGTTAGGGCAATTTAGGCGTAGGTGACCTCTAATTCCGCAATACATACAAAGACCCTCCCTTCTCCTGTACTGTCTTTCCTCTTCTGAGAGTCGAGTATTACCTATTTGCATAGGTTCTGGGAGAGCTAAAGTAGTAGAATCAGAACTCTGAAATGAGGGAGCTAGTCTTATGGAGGATCTGCGGGTTCTATCCCGAATATTCTGCCTCTGTCTCATACGTTCATCTATTCGGGAAATAAATGAAATCAGATCCTCCAAATTTTCAGGAAGATCTCTTGTGGCCACCTCATCTAAAATCTCATCAGATAACCCGTTCATAAATACGTCCATATAAGCCTGTTCATTCCACTTGACTTCTGCCGCCAAGGATCTGAACTCTAAAGCATAATCCACGAGGGTTCGGTTATACTGTCTAAGACGTAACAGTAGTCTAGCTGCATTGGCCTTTCTTCCTGGGGGGTCAAAAGCTCTCCTAAATGCAGCGACAAAAGCATTATAATTATAAACTAACGGGTTATCATTTTCCCACAGGGGGTTAGCCCATCTAAGTGCCTTGTCAATGAGCAAGGTAATTATAAATCCAACCTTCGCCCTGTCAGTAGGGTAGGCGTGGGGTTGTAACTCAAAATGAATACCTATCTGGTTTAAAAAACCTCGACAAGTGTCAGGAGCGCCGCCATAGCGTGACGGGGACGTAACACGGGAAGAAGTAGCCACTGTGGCTACCTCTAGGCCTGTACTTATAGGAGAGATAGATGGGGTACGCATCTCCTCTGAGTGATTACTAGGACGAGATAGCAATGCTTGCAGAGCTAGAGCCATCTGGTCCATTCTATGATCCATGGCCTCAAATCTAGAGTCAGGAGAACCGACCTGAGAGTTTGTACCTGCAGGATCCATTGGCCCTGTCGTAATGTCAGGATCGTGACAGGGATCCAACACGCAGAATACAAACAGGAGATAGGTACGTATACCGGACCTTAGAATGGCCGGACTAACGTAAGGAGAAAGCAAAAGAATGGTCAGAGACAAGCCGAGGTCGAGGGAACGAGAGATCAGGTAAGCGAGAGACAAGCCGAGTCAAAAGGACAAGAGAGGAAAGCAGGGTCAAAATACAAGCCGAGTCAGGAACCAAAAGACAATAGAGGTAAGTGCACTGAGTGACCAGACTAGCTAGAACCACGACAGGGCAATGAATCATTCCACAGAACCCTTTTTTATACCTTGGCTCTTTAACTGTTGGCTCCGCCCCCAACGAGTCCTGATTCGTTGTTCGGCACTTGGTTGCCGTGATTGACGGGTCGGAACGTGATTGCCGTCATGACGTCGGCTACTGAGCGCCGCGTCATAAAAGGAGGCGGAGCTATCGCGGCCGGCGTGTAAACGACCGGGAGGAGTGCAAGGATCGGGTGAGTCAGCCCCCCTGGGAGGATGGACGTCTAGGTGTCTAACCTCCTCCGAGGTAGACACCAAAGGTAACCTGACACTGAGTTCTTGTTTGACTTCCTCCGTTACCGGGATGGTCTGATCGTAGGAAGGGTTCCGGCGAAGGAAGGACGTCTTCAGGCGTTGCATTGCTCTCTAGTGGAGCGGTCCCGGGAAAATTGCCTGGATGGAAGCGGATAGTAGACCTACAATTCGCGCCAAGGTGCGGAGTGGAATGGAGTGGCAACGGAGGACCCGGCGTAGCTCCTTCTTGATGGCTGTGATTTTTGACGTTGGCAGTCGGAGGGTGCTGGACGTGGAGTCTATCTCGAAGCCCAAGAATTGTATGGTCTGGGTTGGAGATATTGCCGACTTCTGGTGATTCACAACGAATCCTAGGGACGTCAGGAAACAGATGGTATATTGCGTGTGTAGAGTCAGTCTGTTCTTGTCTGAGCAAAACAGTAGCAGGTCGTCCAGGTAGATAATGCAACGAATGCCTTGTGTGCGAAGATGTGCAACTACCGGCTTTAGCAGCTTGGTGAAGCACCATGGGGCTGAGCTGAGGCCGAATGGAAGGCATGTGAACTGCCACGGTAAGCCGTTCCAATGAAACCTGAGGAACTGTCGGCATGAGACATGGACGGGTACTGACAAGTACGCGTCCTTGAGGTCCAATCTCGTGAACCAGTCCCCGTCTTGAAGGAGGTCTCTTAGAAGGTGGATGCCTTCCATTTTGAAATGTCGGTACATCACGTATGCGTTTAGCTGCCTTAGATTTATGACTGGTCTGAAATCTCCCGTTTTCTTTTTGACCAGGAAGATATTGCTGAAGAAACCCCCTCCGTTTGGAGCGGATTCGATCGCCCCTTTCGTTCGGAGGTCCTGCAGTTCGCCGTCGATGAGTCGGCGGTCCTCCGCTGAGCATCGTGTAGCGTGTGGGGAAAAATTCTGGCGCGGGATGTCCACAAAATCGATGATGTATCCTCACACCGTCTGGTGGATCCAAGCGTCCGCGGAGATGGTGGTCCAGGTCTGAAAATATAGAGCGATACGACCAGCAGTACGTGGGGAAAAGGGGGAATTCAAAAGTCTGCTTACCTGTGGGGAAGCGTGCTCTGCCACGACCACGTGGTCCTCTGCCTCGGTCGGCTCCTCTGGTATAGGAGAAGGGTTGTCTGAAGCCGACTTCTGGGTAGAAGGGCTGAGGTCTGTGGGCACGGGGGTCTGTAGGCCAGAAGCGGCTGGCAGCACGGCCCCTATGGCGGCCAGCCCGTCCAAAAACACCCCGACTGGGGTAGCCCCTGAAGACTCGCTTCATTGAAGACTGAGCTTTATTCAGGGATGTGAATATGCTAACGTGTTTGTTTAGTTCTTTCAAGAAAGCTTCGCCAAACAACTTGCCCTGTGCCAGCGGTCCTAACTCCTTGGTGCCCAATTCCACCAGCTTACCGTCAATGCGGAGCAATGCTGCTTTATGCCTCTCAGAGGAGAGGGCAACGTTGGTGTTACCAACAAAACAGAAGCAGCTGTGTGCCCATTCCCTTATATCATGAGCCCATTCTTTTACCATGCTGGTATCAAACTGGTCAGCTCGTTGAAAGGCGTCATCCGCCAAATATATGATGCGGGTAAGTGGGCCAATGGAGTCCAGCAACTTGTCCTGGACTCCGTGGAATCCTTTTTCCACGCCTCTTCGGGGGTCACGGCCGCCTCGAGACATGAACGTGGTCATGACTTGGTCGAATTCGGGTGTCTGAGCCACATGATCGGGGAGTGAAGGGCGAGGACATTCGGAGCGAAGGCGGTTGCGCACCGTCTTGTCCAGTTTGCGGAGCCACCGATGCATAAATTTGGAGAGGTGGTCAGGCGGAGTCCAGTCCGCTGAGTGTGGGTGTCGTATGTTACGAGGGTCAAACAGGCGTTGTCCAGTAGGGTCGAGGATGGCCTCCCCTTCTTCCTGGGCAGATGCGAGGTCATCTGGTAGTTGGATGTCATCCAGGAACGTGCCTCTTATGAAACCGGTATGGGAACCGGTGTCCGAGCCCCACTCGTCATCATGTGAGTCGGAATCTGCCGCCTTCCACTCGTCCAGTATAGCCAAGGAGTGCGAGGGGTCTTCCCCTTCATCCGAGGAGTAACCGTGTTGAGGGGTGGGGGCAGGTCGGGTTGGCTTATGGCGTTTGGTAGGAGCCTTGCCTTTGCCCGGGACAACGGTCCCCTTTTCGCCCTTCCAGTGGCGTTTAATAGGCCGTGGGTCAGCTTGTGTCTACGATTCAGAAGCCTCAGAATCGTAGTCATGGGGTGTGGCTTTAGAGGAAGACATGGTTAGATCGGCTGATGCCGTCATGACCCTGGAAAGTGCTTTTTCCATAGATGCGGAGATGGCCTCAGAGATCATGGCCTGAAAATCTGCAGGGTTTTGGGAAGATTCCATAGTGTTTTAGGAGTAGGACCGTATAGGTAGTCTTGAGGCACAGGGTATACGTAGGGCTAGGGGTCAGGCTGTGGTGTTGTACACAGGAAATATGGTATCAGTGGTACCAATAGAACCCCAGCAGGGTATAAGTATATAATTTAACTCTGTAGGCACCCCAGCAGGGTGGACCTGTACAGGTCAGGTATGTGGTATAGGAATACCAGCTTCCCCAGCAGGGTAGATTGGGATTTTTTGCTGGGCTACACCCAGGTATGTGTATGTATGAGGATGGCACAAAATCCACCTATTACCATGCTTAAAATGACAATATACACATATAGGTGGCACAAAATCCACCTGAAAGCAGCAATACTTAAAGGGCCTCACCCAGTTATATATAGGTATATGAAAAAAAGTGGCACAAAATCCACCTAATATTAGTGGACTGATAGTGGTCCACCAATGTATGGGACTGGCAGTCCTTATGGGAGGTTAGATGGGTGATGCACTAACCTGCTGACCCCTGCCTGATAGTGTGTGGCAATCGCGGTCGGGAGCCGAAAAAACGGAGACCGTGGGTCTCCCAAGATGGCGGCCGTAACTCTCGCGAGACGCGAGATCCAATATGGCCGCCGGAGGGACGGGAAAGAGGTTTCCCGCCGTGTCGGCTAGTGAGATCGGCTGAGAAGCCGCGCGGCGGACAAATAGAGAGGAGGGTGAGCGTTACCCTCGAGGAGGAACCAACGATCCGATCTCCCATGCAGGGGGATCGGAAAACGTGGAAAAACAAAATAATAACACAGAACAAGGGGGGGGAACATAAAATAAATAATAACAATAAAACAAAAAATAAAGGGAATAAAACAGAAAGGTACCAATGTAAGTCCCTGAGGGTAGGGGGGAAATCCTGAGAGGGACAGTATAAGGCAGAAGGACAGAAGTCCTAGGAAAACAAATAGGGCAATAATAATATATAAAGCATCAAAAATAAACCAACAGTATGAAACATGAAAAGTAAGGGAAGAGCCAAAAACTCTGACCTGTCTGCTGATGGAGCAGTAAAGAATGAGGGGGAGGAGCCTTATCTCTGTGAATACTATGCTTCCTATTGCATTTTGATTGGTTAATGTTTTCACTTTTCTTTACTGCTATGTGAGTTAGTAAAGAGAGTTTAATGCAAAATATGAAGCCTCCTGTCATGTGGTAAAATTCACAGCAACCATCTCTGGGAATTAATTCTAGAATGCCACCTGCGGTTAGGAATATTGCATTACAAACATTTAAAGGAGCATTCTAACATTAAATGACAACTGTCATCATATTTTCACTTCTTGGTTTGTTTGTTTGTTTTTATGTCTATTACCTCTAATGACATTTAGTGCATTTTTTTTAATGATGAATATTATTATTTTTTCTTTTTTAGACTTCAATTTCTTTTTTAATCTGGCTGATCAGCCGTGTTGGGACAGATTCTACTGTTATCAGAGCAATGTAACTTGCCTGCTTCTCACAGAGCAATCACATAGGAATCTAAATAAAGGGGAAAATGCAAACAGTACCAGATTCGGAAGAACAGTAGCCATCCTTGATTTGTTTTTATCCTCCGGTGATTTAAAGTTACCAGAACAAGAGCACATACTTATATGTTTTTAAAGTGGCACGGCACTTCCTAAAAACTGAAAAAATATAAATCACTGTTAACATGCATGCATTTATTATAAGCATCTATTTTTTTCATTGGGGTTACGTCTAAAAACAATTAGAAAAAGCTGTAGATCTCCTCTCTGCAGCCATTGCAAGCCCTCCGCTTCTAATCCAGCCCAGACTTTCTGTGGCTGTCCAATCACTATCTTCTCAATGCAGCTCAAAGAGAAATCTTTGCTCCAAGCAAATGCTGCCTCTTGAGTTTAGCTCCACTGTTGTATTCATATAGGTATAATTAATTTCAGTATTATTACTTTACCTTATATTTCTGCAATGGAACACCCCATGGGATTCCTAAATAAATAATATTTTAAAATGAATGTTATCTAAGTAAAGGGATTGCATTATTTTGATCTTCGCTTGACAATTATTTGCTGAAAATGTTCCTTGCAAAGTACAAAATGTCATATTTTGTAATTCATGCGCGCAGTGACCTTTTACCTTGGCACAATCAAAAATATGTGAAGTAGGAATTTGCTTTCACTTTTGACACTAATGAATGACAGTCTCATTAAAACATTAAACAAAAACACTACTGTACTGGAAAATAGCAATTTCTATGAACATTTATAAATCTCTCCATAAATTCCAGCACATCAGATTAACATACACAAATAAAATTCTATCTGAAAGGGATACTATTGGCACCAAAGCAACATTAGCACTGCTCAGTTCTCTGCCATTTAGGAGTTAATCACTTTGTTTATACAGCCCTTGTCACACCTACCTGCATGAGACTTGAACAGCCTTCCTAAACACTTCCTGAAAATTAACCTAGATATTTTAGTTTTCTGTATTGCACATCCTCTCCTGCCCTATTAATATTCTCCTAAACCCTACAGGATCCTTCAATATGTGATACAAGTTTAATTTACAGAGCAGGAGATTAAAACCTTCTAAAGCAAGTTAACATGTGATTAAAAATAAAACCATGTTTTTTTTTTTTTTAATGCAGGCTGTGTGATTCACAACCAGGGAGCGTGTGGCTAGGGCTGCATAAACAGAAATAAAAGTGATTTAATCCCTAAATATCAGATAATTGAGCAGTGAGTCTTCAGGGGCATGATCTATACACTAAAACTGATTCATAAAGCTAAATTAGTTTTGATGCCTATAGTATTCCTTTAACATAGAACAGTGATGGCGAACCTATGGCACGCGTGCCACAGGTGCCACGCCGGGCCCTTTCGGTGGGCATGCGGCCATAGGTTCGCCATCAATGCAGAGTAGGCACCTGCCTGCCCAAAACGGCAGGAGCCTACTCTGCTTCCGTTTTGGGAAGTAGGGGGAGGGTTCTGTGAAGCAACGCTCCACACAGCATCGCGCGGGAGGACAGGTGAGCTGCTTCACAGATCCCTCCCCCTGCCTCCCAACACGGAAGCAGTGCTTGCCACCACCGTTCCACCAGGAATGGCTGTGTCCCGTCCCCCCTTCATAAAGGTAAGAAGGAGGGAGGTGGGGGGATACTGATTTAGCATACGATTTTTTTTTTTAAAACACCTTTACCCCAGCTCCACACACACAGCACCCCTACCCCCCACAGCACCCCTACCCCACACAGAGTACACCTACCCCCCACACACAGTACCCCTACCCCCTCACACAGCACCTCTCCCTTCCCCAGCATCCCTCCCCTCCCCCACACTCAGCTCCCCTCCCCTACATCCAGCATCCCTCACCAACCCTACCCCCCCACACACACAGCAGCCCTACCCCCACACAGCACACAGCACCCCTATCCTCCATGCCCCCACAAACAGCACCCCTAACCCCCACAAACAGCACCCCATACCCCACACACAGCACCCCTAACCCCCCATACACAGCACCCTACCCCCACACAGCACCCCAGAACACACACAGCACCCCCCCCCCCACAGCACAGCACCCTTACCCCGCCCAGCACCCTACCCCCACACAGCACAGTACCCCTCACACACACACACACACACACACACACACATACAGCACCCCTCACACACACACACACAACACCCCTCACACACACCACAGCACCCCCACACACACACAGCACCACACACACACCACCCCTCATACACACAGCACCCCTCACACACACACACAGCACCCTCACACACATACACACACCCTCATACACACACACAGCACCCACACACACACACAGCACCCATCACACACACACACACACACACACACACAGCACCCATCATACAAACACACAACACCCCTCACACACACACAGCACCCCTCACACACACACAGCACATACACACAGCAACCCTCACACACACACACACACACACACACAAAAACCATCACACACACAGCAACCCTCACACACACACAGCACCCCACACACAAACACATATACTACACCCCTCAATGCAGTATGTGTGTGTATTCAGCAGTCTGTGTGTGCCTGTATTCAGCAGTCTGTGTGTGTGCATGTATTCAGCAGTCTGTGTGTGTGTGTGTGTATTCAGCAGTCTGTGTGTGTGTGTACTCAGCAGTGTGTGTATTCAGTGGACTGTGTGTATGTATTCAGCAGTCTGTGTATGTATTCAGCAGTCTGTGTGTGTGTACTCAGCAGTCTGTCTGTATGTGTACTCAGCAGACTGTGTGTGTGTGTATTCATCAGTCTCTGTATTCAGCAGTCTTGTGTGTGTGTATTTAGCAGACTGTGTGTATGTATTCAGCAGTCTGTGTGTGTATGTATTGCTTTTGTTGGAGATACTAATAAATATAAGCTTAATTTTATCTATTTATATCATTATTTAAAATTTGTATAATTGAACTCTCTGTTGAGGTTATTGAGGTTTAATTGCTGTGTTGGCACTTTAAGGAAACAAAAGTTGGCATGTATTGTAGTTTGGGCACTCGGGCTCAAAAAGATTTGCCATCACTGACATAGAAGTACTTTGAAATCTCACTTTAGTAAGGTAAAGATTTTTTTCTGGTTTAAGCTTTGAGTGCTTAGATTTTGGAATAAGGAAATGGTTTGTTAAGCTTCTGGAGGTTAAATGTATGGTTAAGGAAAATTGTGTTTAGGACATATGGCCTTTGAAGGGATATCTGCAAAGTACTCACTCATACAGGGAGTGCAGAATTATTAGGCAAATGAGTATTTTGACCACATCATCCTCTTTATGCATGTTGTCTTACTCCAAGCTGTATAGGCTCGAAAGCCTACTACCAATTAAGCATATTAGGTGATGTGCATCTCTGTAATGAGAAGGGGTGTGGTCTAATGACATCAACACCCTATATCAGGTGTGCATAATTATTAGGCAACTTCCTTTCCTTTGGCAAAATGGGTCAAAAGAAGGACTTGACAGGCTCAGAAAAGTCCAAAATAGTGAGATATCTTGCAGAGGGATGCAGCACTCTTAAAATTGCAAAGCTTCTGAAGCGTGATCATCGAACAATCAAGCGTTTCATTCAAAATAGTCAACAGGGTCGCAAGAAGCGTGTGGAAAAACCAAGGCGCAAAATAACTGCCATGAACTGAGAAAAGTCAAGCGTGCAGCTGCCACGATGCCACTTGCCACCAGTTTGGCCATATTTCAGAGCTGCAACATCACTGGAGTGCCCAAAAGCACAAGGTGTGCAATACTCAGAGACATGGCCAAGGTAAGAAAGGCTGAAAGACGACCACCACTGAACAAGACACACAAGCTGAAACGTCAAGACTGGGCCAAGAAATATCTCAAGACTGATTTTTCTAAGGTTTTATGGACTGATGAAATGAGAGTGAGTCTTGATGGGCCAGATGGATGGGCCCGTGGCTGGATTGGTAAAGGGCAGAGAGCTCCAGTCCGACTCAGACGCCAGCAAGGTGGAGGTGGAGTACTGGTTTGGGCTGGTATCATCAAAGATGAGCTTGTGGGGCCTTTTCGGGTTGAGGATGGAGTCAAGCTCAACTCCCAGTCCTACTGCCAGTTCCTGGAAGACACCTTCTTCAAGCAGTGGTACAGGAAGAAGTCTGCATCCTTCAAGAAAAACATGATTTTCATGCAGGACAATGCTCCATCACACGCGTCCAAGTACTCCACAGCGTGGCTGGCAAGAAAGGGTATAAAAGAAGAAAATCTAATGACATGGCCTCCTTGTTCACCTGATCTGAACCCATTGAGAACCTGTGGTCCATCATCAAATGTGAGATTTACAAGGAGGGAAAACAGTACACCTCTCTGAACAGTGTCTGGGAGGCTGTGGTTGCTGCTGCACGCAATGTTGATGGTGAACAGATCAAAACACTGACAGAATCCATGGATGGCAGGCTTTTGAGTGTCCTTGCAAAGAAAGGTGGCTATATTGGTCACTGATTTGTTCTTGTTTTGTTTTTGAATGTCAGAAATGTATATTTGTGAATGTTGAGATGTTATATTGGTTTCACTGGTAATAATAAATAATTGAAATGGGTATATATTTGTTTTTTGTTAAGTTGCCTAATAATTATGCACAGTAATAGTCACCTGCAAACTAAAAACTACTTCCAAAAATATTCAGCTTTGATATTAATGAGTTTTTTGGGTTCATTGAGAACATGGTTGTTGTTCAATAATAAAATTAATCCTCAAAAATACAACTTGCCTAATAATTCTGCACTCCCTGTAGGTCTTCTGTATCAAATCACCTTCCTGTAATTTATAGCAGACCTGCAGTAGCTGTTACACAGTGTATGTCACTCAATGCTGTACTTGCTCCTGCTGCAATGCCCTTCCTGTGTAAGAGGCTGTTAGTCTGCAGATGGGAAGTGATCCCTTAAACTTCCTGCCCAAGCTCACACATACACTGGAGGAACTGGGACAGAACTGTGTTTTACACCCTCTAAAACTATTCCTGCAGCTCTGCTATCAAGCATAGGAGGCTGCATGGGCTACAGAGAACACCGTCAAAGGCTTCTTACATAGTAACATAGTTACATAGCTGAAAAGAGACTTGCGTTCATCAAGTTCAGAATTCATCACGTTTGTTTTTTGCTGTTGATCCAAAAGAAGGCAAAAAAAAAAAAAACAGTTTGAAGCACTTCCAGTTTTGCAACAAGCTAGGAAAAAAATTCCTTCTTGACCCCAGAATGGCAGTCAGATTTATCCTTGGATCAAGCAGTTATTACCCTACATTGAAAGATTATATCCTTGAATATTCTGTTTTTGCAAGTATGCATCTGGTAGCTGTTTGAACATCTGTATGGACTCTGGTAAAGCCACTTCTTTAGGCAGAGAATTCCACATCCTGATTGTTCTTACAGTAAAAAAACAACTTTCCTTTGCCTTAGACAAAATCTTCTTTCTTCCAGTCTAAACGCATGACCTCATGTCCTATGTAAAATCCGGTTTGTGAATAGATTTTCACACAATGGTTTGTATTGGCCAAGAATATATTTGTATAATGTTATCATATCCCCTCTCAGGCGACATTTTTCTAAACTAAATAGGTTTAAATTTGTTAACCTTTCTTCATAGCTGATATGTTCCATTCCTTTTATTTATTTTGTAGCCCGTCTCTGCACTTTTTCTGGTACTTATCTGCCCATTAGACCAACTAAAGTGGCCCTGAATTTATTTATTTTTTTGGTTTTCCTTTCCAAATTCTCCCTGTATCTTAAAGGAACACTATAGGGTCAAGAACACAAACATGTATTCCTGACCTTTAGTGTTAAAAACACCATCTAGCCCCCCTGGCCCCCCTTGTCCCCATAAATATAGTAACATCTTACTTTTATTGCTGTCTGCTGGTGCTGGCTCTGCCCCTGATCTGCCAAAGTGGCTGACATCATCAGAAGTGTTGATTAGAGTTGAGCAGACACCGGGATGTTCGGGTTTGCCGAGTTCGGCCGAACTTCGTCAAAAAGTTTGAGTTCAGGCTCGAACTTGACCCGAACTTGACCCCAACCTGAACCCCATTTAAGTCAATGGGGACCCGAACTTTTGGGCACTAAAATGCCTCTAAAGAAGTCCTGAAAAGGGCTAGAGGGCTGCAAAAGGAAGTAAAATGGGGGTAAGAGTAGGACAAGTGCCCTGCAAACAAATGTGCATAGGGAAATAACTTAAAATAACATAACATACTTAAAAATTTAAAATAATAATCTTGTACTAGGAGGAGGAGGTGGATCTGGAGTAGGAGGTTGAGGAGGCGGTGACCGTGGCGGTGTAGGTGGAAGCGGCGGTGGAGGAGGAGGTAGCCAACACTGTTTTTTTTTATTTTTTTTATTGGGGTAGCCCCCAAAATATTGGGACATATAAAAAAGAAACATTTGTGGTCTGCGGTGCATTTCTGGCAGTCCAATAACGCCATCAGGTTTTTAAAACTGTCCGTCTCCACCAGCATTTCAAAGGCCAGGAATTTTGAAATGCTGGCATTCAGGGCCAGGGATCGCGGGTGGGTAGGGGGGTACTTCCTCTTTCTCTCCAGTGTTTGGGAGATGGACAGCTGAACACTTCCATGGGACAGTGTGGAGATGCTTGGGGACGGTGGCAGATGTGGTGGTGTTGCTGCCACATCCTCTGTTTGCAGGTTGGAGGAAGAGGCTGAGACAGCAGCAGAAGAGGAATTTGGAGGAGCCTGAGACCTTTCTTGGTTTTTGGGGTGCTTACTCCACTGCAGCTCATGCTTTGCATGTAGATGCCTGGTCATGCAGGTTGTGCTCAGGTTTAGAACGTTTATGCCTCACTTCAGGCTCTGATTGCACAGTGTGAAAACCACTCGTGTCTTGTCGTCAGCACATTGTGTGAAGAACTGCCACGCCAGGGAACTCCTTGGGGCTGGCTTTGGTGTGCTCGGTCCCTGGGTGCAGTGGGCAGTAGCAGGCGTACTGTCACCCTGCTCCCTCTTATGCTGTGCTGGTGCCTCTGTGCGACCACCGCCTCTTCCTCCAAACAGCACACGTCACTAGCATGACCTTCATTCTATGTGGGGTCTAGGACCTCATCATCCTCCATATCATCTTCCACCCACTCCTCGACCCTGCTCTCCTTGCCGGTATGCTCACTGCAGAAAGCCACAGCAGTTGGCACCTGTGTTTTTCCAGCATGTAAAGTTCACTAAGAATAACTTACTGAAATGGCAAACTATAATTGGTACAGCCTGTAGGTTAGTGATAAAGATTATGGTCTTAGGTGTGTCCTAGAGCCCTCCCAGTCTGAGTAGTCAGCTTGCGATTTGACAACTTACCTGGGTTCCACTGGGTGTTGGTAGCACCTTCCTGTGCTGGCAGGTCCTGAACAGGATCCACAGGCACCTGTGGACCTGCTGGTAACTTCCTCCCATGGAAAGTTGTCAAGCTGGAGTGGTAATGCTGCGTGGATTGTTAAAGATTCAAAGTGCAAGTAATCTAAATTGTATCTCCAAATATTTCATATACAGTATAATGGCAACCTATGTAAAACTTGTGCGGTATACTTTAATAACTCATTATTCTTTTGCAGGCCAAATGAACATCCAGAATGACAAACATGCTTCAGAGTTGGGTTTTTCATTTTTTAAGCTTGTTTTTTGATAGTTATACACTTTTAAAAATATTTTTTTATTCACATGTTTAAAATCACTGAAAAATTTAAATTGTAAAGTCTGCAAAGGACATATGGAAATTGTTTTAGAATTGTATCCATGCAACAGTTTTCCCTATAAACTGACCTCTCAGTTTGACTTGTGAAGGTATTGTTTAGTACCTTTTAGCTATTGATAACTGGTTTAAATATAGCAGCTTGTTATCTGGTAGTTTCTAGTGTAGAAAATATCAATCT
Organism: Pelobates cultripes; assembly: GCA_933207985.1. Taxonomy (NCBI): domain Eukaryota; kingdom Metazoa; phylum Chordata; class Amphibia; order Anura; family Pelobatidae; genus Pelobates; species Pelobates cultripes. Next base: position 263,409,887 of record OW240916.1, on the reverse strand, counting down.
GTTTTCTATCACTTAGATCTGTTTAACAAGTGTTGTAGGTGTGAAACAATATTACAAGTGACCAATGTAGTAAATTCGAATCAAAGTTCCATTTGCATTTTTAAGATGTAGACTTATTGTATCACACTAGCCATGCACAGGTAGATTGTCTGGCACGTTGTTTTGGTGTTTGGTTTTTAACTTTGTAGTTGTGTCTTTACATAATATAGAAATGTATATTAATGCTTCTGTATATGAAGCGATCACAATAACACTTATTTTTCACTTTTTTTAAAAAAAATCAGGCTAAACAAAAATTGGTAATTAACAATATGACATCTGAAAAGCACATGAAAGGATGATGTATGATTTTAAAAAAAAAGAACACACTACATGAAGGTCCTGTTCATATCTGAATATCTGTAATAATCAATGTACACTGTATTTTGTTTCTATATATGCCTATACCATAATTCTATCATCTGTAATCTGCTCAATGTAGTGGGAAGCTGTCCCTTTGCCTAGTCTAGAAATTGTCAGTTCAGCTCTGTGGTGCATTAACTCAGAAGAGCAGGTTCCTCTCATGCACGGTGTATATCACCCCTCCCGCAGCACACATGGAATGGTGCCAAAATTCAAGAGGAAGTACAAAGAAATATACAAAAACAATGTGATGTAAACCAAGGTCAAAACAGACAGTCTGCAATACTCATAAAAATGTGAATAAAATGTACTTGTGTTGAAACCCATAAAATATATACATTTTGTACAATTAATCACCAGAATTTATCAAGGAGCCGTATGCACTTGTTTTTAAATGAATGCCAAACCCATAAAGCACTTCAGCTTTATAAGTTAACACAATGCCCTTGTGACAGAGCTCCTTTACTCAGGTCAGCTTCATTGCTGCTTCCAGGAGATCCTGAAGTACTCCAGATCCCATTACCCAAGATGGGTTGGCGATCTATGGGAACCTTTTCTGCATGTATGGCTGCAATGCGTATAGCCCTTTTTCCAGAAGTTTGTTTGCCTTTTCCCACACACTTAAGTAAAAAATTAGCTGTAAAGTGAACAATTTATTGAACAAACAGCACATCTACTTATTCAGGTCAAATGCTGAACTGGATTCGTTCTTACAGGGATCCTCATACAATAAAGTACACTTTGAAACAATACCCTCCCTTGCAACACTCTGTCTGTGGTCTTAATTACTTTAGTCCGGGTTGATATAATAACCTCCCAGCTTTGTCCTTCCAGACGTGGGCCTGTGTATAGCCCTCAGAGCCCCCTTACCCTGGACCGCACCCTCACATATGATATGTTCCTGGATTGCTTGTCATCCCAGTTCTCATCTGTCCAAATAGGACCTGGATCGAAGAATTCGTGCCCAAGAAACAGTGTGTTAAAGTTCCTCTGGGTCACAGTTACTGTCTGATCTCACTAGGAGTTACAAGAATTCGGCTGGGTGGTCCTGGTGTCAGGATTACTAGTTGATCCAGCACGCAGAACTGTATCACACCTAGGACTAACGTCTTACTGGACCTTAGAATGGCCGGATTTAACGTACCAGAGAATAGTCAGAATACTTGCCGAGGTCAGGAACACAGAATGAGACACAGCGATGAGAGAAAGCCAAAAGTCAAGGATACCAGAATAACCAGAAATAAACGCTCAGGAACACTCTCGGACAACCACTAAGGGAAACCACGGCAGGGCAATGAGGGAAGGCAAGAAAGGAGTTTAAATAAGTCTCCTTTAAATCCGATTGGCCGTTCCCGGCCTATGACCCCAGAACGTGTGTACGAGTCCTTTGCGTGACGTCGTCAATACCGTGGGCGGACGTGGGGCTACAAATTGGTATGGATCCACAGCGGCTGGCGTCTTTCAGCATGCCACTGGAGCCAGATACACTGGCACAGGGCCACCTACCAGCATCTTCACCAATGCCAGGAAGGTTGTTATCCTCACGGACACCACAAGGTGAGGACAAACATGTGACACCTGGTCCTTTTAAAATGAGTTCCTGTGGCCCTATGGAGGACAATGCCCACATGTCCTGGGTATCATTGGATGTCTCTTGACCTTGAATTCCTCTCACTAACAAGCGCCATCGTTCATAGTAAGTTAAAGTTTGACAAGTTTGGACTGGGTTATAGATTGTGCCCTGGCAGCTGTCAGTCCAAAGTGGATATGGGATTCTGTGACAGTCCTGTCTTTCTTACTTTAAAAAAGCCCTGTTTTTAAGAGATATTGGAACTTTTACAAAGTTCCTAAATTGCACCCTCTTGGCTGTCATTGAAATAGCAATGAAGATGTTCTTACTAAATGCTTTGTACCATAGCACAAAGAGGAAGGCAGTGCTTCTGGTGGAGAAGCATAGGATTCAATGCTTCTCTATGAGAAGAACTACAGATACAGCACAACAATTGCAGTACATATACCCTGCCTCCCAATGGTTCTCTGAGCGCCAATACTGATAGTCTCCCAGAAACAGAACCGAACCGTGGTGTGTCACGTTAATCAGTTACTCTGCACCTTGCCATATCATTGCTCGTCTTCCAGTCCTGGCTTCATTTTGGATAATGAATGATGCTCCTTCTTATACGGTGACTCAGACAACACCACAAGACTTGCTTTTTTGGAGATGCTCTGACCAAAGTCACTCAGATCTTTTCGCTTGCTCATTTTTCCCACTTCTGACCCATGAAATTAAAGAATTGACTGTTCATTTGCTGCCCAATATATTTCACCCCTTGACAGGTGCCATTGTAACAATATAATCAACGTTAATGTTGTGGCTGATCGGTGTGTGTGTGTGTGTGTATGTGTGTATATATATATATATATATATATATATATATTGGGTAAGACAGGTTTTGAATTCCTAGCTCAATGGCAATAACAACATTCAAGCCTCCAGCCATCAGGTATTCAGCTTGAATAATAACCTGGCCAAAATAAGAGTTGGCCACCATGGATGTCAAGTCCCAGGTACTACTCACTATGAATGGAGGATTCCATCTGAAATCCAAAACCCAGAGACTGTACAGCAGCTGGTAGGAATGAGGTCGGGACCTGATGAGTGTCAACACCACAATCCTGGGTGAAACCCAAAGCATCCCTAAGATGACTGCTAAGGAAATAGCTGAGAAAACAGATAGTGGATGCCAAAATTGAGGAGGTTCCATGGCAAGACAAACCTCTCCATGGGGTGAACCACCAGCAGATAGTAAATGTGGTTCACATTATGAAATCCTACCAGTGGTTAAGAAATGCAGTACTAATCCTAGCAGCACAGGAACAGGCACTCATCACCAGATCAATAGAAGCTGGGGCCTAAAACACCAAACAGGAACCAAGACTGTGCAAAGAGGCATCTGAGACAATCCAGTGTCACACCAAGAGTATATAATTCATTTCTGCACTGTAGAATATTGTAATTTAATGTGATTTGTGTAGAGCATACATGAATTGGCTACTTGTGATTTTTGTAGAGCATACATGAGTTTGATTGTGGAGGATAGATGTCAGAGGGGGTTAGTTTAACCCCTTAAGGACACATGACATGTGTGACATGTCAGGATTCCCTTTTATTCCAGAAGTTTGGTCCTTAAGGGGTTAAATGGGAAAGCACAACCTACAAAAAGAATATAAATATGGCTTGTTCAGCGTAAGCAGTTTGGGAGGAATTGCAAAGTTCTAAGTAGGAATTGTGACATTTGTATAGAATGGGAAAATTGCAACAAATTCATTGGTCTGAAACACAAGGTGGAGGTCACTTATTGTTCCTGTAGGTACGCCTTCTCCTCCACTTATACCACCTCTGGGCCAGCTTGGAAACCTGAGATCAATACAGGAGGTATATATCTAATTGATGGGCAAATGTTTAATGCAGTTACTAGGGGCCAAGATCTAATTTTGAGTGGTTCACCATCTTTCCTTGCTGGAGACCCCCCAGACATAAAATACTGTTACTTTACCATCTAAGTGAGTAGTTATGTTTTTCTGTTAATTTCTCCTTTTTAGTTTTAGTTGTTAGTGTAAATAATTTGTTTGTCATTTGTTCTTTCTAATATGCACTGTGACTATTGTTTTGTTCATCATAAATATTCCATTATTAAAGTTCTGACTTTGTCTGGTAAAGACTCACGTTACCTGATTAGATCAGTATATTATTAAGCTCTGCATTTTACATCTAGCAGCAACTCCCACAACCTCCAGGCCTCATCTCACACTCCCAGTACGAACAATACTGAAGCTCTGCATTTTACATCTAGCAGCAACTCCCACAACTTCCATGCCTCATTTCGCACCCCCAGAACCAACAATACCAACAAAACTCTGCATTTTACATCTAGCAGAACCTTCTATACTCATCTTACACTAGATCTCACACTTTAGAACCAAAAATACTGCATTTTTTCTCAGCACACCTTTTGTGACTCTTAAACCCTTTTACCTTCCTGTGTGTCTCTTAACCCACTGTTACTTTTTTTTTCTTCCATGTTTAGTTTTTAATCCATTTTATGTAAATGCAGAAAATCGTACAAGATCACCATAAACGACAATTTCTCTCAGGGAGAGAAACATCTTCTGGCTCATACATTTTGATAAGTGTTATGCACATTTTAAAGAATTACATTAAGTCTTGGTCATTAGTACAACACATTATATTGTCCCATGGTTTGGTGATCCAATGCATTATGGAAAGTTCAAAACATAACAATAGTGTCATCATAAATCACAATAGTAAACATAGATATTTAACAAAACAAAATCATCTTGTTATGGCTGCCGGAGATATGCCTTATGGCTCGGCAATGTAACTAGATGACCAGAGCACCTGTCTGTGAGCTTTCTGCTCTCCTCGTAGTGTGCCCTCTATTTATACTGTCTGTAAGACAACTATAAAGTTACCCCCACCCTAACTTGTTTCCATTTTGCCCAGATCTTCTCAAATATGTTGAGTTTGTGCCGTTATATTGAAGGCCATTTGTTCAAGTGTTTTGATATTCGATACCATCTCTCGTATTGTTCGGATTAATGGGATTTGTGTGGATTTCCAGTTGGGCAATACCGTTTTTTGCGGCTATCATAATTTGAATAATCAATACGGTTTCCTGCTGCAGCACTCCGTGAGGGAATATATGTAGTAGGTATTATATTTCTGGTTTCAAGGGCCGTAAGATGTCGGTGACATTGTATATTAATTGTTGGATTTGTTTCCACAAGGAGACAATCTTTTCATATTGCCAAAATATGTGGCTTAGAGATTCCTCCCCCTCCTTGCATCTTCAGCAAACAGGAGAACTGTCTGGGTACATATGTGCCAGATACTGAAGCGTTAAGTACCATCTCAGCCATAACTTGTGTGCTGCCTCTAGTTGCTGAATGCAATGTGTGGCTGCTCTGGTCAACCTTATTGCTCTATACAGGGGTTCCCAATTAATTTTTCCTGTGGAACCCTTTGACATAGTGCGCTAACAATGTGGAACCTAAAAAGGTTCATTGCAAGTGAGTACTTTTTATAGGTTGGCTCTTTAAGTGATGACCAAGCCCCCAAAACATTCTAATTCGAAAGTTTTGGGGGGCTTTGACGCCATCGACGTCATGACGTCGGCACGCATGCATCATAAAAAGGGGCGCAGCTACCCTGGCCAGCGTCTGAAGGGCCGAGTTGAGAGGAGGGAATGGAAGGTGTCTCCCCATCACGTGGGAGAAGACCCACAGCCTGGATTCCTGCCAGGGCAGTAACCACAGGTACCCTGACAGTACCCCCCCTTCGAGAAACACCCACCGCGTGGAAGGGACCAGGACGAGAAGAAAAGCATGCCTGAAAAGCCGAGAAGACGGGGAGCATGGACATCCTCATGAGCCACCCAGGACCTCTCCTCAGGAACATAACCCCTCCAATCAATGAGGTATTGTAGTTTCCCATGGGAAATATGAGAATCAAGAACGGACTTGACTTCATATTCCCCCCTGACCCTCAACCGGGACGGAGGAAGGAGGAGAAGAGAGACTGGTATACCTGTTACAGGTCAGAGGCTACAACAAGGAGACATGAAAGGAATTGGGAATGCACAAGGTAGAGGGAAGAGCAAGCTGAAATGCCACAGGATTGATCCTACGTAAGAACTTGTAAGACCCTACGTAGCGAGGAGCAAACTTCAATCGTATGTGTTTAGTACTTATCCATACCATATCACCCGGTTGATAAACAGGAGCAGCGCTTCTACATTTATCTGCATGTTTTTTGAACAGGACAGAATTCTGTGTAAGGATTTGTTGTGTCTAATCCCATAATTTTCTCAGGTTGGCAACGTGTTCGTCAACCATCGGTATACCCTGCAAAGGCAATATAGAAGGTAGAACGGTTGGATGAAAAAGGGACTTTAATTCATGAAAAAGGGACTTTTTCGCGTAGAATCACAAACGAGATTGGTATGTGCAAAATCAGCCCAAGGAATCAGACCAACCCAATTTTCTTGATATTCAGAAACAAAACATTGTAGATATTGTTCAATATTTTGATTAGTACGCTCGGCTGCTTCATTTGATTGAGGATGATAAGCTGATGAGAAATTCAGCGTGATACCCATCTGAAAACAGAAAGCTCTCCAAAAACGTGATGCGATCTGAGAACCCCTATCTGGGAGAATTTCTGTAGGAATCCAGTGTAAACGGAAAATCTCTTTAGCAAATATATCAGCTAATTTGGGGAAGGAAGGCAATTTGGGTAGGGGAATAAAATGAGCCAATTTGGTAAATATATCAACAATGGTACGGATTGCAGTTTGCTTGTTAAATAATGGTAAATTGACAATAAAGTCAATAGCTTAACTGACCCATGGTTTTTTCGGTATGTCCAAAGGTTGAAGCAAACCACACAGAAGAGTATGAATGGTTGTTTGTTTTTAGCACATATTTCCATGACATAGTCTCTTATATCCTTACACAAAGTAGGCCACCAGAATTCATTAGAAACAAGAGAATATGTTTTATGTATACCAGGGTGTACGGCTATATTACTGTAATGAAAACATAGAAGTATCTCCTTTTGGAATACAGGAGGGACATATCTTTTTCCCCCTGGAGTTCATTCTGGAGGTAGGTATTGCTTCTGCTCGATATTGGTGATAAGAGTGGAATTCACCTTTATATTTATGCTAGTGTTGGCTATAATATTCTGCTTGGGAACGATAGGGGACATAGTTGTTTCGGTGAATGCAGTAGGCTCATGTTGATGTGACAAGGCATCTGCTTTAGAATTTTTTGATCCAGGCCTGTAAGTAAGCATGTAGTTAAATCGAGTAAGGAACAAGGACCAACGAGCTTGTCTGGCAGATAATCTCTTAGCCTCTCCTATATAAGACAGGTTTTTATGGTTTTTTAAAATGGTAACCAGATGTAATGTCCCTTCTAACAGATATCTCCATTCCTTCAATGCCATTATTACTGCCAACAGCTCCCTATCTCCAATGTCATACCTTTTCTCTGTGTCGGATAATTTCTTTGAAAAGAATCCACATGGAAGGTGTATCGGAATTTTGTCTTTGAGACAAAACTGCCCCTATACTTGTTTCAGATGCGTCTTCTTGAAGTAAAAAGGGTAATTTGGTGTTGGGATGAACCAATATTGGGGCAGAAGCACAAGCTTTCTTAAGGGTTTCAAAAGCAGATAAAACAGAGGATGACCACATCTTGATATTCGCACCTTTCCTAGTCATGTTTGTTGTAGGTGCTGCTATGGACGAAAACCCTTTAGTGAAGCGCCTATAGTAATTGGAAAACCCAACAAAGCGTTGTATAGCTTTAAGTCCCCTTGGTAAAGGCCATTGTAGAATGGACTTAACAGGGTCCATCATAAAACCATCACTGGTGTCCGAATCTAAATTTTTACTGAAAAAGTATTCTATCGTAGCCCTGACTTCTGCCTCGCCCAGTTTATTATTTAATAATGCTTAGTTGAGGCACCAGGTCCCTTTACCCCTAATCTGATAGGTAGTGTCAAATGTGGAGCACACCGGGTCATGGTCCGAACAAGTTATAGGATCTATTTGCAACTCCATCAGTGTTTGCAATGTAGTAGCATCTGTAAGACACATATCTATTCTGAAGTAATTATCGTGTACTCACAAATAGAAGGTATAATCTCTAAGTCCTGGGTATTTCACCCTCTAGGTGTCATACAGGCCATGTGAATGTATGAGGTTCGTTATCCTGTCACTTAGTGCCATTTTCCTGGGCGTCAGTTTCCCCTTTTCCGAGATATCTGGTCTAGTACGCAATTGTAATCCCCGCATACAAACAGTTTGCCCCTTTTGATTTTCTCAATTTGCTGAAATGCTTTTTGTAAAAAGCCTATCTGGTTATTGTTAGGTACATACAGGTTTCCTATTGCTATTTGTTCATCATTTAAGGAGCCTACTAAGATAAGCAATCTACCTTCTGTATCTTTATATTCCCTTTCACATTTAAATATCTATTATGCGTGTAAAAGCGTACACGCTATGGTTCTATTCTGAGCATAAGCATAGTCAGACACCGAATATCTGGGTGATTTAAAATTAGGTGGTTTGTGAGCGCAAAAATGCGCTTCCTGCAAACATACCACTGCAGCGTGTGTTGTATGCATTTGTTGGAACACCAATCTCCTCTTATAAGGTGTATTTAGACCATTCACATTTAGCGTAAGTACCCAAAAGTCTTGTGCCATTATGAGTTAGGTTTTAATGTACCTGCCAACCAACACTCCCATATCCATCCGTGCTATCAATCTCCCCATTCTCCTTATATAAGATCGCAGGTCAGCCATAGCTAAGTCTACAAATATAATGCAAGTGCAGCCACATATAGCCAAAAACATAAACAAAAGTATATACAATAACCATTACAACTAAAACTTCCTTGCAGTAGAAGCCCTGCAAGCGATTGGCGGTGGTTGAATACCATTGAATCCTTTCGATTCAACCACCTGTGTGGGGGAATGAAGATGGGATGAATTTGCAGGAATTAAGCTGTTTTTGGTATATGGAAATATCTTGTTCATTGGTATGCTCTAGAAAGTACTCTAGGCAGAATGCGGAAAGTTATAGTACAGTGAGCCCAAAGGGAACACATATGCCCATTCCTGCTTTCTGTGGGGTCCTGCCCACCTTATTTCCCTAGGGCTTTATCAGACAATGTTAACAAAAAGACAACCTCTACTTACATTTTTTTTTTAAATGTATTTATTTATTTTTGTTGGATTTTTTTTTTCCCCTCAACTGGGTTTTTACTAGGGCCTCATTACCCATCTCTCACGTAATTTTATGACTCTGGTCGCTACTCTCTAACATTTATAACAATACCTCTTTTGTTAATCATGAGTCTGACGTGTACAGTCACTAATAAGTGAGGAACATGGTAGCGCATTAAGCCTCCACAAGAGGCAAGTCCTGCATAAATTGAGCGTGTGTTACAGTCCCCTGTGGCGGGTATTCTCTGTGTCTTAAAGTGTGCTTTAGTCGCTTTTCTGTACTTTTGTCCACTGTAGTTTTTTTTCGGCGAAGGCCTCTGTGTGTAATAACTATTTTGTAATATTTCTTTACTTGGAACTCAACTGCAGCATTTCCTGGTTGCAACAACAATAAGTTTCACCTCCTTTTACATTGATATGAAACAATGGTCACTGTACCTTTAAATACCCATGAAGGTAAAATTAGGGTTTGTAGCATTCCCTTATGAATAAGAGGAATAATTAGACAAAGTGACACCTTAGTGAGTTTTAGACACTGTGTAATATAAATAATAAGAATTGACTTGTTTGGTAAAAGTATTACTTAACTTAAAGGCAGTTCTGGCACTGGAAGGGTTAATTCACCCAATGAAGGAGAAATTAGAAGTCCGTTTCAACAAGCTGAGAACTGGGAGTGGAGAGTGGGGAAGTCCGTTTTAACAAGCCGAGGTCTGGGAGTGGAGAAGGTAGAATTCAGAGTTACAAGCCGAGGTCTAGGAGTGGAGAAGGTAGAAATCCGTTTACAAGCCGAGGTCGAGAAGTGGAGAAGGTAGAAATCCGTTTACTAGCCGAGGTCGAGAAGTGGAGAAGGTAGAAATCCGTTTACTAGCCGAGGTATAGAAGTGGAGCAGGTAGGATCAAAGTAGAACAGCTGATCTTCATGCAACACCTGTGCGAATAATTCAGCCCTTTGAATCAGGCGCGGTCCTCCTAAGTACCGTGGAGGGACCGCGTCAGAAAAAGGGCGGGGCTGAGCGCCGTGAACCCGGAAGTGGGTTCCGGCGATGAATTATATGCCATGCTAAACATGACAGTACCCCCTTCTCATGGGGCATCCTCTGGGTGCACTATTTCGGTTTGGAGGGGTAGCGTTTGTGAAAGGCAGTAACTAACCTTCTAGCATGTACATTAGATGAATCTTCCCAAGTGTCTTCATCAACTCCATAACCTTTCCATCTGATAAGGTATTGTAAGGAGCCACGGTGGACACGAGAATCCAAAATCTTGTGAATTTCATATTCTTCTTCACCTTGGACAATGATAGGTTCAGGAGTTGTTACTGGTTCTCTATAAAAAGGATCAGGGATGTGTGGTTTAAGTAAGGAGACATGGAATACTGGATGAAGTTTAAAATTTGGAGGAAGTTTTAGTTTAACAACGTTATCATTAATGATAGTAATTACTTGAAAGGGACCAAGAAAAAGAGAGCTCAATTTCTTGGAAGGACGGCTTGTGGTAATATTTCTTGAAGAAAGCCAGACAAGATCCCCTACGTTGTAAGGAGGAGGAATTCTTCTATTATTGTCAAAAAACTTTTTCTGGTTATTTTGGGCGAGTTGAAGATTCTCCCGTAATTTGAGAAATAGAGAAGACATAAATTCGTTTTTTGATGTAACAGTAGGATTGGATGAAGTAATGTTTTGGATGGGGAATGAAGACGGATGAAAACCATAGTTGGAGAAGAAAGGAGTCATTTTCGTACTAGAATGAATGGTATTATTGTAAGAAAATTCGGCCATAGGTAACCATGTGGTCCAGTCATCTTGGAGGTATGAACAATAACATCGAAGATATTGTTCCAAACATTGATTAACCCTTTCTGTTTGCCCATTAGTTTGGGGATGATAAGCAGAAGAGAGTTTGCGTTGAATTTGAAGGGAGAGACACATCTCTTTCCAGAATTTGGAGGTAAATTGTGTCCCCCTATCAGAAATAATTTCTTCAGGAAGACCATGAAGTTTCACAATATTGTCAATAAAGACCTTAGACATTTCTACAGAGGAGGGTAATTTTTTTAAGGAAATGAAATGGGACATTTTTGTGAAGCGATCCACAACGACAAGAATAGTGGTGAAATGTTGAGAAGATGGAAGATCAACGATAAAATCCATAGAAATGGATTGCCAAGGTTTTTCTGGAATAGGTAAGTTAAGTAGTAATCCAAAAGGTTGATTATGTTCTGGTTTAGACCTTTGACAGATAGGACATGTTTTGACATATAATTTAATGGTTCTATCCTGGCGAGGCCACCAATAATATCGTGAAGTTAGTTCAAGTGTTTTCTTTATTCCGGGATGTCCAGCTAGGGGGGAATCATGAACCATCTTAAGTAATTTATTCCTAAGAATGGGAGGAATATAAATTCTATTTTTAAAATAGAATATACCATCCTTTTTTGTTAGTATAGGTTTTTTGGGAAGTTCAAGATCCTTCTGATTCAAATTCTTTATGTCATCATGAAGAGAAGAGAGGATCCCTATTATTTTGGTAGGAGGATAATCATCAGTAGTAGTTTTAGAAGGAATTCGAGAAAGAGCGTCAGCCTTTTTATTTCTGTTTCCAGGTCTGTATATTAATTGGAAGTTAAATCGGTTAAAAAATAGATTCCATCTAACTTGTCTAGCTGTAAGAGTTTTGTTAGTATAGAGATATTCAAGATTTTTATGGTCAGTATAAACTATTATAGGTTGTTTTGTATCTTCCAGAAGATGACGCCAATTTTCGAAGGCAGCTTTAACACTTAATAATTCTTTTTCTCCAATAGGATAATTTTTTTCAGCAGAGCTCAAGGATCTTGAAAAAAAGGCAACTGGATGTAGTGGATCTTGTGGAGTCTTTTGTTGAGAAAGAACTGCTCCAATGGCTGCATCTGATGCATCAACTTCAAGAACATATAAGGATGTTGGATTAGGTAGTTGTAGAATAGGTGCAGTTGTAAATCTTTTTTTTAATTCGTCGAAAGCCGTTTGTGCATTTTTATTCCAATTGAAAGGACGTTTACTACTGTTGAGGAGGTTAAGAGGATGTGATACATCCGAATAGTTTCTAATAAATTTTCTCTAGAAGTTTGCAAATCCAAGAAAACGTTGTAATTCTTTTGTAGTAGTAGGAGCAGGCCAGTCAATAATACATTTGATTTTGGAATTATCCATCTTCAAAGAATGAGGTGAAATAATGTATCCTAGAAAAGAGAATTCAGTAACCTCAAAAAGGCATTTTTCTGGTTTAGCGTATAATTTATGAGTTCTCAGTCTAGATAGAACCCATCTAACATGCTTCCTATGTTCATTCAAATTGTTAGAATATATTAAGATATCATCTAAGTAGATAATAACACATACATCCAGAAGATCTCTAAAGATATCATTTATGAAATGTTGAAATGTTGCAGGGGCATTACAGAGCCCGAAAGGCATCACTAGATATTCGTAGAGACCATATCTTGTCCGGAAGGCGGTTTTCCATTCATCATCCTGTTTTATTCTAATGAGGTTATATGCGCCTCGAAGGTCGAGTTTAGTGAATATAGTTGCAGTTCTTAACCTTTCAATTAATTCATTTATTAGTGGAAGAGGATAACGATTTTTAATAGTTATTTTATTTAAGGCTCTGTAATCTATAATAGGACGGATGGTTTGGTCTTTATTCTTCACAAAGAAAATACTAGAAGCAGCTGGGGAGGTCGAGGGTCTGATGAACCCTTTGCGTAAATTTTCATTAAGATATTCTTTTAAAATTTCTAACTCCTTTTCAGAGAGTGGATAAATATGACCATAAGGAATAGGAGCTCGGGTATGAGATCTATTGGGCAATCATATACCCGATGAGGAGGAAGTGTTTCCGCTTCTTTTTTACAAAAGACATCTGCAAAATCGGAGTAGAATGGAGGTATAACTGGTTCTACAGTAGTTTGGAGAATAGGAATGTGTTGTAAGCACGTTTTTTTACAGAAATCAGAAGCAAAGGAGATGGAGAAAGGAGACCACTTAATTAAAGGATCATGGTTTTTTAACCAATTAATTCCTAGAATGACAGGATAAAGTGGAGATTTAATAATATCAAATGTAATGAATTCGAAATGTACGTTGTTGGTAATCATTCTTAGAGGGATTGTTTCATTTTTGATGGGTCCTGAGGATATAAATGAACCGTCAATAACTCTGATTGGAATAAAGTTGGTTTTTTGAACACAAGGAATTTTATTTTTTGAAACAAAAGAAAAATCAAGAAAAGTTCCATTAGCACCAGAATCAATGATGGCCTCAGTCACGATTCTTTTTGTATCCCACTGTAATAAGAGAGATATAGAAAAATAAGTAGATGCTTTTCTTTTTTGAAAAACGTTCAATATAGAGGTAGATGAATGAAGCTTACCACCTTTTGAATGTTTCAGTAGAGGACATTCGGAAATTAGATGTTCGTTCGAGGCGCAATACATACATAAGTTTAGTTGTCTCCTTCTTATTCTTTCTTCAGAAGTAAGAGGACTTTTTATTATACCTACTTCCATAGGTTCAGTTTGGGGAGGAATTTTTTCAGGTAATTTTAGAGTAGTGAAAGGTTTTCTCCAGGTATAATTAGTAAGAACCTTTTCAGCTTTTCTTTCTCTTAGACGTCTATCAATACTGATGGACAGTTGAATCAATGCATTTAAGGTAGGAGGAAGTTCTGTACGAGAGAGTTCATCTTTCACAGCTTCAGATAATCCGAGACGGAATTGATTGCGTAAAGTAATGTCATTCCATTGGGTTTCTGTAGCCCATCTTTTGAATTCTGTAATATAATCTTCAACAGGTCTATTCTTTTGGTGTAATGTTCTGATGGTTAAATCAGCAGTAGTTTGTTTAAAAGGATCTTCATATAATAAAGACATAGCTTCAAAGAACTCATCCAATGAATCTAATATGGGATCATCATTTTCCAAAAAGGAATGGGCCCAGGCCATAGGTTCACCTCTTAAAAAAGAGATCACTGAGCAGACTTTGGATCTTTCGGTGGGATAAGATCTAGGTTTTAAAGCTATTAGTAGTTTGCAAGAATTCAAAAACTCTCTGTACTTTGTTCTATCTCCATAAAATTTTTCTGGATTACAGACAGCAGGATCACCAGCCGATTAAAGAGCGGCATGAGGAAGATGACCTTGAATGTCTCTAACATAGGTTAATATTCTCTCATTTGTAATTTGCAGTTCCTGTAACCCTTGAGCAATCGTATCCACTCTATTGGTTAGGGTAGAAACTTGAGAGTTGATATCTGCTGGTTCCATTGAATTAGGCTGAATTATTCTGTAATAACTATTTTGTAATATTTCTTTACTTGGAACTCAACTGCAGCATTTCCTGGTTGCAACAACAATAAGTTTCACCTCCTTTTACATTGATATGAAACAATGGTCACTGTACCTTTAAATACCCATGAAGGTAAAATTAGGGTTTGTAGCATTCCCTTATGAATAAGAGGAATAATTAGACAAAGTGACACCTTAGTGAGTTTTAGACACTGTGTAATATAAATAATAGGAATTGACTTGTTTGGTAAAAGTATTACTTAACTTAAAGGCAGTTCTGGCACTGGAAGGGTTAATTCACCCAATGAAGGAGAAATTAGAAGTCCGTTTCAACAAGCTGAGAACTAGGAGTGGAGAGTGGGGAAGTCCGTTTTAACAAGCCGAGGTCTGGGAGTGGAGAAGGTAGAATTCCGTTTACAAGCCGAGGTCGAGAAGTGGAGAAGGTAGAAATCCGTTTACTAGCCGAGGTCGAGAAGTGGAGAAGGTAGAAATCCGTTTACTAGCCGAGGTATAGAAGTGGAGCAGGTAGGATCAAAGTAGAACAGCTGATCTTCATGCAACACCTGTGCGAATAATTCAGCCCTTTGAATCAGGCGCGGTCCTCCTAAGTACCGTGGAGGGACCGCGTCAGAAAAAGGGCGGGGCTGAGCGCCGTGAACCCGGAAGTGGGTTCCGGCGATGAATTATATGCCATGCTAAACATGACACTGTGGTATTTCCTGGGCAGGTCTGTAAAGACCCCATGTTCACAGCGTCTCTAAACCTTCATCTGGATCCTCGATCTTTGTCATGGCGCCATTCTTCCAAATCAACAGCTTTGGGGGCAAGCCCCATCTACAGACAAATATTTTTCTGCAGGCATTTTGTGATGTTGATAAACTCCTTTTGTCGTGCCATTGTCATGGCAAACAGAGACATGCGCATACTTTTTTGGCATTGCTGGAGCCTTTCTCTGCGTTGACGGAATCACCTCTCTGGATTTAAAGTAGTGAAGGCATAACACAATGTCTCTAAGGACATCAGGTGCTAGATTTTGGGGCTTTGGCAAACTGTGTGCCCTGTCGATCACCATTTCCTCTGGCATTAAAGAAGGCAGTATGGCTTTAGAAATATAAGCCAGGTATTGTGGTATTTCTGCTCCTAAGACCGATTCTAGGACTCCCCTCACACGGATGTTGTTGCGTCGGAATCTGTGCTCCAGGTCTGTCAGCTTACCCAGATAGTGCCTGTGTTTAGCCTCCATTTTGTGGAACTTGTCCATGAGTTCATTATTTGCCACACACAATTTATCTGTCCTTTCCTCAAGAGCCAATGTCCTTATGTACCTCTTTGCGGATTTCCTCAGAGATGGCGCGGTAATCAGCCTGTAGGGATGAGCAAAGGTTAGATAGCATATCTGCTAAACGCTTCTCAGATAGAGACAAGTCTTCCACCAGCAGCTTTGTTGAATCAGTTTCAGAGCCTGTTCCTGATATGTATGAGGGGGACCTCGTGCAGCCGCCATCTTGTTCTGCTTTACATGACTCCTTGGCATTTTTGGTGATGCCATCTGCCTTTCCCAATATGAGGGCATACTGTCCTACGTTTCTGCCAGAGTTTCTTTTCAGACAAGTTGCTTAAATTTGTCGCTCTCGGCTTTTACGTTACAGAGCTAGTCCGACATGCGACTGCTCTGTTTCGCCGGAAGTCACGCCCCTCCAACCCACTTTTACTTTTTGTTTTTTTGCCACTCTCCCCCCCTACCACATATGTAAAAACTACTGTTTCACATTATACACGGTTACTTAAAATCACCAGCAATCAAATATAGGAATTCAGTTCCACCATGTAAAATATGCAACCATGCTACAATAAAGTGCATCCAAAGGTTTAAATATCAAGCATAACAGTCACTATCTACATGCTTAATTTTCCCAACTTTATAAAGACAACTAAATCTGTGCAGATAATGCATTTGAATAGGACCGTGAGTTTACCGATCCTCTCCTCTCCACCAGTGAACCTATAGCAATAACAGCTAAAAGGAGCAGATATGTCCAATCAATACCAAACGCTTCATACATGTACCATTATGAAGAATACTGTATATACAATGTATACATACGCTTGTGCAATTAAATCATATAATAACCATTATTAACAAGAAATAGATATATTGTATGCCAAGAATGTGGAGTTTAGATGTATGCATATTAAACATTGTAACCACCACTGGTAAAAAAGAATGACCAAAGGAGAGTTATAAAGTAACTAGGAGAGTTTATTGAAAATGCAGACTGCAGTCTGCACTGTAATAAATTATCTTTATTCTACTGCCATGATAAAAAGAATAATATAAATAGCAACGAGAAATTTTTGCTAGGAATGTACCTCTAGAATATATAGTATATTAATGGCTTAGAACCAAATGAATAGGCATACTCATTACTCAACATTCATATAATACTTATATAGTAGGAGTCATAAAATATTACATATAGGGGAGCTTGAAACTACATCCCTTCTTAAATTTCAGATATGCATTTTTATTATATTCATGTTGGTGTACATTTTATAAACATAATAATTCATAAAATTATTCCTATATAAACAGAAACACATACACTCATTAAAACAAACTGCACACATACTGACACACACAATAACTCATATAAACACACTGATAATCACAAATGCACAAATATACTCATTAACATTCACTGACACACACGTTGACTCATACAATCACACTGATATACATACTCTGTGACACAAACACTGGCATTCACACTCATTAACACACACATTAGCACACACTGGTCTGCAGTGACACATGAACACACAGACACCTAGTGGTCCAGACAAGTCAGTACACAGTGGCCAATATAAACACACACATGCTCATGCTTAGACACAGAAACATACACAATTACACTGGCCTTTAGAAACACATGTACACACACACTGGCCAATACAAACACACACTATCAACCACTCTTACCAAAAGCTGGCTTACTGTGCCGATGCTGTCCTATCTCTTTTATGATGCCTGTCCGCATCCTGAAAAGGGATGGCTGTTGGGATATGTCATCATGATCCTGACCGCCTTCAGTTCTGTTCATTATGTGAGGAGTGACTGGCTCTCGCCACTCTTTGCACCTCTCACTGTAAGGACTGATTATAGGCATCAGTTTCCAGGCAGCATGTGCCAGCATACCACTCCACACCCATTGTCTGCATTGGGCCCCAATGGGACTGGAGACTTTTAGGTCCTTCAGCTCCAACTTACTCTGGCACCTATTGACAATTGTCTCCCTTTTACACACATTTTACACGCTGTAGAATAATAAATAATATTTTTTCTATTTATAATGCAGAAGTGATACTTTAATACGCAAAACAGTGCATAAAGGTAATTTGAGGCCAAAGTGACCTGAGTGAGAATCCATGGTCAGGAGGTTGACCCCTGTCTTTGGATACACAGTATTACATTTAAATATATGCTATGGATCGATGTAGGTCAGCAATGGATAGGTCTTCCAAGGTAAACAAACAGAGGAGATGAAAGATGAGGCACAGAGCAGGAACACAAAACTAAATAACAGACACCAGGCTCAGTTAGGAACACAAAAGTATAGGAACTTTCAATACCAGGCAGAAATATTGCTGTCCGAAGCTGGGCATCGAGAGGAAACAGAACAGCTGAGGTAGGAGCTCAGACTTCCTGGTCTTAGCAAAACAAAGCTGGTGGGGAATAGAAGTAAATTAATCTTTAGAACAAACAGAATAGAAAAACAGCAAGAAGTAGCTAAAGCAGGACACTGCTGCTGAAAACCATAACCAAATTCAAAGCACAGAAACTTTTTGCTATTGGGTATCTTGTGTAGTTGGTTTTATGTGCAAATTAAAATAGACTCATCATGAGATGTGCTTGTCCCTAATTAATAGGGACAGTCCTCACTTTAGGGCCAAAACCCACTGTATCTCTTTTTAATCCTAATGTCCATTTTTTCTTGGAGCTCTATATTCTTTGTGTGTCTGAAACTACAATAAATGTGTTTAGAATGTTGGAGGAGTGCAACCCAGAAGAACACGTTGGTGTTAGGAAAACATCACTAAACTATTCCTTTAAAGCCAGAATAGCCAAAGTGAAAACAGGTTTGACTTAGAGATATTTTCCAATTCAAAGTAAACTAGAAATTAAAGGGTAAACTAGCCAAACTAGAAAAAAATGTCAACTATCAGTCAGCTACCTTGGCCTAACATATGAAATTCACTTTGAATTCTCACTTCAGTGACTAACCTTGTGAATATGTTAAAACTAAGTTTCCAGGGCTCTCCTCTGTATTCCCTCTTTAAATGACCAATTTACCAGTCCCCAGATAAGGTCATATCTTAGTTATGGCTCACTGCAGGAGGCCCATGGCCAGAGGAAACACTAAACCCTGTCACACACACAAAGCGGAATGTTACTACCGAACAAAATGACTTCAACGTTCACAAGTTGGTCTTTGGGAAACTTGAAAGAAAGAAATCATTGGGTACCTTCAGAATGAGAGAGTTCCATATTATATCTACCAACATTTGGAAGGTACAGATTTGAGACTTGGGTCCTCCTGGCCAGTATCCAAAGTAAAGGACCATGCAGATAGTGCTGCTAAAGTGCTCTTTGCATGGTCCTCGTGCCCATAAGACAGTGCAAGTGCTCCTGTTGTGTTGCTTGGGGACTTTTCATACAGATGCAGGATGTTTCTATGGAATGCCAGGAAACTAAATCTAGATGGGGACAGAACCCTAAAATTGGGACTGTCGTGCTCAAATCGGGGCAGTTGGGATATCTGCTAATACAACACACACACTGCATACACCAGTACAACACACCCACTGCATACACTACCCTGACACACACTCTGCATACACTAGTACAACACACACTCTGCTGTCGCTACACTAACACGCACTCTGCATTCACTACACACTAACACACTGTCTGCATTCACTACACTAACACACACTCTGCATTCACTACACTGACACACACTCTGCATTCACTACACATTACACACTCTCTGCATTCACTACAATAACACACACTCTGCATTCACTACACATTACACACTCTCTGCATTCACTACAATAACACACACTCTGCATTAACTGTACACACAGCATCCACTACACAAACATCCTGTATTCACAGTACACACACTACATCCACCACAAATTGAAACACTCTGCATTCACTATACACAGACACTGCGTCTAATACACACACTACATCCACTACAGACACTGCATCCACTAAACACATTTCATCTAGTACACACAAACACTACATCCACTACACAAACACACACTACATCACTGTACACACACTACATCCACTACTCAAATACAATCTGCATTCACTATACACACTACATCCGCTACATAAACACACACTCTGCATTCACTGCACAAACAGTATCTAATACACACAAACACTACATCCACTACACAAACACATACTACATCACTGTACACACACTACATCCACTACTCAAACACACTCTGCGTTCACTATACACACTGCATCCACTACACAAACACACACTCCTCATTCACTGCACAAACAGTATCTAATACACACAAACACTACATCCATTACACACATTCTAATTCACTTCCTGCATCATTGTCAGCGGACTAGGTAGGGCGTGGGCGGCCCTGGGGGTAAGGAAGGGGAGGGTGACCCAGACCTTGTGCTTTGTCAGGGGCCCCAAAATTTCTGATGGCGGCCCTGGGTACTCTTGCTATTGTAGTGGTGTGCTTGTGTGTAGTATTTGTGTTTCAATGTGTTTGTATGTAGAATTTGCATTTGATTGCAGGCATGTGTTTGTATGTAGTTTTGGTATATCAACGCAGGGGTGTGTTTGCATGTAGAGTTGGTGTTTGAATGCTGGCATGTATGTATAAGCACACACAGAAACACACACATATATACACACACTGAAACATACACAGACAGATACACACACTGACACATACACACACAAATCCACACAGATCACAATTTGCATATTTTAACCCACCCCCTGATTTTATAACTTTTGGGTGCAGGAGGGTGGCATCTGGCTAAGACTGATGGGAGTCTGGTCCAGGCTTTCTTTCTCTTCTCTGGTTCCCTCTTCCCTTTTCTTGTATGACTTGTTAAGCTGGGAGGTGACTTGTACTCAATTTCTCCCAGCACCACAGTTTCACATCGAACAGGGAGCCTGGTCGCTTTTTAAGGGCCACAAGACATGTGACCAGGCCCTTGGTCAAAGATGGCCATCAGGTTCCACAGAATGCATTGGCTACCCCATGAACCTCCCTCAGTTTGCAGGCCCTATGCAGCCAGTAAACCCAGGCCTGTAAAAACTTATCCGGTGGCACAATCTAGGCTAAGGGCATGAGAAAAGAGTTCAAAATGTTTTATTTGTTTTTGTAAAAACAAAAATATGTACACATACCCTGAGGTTTTCCCAATAAGTCTGTAATTCATACAATTTCATGAAGGATCTATCTCACAGGCTGTTTTATTTGATTACGTGTTACTGTGCAGTATTTTCTTCCCTCAGAGTCTCAAGGTTAAAGTAGAGATTAAAACTTCTTTTACAGGTGGCATTTTTGTACTTATTAACCGTGTACAACTACTAGTTTGGGGAGACGTACACTTGTCTACAATTAGTTGAAAAGTACTTGGAAACTATTTGCTTGGCTGCCCTGTGTGTGCCTCCTTTAATGGACAGGAATTACTAGATTTGTTTACTAAACTGAAAAGCAAATTGAAAATGTCCACTGTAATAACCAAGCTTTGACTGTGCACCATCAGATGTATGCACACTGTACAGAGTGCATGAAGGGCAATCAGCCTATACTTAGAGCACTTTAGAAGCATCC
The DNA here is from genome assembly GCA_933207985.1 of Pelobates cultripes. Classification (NCBI taxonomy): domain Eukaryota; kingdom Metazoa; phylum Chordata; class Amphibia; order Anura; family Pelobatidae; genus Pelobates; species Pelobates cultripes. Next base: position 263,388,441 of record OW240916.1, on the reverse strand, counting down.
TGCACATGGTCAGACCTTACTGGGGCTAGCCACAAATTTTCATAATTAGCCCATTTGTGGGTAGTAGTGGGTGTAGGAACATTAAACGGCAGATCCAAGATAAGTCAAACCATTGTAAAATAAGGTAACTACATACACTGAGGTGGGTGGGGGCACCAGAGCACTCTGGCACCATAACTACTGCAGCATACTGTAGTCAGGGATGTGTCTACCGTGAGGCAAACAAGACATTTGCCTTGGGCGGCAATTTCCAGGGGGCCGCCCCCAAATGCCCAGGCAAATACCTTGTTTGCCTTGTTTTATGGGAGCTCAAGAGCTGGCCAGCTGGCCACCTTTGGGCTCCACCGGGACAGGCGGCCAGTTGTTTCCGGGTGGGCGGCAAGGGAGCACTTTACCCTGAGCTCTCTGCTCAGCGAGAGAGCTGAGCAGAGAGCTCAGGGGAAAGTGCTCCCTTGCTGAAAACTTAGAGTGCCCGGCTGCCAGCCTGCATGTCTGGCCTCCTTCCTGCCCAGCAGTCCCTCTGGACGCCAGGTGAAAATTTCACCCAGCTATCCCAAACGTAGGCAGGCTGGGTGGATTAAAATAATAATAAAAAAATAATAATAATTGTGAGTGTGGAGAAATGTGTGTGTGTGCGTGGGTGTGTGTATATGTCAGTGAATGTGACTGAGTGAGTGTGTCAGTGAATTTGAGTGAGTGTGTGTGTGTGTCAGTGAATGTGTGTGAGTATGTATGTTTCAGTGAATGTGTGGGAGTGTGTGTGTCTGTCAGTGAGTGTGTCAGTGAATGTGAGTGAGTGAGTGTGTGTGTGTCTGTCAGTGAGTGTCTGTGTGTTTCAGTGAGTGCGTGTATGTACAGTGAATGTGTGTATCTGAATGTCAGGATCGTGACAGGGATCCAACACGCAGAATACAAACAGGGGATAGGTACGTATACCGGACCTTAGAGTGGCCGGACTAACGTAAGGAGAAAGCAAAAGAATAGTCAGAGACAAGCCGAGGTCGAGGGAACGAGAGATCAGGTAAGCGAGAGACAAGCCGAGTCAAAAGGACAAGAGAGGAAAGCAGGGTCAAAATACAAGCCGAGTCAGGAACCAAAAGACAATAGAGGTAATTGCACTGAGTGACCAGACTAGCTAGAACCACGACAGGGCAATGAATCATTCCACAGAACCCTTTTTTATACCTTGGCTCTTTAACTGTTGGCTCCGCCCCCAACGGGTCCTGATTGGTTGTTCGGCACTTGGTTGCCGTGATTGACGGGTCGGAACGTGATTGCCGTCATGACGTCGGCTACTGAGCGCCGCGTCATAAAAGGAGGCGGAGCTATCGCGGCCGGCGTGTAAACGACCGGGAGGAGTGCAAGGATCGGGTGAGTCAGCCCCCCTGGGAGGATGGACGTCTAGGTGTCTAACCTCCTCCGAGGTAGACACCAAAGGTACCCTGACAGTACCCCCCCTCTCAGAAACGCCCACCGGGCGGAAGGAACCGGGGCGGGACGGAAAACGAGCATGAAATGCCCGGAGGAGACGAGGGGCATGCACATTTTCATGGACCACCCAAGACCTTTCTTCAGGCCCATACCCCTTCCAGTCAACAAGATATTGCAACTTCCCCCGAGAAATACGAGAATCGAGAATGGATTTGATTTCATATTCCTCCTGACCCTCAACCTGGACAGCGAGAGGGGAGGACTCAGGGGAGGAAAATCTGTTGCAAACCAAAGGCTTCAATAAAGAAACATGAAAAGAGTTAGGGATGCGCAGGGCAGGCGGAAGGGCAAGACGATATGCAACCGGGTTAATCCGACACAGAACCTTGTAAGGGCCTATGTAACGAGGGGCAAATTTCATGGAAGGAACCTTCAAGCGGATGTTTCTGGTACTCAACCACACCCTATCACCCGGGGCAAAAACCGGAGCCACCCGTCTCCGTTTGTCAGCGTGTCGTTTGAACACCATGGAATTCTGAAGAAGAATTCGTCGAGTCTGATCCCACAACTTTCTCAGATTGGCGACATGAACATCAACCGACGGAACCCCTTGGGAAGGGGAAACCGACGGAAGAATGGAAGGATGAAAGCCATAATTCAAGAAAAAGGGGCTAGAACGAGTAGAATCACAAACGAGATTGTTGTGTGCAAACTCTGCCCAAGGAATCAGACCAACCCAATCGTCCTGGTGTTCAGAAACAAAACAACGCAAATATTGTTCAATCTTTTGGTTGGTGCGTTCGGCAGCTCCGTTGGACTGGGGATGATAGGCAGAGGAGAAGTTCAACTTGATGCCTAAGTGAGAACAGAAAGACTTCCAAAAGCGGGAAACAAATTGGGAACCTCTATCAGAAACAATTTCAGAGGGAATACCATGTAGACGAAAAATCTCCCTCGCGAATATCTCAGCTAATTCGGGAGACGAGGGCAGTTTAGGCAAGGGCACGAAATGAGCCATTTTAGTAAACCTGTCAATCACCGTGAGAATAACAGTATGTTTTTTAGAAACAGGCAAATCGACAATGAAATCCATAGCCAAACACGACCATGGTCTCTCGGGAATTTCTAAGGGATGCAAAAGTCCACAAGGGAGCGCGTGAGGTTGCTTAGTCTTCATACAGACAGCACATGCCCTGACGAAATCCCTTATATCCTTACGAAGGGAAGGCCACCAGAAATCTTTAGAAATCAGGGAACACGTTTTGCGTGTGCCGGGGTGCCCAGCAATTTTACTGTCATGAAAGCAATGCAGCAGTTCCACTTGGAGCTCAGGAGGAACGAAGTATCGATCCCCAGGAACAGGTTTGGGAGCTAGATGTTGTACTTTCTTGATCTCAGCAAGCAACGGCGAGTGTATCCTGACACAAGTGTTGGCAATAATATTACACTTAGGAACGATAGAAGACAAAGCTGCCTCAGACACCGTAGAGGGTTCATGTTGACGGGACAATGCATCTGCCTTAGAGTTCTTAGAACCAGGTCTATAAGTGAGCACGTAATTGAAATGTGTCAGAAACAAGGACCAACGAGCTTGCCTGGCGGACAAGCGCTTGGCCTCCCCTATGTAGGACAAATTCTTGTGATCAGTCAAAATAGTAACCGGGTATAATGTCCCCTCCAACAAATGTCTCCATTCCTTTAAAGCCATAATGACCGCTAACAGTTCCCTATCACCAATGTCATATCTACTTTCAGGCCCAGATAATTTCTTGGAAAAAAAACCACAAGGATGTAACGGTTTATCCAAACCTAGCCTTTGGGACAAGATAGCGCCTATACCTGTCTCCGAGGCGTCAACCTCGAGTAAAAAAGGCAAAGATGTGTCAGGATGAACTAATATCGGTGCTGAGGCAAAATGTTCCTTGAGAGTTTTGAAAGCAGAGAGAGCCTCTGTGGACCAAGTCTTGGTATCAGCCCCCTGTCTAGTCATATTAGTAATAGGAGCAATAATAGAAGAGTAACCTTTAATGAAGCGCCTATAATAATTGGAAAATCCGATAAATCTCTGAATGGCCTTGAGTCCCCTGGGCAATGGCCAATCTAAAATCGATTGGAGTTTAATGGGGTCCATCCTAAATCCGTCTCCAGAAATAACGTAGCCAAGAAAGTTTATCTGAGATTGGTCGAAGCTACACTTTTCCAATTTGCAGTACAATCCATGTTGTAACAGTTTGCGCAGTACCCTTCTGACTTGTCTGTGGTGAGTCTCAATCTCTCTAGAGTGTATTAGTATATCATCCAAATATACTATAACGCATTCATGCTGAAATTCCCTAAGAACCTCATTAATAAGGTCCTGGAATACTGCAGGTGCATTGCAAAGCCCGAAGGGCATTACCGTGTATTCATAGTGGCCATAACGGGTATTGAAAGCTGTTTTCCATTCGTCTCCCTGCTGAATTCTCACCAAGTTATAAGCTCCCCTCAAATCTAACTTGGTAAAAATCTTGGAGCCTTTCAGTCGATCAAAGAGCTCAGTAATTAAAGGAATAGGATAAGCATTTCTAACAGTTATCTTATTCAAGCCCCGATAATCAATGCAAGGCCGTAGAGTGCCGTCTTTTTTATCTACAAAAAAGAAACCGGCCCCGGCCGGAGAAGATGATCTCCTAATAAAACCTTTGTCTAGGTTTTCACGTATGTACTCCTCTAGGACTAAGTTTTCCTTAGTGGATAAAAGATATACCGTACCCCTCGGAGGCATAGTACCAGGTAGGAGTCTAATTTTACAGTCGAAAGACCTATGTGGAGGTAAAGTATCAGCCCTCTTTTTGTCAAAGACTGCCTTTAAATCCTGGTACTGTGATGGTATCTGTAAATCTGTAGGTTGGGAAGAGTTAACCGGGGCGTCAACCCTGCAAATTGGTGAGACTTTCTGCACACATCCTTTCTGGCAACCCTGACCCCAGGAGACTATCTCACCCAGTTCCCAGTCAATGATAGGGTTATGCTTCTTAAGCCAGGGATACCCCAAGACTATAGGAACTGAAGGAGATGAGATCAGCATGAGGGATATTCTTTCCTCGTGAAGGATACCAGTGGTTAACTTAATTGGTATGGTTTCACGAAAAATAACAGGTTCAGATAATGGTCTACCATCTATGGCCTCAACGGCCAAGGGTGTATCCCTTAGCTGAGATGGGATAGAATGGTTAGTGACAAAGGCTTGGTCAATAAAGCTTTCAGCTGCTCCGGAATCTATCAAAGCCATAGCATTAAGTACTCCCTTTTCCCAAGCTAAAGAAACAGGTATCAGAAGCCTATGATCTTTATAATCATAAATAGAGGACAAGATAGAAACACCCAAGGCCTGTCCTCTTGAGAAACTTAGGTGCGAGCGTTTCCCGGCCGGTTAGGGCAATTTAGGCGTAGGTGACCTCTAATTCCGCAATACATACAAAGACCCTCCCTTCTCCTGTACTGTCTTTCCTCCTCTGAGAGTCGAGTATGACCTATTTGCATAGGTTCTGGGAGAGCTAAAGTAGTAGAATCAGAAGTCTGAAATGAGGGAGCTAGTCTTATGGAGGATCTGCGGGTTCTATCCCGAATATTCTGCCTCTGTCTCATACGTTCATCTATTCGGGAAATAAATGAAATCAGATCCTCCAAATTTTCAGGAAGATCTCTTGTGGCCACCTCATCTAAAATCTCATCAGATAACCCGTTCATAAATACGTCCATATAAGCCTGTTCATTCCACTTGACCTCTGCCGCCAAGGATCTGAACTCCAAGGCATAATCCACTAGGGTTCGGTTATACTGTCTAAGACGTAACAGTAGTCTAGCTGCATTGGCCTTTCTTCCTGGAGGGTCAAAAGCTCTCCTAAATGCAGCGACAAAAGCATTATAATTATAAACTAACGGGTTATCATTTTCCCACAGGGGGTTAGCCCATCTAAGTGCCTTGTCAATGAGCAAGGTAATTATAAATCCAACCTTTGCCCTGTCAGTAGGGTAGGCGTGGGGTTGTAATTCAAAATGAATACCTATCTGGTTTAAAAAACCTCGACAAGTGTCAGGAGCGCCGCCATAGCGTGACGGGGACGTAACACGGGAAGAAGTAGCCACTGTGGCTACCTCTAGGCCTGTACTTATAGGAGAGATAGATGGGGTACGCATCTCCTCTGAGTGACTACTAGGACGAGATAGCAATGCTTGCAGAGCTAGAGCCATCTGGTCCATTCTATGATCCATGGCCTCAAATCTAGAGTCAGGAGAACCGACCTGAGAGTTTGTACCTGCAGGATCCATTGGCCCTGTCGTAATGTCAGGATCGTGACAGGGATCCAACACGCAGAATACAAACAGGGGATAGGTACGTATACCGGACCTTAGAATGGCCGGACTAACGTAAGGAGAAAGCAAAAGAATAGTCAGAGACAAGCCGAGGTCGAGGGAACGAGAGATCAGGTAAGCGAGAGACAAGCCGAGTCAAAAGGACAAGAGAGGAAAGCAGGGTCAAAATACAAGCCGAGTCAGGAACCAAAAGACAATAGAGGTAATTGCACTGAGTGACCAGACTAGCTAGAACCACGACAGGGCAATGAATCATTCCACAGAACCCTTTTTTATACCTTGGCTCTTTAACTGTTGGCTCCGCCCCCAACGGGTCCTGATTGGTTGTTCGGCACTTGGTTGCCGTGATTGACGGGTCGGAACGTGATTGCCGTCATGACGTCGGCTACTGAGCGCCGCGTCATAAAAGGAGGCGGAGCTATCGCGGCCGGCGTGTAAACGACCGGGAGGAGTGCAAGGATCGGGTGAGTCAGCCCCCCTGGGAGGATGGACGTCTAGGTGTCTAACCTCCTCCGAGGTAGACACCAAAGGTACCCTGACACTGAATGATTGTATGCGTCTGTCAGTGTGTGTCTAAATGATTGTATGTGTGTCAGATCGTGTCAAATCGGTGAGTGTGTGTGTGTATGTCAGTGTTTCTGAGAGTGTGTGCTGGTCCGTGAGTGTGTGTCTGTCAGTAAAAATGTGTGTAAGTTAACAGGAAGGGGCGGGTACATTTAAATTAGGGGGTGCCCGAGATCTGTCCTGCCTAGGGCAGCACCATATTAAAATACACCACTGACTGTTGTGGATATGGTGCTTGAAGCATTGATGTATTCAGAGACCAAACTCAGTAGGGGCACTACAGGATTTGTGGCAGATTTAACTAGGTGGGCACATACACCTTCACAGCCACAACATTAAAACCACTAACAGTGAAGTGAATAAGATTGATTATATTGTTACTATGGCAACTGTCAAGGGATTGGATGCATTAGGAAGCAAGTGAACAGTCAGTTGTTGAATTTCACGTGTTAGAAGCAGGAAAAATGGGCAAGCAAAATGATACGAGTGACTTGGCCAAATAGTGATGGTGTTAGGGACCAGGTACCAGACACCAGAGCGAATAGATGAACGTATGAGACAGAGGCAGAATATTCGGGATAGAACCCGCAGATCCTCCATAAGACTAGCTCCCTCATTTCAGACTTCTGATTCTACTACTTTAGCTCTCCCAGAACCTATGCAAATAGGTCATACTCGACTCTCAGAGGAGGAAAGACAGTACAGGAGAAGGGAGGGTCTTTGTATGTATTGCGGAATTAGAGGTCACCTACGCCTAAATTGCCCTAACCGGCCGGGAAACGCTCGCACCTAAGTTTCTCAAGAGGACAGGCCTTGGGTGTTTCTATCTTGTCCTCTATTTATGATTATAAAGATCATAGGCTTCTGATACCTGTTTCTTTAGCTTGGGAAAAGGGAGTACTTAATGCTATGGCTTTGATAGATTCCGGAGCAGCTGAAAGCTTTATTGACCAAGCCTTTGTCACTAACCATTCTATCCCATCTCAGCTAAGGGATACACCCTTGGCCGTTGAGGCCATAGATGGTAGACCATTATCTGAACCTGTGATTTTTCTAGATCCAAAAACACCTTTATGAGTAAATAACAAAGAAATAACCAAAAGCAAAGTCCAGGAGGCAAGCAGGATCAGTCACCAGAGCGGGTAGTCAGACGAGCCAGGATCAGGAGAACGGAGAGCAGCGAAGTCAGGAACAAGGCCAGAGTCAGGAACCAGGAACAAACAGGAAACACAGGAACAAGGAGACTTCTGGGGAACAGGAAACCACACAAGGGCAAGGAGGTACTGGGATTTGCTGCTTAAATAGGCTGCTCTGATTAGCAGCAGGGTTGACTACTATCTTCAGGCGAGTAACCGTGGCAACATGCTGAAGGCAGGGCCAGATTAAGAGCCCAGTGGGCCTAGTGCTGGCAATTATGATGGGGCCTAATTACAGAATCTTATTGACCAAAAACACTAAAACAGTCATACCTCTCAATCTGCATGTATCTGATGGAGTTGGTGTTGGAGGGAAACTCAAAGGATGCAGCTGTAAGAAAACACATACTCTATGCTAATCTCTCTCTAATTTATGCTTTCATCTTTCAAGTAAATCCATACCCCCTAACAGCAGTGTCCAGTGAAGCAGGAAGTCAATGGGGGGGGTAAAAGGATGGGCCACTGACGCGAATCACATGACCAGAACTGCCAAAAGGGGCGAACATGCCCAAAAAGGGGGCATGTCTGTCTAAAGAATTGGAAGGCCAGCCTGGCATCAGTGTCCCTATGTATCACAGTGTCAGTGTCCCCATGTCGCCCAGTCCCCTAGTCTCCCAGTGTCTGTGTCCCCATTTCTCCCAGTGTCCCCATGCCTCAGTGTGTCCCGTGTCACTAGGATACTAGAGGAAACTGAGAGACTCGGGGACACTGAGACACTTGGGGACACTGGGAGACATAGGGGCACTAGTGGATACAGACATGGGGACACTGGAAGACATGGAGACACTGATACATTTGGGGACACTGGGAGAAATGGGACCACAGACACTAGGGACACAGATACTGGGAGACATGGGGTCACAGACATTTGGGGAAACTAAGACACTAGGGACACAGAGACATGGGAACACAGACACTGGGAGACATAGTTACACTGAGAAACTAGGGACACTGGCTGGGAGGCATTGGGACACAGACACTTGGGGACACTGGGAGACATGGGGGCACTTGTGGTCATAGACATGGGGGACACTAGGAGACATGGGAACACAGACATTTGGGGACACTGGGAGACATGTGGACACTAGGGACACAGAGACATGGGGACACAGACACTTGTAGACATGGGGTCACAGACACTAGGGACACAGAGACATGGGGACACAGACACTGGGAGACATAGGGACACTTGGAGACATGGGGACACTGAGACACTAGGGACACTGGCTGGGAGACATGGAGACACAGACATTTGGGGACACTGGGAGACATGGGGACACTGGGACACAGGCACTGGGAGCCATGGGGACACTGGGAGCCATGGAGACACCGTGTCCCTGGTGTCTCTGTGTCCCAATGTGTCTACCTATGTCTAACAGTGTCCCCATGTGTCACAACGTCCGCATGTCTCACAGTGTCCCCTAGTGTCTGTGTCCCCATGTTTCCCAGTGTGCCCTACTGTCTCAGTGTCCCCTAGTGTCTCAGTATACCCATGTCTCCCTGCAACCCTTCCCCCATCTTTCACATACCTGAGCTGAAATCTGTCTCTGCAGGCTTGGAGCTGCTGTCTGGACTCTCTGTGCTGTGTAGATGCTCCCCCGCGGATCAGTATTTAGAGAGAGGCAGGGAGATGCTGTAACTTCCTATCCCTGCCTCTCTCCATACACAGTGACCCCTACTGGCCGGTGCTGGTATTACAGAGTGATCTCCATTTATACTGAGAAAAATATTTGCATTTGTATTGCCGGTATTACTGCAATACCGTCACGGCCAGGCAGCCTCAAATACTGGTTGTGCCTTAAAATACCAGTCAGGTGGCAAACCTAAGAGTAGTGCGTTAAAAAAAAAAAAAAGAAGAAAAAAATGTTTTTTTTTTTATTTATTTTTTTTATATGGGCCTATTCCATGGGCCTGGGCTTGGGCCTGGGCCTGGGCCTGGGCCTGGGCTTGGAGCTGCAGCTCCATCAGCCCCTATGTTAATCCGGCCCTGGCTGAAGGAGCTGATTGTTAATCTCAGCTGAAAACGCAGACACTGAAAAAGGAAGGGTTGCTGTTTAAAACAGCAAAGAAACCCTGACAGATGGTTAGAAGGTTGCTTGGTCTGAATCACATTTTCTTTTAGATCAGGTGGATGGCCAGATTCGTGTGGATGTTACTTTGACATGTGCCAACTAACTAGAGATTGTTGCAGACCATGTACACCCCATCATACCAATGGTGTACCCTGGTAGCAGTGGCCTCTTTCAGCAGGATAATGCACACTGCCACACTGCAAATAAAAATTCAGGAATGGTTTGAGGAACATGACAAAGAGTTCAAGGTGTTGCCTTGGAGTCTAGATTGCCCAGATGTCAATCAGGTTGATCATCTGTGGGAACAACAAATCTGATCCGTGGAGGCCTCACCTCGCAATTTACAGGACTTTAAGGATCTGCTGCTAATGTCTTTCTGCCTGACAAATCAATTAAGTGACCCTCTTTCCCTTGTATGCAGACTGAGTGGTGGCCTTGGCAATTTTTCTAACATTTTATAGTTGGGAACAGATTGTGATGTGATTTCCACTCCTGGTAAGGCATAACTGTCCCTTGCTCCTCAGGGGAGCACTTACCCTGGTGCTCCACCCAAGCCACCATGATCCGTCATTGGCTTGGAGTGTTCCTGTAATCCTTATACTGAAGAGTTTTATGGGACATGTAGTTAAGCACTTGGCTAGAGTTCCAACTTAAAGTAGCCCCATTGTAATTGCTATTAGATCACGCATATGGCTCAGTTTTATGAGTGAAGCTACAGACACAACTACTTGATTCTGACTCTAGCACCTTCACATATTTTGTATATTTATAAGACATGTATGGCATATGCAGGGCGTACAGATTCTCGGTTAGGAAAAAGGAAGCATAAGCTTCCTAGTGTGATGTTTTACAGTAAAGATGTGGGTTTATAGGGACGGCAATTTTTCTATTTTTAAGTAACCTACATGCAAGGAAAAAGAAGATTAGGTTGTTCTTTTGCTTCCAGTATCTTTTTAATCGTAATCACATTTTATACTTTGAATTTTTCACATTTTAGCAAAAATCTTATCCCAGCACTGCGATGCTGGTTTAACCCATACAGCTCTGCATTTAATAAGGGGTTTATTCTGTTTTAGAATAGAATCCTTAAATAACAGATTGTTATGACCATCATCGGTTCTCAAGTGGTTAAATTAAAGTATTACAGAATGTTGAACCTGAATTGTACTAAGAAAATAGAACTGGTGCAATCAGGATACAGCCTGCAGTCTCTTAAAATATGAAAGGAAGAAATCCATAGATACTTACTGAGAAAAACAAGACAAGAATGCAGAGAGAGTGTATATAATATGGTTTTATTTTCCATTAGAGACCGCACATGTAGAGCAGTCACACAAATGGCTTTGCAATGCTTTTCGAACAATAATGGACATAAAAGGTCACTGTAAAAACTTGAACACTTAATTTTAATATAGTGGTTATTTATATATATATATATATATATATATATATATATATATATATATATAAATAGATTGCAGGACTAAGGGAAATAGAGACACTGTACCCAGTACCTAGACCACAATGAGCTGAAGGTGTTTGGGTGCCTATAGTGTCCCTTTAATGCACGTGCCATCTCTGCAATTAATTTAATTTCTAAATTTAAAAATCATACTTATTTCTACTAATTTGAAAATTCCACATGCTTCATTACTTATATTGAGTCTGCTCCAATCAATAGCTTCTTGTAGAAAAGCATTGTGGACTCTAGGGGCATGCGCAGCACTTGCCACGATTGGCCAATCAGTTTCTCCCTGTGACTACCAGGCAGAGTGCATTAGCTCAGTTCTAATAATAGCAGCATACAGTGATCATCCACAACATTAAACCAATAACAGATGAAGTGAATAACATTTATTTTATTGTTACAATGTCACCTGTCAAAAAGTGGGATATATTACGCATTAAGTGAACAGTTAGTTCTTAAATTTCATGTGTTTGAAGCGGAAAAAAATAGGCAAGCTTAAAGATCTGAGTGACTTTTACAAGGGCAAATAATAATTGCTAGACAACAAGGTCATAGCACCTCCAAAATGGCAAGTCTTGTGGGTTGTTTCCGGAATGCAGTGGTTAGTACTTACAAAAAATGTTACAAGGGAGGACAACTGTTGAACCAGTGTCAGGGTCATGGGCATTCAAGGCTCATTGATACACGTGAGGAGCAAAGGCTAGCCTGTTTGGTCTGATCATACAGAAGAGCTACTGTAGCTCAAATTGCTGAAAAATGTAATCCTGGCCATGAGAGAAAGATTTCAGGATACACAATGCATTGGTTTTCTGCGTATGGTACTGCATAGCCACAGACCAGTTAGAGTGCCCGTTATAACCCTTTTCCAGCACCGAAAGTGCATTCAATGGGGTTGTGAGCATCATGTGCTCAGCAGGGGTTAAATCGGACTGATACTTAATGACATCAATAATAGTAAACAATGTAACCATCATATAAATACATAATAATAAATGAAAACCCAGACTCAGAACTGTTGCAGAAAAGTCAGTGGTCTTTTATTTAGTTTGAAATTAATACAACCAATACTTAATAACTTTATAACCAAACCATCTCCGGTCTTTAATCCCCCAGAGCATTAATCAAAAATCTCCGGTCTTTAAACCCCCAGAGAATTAAAACATAACTCACCAGAGTTCCGCCCTATTAGCCAGAACTTCAACCAAATGATCATAAACTCAGCTAGTCCACCTCCCTTTAAATTAGGCAAGTGACCTCAACCCCAATACAAAAACCACGACAAATGAATAGGGAGGGAGGGTGAGAAAAACAGCTCCAAGAAGGTAAGTTCTTCTTTCTTCACAAATTCTTCTCTCTTCTGGCACCAAAAACTCACCTCAGGGCTCCTTATATATTCTATTTTTGCGCCAAAGAGTATCCTCGCGGACAAGTGCTCCAATTAGAGCACTGTCTGCGCAGACCCTTGGTTGAAAGATGCATGAGGGCACAGCAACAGCTGTTGCTAAATGCCCTCGCGGTCAGAGCTAATCGCGCCGCGATCTGACCTCCTGTTAACCACGCGACGTACATGTGTACCTAGTCTATGGACTAGGTACATTCTGAACTGGACCATGGAGCACTGGAAGGTTGCCTGGTCTAATGAATCACGCTTTGTTGTAGAGCAGGTGGATGGACGAGTGCGTTTTTTACCTGGGGAAGATAATGCAGCAGGACGCACTACGGGAAGACAGTGTTGGAGGCAGTGTTATACTCGGTTAGTGTTTTGCTGGGAAATATTGGGATCTGGAATTGATGTAGATTTTACTTTCACGCAGTCTCAGAATGCATAGAATGCAGGGTAATAATATCCATGAGGCCAGTGCAAACCTGGAGCATTGGGAAAACAGGACACCAACCAATCCAACACAGTGCAGGACTAGAAAAGTCCCCATAGAACTCCTGCCTAAAGTGTACAAACAGACATTGCACTAATGGTGGCACATTTCATGCTATAGTGGCTCTAGTAATCTCATTTCACCCTAAAATCACAGAATTAAATCTCCCAAGGCTGATTACAAATAACAAGTTCTTAGGTGACTTTATCCACCATTTCTTTGTCCAATAACCCCACTGTCCCCTGTGTGTCTCTATAACACTTAGATTAATGCCAAGGACACACAGGAGCAGTAGGGATACAGTGGGAGGAGCCGGGGGAGGCGGTCACATGGCACCGGCGACCCGCACACTCTGCACAGTCTCTTCCGGGGCGCCAAGTGAACTCGCCGGCTGTCTGTGTACTCAGTCCCCCTGCCTGCAGCGGCCGGAGCGGGGCCCCAGCCAAGCGGCTCTGTCAGGTCAGTGCAGGGGAAGGGCCTAGCATTGCTCTGGGAGATCCTGCATGCATGGTGGGGATGGTGTGAGTGTCTGCAGGCGGGGATCCTACTTACCGTGAATGCAACATCTGGAAGGTAGAACGTACATTCTATCCAGTTACATTGTATCAGTTCATTCAGCGCTGATCACACTGGCTGCAGGCAGTGCCTCCATTCTATCCAGTTACATTGTATCAGTTCAGTCAGCGCTGATCACACTGGCTGCAGGCAGTGCCTCCATTCTATCCAGTTACATTGTATCAGTTCAGTCAGCGCTGATCACACTGGCTGCAGGCAGTGCCTCCATTCTATCCAGTTACATTGTATCAGTTCAGTCAGCGCTGATCACACTGGCTGCAGGCAGTGCCTCCATGCCTTACAGTTATATTGTATTAGTTCATTCAGTGCTGATCACACTGCCTGGCCAGATTGGTGGGTTGGAGCAGTGAGAGGAACAAAAGGGGCACATTTAGGGAGATGCACAAGATTTAATGGACACAGGGAGCTTGTTCAGGCTGTCTGAACAGGAAAAGTGCTTCCCCTGCAAAATGCATTTGTTGCAGAATGTAATCCAATGAAATCCTGGAGGCAGTCCTATTGGGATTTCTCTCTGGTTAAATGAGAAGTGTATGAATGCTTCATACTGAATGACTCTTTGTGTGCTGCTCATCATTATGAAGGAAGTTGTGTGTCTGTGATGGTGTGTCTGTTGGTAACCGTGGACACAGACTTTCAACATCATTATAAGGGGGTGGTGCATACAGTAAGGACACCAATTGTGCCTTGCAACCCTTTATTGTAGATATTTTCAGTTCAGTGTTAATGCACGTGTTAAGAGTGACCCTACTAATCCTGTCCTTTATCAAGGACTCTGCAGGGGGTCATGACCCCCAAAGTGCCACTTTCCATTTAACATCACATGACTGTATACAATGCACTGCATTAGCTAGGTGGCTGGTGTATTCCTTCCATTGTCAGGGCAGGCATGCATTCCCAATGGATCTATAGATCCCCATCCCTACCCAGGCTATTAGGGACACACACTGCACAGCTTGCTGTATTCCTGAATGGAGTGTAGTTGTTGTATTTCCATTACTGTGAGTGCCCAGGCCAGCTATAAGGATTGTTACAGCTCTGATATATTGTGTATATGGAAACACTTGTATGATCTCCCCCACAGCCATGTCTAGCTGGAGATATAACTCTATCCTGTGCCCCTGTATCTATTGCAGGCAGCTCCTTCTCCCAGCATGCTCAGCCATGACTGGAATAGACCCCCGTGCAGTGCATGCTGGGCTCCTGCTGCCCCCCATGCCTTTATTTGGAAGTCTCTGTTTGCCAGCTGTGTGATGAATGAGCCCTGCAGTGATTGACAAGTCCCGGCAGCCAATCACCTTCCTGCCGCGTTGTCCGGTTTTAAAAATAGAATGAGAGTAGCGGGCTGTCAGTGGGAGGGGGCGTGTCTCTGGGCGTCACACCGCCCTCTTTGTGGGCCCGCTGTAAGGAGACTGTGGCCGCGTACTCTTGGTTTGCCCTTGAGGCGGTGACGTCACGCCGCCGTCGCTAAGCAACGGAGAAGCGACATAGGAAGCGCTTCTTGGAGTTGCACAGGCCTAGGTCAAACTATTCAATGTCTGTAGGGCAGAGTGACTACAGTCTCCCTATAGGTCACATTGCTCATTATTGCACCTTCTCTATTTAGTTTCTTTAACACTCACTCTCTATTGTTAGTAAATTACAGTGTGAGAAATTATTGTTATTTTTGCAAGTTGTGTTCCTATTCTGTAAATCACATTCACCTCCAAGGCAAGCTAGCACTGTGGAAAGCGGAAACCAATGTACTTTTTACATGGAGAAACAATTCAGTGATAACAAATAAAAAAACAAAAAACAAACTAAAATATATAAACTTTGAGTAACGCTGTATGTGCTCATTGCCAGGCAACTGGAAAGGGAATGTTAATTAAAAATGAGTGAGAATTGTAAAAAATACACAGCACAACCCATAGCTAACTTTTAGTTTGCTATCACTGTTACGTATAGTTGCGTTAATGAAGACATGCGTCCATTAAGTTCAGCCTTTCTAACATCTGTTTTTGCTGTTGATCCAAAAGAAGGCAAAAAACACAGTTTGAAGCTCTTACAATTTTGAACAAAATATTCCTTCTTGTGCCCAGAATAGACGTCAAATTTGTTTCAACATATGGATAACTTTTTTTTTTTTTTTTCTTAAGTTTACTATCCGCCTAAATCTCAAGTGATGGTACAGCTTTAATGGGATCCTATAGTGCCATGAAAACAAAGCCGTTTTCCTGGCAATATAAAGGTAGGTTCCCCCTGCGTCGCACTCCCCCCTCCCGTGGGGCTGACAGGGTTAAAACCCCTTCAGCCACTTACATAAATCCAGCGCCGATGTCCTTCAGTGCTGGGTCAGGCTCCACCCATGCTGCTTGGCGGGGGAGACCTAATGCACATATGCGGCAATGGGGAAAATCTGAGGGTGAGGGCATCCAGCGTCAGATAACGGACCAAAAGTCCGTTTGGATTATGGAAGCCCTCTGGTGGTTGTCTGGTAGACAGCCACTGAGGGCGGACTTAGAGCTGCAGTGTAAACATTGCCGTTCTCTGGAACGGCAATGTTTTACATTGCAGCACTAAGTGTAAAAGGGTCACAGCACCTAAACCACTTTACTTCAGTGAGCTGAAGTTGCCTGGGATCCTACAGTGGCCCTTTAAGGGGATATTCTGCGTTTGGGGTGCAAGTAATATTAACATGTAAAAAGTGCTTTTGTTTTTCTTTTCTAAGGCTAGTGCCTATACTCAGCACACAGAACTCTTGTAGTGTACAATACAATGGTAAAAATCCTATTACCATATGTGTAGAAAACCACTGGTTCCACAGCTGCTCTTGTACCATACGAAGTATTGGTGATGAGATAATCTAATAGCTATACAAATTTGGGTTTAGGGAACTATTTGCAGCTTAAAGTAGATATCTCCTGAACTTATATCAATTTAAAACCATGACACGTTAAACAGAAACCCTTTTCCATGGATATTTGAAGCTTAAAGGGATTCTCCAGGGTAGAGTTAACCCAACTTGAAAATGGGCTAAAAAATAAAATTAAATATTTGCTTTTGAAGTTGATACTTCAAAAATCCTAGGGATTGCAGCTTCATTACCTGAACTATGCCATAGCTATAACGTGATTGACAACTACTGCCAATCCAAGCAGCTCTATTGTTTTAGTGAGATGTCTTATAAAGCCATGCCCAGCACCAGCAGGTGATTCTCAGATGTGTAGTTAAGCACTTTGCTGCAGAAATTATATTGTACTACTGTTTACGCTGCTCTTAGCTTATGAATATCACCATATACCTGGTATTGTGAATAGATAGTGGGGTTGCAGCTGCAGCATTTTTTTTTTTTTTGATTTACAAATCTATACAGGAATAGAGGGGACCCTTTGCATTACAACCTATTCAAAGATAATAGAGAATACCTTGGGTATGGTGATAGGATTATCATTTTATAGTAAGAAACTTACATTGCTTGATATACATACTGGAAGTTGTTCAGTTGGATGTTGCTGGAAAGAGAAATTGACAAGGAAATTTCAAAATATAGCTTGTGGCTAAACCAACCTTGCCACTGGGCATTGGAGAAGCCTGTTTGCCCGTCTGCTGACTATGGCCCCTGGGAGATTTGGCCCTTTAAATACAGTATTTGGGCATATTGTATTTTATTATGCTGCTGCTGACTCTTTAAGAACCATCTGGGGACTTACTGTGACTTTTGGGAACAATGCCCCTTTAAGACTATTTTAGCAGATTGGATTTTAAAAGACTTGCTGCCCCTTTAAATTGTATTGGAGCAGTTCTGCAGCTTTAAATTGGCACTTCGGATGCAGCCAAAGTAGTCGAAGTGGCTGCCATTCGACAAACGAACACGTGGCGGCGGCCATCTTTGTTCATTCGAACGAGGTCAGCGGTATGTGTAGCCAAATCCATGGAACTGAAATCGGCTACTCATTTCAACGAACACCGCTGACCCTTACCTTCTCCTACACTCCGTTTTCAGCTGCAGAGACTAAGTCCCATTCGCCAGTTTGAACTCACTGCTATACTAAGCTAAATGCATTCGAATGGGACTTAGTCATTTTTCTGTGTAAAATAGACCGACCGCACAGCCCAAATCTATGGAACTGTTTTGGGCAGGAAAATGTGTTTGCGATCGGTCATAAAGGACTCCCAGCTAACTTTTTATCTACTGGATGGATTTGTCTGATTTTTGAGAGTGTTTATGTTTAAAGTGTGCTGATTCTGAATATTAACAATTTTTATGAAGATTGGACGTATATTTTTTAAAGTTATAGCACATGTATAAAAACTGTATTTTTCCTGCTTGTGATAATTGTTAACCCATTGTGTACCATAAATATATAACAGGCAGAGGGGAGGATTTTGTGTATAATTGCTGGGAGTGTTTTCTGTAATGTACGTGTGTTATTGGTTGTTCTGTAAAACCCTGTGGGCAGTACTAAGTTTGTGGACTGGGAATAAAAGAGGCTGTATGTGCCAGTACAGTCAGTTCTGCTTGACCTCAAAACGAAGTGTCGTCTCGTTATTGGGGGAATTGGATTGTATGCTGATTTCCAGGAGTGTAAGCTGATTGTATGCTTTTCCTGTTCAGCTGTTTACAGCATTCAAATGCTTGAGAGCATTCGCATGCTTCTCCGGTTCGGTGGTTGTGGTGTCTGCTGCAGTGCTTGGAGTCCTCAGGAAGCGCTAGGAGCATCCTTCAACTGAGGTACCCAGTCGGGGGGGCCAGGCGATCCGTTACATAGCTCTCTTGTTAGCTTTTTATTTTATTTTTCTTCTAAAAGCAAACCTCTAATAAAGGCTCTTACATAAAGTATCGTAACACTTTTTACTGAAGTCATTGAAATATTTTACATTACTGCATTTCTCCCGAACATTTTCTATAGTGATGTATTGAAATATGGTGCCATTGTGACATTGAAAAGTCTGCATGCATGCAACGTTACATGCATCTCATGCACTGTTTTTTATTATTTTTTTTTATTTTTTTTAAGTGTACAGTTCTGATTTTTTTTTTAAATTACCCATACACTTTCTGTGATCAGCATCAAGGCATGGAGCTTGTCATTTTTTGTTTCTCTTCCTTCTATTAAAAAAGTCACCTCCATTCCAAAGTGCCTTCCTTTGTATTTTATTTTAAATAAACTAAGGTAGAGTTAACTGTTTATTTTTAAAATGAATCCTTGTCTCTCTGTTTCTTATTCTTTTCTAATCTACAAAAGGCATATGGAAAGGAAAAACAAATGACCATTCCAATTTAACTTTTGTAATATATGTTTCTGTGAACTGCACCAGCATTTTCCAAAATTGCGACGGTAGAATAAGTGCCTAAAACCAAACACTTTCAGGGTTTGTCACTACAGTGAGAATTCAAAGTGAATTGTGAGTTTTTAAGGTCAAATAGTTGTCAGCTTTACTTTCAATTTGGCTACTGTGGCCTTGAATTTGAAATTCACTTTGAATTTTCACGTTGGTAAATAACCCTGTTTAATTTCAACAGAAAAGGTACAACAGTTACTCCACATTACATAGTACTGGATAAATTATATAATTATTTGATCTGCCAGTGCCAGATGATGCAAATATTATATTTAACCGAAAAATTATTTAAAAAAATTAATACTGTAATAAAAATTTTTTTTTTTATATATATAAATAAATGATGAGTGATAAGTACAAAGAATGTGGTGTCTTTGGGTATTTTCTTTCCTCACACCTCTGCCCACTGGCTTTCTCTTCTCTAGATACATAGTTCTTCTCTATTCTGTTCTATAATATTTCCCCTTTGTCACCCCTTTCCTCTCCTATTGATTTTACCACAGTTTTATCAGTGAAACTTTGGCCTCGATTTTAAAATTGTTGGATAAGCTTTCCAAATGACTGAAGATTTTTTTAATGAACGTTTTTATAATTACTTTTTTAAATATCAAAAATTATATAAACAATATATCAAAATACAAAATATAACAAAATATTTTTCATAATATTATTGAATCATTTTAAAAGTTTTATCCCCAAAAATATTAAATCATTTGGAAAGCTTATACAACAATATTAAATAGAGGCCTTTGTGCTTTCTAAAGGACAACTACGGTAACTGCTTTTTGCACTGATGATGCTCATTAAAGGTAATGTCTACAAGACAAAAAAAAATAATCCCTAAACTGAAATGGGATAACTGAGCTTGACACTGAACAGGTCGTCCTGCTTGTTGTACTGTAACTAAATTTAGTGCAACCTTCCTGCCTTTGGCAGGCATTCATATTAGAAGTTGACTTAATGGTACTTTAATGGAAAATTCCTCTCACAACTAATGTTGTAAAGATGCATCATAAGATTTGTTATAATGCGGCTACATTGTTTTTCCCATTTTCATTGGAATTCTTTTACTACTAAAAAAGGGGGCTAAAACAATAAATGATAGCCATTAGTAGTGTGTGCAATTTTAATAATGCAATGGACTCTTGAATGCAATGGTATTATTTATGGAAAAATGTCTTACTTTTAGTTACATTACATTATTTATTTTATTTTTGCTACTATGTGGCAAATGAGCTGTCAAGTATTCAGTAGCTCTTTTTGAAATACAGTACTGCAACAGTTAAATTTATGTAGTAGTTTTTTTTTTTCCTGTTATCTGTGAATGGTTGCTTATCTTATCATTTTGCAACTGCTGCTAGCAGGTATGTTTTTACTTTCTATTTGTCACTAGGCATTTTTCTGACCTTGTGACTTTTTTTCCCTAGACAAACCATTTTATTGCATTCACTGAGCTAAGTTAACACCTTCTGGTATGCCTATTGGAAGTAGGGTGTACGGCGTGCATGCTAAACCTGTTTCTATCTGAAGTTAGTGAGGAAATGGCTAAATACAAAGTTGTATTCTGCAACATGCATTTGTGGCAAATGCATTCAATGTAAAAGAATGTAAGCGATTTTATAGATCAAAGATTCTTCAAGAGTTACTCCAACCACCATGACCACTTCTGCTTTTTGAAGTGGTCATGGTGGTAGGAATCTTTATGTGCAGTGTTTGATTTGCTCCACAAACCGGGATAGTTACACTTTTTGTGCTGAGGTCTAGTTGCGCCTCCAGTACACATGACATAGGCAGCCTGGAACTCCGTACTACACGCTGGCCGACAGACGTTATCAGCTTCAAGGGAATCATTTATATCCCCTACCACCGACCTATAATCCTAAATTGCAGGTCCCCCGCCCAACAGCTCAGAGAGTGTACCTATACGCTCCGAATCAGTGAAACGGTCTAATCAAATACTTGCCTTGTGAGAGAGGCAGTGATGTCATACCGAGCATGGAAACCAATGTGGGTAGGCTAGTCTGGGCTTGGATTCAAGATTATTTTACAGGGTTTTAAGAGGTGTGGTGTAAGTGGAATAATACCTAATAGGACACTGTAAATCACATTTTTTTATATATATATATATATACATAATTCAAGAAAGTGTGCACTCAAAGATCTTTGTGTGTGAATTATTCAACTGCTTTATTTTGCAGGAATTATAAACAAAATGTGTCAACGTTTTAGCCCATCCCTGGACTTTTTTCAAGACCACTAATACGCCGACTTCGTAGTTTAAATAGGAATAGTGAACATAAATGAAGGTGATTGTGATCAAAGGAAGCTCAATATGATGCATATAGTCCTTGCCCCACTCCAAATATAAAGAAACATTAACTTGAATCAATCATGTTAATATACAAACTATTCGTGCAAAAACCCAAGTGAAATGCGCACAATGTGTACATAGTCTCTTCTATCCTTTTTTTTTTTTTTTTTCATTCTTTATTTTTGCATGCCTAGCAATATATAAAGTCAGTACAGACATTTTATCACACAGACATTCAAGACAGAAAATGTCATTGGTAAGGTTTACACTGTCATGGGTTTGGTCAGCACTTTTTATAATAATAATAATAGCACAATATAAAATATCATGTTGTACAACTAGCTTTACTCCTAATAAGGAAAAAATAAATAAAATAAAAACAAAGTGAAATCAGTAGAGTGAGATGCATGTTAAGCAGGATACACCACCTCCAGGAAACAAAAACCAAAATATATAAGATACCGGCAAGGTAAGTGTTGCTTCTATTCCGGCCCACAGATTCCCCATGCATGCAGTGTGTGTGTGTGTGTGTGTGTAACTGGTACCAGTATACAAGTAATGGTTTTAATGAGAGCTAGAAGGCACCTGTCGCCTAGGGTCCTAGGCAGGTTGGGATCTGTGGATGGGTAAGTTGTGGTGTGGTAATTTGTTGCCTGGCCCTGGATAGCTATACTAGGGCAAAATGTTTACTCTGCTTAGAGAAACGTTGCTATAAGTTCGGAGGGCATCGCCGTTTTGTCTAGGTCAATCCAGGGCACAATTCTATTGGCCTCATGGATTACATTAATTAATTAATTTCTCACGTACTAACCTGGCTTAATTGGCTATTGCCAGATTTTGGAAATCTCCTACAATACCCTCTATCTGTTTAAATACTACAAGATCTAAAACAGGCTGAAAGTATGGGATGCCTGTAATTTAACAGTGTCAGAGGTATAGCGTCTATTCTTAGACTCTCTTCAAGTTTGTCCTATTATATAGCATCATGATAGTGGAGAGGGGAAAGGGAATGGAAGAAGTAAAGGAAAGAAATAAAAGAGAAAGGAAGAGAGAGAAAAGAGAAGAGGATCCTACTTATCCCTCTACCTTCCCTCTCTTCCCCCCCCCCCCTGGTTGTTTTGTTTTTGTTTTATGTTGTAGTTTACTTTGAAGGGTACTTAGAGGTATAAAGTTTTTACAGTTTTTGTTGTATTTGTATCTTTACAATAAAGATACAAATTTTGAATTACAAAAAATAAAAGGAAAGAGTCACCGGCGGAATTGTGCCCGTTGCCTCCACTCGTTTCTTTGGAAATTGACTGATTTTTAGTACTTTAGACACTTTTTACAAAAGAACTCTGATAGATCTCCCCAAATGTGTGAAAATTTCAGTCAGCTGAGTGTTCACGATCTCCTTGACCAAATTGCATTCTGACGTTGAAGGGTTACTCAGAGCACCATCACCACTTCGCTTTGTATAATGTTTCTATATGGCTAATGTAAATTCTGGGAATGTTGGATGTCTATCATCAGCATGCTCAACATGCTGGTGACAGGCATTACATGGTGTCACCTCCCTCCCCTCATCATCCCCTCTGTTTTATTAAGAGTAACCCTTAGAAAAATTCCCTTGGGTTTGACCTGAGCAGTGGGTACAAACAGAGATTATGGTAAAGTATGGATAAATAGGAATTACTCTTAGATATAAGCAGCTTTGTAATTTTAAATGCACGTATCATCATCAATTGCATCAGTATATAGTTTTCATTGATCCTCTTCCATAACTGCCCCAGATTGTACAAGGATAAAAGTATTACTAGTGTTTTCAAAGCACAATCATCAATGTTCATAATTGTGACTTATTAACTTTTTTTTTTTTCTTCCTCTGTAGGACTCAAGTGTGAAACCAAGAATAATACTGATACATCATGGCTGCGCTCTTAAGATCAGTAGCCACCAGCTGCTCGGTTCCCCTCTTCAGCAGTGCCATTTCACTGAAGGCTCAGACTGTAAAGACACCATGCCTGCGCATGTTCCGTACTCACAGAGCCCTGTGGTGCCAGAAGCCAGTGCAACAAGGTAACAATGAAGCATTATTCTGTGTTTACACTTAAAGGGACACTACAGACACCTAGACCACTCATCTTACTGTAGTGGTCTGGTGCACTGTCACTGTCACTGTCCCCATAACCCTGCAGACCTGTAGTGGTCTGGTGCACTGGCACTGTCCCCTTTCAGAGAAACTGCAATGTTTATATTGCATTGTGTTTTAAGACTTTCTCTTGTTGCTGTCTACAATACAGTCACTAGAGGTGCTTCTTGCTGTTTCACAGAGTTTAACTCCCTGAAATGTCGCTGGACGCACTCACGATGTGCATGAGGATGTCCAGCACCTTCATTCAGCACCTTCAGCATCCCTGAAATTCCAACCCAGTCAAGATATTTGGAGACACAGTAGTCGCTGCTTTGTCTCCGTATTTGTTTCCTCCGCCTGACGTACTTTACATTGGGGGGAGCGAACAACACCACTCAGCTGTCACCAAATTAGCTCTGTAGATTTTAATGCTGTTCTCTCACGCTTGTGTGAGTACACTAGTACTGTCAGCTCTATGACTCAAGAAGAAAGTATATTTTAGTAATATATTTTATTTTGTTTTAAGTCAGTAGGTTAAGCACACAAATTCCATGTTTTTAAGTCTGTGCAGATATGGAGCGTACTTTAAAATTAGTAGTAAGTACTCATACTTGAAATGTGATTTTAGGGGGTTTATTGAGCAGTGCATTTTTCTCACAGTGTTTACCGAGCAGTGTCATTTTTGTACAAAGTATAAGGTATGACCAAAAAACAGATGTGCTTTTATGCCCTGTTTGCTACAAGCTCTAAATCTGGCGGCCATTGTAAATACATTGCTACACTGGGAATCTGCAAGCGAGGTTCATCATTGATTTTGCATACGGGGGGCATAATGAAATAATCACCAATGAGCAACACTTAGAATGACATAGACAATGACAATCTTGCACATTATTTTCAGCATTTTCTGAGGAATGTTTTTAATTTTTAAATTCTTAAAATGGCTTACTCATTTTAGACTTCAATGCACAAATAATATTTGTGGTTTAATTGCATGACAGATAAGAGATGTTTAGCAATTTTCTAATAATGTGTCCTCTACAAATTTTAGTTACTATAAAGGCCGGCAAAACAGAACTGAAAGAGTGAAGAATAGATTTTGATGAAAATGTCTTATGTGTTTTATGACTTAAATTAACCGACTGTAATCTGTTTTTCCTTTTTATGTTGAGTGCTTCATAAGCAAGTTACAAACCCAACTTAATGAAATGCCTTTTCTTATTTTGTCTTCTTTTTCTTTTTTTTTCTCGTGTGTATCGTATGAAAGTCACGTGTCATTGGTTTATGGTGAAAACGATGACAATCCACTGATATGCTTAATATTGAAACTTGCAGCCAATCAGGCTAACCAGTGACTTTCATTTGA
Source organism: Pelobates cultripes (assembly GCA_933207985.1). Lineage (NCBI taxonomy): Eukaryota > Metazoa > Chordata > Amphibia > Anura > Pelobatidae > Pelobates > Pelobates cultripes. The sequence continues at coordinate 263,363,792 of OW240916.1, read as the reverse complement.
CTTTTGTTAGGTCAAGTGTTGTGTTTAAGAAATATATATGTATTATCATTGCAGTTACTTCTGATGTGGGTAGCCTAACTCAGATGTGTTTTACAAATATAAAAGTCACGGTGTGATGCACATTTATCCTGACCCTGCATTGTGTGGCTGTGTGGCTTGTTGTTTTTTTAGGACTAGTTTGTCCTGTCCACACACGTGAACTAAGGCTAAGAGACAGAATGGATATGAAAAAAAGGTGCAAATTCTTGAAAATGGGAAGCTATTAGTGATATCTTTATCATGGAAGTCCTCAGAAGCTATTCACTGAACAGTGAATTACAGTTATTTTGAGAAAACCAATTTGCCTAATTTAGGGCGAGATGAGAATATTGCAACATTTTTGCCATAAGATTTAGAGTGACTACTTTTAGATTATTTACATTTAAGGCTTGTAGCCTTGCATTGCTGTCCAAAGTTTTACAGCATTCGAATCATAATACGGAAGCGGATGAACTTTTCCATTCTAATTGGAAGTAACAATGCTGGGGTCTTATTCCTGCCCATGCACAGGAGAGTTTTTATGCCACCCATTGTGACACTAATTAAGTGCATGTTGCTCAGGGCTTGGTGGTTCTTTTTCACCCTTAAACACATTATTTATTCTATAGTAATACCTGGTTCATACTTGACAAGTAGTTACATTGCTTTTAGTTATCACAGACCTTGTCTAGTTTATCAATTTAAATGTGGGTGCAAGTGTGAAGCAACCACGAACGCCTATTCATGGACATTTTCCCCTTCAAGGAGCTATTTCATTAAGTCTGGCCACCCTAAATACATACCTTTCTGTCATCTTCCTCCCTCCCTCCCTCCCCCAAGTCAAAAGACCCTTCAAGAGTAATTCAGCAACTTTCCTCTTGTGAAACCTGCTTGGAAGAACTGAATAATCCCATGGTCCGGTTCATCCAGGCTTTAAAGGTCCAGACCTGCCATATTATGAGTAGAATCTCTACTCTGCCCTTAGTTTGCAATCAATACTGGAACCCTTTGGTTAATGTTTCTAGGCCCTGCTGTTTTGGGGAGTAGTCCTAAGTTTTTGAGAGACCTTACGCTCTTTCTGTTGACAAAGCAAAGATATGGCTTATTGTGTCCTTACGAACTAGGAGGGCATTGAGATGTCTCCTCTGGGAGATAGAAGTTATTATTTTAGTGGATCACACAGTCTGTGTTGGTTTGCATCACCCCTGGTTGTATAGCTGATCACACAGGACACCTCCCTCTGCACCCCTGGTTGTATAGGGAAGTTTAATAATTTTACATCCTCCTTTTGGAAAACAAGATTACTCTGGTGAATGATCTTACTGCTGGTATTCATATTCTGTCTTTTTGCTTTCCAGGAATTCCATACAAGCAGTTAACTGTAGGAGTCCCCAAGGAGATTTTCCAGAATGAGAAACGAGTGGCACTGTCACCTGCTGGAGTACAGGCTCTGGTTAAGCAGGGGTTCAATGTGGTGGTAGAAGCAGGAGCTGGTGACGCATCAAAATTTTCAGATGACCAATACAGAGAGGCAGGAGCCACTATTAAAGGGACCAATGAAGTATTTTCTTCAGATCTGGTCCTGAAGGTAAATAATTTGTTTGATGCCAATCCATATGCATTTAGTGATATTGTGTGATGATATGGCCCATAAAATGAAAAATAAGTGCTGTGTAAACCAAAGGAATGTTTCTACTTTTTGAATGTTCTAATATAGACTCCATACGTGTATATTTGAGCTGCTTTTTTTTAAAATTTATTAATTTTTTTTAATCTTAGGTAAGGGCACCAATATTAAATCCTTTGTTGGGAACCCATGAAGTGGACCTCTTCAAACCATCTTCAACGTTAATCAGTTTTGTATATCCAGCTCAAAATCCTGACCTGCTGAACAAACTCGCTGAGAAAAAAACCACTGTGTTGGCCATGGACCAGGTGCCACGTGTTACAATTGCTCAGGGATATGATGCTCTCAGCTCCATGGCTAACATTGCTGGGTAAATTCCAATATGTTACCTTTATGCTGTGCTGGGGAAATCACCAGTTGATGTGTAGATTAAATGTTCTACTTACCTAAAGTTTGTTCTGGGTTATATTTACTTGACAGATACAGCTTCCTATCAAGTAAATCTCAAATCTCAAATATTTCACTATTTACCTGCTCACCAGAGAAGATCCAAACATATGCTGTGATTGACTAACATTAGAAACATTCTGTGTTCTCTTTATATAGTTATATTGTCTACCCAACTGCAATTTAAATTAGTATTTGGTAAATAACCTGTTTCCAGTTGTTAGTGTGTGTGTATGTGTGTGTATATGTGTGTATATATATATATATATATATATATATATATATATATATATATATATATATATATATATGTGTATATATATATATATATATATATATGTGTATATATATATATATACTGACATGCATTATTTTATTACATCCTTTAATTATTAGAACATTTAAATTGTCTTGATGTTTAAGAAATGATTGTGATCTTTTATGTCCATATACTGCTACACCTCATTTTCATCTGATTAATTAATTTGTATATCTGGAAAGACAAATGTTTCTATGCGTCAAACACCATACTGTGAAGATTATGCATAAAGAGCAATTCTGATGCATTTTTTTTAAAGGTGAAGCCATCGCCAAGGAATATTCTAAAGGTTTTCATGATTTCTTCGCTTTATGAAATTCACCCCAGATTTGTTGTAAAGTGGCAGTTTGCTTGGAGATTTGGGCTATTTTCACAATCCCTCTTCCTTGACTTGGCTTTATTGAACAGGAATGGAACCAGACAACGATTGTTCAGTCTCCTTTACCCATTATCTTTGCAATACTCTATGAGCTGGTATTCAGACTTGTAAAAACTCATTACTGCTGGCTCGTATTTTCATTGCTCGTTCCTTTATGCCAGATTGTAGATATTATTCTCAGAATTTTCATTAAATTTGGACTTTGGCATTCATTTGGCATGCATCTGTTTCCTGTATTCCAGCTACAAAGCAGTTGTTTTGGCAGCTAATAACTTTGGGCGGTTTTTCACTGGACAGATCACCGCAGCCGGCAAGGTCCCACCAGCCAAGGTAAAAGGGTCAGAATACAGATTTTATTTCTGCAGGTGACCGTTTGTAATGCAACAACCTGGTTTTAATGCTTGAGAACTATTTAGACAACAGAAATTGTATTGTCATTTATATTTTTGTTTATATGTCTGTAGTATATTTTATTTTGAACTCTGTGCACTGAAGGTTTCAGTAAGTTATGGCAGAAAGGGACACCTATTACTCTTGGATACATTCCAGCGCTATGAAATTTGCTGGCGCTATATAAATTATAAAATAATAACAATTTACCTGCAAAGGACATTTAAATGGACACTCTAAACCCCCTATAGCACTTCAGCAAGCTAGAGTATATTGGGCTTTAGTGTTCCTTTTACAGAAGCTTAAACAAAGTATCCCCTCTTGCTCCAATGCGGGAGGGTACTTTCTTGATTATTTTGTGCGCTTGATGAAAAATGTTGTTGTGCAGTGTGGCCTTTGCTGCACCTGCGCCATGTCTCCCAATGCAGTCTGACTGCCTGGAGATCATCCTTGCTGGTGATATCACAGGAAGCTGAGCAGAGCTACAGGGAGGGAATGTCTTAAAGTTAAAGGGGCTCTTTAGGCACCCAGACCACTTTATCTCATTGAAACGCTCTGCAATTTAAAGTGTTACAGTTTCAGATAAACTGCAATGTTTACATTGCAATACTAAGACTTCCTGCTGTTTCACAGAGTTTGTCTGTGAAACTATGCTGGACGTCCTCACGATGTGCATGAGGACATCAAGAATCTTCAAATCCCACTATGGGGAAGGCATAATGAGAACCCGCTGCACATGCGAATTAGGTTCCTCCTATTAATAATATTGGTGGAGATGGAGCCAGTGCTGGTAGGACCTAATGTGCATGCGTAGCGGGTTCTCATTAGTTAACCTAATTTGGCACTGTAATCTGGTTAGTGTTTTAAAGGGTTTTAACCCATTAACTGAAGGGAATGGGCTGAGGGGGAAGGGGGTCAGGGGGACACTCTAATGTTAGAAATACAGCTTGGTATTCCTAAAACGGTCATGTTCATTTAACCCTTTATTTTACAGGTTTTGGAAGGATAAAGGGTGTCCAGGAGACTAGGCAAATACAACAGCAGTATAAATAAATAGGAAGCTACTCCTATTTTTCATTTTATTTTTATATAGATAAAACATTCACAATCTGCAGAAAAACTAGATTGCAATAAAAAAAAGAAAATTATCTTCAATTTCTGATCTTTAAGTGCTATCTGTATAAAATCAAGCACCCAGTAGATCTATTGGTTTGCCCAGTTTTGCAGATACCGCTATAATGTGTATGGAGCTCATGACTGCTACGTTCACTGCAGCCTCTGTGAAGAGGCAATAGCACATACGGTAATTAATGCAGCAGATGCAGAGGGAGGTGTCCTGTGTGATCAGCTAACAGTCAGAAATAGAAAATCTGTGTAACATGAGAAGGACCCTTAGAATGGTTACTGGTACGAATGAAGCAAACGTTAGTTGTATAGTCCTAATGGCTCTTTTACATTTTATGTCGATGTATGCTTTACACATAACTCGGCCAGTAATTAAATGTAATCAGAATGTACTTACAAAATGCACCCAATACTGGACTACATACTACTTTTATAAGCATTTTGAATATATCCAGCAGGTGGCAGTGTTGCACTTAGAAATTAGGCTTTGGGCTCAATTTAACTTAAATGGTCTTGTTGCTTATGGGGTCTCTACCACTATTCAATGCCGTCAATGTTTTCACTACCATACCATGAAGAAATATTTATTTCTATTTATGAAACTAGTCATTTGAATTTTGTTGTAGACATGATACATGCAGGCATACCATGTTGGCAAGATATTGCTTTTACAGGTACAGTCCTCCCCTTCCATCCCACTCCTTATATACATGGCTTCACAGTTTCTGTGTTTCTGCATTTAATTCTCTTGTTTACACCTGATATACTGTTGCTCAGTAGTGCGCACCTGTCTTGCATTTTCATATTTGAATTAGGAAAGGAAATTCCTGTAGATTCATTTTTGGCAATTTAATATATAAACATCCCATTTACTTGTCTGGAAAATAGCTTTCTGGCATTTGTGTGTACATTTATAACTTCACAGTCTTTTAACCCCTAGCATGCTGTTATGATTAAATGCATAGGGGTCATTATTAAGTTCAGTTAATTTTTGGTTCATGGTAAATGGCTTATCTATCGAGATGGGAGATAGAGGGACCTTTGAAGCTTGCAAACCATTTGTTGGTAGGATAGTGTAAATTATCAGCCGCTGCTCATTGATTTCCTTGGAGCGGTTTTCAGATGCCGTGCAGGACTGCATTCTAGCTACATTTGACAAGGCTTTACATGGAGGTTTCCCAGCACTTGTATCTAAAACTTATTTTGTCACTCTGTAGGTTCTCATCATCGGTGGTGGCGTTGCTGGTCTGGCTGCAGCGGGAGCTGCTAAGTCCATGGGGGCAATTGTCCGCGGGTTTGACACAAGGTGGGTAACCAAGGTTACAAACCTAGGTAACTGTTGTATATAGTCTATTTAATCTTTGTGTTGGCAGCTTCTCAAAAACCGGATTGTAAGGTTCATATATAGACTATTTATCCTGCTCCACGTTCTTTTTGTCAATAAGCCAAATTATTATGGCAGAATGTACTGTTATTTCTTATTCCTTGGCATTCTCTTGGAATTTGTGTAAATGTAAAGAATATTGCACATTTTTAAAGTGTTAATGTTTCGTTGGATACTTCAGTGGGTTACAAGTTTTATTCAAATGTTTTAAATTGCACAAATTCTCTATTTTGCTTTTTGTGGCTTATCTTTTTTTTTTTCTTAAAAAAACAAACAAAAACAAACCCAACAGAGTTAACCCTTTTCAGATACAAAAAATGGTTAATGTGTTGAATTCCAACTGAGATAGTATTGTAGTTGTATGGATTACTGTAATATGTACACTCCACTTTACTAGCGGTAACTGAACACACAGAATGACAGACAAGGAAATAATTAAACGTTATGGTTCACCAATATCTCCCTAGGGCCGTTATCCATTATCCTGTAATTTAGAGCAGAGTTCTAAAGCAAACCACCTATTAATAAGTCCCTGTGCAAATTAAGACCATTATTTTTTTTCCGCAAACCTAAAGTGGTTTGTGGTCTTTAAAGGTCATGTATGCATCTGCCCTTTTGCTCTTGAAGACATTTTGTGGTGCGTTTGTCTAGAAAACCATTAAACATTGTGTTTTGGTTAAAATTTAGGGCTGCAGCTTTGGAGCAGTTTAAGTCCATTGGAGCTGAACCCCTGGAGGTGAATCTGACAGAATCTGGAGAAGGCCAGGGGGGTTATGCAAAAGAAATGTCAAAAGAGTTTATTGAAGCAGAGATGGCACTCTTTGCCAAGCAGTGTCAAGAGGTGGACATCATTATTACTACAGCTCTAATACCTGGTATGAAGTCTAAATTGTTACTCCTTTCAGTGAAAAATTAAGATTCTCTAAATACTCTGTTTTTCAGCTAGGCTTTCTCTCTACTGCCCTCCACTGTTCTACAGCTAGGCTGTCATTCTAGCGCCCTCCACTGTTCTACAGCTAGGCTGTCTCTCTAGCGCCCTCCACTGTTCTACAGCTAGGCTGTCTCTCTCGCGCCCTCCACTGTTCTACAGCTAGGCTGTCTCTCTAGCAGCCTCCACTGTTCTACAGCTAGGCTGTCTCTCTAGCACCCTCCACTGTTCTACAGCTAGGCTGTCTCTCTAGCGCCCTCCACTGTTCTACAGCTAGGCTGTCTCTCTAGCGCCTTCCACTGTTCTACAGCAAGGCTGTTTCTCTACTGCCCTCCACTGTTCTATAGCTAGGCTCTCTTTAGCGCCCTCCACTGTACTGCAGCTAGGCTGTCTCTCTATCGCCCACCACTGTTCTACAGCTAGGCTGTCTCTCTAGCGCCCTCCATTGTTCTACAGCTAGGCTGTCTCTCTAGCGCCCTCCATTGTTCTACAGCTAGGCTGTCTCTCTAGCACTCTCCATTGTTCTACAGCTAGGCTATCTGTCTAGCGCTCTCCAATGTTTCAGTTAGGTTGTCTCCCAATTTGTTATAGTTTCTGCTGTCTCCTGCCTGCATGTCCCCTATTTCTCCATCTTTAGTAGAGCAACCTACTGGCTGATATTTAGGAAGAAATAATCATGACTTTTGCTTCTGAAGATTTCTACGTTAATAGGTTCATAAGCTATTTGAACCATAATTAAATAACACATGGGCTGCAGAGCCATTGAGCAATGTTTTTCCAACTACAATAAATCACAACAGAGGAATGGATGTTTGGTGTTAAATGTCATGATCTGAATGACCTACCCTTGTGTTTTTAATTTCTATATCTTGTTTATAGGCAAAAAGGCCCCCATTTTGTTTCGTAAAGACATGATTGACTTAATGAAGGAAGGTTCAGTGGTGGTAGATCTGGCTTCTGAGGCTGGTGGAAACATTGAGACAACAAAACCGGGAGAACTGTATGTTTACAAGGTAACACTAAAACTATGTAGTATTTTCAGTTTTTCAATAAAACTTTCATCAGGACAAGACTTGTCTGGATGAAAGTTTTGTTGAAAAATGGAAACTTCAATATTTTTATTGCTGCAAGCTGAATAATTTTTTTTTTTTATCCCCAAAAAGTCATTTTTTTTTTATTTTTTTTTTATGATTTGTGTATATATATCTTTTTTTATGTGACGCCTTAATAAGGGATATGAATATTTTCTAATTTCTGTCCTTTTCTAAATCAGGGGATAACCCATGTTGGCTACACAGATTTGCCCAGCAGAATGGCAACACAGGCAAGCACACTCTACTCCAACAACATCATCAAGCTTCTGAAAGCCATCAGCCCTGACAAGGACTACTTCTACTATTCACTAAAGGATGAGTTTGACTATGGTACAATGGACCATGTAGTAAGAGGAACAACAGTTATGAAGGTGAGTGTTTGTTTGAAGATGTATAGACAGTGGAGTAAACTGAAGTGTTTACAAAATATCCATATCCTTCTTTTCTACAACAACCTGTCATATGCCATACCCATTGAGGTGTTTGAGTACTGGGAAGTGGGCCGTGTGGCATGTCATGGAAGCCTCTATGTCCATGTTGCATAAGGAAACATTACTGTAAAGAACCATTTGGAAGATATTTAAACTATCGCTCAACTGTACAAGTGGGGAAAATGGAACCAATGTGGGGTTGAAAGGGGCCGGTAGGAGATAAGTAGAGCATTAAAGATACCTTTGTGTGGAATATAGAACATTTTTCTTAATGGAACATCAAATTCTACACAGTTCTTATTTCTTTGTGATGAATTCATTCTGGTCAGCACACGCAATGAAATTAGGCACTGACTGATTGAAAGCCCTTGTTGCCATATCAACAGAATATTAGAAGTTGGTGTTTCTGTGTTATTCATGGAAAGAATAACTTTTCAGATCTGCTCCATTTCCCTTCATGTAATTATAAATGAGAACTTTTTCCACCCTTTTAATGAACTTCTACAATTAGGTGGTAAGTTTCCTTTACGTTAACCTAAGTCCGGACACTCTAACAAACTTTGTACAAACAAATCCATTCATTTCTTGTTCTACGTCTCTGTTGGTTCTTATTTGTTCTAGAATTTATTTTGTATCACTATATTTGTTAATTTGTTATGACTTTTGCCTTTTCATATAGTACAGGAAGATTAATGTTGGCACATGCTGTGCTTTTTAAATGAAGCTTCATCTGCAGTTAATTTTGCTTGAACTAGTTCCTTCTTGTGAAGTACAGCCATAGCCTCTTTCCAGCAGTGAATAATTGTTAATATTATGTTAAAATACCTAAAAATCTAATAAATATTTTGGAATATTTTCTTTGTAGACACTCTGCACCACATCAGTCTAATTATTTGCTGCTTTTTCTTGGCATGTCCCAGAGTAGCAAGGCTGATGTGAAGCCTAGACCAGAATCCTTTGCTTCATATCCTGTCTCAGTTATGACTAACTTTGGCACTCCAGGTGTTTGAACATTTTTTTGTAATGCTCACCACCCTAACCGCTTGCTGAGCATTATGGGTAATTCACAAACATCTGGATTAGCATGTTGAAGGAACACTCCCACCTCCTTGACAACTTCAGCTCACTAAAGCGAGCAGGAGTGTCAGGGTGAAGTTAACCTTCAGAGGTAAAACTGTTGATTTGAAGTTGCTGCTACTGCACCGACACTGCTTTCTTTTGTCTTATGTGCTGTTTCTCTAAATGGGTGGCCATTCATAGTTGACACTGTCACAGGTTATTACTGGTTGCCTAGCAAACCGCGTCAGAGAGGAAGGAAGCTCTCGGGTGTAGTGGTGTTGAACTGTGGAGGATCAATTTCTCAATGAAACCATCAGATTGTTAAACCACTGAATGTAACATGGTGCCTGGTCACTCCTCCCCCATTACTACTTCAATCATTTGAAATTGTGATAGGGGTAGGAGTCACTTTATTTAAAAAAAAAAAAAATTTAAACTTAAGGAGGAACTTTAACATTTTAAGAGTTGAAAACACACATACCTTTTGCTTCATATGAGGATTCAGGGTGGCAAAGCCAACCCATGATGCCACTGGTGTGCTTATGTACACATGAGCATATGTGGAGAAATTCTGTACTAGCACATAAGCAATCTATAGTTTCAACATCATATAAATGCATGCACATTGCGTATAGCAATGGCTAACCAATATGCATGTTGTTCCAGGCAAATAATGTAAATTTCATTTACAATAAAAAGATACATTATACTAACAAAAAATATGTCTCTAGAGATTTTTAAAAAACATTTTAACCCAACCGGTAACAAAGTTTTAGTTTAAGATTTTGACAAAACCTTAAAAGTACCATACAATCACCATGTCTCCTTGTTGATCTGTAAATACATGCCAATAGGCACTTTGACATAGACTTTGAAAAATAGCATTTTGATAGCAAAAGAAAATCCACTTTCAAATTTTACTTTAGATTGCAAGCTTATGAGCAGTTTTTCTTCTATTTTCAGTTTTATCCCCTGTATAAAACTGCAAACCGATGTGCATTATTTTGATCCTATATAAATGCTAGCAATATAAAAAAAAAAAAAAAATAAGAATTAAAAAAAATCTTGCAAGTGCTAACTTTAAAATAAAATTGAAAACAATGCTCCATTTGGTTCAGTCTGTTTCTAATTTGTGATTTAAATTAGCGGGGAAAAAATATAGTTCTATTCACACTTTATTTCAAATACATTTTTGTTTTCTAATGCTGTTTGCTCATTCACTTTTTTTTTAAAAAGCTTTTTATTAAATTTTTTTTTTTTTTGCTATTTGCATTCATTTGTGTATTCAGATTAATTTAATGCTCAGTGTTGTACATTTAAAAAAAAAAAAAAAAAAAAAAGTTCCCCTAAAACCAGAAAATGCTTAAATCATTTACCTTTTCGTTTAACATTCATTCATGGCAACAATATATTTGTTCTCTAAATAAGTATAACCTTACATCTTTGTGGTTCTCTAGGATGGAAAAGTTATATTCCCAGCACCATCTCCTAAGAAACTCCCAGAAGCAGCCCCCGTGAAACACAAAAGTGTGGCTGAATTAGAAGCAGAAAGGATTGCAGCCATATCTCCTTTCAGAAAGACCATGAACAATGCCACTGCTTACACCGCCGGTAAGCCACCTGCTCCTTCACACCATTTCTTTTTTTAGTGACCAATTAAAATTGAGTACATATTGTTTACAAGTCTTGTACCCCAGGTGACTTTTTACTAATATTTCTGTTAGCATATGCACATGGGATCTTTAAAATACGCAAAGGTATTGTACATTCTAAAAATGATTAGTAACTTTTATAATTTATTTTTTTTACCGTATATTTTATTGTATTTTATGTCTTCTTTTAATTAAAAATGGGTCTCATGTCTTTAATGTAATAACGTTTGCAAATGTTGCGGGTCAAGGCACATGAAAATCATATATTGGTTGTGTCTCCCTTAGGTCTGACCACTCTCCTAGGTCTTGGCATTGCCGCCCCCCATTCTGCTTTTACCCAGATGGTGACAACCTTTGGTTTGGCTGGAATTGTGGGTTACCATACAGTTTGGGGTGTTACACCTGCCCTGCATTCCCCACTTATGTCTGTGACCAATGCCATTTCAGGTGAGTTTTCTTTATTCTCCATGTTATCTCATATATATCAATATTTTGAATCTATTATTGCGGGATTGTGGGAAATCGCTGTACTTTACTGATGCTAAAAGGCACCTGTCATAAAAAAAGAACAGTGACATTTTATAAACCATAAAACTTAATCTATACTTCATTCCAGGCATGCTGCAAAGAAACGTTCAATACTTAATGAAAATGTTATTACAAATGCCATAATTCTAGAGTTAAACCTGTGTGTATATATCCACAATGTGTCATATATACATAATTGTGTTCGGGGCATTCTCATATGATATAGAATGAGTTGTAGAGATGTAGCTTTAGGAATAATCGGTTGAGGTGTGCCGAAACCGCCGTATGCTGTAGGCCGGTAAAAAGTGGGCAAAAAGAGCCATATTAATGCAAAACATTATACAGGATCATAGTGCATTTGTTAACCATCAGGTAGACCTTTTAATGAAAGATTCCCAATTCCTGAATCGGCTGTGGTATGTAAGTCGCATAAGCCTATAATTCCCAGCGGCCCCGTGTCTTAACGTGTGCGGGGATGTCTTGGCTATAGGCCGTGGAGGCTGCTCCTATCCTAAAGGAGTGCCCTGAGTAGTCGCTAGAGTTTAGTTCGAGCCCGGTGAATGAGTAGGTGGACATAGTGCATGAACTTACCTGTGGTAAGGACAGTATCGTACAGCGACAGTAATGGTTAAATGATTGATCTCCATACCATTCACTGCCATCCCAGAACTTGGGCTCGGATAAGACAATTCCATTGTTTCTAAACAGATTCATTAAAAGCATTTTATTGCTGAATGTAGCACGGCTTTGTAATATATCACACTGTGATTATTAAACCACCCGTTGAGAAACAAGAGTACGTGAAACAGAGCTTTCTCATAAAGCTCTGTTAGAGACAGTACAAACCCACCCCTAATATAGAAATCCTTTTTGATGTAATAAAAAGAAAATGTATTTCTCTAGCATGCCAGTTTAATTTTTATTTTTTTTATTTTTTTTAAGCATTAGGTGGTCAACTTTCGGTCAGGAATAAGTGAACACGTTTGAACTAGGCAGAGAATGCATATAGCCAAAATATTCAACTCAACTATTATAGTCTAAGATTTACAATTTTAAATTTTTAAAGATTCCTAGTATTGTTATGACCCAATATATATAAAAGCAAAAACATACAAAAATGTTTTTGTTTAAGTCTGAATTGATAAATAGCCCTGATTGTAACTCCGACATAATCTAATGAAAGGTCGAGTTGTGAAGGCGTGTGTGTACATTTATTTTTATAATTTGACAATTTTTTTTGTTGGTTTTCAAATGTTAACTTTTTATGTTTTCTGTTTTTAATTTACATTACGTGTCTGGCCAGAGCATACCAGGGAAGCTAATTTAACATCCAGGGGGCTGTAAGGAAAGGCACTTGACTGCTTACGGCACTATTAAAGGATTTGTTGAGCACACATGCCCCCAGTGTGTTTGGGATATGTCATTTCTCTGATGTGCAAATATCACCTGGCTATGATGTGACATCAACCTGCACACATGCTACAGAGAGATGTGTTTTAATGAGAAACTGTCACTTCAACTTTAATGCAATGTTATGGTAATGTTATTTTTAAAAACAAATTTGTAACCTGCATTTTCTGGTCATTTTGTGTAGGTCTGACAGCAGTGGGAGGACTTGCGCTCATGGGGGGTAGTTATCTCCCCACTAACACACATGAACTCCTCGCAGTGCTCGCTGCATTTGTGTCTTCCATTAACATTGCAGGTAATGTAGATCTTTTTAATGTACCAAAAGATGACTTATTTTCAAACAGTTTTTTTTTAGCAACCATTGTTCTAAAGGCTGTACGTCACATACTCGTGATGTACAGCCTTTAGAACAAGTTTTATTTCTATTGAAGCAAGCAGTGGCAAACAGCTGATTATCTGTTTTGTGTAGTTTACAGAACTTGACCTGTATGTATCAACCAAAGAGAGAACTTTTTTGGCTGAACCCATTTTACCTTCTTCAAGATAAAAGCTTTAATGTACCTGGAGAAGGCCAACCCTCTGATGTTTAGAGGGATTTGATGTTCTGAGTAATCTTCAGAGTGACACAAATCTACAGTATATAACATTTATCATTGATTTGAGTCCTGCTCTTAAATCGAGGAGCCTAGGGAGAGAAGGGGGGCTATTGAGATGCATCTTCAGTTCTTCTGGAATGTAGGATGTTCCTCATTTTTGATGATATGGGTAAAAACATTCCAGAGCTGTGCTATCAATGCTAAGGGAGCTCAATAGTTTCTTCAGTTATCTTAAATTCATTCACTTAGATGCATACTGTTGTTGAGGACCTGTGGTGTTTAGAGTGTTGGTCACCTTTTTTAGGGTCAACATGTCAAAACAGTGTCTATAACAAAGGAAGTGCTCACTTCCTTCCTGAACAGTTTAAAATAATAAATAGAATTGACTGCCTTGATAAATTGGTGTATCACTTTTGATTGCCTATTTTAAATACATTTAACAGGAACATATTTGTTCAAAGATGGCACATCATGTTGATGTAAGCTGTTGTGCATGATTTACTTTTCTGACTTTAGTTATGTGGTATGTGTACGATTGTCGAACTATGGCTGTTGGCTGCCTGAGACTGGTGGGGATTGTAGTCTGTCAGTAGAAAGAAGGCTCCAGATTGACACCCTATATTGGACCACACCAGCATCATTGGGGGTATGCTTCAGTTGCAGGATTAGCAATAAAAAATGTGATTTAGTTGGCACGAGTGTGCAGATTCCTCAATAATCAATTCAGCATGAAAATTATATGGAGCTAATTGAGCCAAAGTTTTTGCCTGCCAAGATATTGCTTTCCCTTACTCACTGTCTTTGTGTAAGTAATTCTTTAAATGGTTGTCACAAAGCGAGCCAAGCTGATATAGCCTGTAAATCTAAAGCAGAAGTGTGTAATAACCAAGACCCTGGCTGGATTACTGCTTTTAGCAATACATCGCTGTAGATAAAACAGACTTAACTATAAGCCAAGGACTTGTAAGCTGATTTAGCAGGATCAAAGTAAATATGCCAGTGTTGTTATGCCACTGTAATAAAGTGCAAAGTTGTTCAAAACACAGAAAATTCAATATTTTGCGACTAGTGAGTTAGCAAGGTCATTTTCTAATATTTAGAGAAGGTTTTATGTGTGTGCATAGTTGTGTATACATTATTACACACACTTAATGGTCACTATATTCATTACACCTTGCTAATACCGGAGAAGAACCCAGTTGACCTCCGTGATAGCTGGCCTTCTTTGTTTTCAACAAGAGGCTCTACTTTTTCCTTTTGTATTTGATCTTTGCTGATTCAATAGTATTCCATAGTTTCAGCAGATAATTCAAGGAGAGAGTGTGAACCTCCTACTGCACTTGATCTTTAATAGTGGCTACCATACATGCCTCTGGGGGAAACCTCTACGTTGGAGTTATGTTTGTAAAGCCAGCATGTTTGGATACCTCCTTGAAGGCATTGTGCATTTTCACACCTTGAGGATTCATTTGAAAATGGCTTGGTGTGGCTGTCAAGGGATGCACATGATTAGCTGTGACATTAAAAAGATGTCTTGTTAACACTGTCGAGGATAAACCCATTCAATGTAAAACCAAATTATGCACTGTACACATTTTTATAATAATTTTGTCATGGTTTGCAGTCTCCTCTTCCTGGTTTTAGCTGAGCGTAAGGAAAGCACTATGATGCCCCTATACATATACTATGCTGGGAATTTCAATTAATTACCAGGTGAAGTTAATTCCAAGTTCTAGGCCAAGCTGAGTTATCCTGACAATGTCCAGTTCACTGTCCTCTGCTTGTTTTAACATTTGCAGCCATGCTGCTGCTTTGGACAGTTTGCTCAGATCTCTTACTGTTGCACTTTTTATTATAAGAAACATAAAGGTGTTTTGAACCTGGTTTGTTCTTTGTAGCGATGTCACAAATAAACAGTGATTTAGTGATAAACCGTTTTCGAGCAGTTGAACACTAAAGAAGAGTCCCTGGCCACCCAAGCCCTGCCCCTACTGGAGGTATGGCTAATTCAGAGATTGCACACTTCCTTATAGACTTACCAATCCATTCCTGTAATAGGTGGAGTGAAAGAGATCAGTTGACACTGACAGCCAATCATAGCCAGTCATTGCTGCTCAACCTTGTGCTCCCTTATTACCCCAGTAGCTCAGATGGGATTGGCTCTTGGGTGGTCTCATTAAGCATTAAAGCTGAATGGAAGAACAGTATCAGGAGACTCCAGATGGTATCACCACTTCCAAGAGATGAAGTGGTTACATTGCCTAAAGTGTCCCTTTAATTATCTTGTAATCCAAGAAGTCCAAATGAGATGGATTCATATTCTGTGCATTATTATTATTGTTCTATAGGAGGTTTCCTGGTTACACAGAGAATGCTCGACATGTTCAAGCGTCCAACTGACCCTCCCGAGTATAACTACTTGTACCTTCTTCCTGGGGGTGTCTTTGTTGGAGGATATGCTGCTGCCCTTCATAGCGGTTATAACATTGAGCAGGTAAGTAGAACCTTAGCATTGAGCACTGGCTTCTATCTATGAGAATTATTTTTTTTTCCACCTCCATTCAGTATCTGCTTTGGCTGCTAATATTTCATTCCAAATAAAGGTTGTTTGTGAGTACTCTTCTTTGTATGTGGTTTGAAACCTTGACATTACCGTAATTTATCGTTTCACTGTGATCAAAAATACTTTATACTTAATAAAGAGAGGAACTCCTGTAAACTTGTCACTAACAAATTAAAATATACTGCAATACTTAATTATTTTGCCCTTACAAATATAAGAAAGACTGAATAATGTGCAGAAAATCTAATAGATGTCATATTGTTGCGATTAAAGTACAAATTGTACTGATTGTTTCAAATGCCATCAGGTTTCCTGCCAATGTCCACAAGTAATATATTTTAGCTTCCTTGTCACAAGAACTGATTTCACTGTTGTGGAGTACTTGCTACTTTCTGTCGAAGTGAACACTGTATCAATTGTTCACTTTTATAATTCATCAGGCATCATATCAGACTCCTTGTCATACATTTTTACGTATTCTGCCAAGGTCCAAGTCGAAAAACAGATTCAATGGCTTGTCTTTAGTGTTCAAAAATTGTCTTTCTTTATAATTTACCCCATTAAATTCACAATGATAACTATGGAAAAATAAATGTACTTTTAAACAAGCTACCTATCACCCTTCTCCTTTTTTGTTGGCTCACAGTACAGTTTTGCGCAGCTCCTTGCTATGGAAAAAGCTATGAGCTGATCCCTATTACTGTTAGATGAAGCCTGGGAGAAATACCCTGATCATCCCTCAAGTAACCATTACCTTAATTATTTCATAAAGCGAACATTGTGTAAACTCTGACTAGCATTAACATATCTCTGTATAGCAGAGAGTGCTATGAGCTGATCGCAGCCAAAGTAATCCTAAGTTAAGCAGTGGCTGCTTCTACGAACTGATAGATCTGTAGCACTCTGCTCTAAAGCTATGTATTTAGTTCATTTAAGGACACTATTGATGGTAACTTTCTAATAGCCACAAAGTCAGTTTTAGTTTTAGGCTGATTGTTAAAGCAGTCACTAATGTCAAGTCCATCCTAATGTCAAATAATTCTAAATTTGTGCTATGATGTTAACAGTTTCTCATCGTGACACAATTCCATGGCACCTTGAGCGTTCTTGGGTGCAAGACGTAGGTGCACTGGGATTTGTGCCATCAGTATAATGTAATACCAAGTGAATATATTTTACACGACGTTGAAGGAAACCCCAACATGAGGGGAACAATGATTACAATGGATTTGCCTAACCTTGGTCCTGAAGGGGTTACAGCCTAAGGAAAGTCTTCATAACAATCTGGTCATTAGAGACCCTACTCTGCCACAAACATTGTGCTTGTTTAGTATTCGCAATGCATTAGTCAATAAGGGGTTAAGACCCTCTGAAGCTAATTTAATTAATAGCTTGGAAAAAAACAGAATTTCATAAGCATTAAAGAATCCAGTCTTGCCAGGACTTTTGCAATCCCTAAATGTCTGAAACAAGATATTAGGTGAAATTAATACAAAAAAAGTGGATTTCAGGGTCTCATCTGAGGATTTGTGTTAGAACAATACTTAGGAAACCAGCCAGCATTGCTCCCAATTATACTTTTTGTGTTTTCTGCCAAATCTGTTGAAGGGACCCAGTTTAACATTTTGATTGCCAAAGGTAGTTGAGAAATTAACTATCATGGCACATGTTGCTCAGTCCCCCATCTTTCCCCATTTCACTGGTGCACCATGGGTTAAATGCTTGACCTTGCTCCTATATGTCTGTGTTAAACTATTATACACAATAAGCTTAGTTGTCTGAAAAAGTCATGTTTATGTTTAGATGTTCTAGACTAGATTATATTATTTAATAGTATTACTATGCTTGTTTAACATGCTGATATATAATAGCCTGCCTCGAATGTGCTGTGAGGCTTATGTTTGTTTGCTTTTCTCTAACTTATTTAAAATCCACATTTAAAGCACAATCCCTTTACATGCTTTTAAAAACACATTTTTATAGCCGATATCATATTTTTACAAGCACCAGTGGACCTGATCAGTGGCTTGTAGGAATTAATTACTAAATGAGGAAAAGATGCTAGATTTAAGTCCAGAATGCTGAGCTTGCCAAACTACGGTATTTTTGGCTTGATTTTGTAGCTTGTTTGTCAACTCTTCAAAATTTTAATATTTAGGTACACTAAACTTACAAAATATATAAAATACAATTTAAAATTGATATCAAGTAGTTTGAATGTACTTTTCTCAACTTTTGACAATTGTAAGCAGCGATGGCAGCCTTGGTGCCACAACCACTTTTCCTTTTATACTGGATTAGAGTAATGGGAAATGTAGTTTAAAACCTCTGCTCAATCACTACTCAAAACACTACAGAATTTCCTACAGGTAAATGTGGGAATTGGAAATGTAATGTTTGAGTTTCTTAGTTTAGTTTAAATATTAATGTTTATTCCGTTTTGTGTTTGATATGTATGCTATGCCGACAAATTTTAGCACACGTTTCCTCAAAAAGAAAAATGGAGTTCTGTCCCAGAATATACGCTGGTTAACCACATACAATGTGTACTTGTCTTAGTGATAATTCAAATAGAGCTTTTAATAATATAAACTACAAAAATGTATTGATATTTACCAACGGATTTCATGGTGTAGCTTGTAAATAATGTGTATATATGTTGTTCATTACAAGATCTGTTTAAGTCCGAATGCCATAATACTGGTTCATTGATGACTTTTTATTTATTTTTTCAGATGATATACCTGGGTTCTGGCCTTTGTTGTGTTGGCGCCCTTGCTGGTCTCTCCACTCAACGAACTGCACGTCTTGGTAACTCCCTGGGTATGATGGGAGTCGCTGGAGGTATTGTTGCCACCCTGGGTGCCCTTAAACCTAGCCCAGAACTGCTTGCACAGATGTCTGGAGCATTGGCACTTGGTGGCACTATAGGTAAGTGTATTACAACTATGAAAGCTTAACAATCACTGTGTATGTATATGTTATCAAACCTGGCATTGTCTGTTCTGTCTGGATTACTGCTTTGATGTGAGGAGGAGTTATTTTAGGAGGAACATACTCTTTGATGCGATTGCATCACGCCTGCCTTGCTCTAAGGCATGTTGCTGACTTGTGGCTAGGTAGAGCGTTGGAATTTCATGCTATAGATGGTATGATCACTGTACAAGTCTTTTATCTGGAAACCGCTAATAATCAAGAATGCTGATAATTGTCTGTCAGTCTGGTTGTACTCCGCTCCTCATATGTCAAAGAATGTTTGCTCTTAAAGGAACACTAATTTAAAAAAAACAAAAAAAAACCCCCCCCCCCTTCTTACTAATTAGAAATGTTACAATTATTTTAATTGACTCCCTCCCTTCCTCCAAAATAAATAAATAAAGCCTTTAAACTTGCCTTTATTCCAGCCCCAGGGCAGTCTTCTTATTGCAGCCAGATCCTCATCCTAACTTTTGTCCAACCTGATGCATCCTAGAAAAACATTGAGGAATGCATACCAAGCAAATATATGGAAAGCACTGAACCTTCTCATTGAGAAGTATCAGATACACACAGCATCCAGTGTTGGCAGACTTTGCATGCTGACTCTGGATGTCAAACAGATTTGATATCTGAATTAATATCTGTTGCATCCTCCTAGTGATTGATTGTTTTACATCCTCTAATAGGCCAGAAAATTGCAAAATGTAAACGATGCCATTTCTCAGATATTATAGTGATTTTGATGCTTTGTGTCCTTGTAACATTTTTCATAAATCCACCTCTTTAAATAAGGCAGTGTATGGCCAAGGTTGGCATTCTCCTGATACTCATTCTCCTTCTAGGCCTGTGTTCATTGATGCTGAAAATGTATTAAACTGGTCTAATGAGTTATACAAGTTATGCGCATTATGTGATCATTTTTATTGCACCTAATATGCCAATGGGCAGGTAGACCTTGAAATTTTGGTAATAATGACAGATTTCTGTGCATTTAAATAACCCCTCTAACCTTCTCCTCTAACCTATCTTTCCAGCACCTGTATGACCTGTAAGTGGGCCTACAATGTTCTACTACTTTTTATTTGTTTTGCCCAAACTGCTACCATTAAAAAAAAATAAAAAAAAATAAAACTCACTAATTTAATCTGCTTGCTACAATTATATGTGGACCATGTATATTCTAAATGTGATGCTGTAGCAAACGGAGCAGTTTGTTCTCTGAAAGGGTAAAGTGAATGGTGGATTTTTCATTCTTTTTATTTATTTTTTTTGTTAGCGTTTGTATTTCTTTGCCCAGATTATTTCTGAAAAGCGAATGGCTAATTGTTTTCTGTTCCCACTCCCATCAACAGGTCTGACTATTGCCAAGCGTATCCAGATTTCAGACCTACCACAGCTTGTAGCTGCTTTCCACAGCCTGGTGGGTCTGGCTGCTGTTCTCACCTGCGTTGCAGAGTACATGATCGAATATCCCCACTTTGCAACAGACCCTGCAGCAAACCTCACAAAGATCGTGGCATATCTGGGTACCTACATTGGTGGTGTGACATTCAGTGGCTCCCTCATTGCATATGGGAAGCTGCAGGGTAAGTCTCAAACGGTTTTGGTTTCTTGGTAATTTCCTAGTTTACTTTTCCTATTTGCTCCCTCCCTTTCCATATTCCCATTGCCAAGTTATTCAGCATTAAACAAACATGGTTAAATAGTGAACCTTGAGGCTTATTCCAAAAAGACAACTGGATGGAATGAGTTCTGCTCCAGGTGTTCTAAACACACATGTCTGGGAACAATTTACTGTTTCATGCCATGTTTTGTTTAAGTTGTGTCTCGTAGTGGGTGTTCTTTCTGTACACGAGGTATAACGTGCATCGCGGCGCCACAATTTTTAGTTCGCCTGCCCAACTTTTGCAAGCTCCCTGCAACCTGCTTCTTAAGGGGAGAGGTAAACAATCGCCACACTATAAATAATCGTGCTTGGTTCTCTTTGTAAAATACTCCCATGTGTTTCCTTTAAGTAGATGTTTTGTATTTAAGCATTACAAATTGAGGTTTTGTTTTCAGGACCCTCCATGCTATCTTTTGTAATGTATGCAGGAGATTATTGATAGTGCTGTTGTCGTTCATAATTTATGTACTGGTCCTTTTCAGCCCAACAGCAATTTATCTTCATTTGAACAAAGAGGAAACTTTAGATCTTTTTGCTATTAAAAACACACG
The DNA here is from genome assembly GCA_933207985.1 of Pelobates cultripes. Taxonomy (NCBI): domain Eukaryota; kingdom Metazoa; phylum Chordata; class Amphibia; order Anura; family Pelobatidae; genus Pelobates; species Pelobates cultripes. Next base: position 263,342,646 of record OW240916.1, on the reverse strand, counting down.
CGTATACACGCACACGACAAGTAATACTATTGAGTAGATATAAATTGTTTATATACGTAGAGCTGAAAGATGTGATCTTGCTAGTGCTGACTGTTTAACTATCCCATGGAGCTACGGTTCCTTGGTAGCTCATTCCTGCAATAAAGAAAGTATAATGCTTACATATACTCAACAAAGTTTAGCGGTGTATTGTAAAATTAAATATATACTGCATTATGGAAGAGATATAGGCAAACTAATTTAAGTATGTAAAATAGAAGTATCATTAATGCCTGTGGGGTTCCTTTTCACACAACATAATACCTGGCAGTATATAAATTGCAATAGACCCCTACACGCCCCTATTACACCCCATTTAAATATATATTGGGCTTTATTCAATAAAGTAAGTTGTGATGAACTGAAATCTAAATTTGAAAAGTTTAGGACAAAGTAGTCAAGCTAAGTAATATTGCTGATGTTGAATACTTTTTTTGTGCATAAATATTTTGGTCTATTTTGGTTTTTTAATTATCACAGTGAATAAACCACTATATTTTCTTTCATCAACAATACTCGACCAGGTTCTCATCTGGCTAAGTCACAAGTTCTTTGGTTACAGTCAGGTGCACCTGTCTCCTAGGTGTTTGATAATCCACTTGTGAAATTACGCTGGTCCATAATATTTTTACTAGGATGCCAAACAAAGGAATGTACAAGCATTTTAAAGGTGATCATTCCTCTTTAAGAACCGACTTCACAAGATGTGCATTTGGAGACTCTCCCAGAGCTTATTAAAATGTGTTTGCATTATATGAAGCTGCAACATAACACACATCTTGCAAATACGCCTCTAGGCTATGGTATCCAGGTTTATAGGTCTGTATCTTGACCTGCTAATAATCTTCAGGGAGTTATAGGGCCAATTGTATTATTAGTCATCTGGAAGACACACACCTGTTTTTCATTTGGGTCTGGGCTTGTTAGTAAACTGGTGTAGTGCTTGTAAGATACAGTAAATGATACTGATTAATTGTCAGCTAGTTGAAAGTGGGGGAGGGAGACGTCCAGTGAGGTCATTAGGAATTCTGGTAGCTGACCCCAATATGTACGTTGCCGTTTGAATGTCATCAGCTAATGGACCTTGTAAATTAACCTTAATATTCTTGTTATGCACAGGTGTGTGTATAGAGCTGAGCAAACTAAATGTAGAGTATCCCAACACATTTCTACCTGGACACCTTGAGTCAAATGTGACAAAAGGGAATTTCTAGGACATTAACTTGCCTGAATTAGGTACAGCTTATTGTAGAAAAGGTGGCCTGAGTCTGACATGTGACTATTGTGGCTTATGTGGCGCACACACACAATCACCACAGCTGCTCTGCAATCTTTGTAGGTTGTGGTTAAATCCAGGAGGGGACACATTGATAGATCAGGTTCACAAAGAGATAACTATAGGCAGAGGAATTTTAAAGGTACAGTACCCTACCCTGTGAAGGACTACATTAACATGTATCCATTCACCACCTATTGTGGTTTTGGTTTTTAAGTGAATAAACATCACCATAGCGTTCTTTCTTATTCTCTTTGATATATTTTTGTGCCATGAGCAGATCATTGTTTGGAGAATTAACTAGATTATCTATTCATCTATTTAGTATTTACGGAAAATGCATAATTTTGATGGTTCAGTTCAAACGTAATTATATATTTTTAAAAAAATGCAAATAACAAATGCCAAGGAACGCCCTTCTTTTTATTTTTTTTTTTTTTTTTCTCCAGCTTTGAAAAGCTTGAAAGAGCCCCCTTTTCTGCATTTTCTCTCATTATTGTATTATTTCTACAATCCTTTCCAAGCAGGCCTTAATGCAGAACATATGATTGTTGATTATCCCATGACCAATTTAGTGAGTGTCTCTGCTTTTATAGTTGCACTTTGTTTCTCTGTACATGCCATCGTTTGCACTAGCCTGATGTTACTTCAGCGTAAAGTAAATATTTACCCAAATAAATTTAAAATGCACACCCAAATCTTCGTGCTGGAGATGGTACTAATTATAGTCCTATGAGAATTCAATTCCTTTTGGCAATTGTGTTTAATACAAATAGTCCTTTAAATGTATTTCTGCTCTATATAAAACACCATACACAATCACATTGGGCAGCAGAATGATATCAGAAATAAAACCATAAAACAATTATTTATGGATCTTCTCTTTGAAATATATACATAGAATTTTATTATGGATATATGGCCACCTTCACCTTATTTAATTGTGGGTATGAAGTAGGTAAAAAAGTGCAAAAAACTAATTACAAAAATTACCTTTTTAAATCAATTCAATGCAGCTGATATGATCTACAGCAAATGTCAAATGATTAATGAAATTAACATTTCTCCTGCATGGTGTGTGTCGGTAAATTGTGTTTTTAGAATATAAAATTTATGCTAATAGTGAAGTTATTCCCATGAAAGGAACACTCCAAGTACCATAAAAACTTTGTTTGAACAATGTTGTTATGGTGCAGCCGACTTGCCTTTAGGGGTTAAGCCATTACCGAACATGTTTAACCCCAAAGTCTTCAGCGCCGTTTAGCTCTGCCCCTTCCTTCCACTTGTCTGAGATTCCAAACCAAATTGGTAGCTCCCCAAAAAACAGGTTTGCGAAAAATATGCACGTTTCCTATGGTTTAATCCCTAAGGGTAAACAAGTGCAAGTGACCTTCTGGCACTATGATTCCAATGAAGTTGTTAGTGTCCAGAGTTACCCTTTAATGAACAGGTGATAATGTATAGATCATCTTCGAGCAACCTTGGGTGCGGATCTCTAGCAGAATTAGTACACACCTGTTTTTGTCTGCCCAAAATTAGCAGGAGTTACAATTCTGAGCTTTACATGCCACCATTTTAATCAGAGAAACAAAATGGCTGCTGCCTGTCATGGTAACTCCCCCTGAAACAGGGGTCTTGTTTCTTCAGACCCTTCGATGACATTATTTTCCCATAACGCAGCTTTGCCATTATTTATCATTTACATTGTGATGCTTTTACGTTAGATTTGTTCTATCTCCAGAAACCCTTGGCTGGCCTCGTTTTGCCTCGCTATGCAGCTTACCATTATTGAAAATATTTCTTATGTATATGTACACTATTTACTAGACTATAAGAGATTTCTTGTGTTTTTTTTTTTTTTTAATCAACCACTCATTCTGTCTTTATAGGTGTTCTTAACTCTGCCCCTCTCCTCCTGCCGGGAAGACACGCCATGAATGCTGGTTTGCTAGCTGCTAGCGTTGGGGGCATGATCCCTTACATGTTAGATCCAAGCTACACAACTGGCCTTACATGCCTTGGCTCTGTGTCTGCGCTCTCAGCAGTTATGGTAAGTGGAGCGATTAAGCTATAATAGTGAAAATGGACAAGAACATAGTTTCAGGCATATAATGACTTTCTGTTATAGTTGTTTTGAGTTTAGAAGTAGCTAAACATTATTTTTACTTGTCTGATAAACCACTTACTACTACCCCACCACCAACAACTTTTCTTTAGACTGCCTTGTAGGTAGAACTTTACCACAGAATAGTAATTAAAGATGCACTTTAAGCACCATAACCACTGCATCTTATTGTAGTTCTAATGTTGCAAAAAGGTTGTGGAATCTCTTTATATCAAGGGATATCTGTCAAGGGACATCTGTGAAAAGACACGTCTATTATCATTTTGTTTCTAACTTAATACTATATCAAGAACTATTGGTTCTTTGAAGGGTAATATTTAAATTCCCCTCAGTCTAATAAATTATGCAATGCAAAACTACTTGTTGACTGATGTCATCTGTCTCTGATCAGCAATGTTTGGCTACCCTTTACGTCTAATACTGCCCAACACACTGGTTATGTGCTGATAACTGTTTGGCAGGAGAAGATAAGCCTTTACCCTGTTGCATAATAAATATATTTATTAAAGACGTGATCAGAGCTGTGTGTGTATTTGATTAGGAATTCTGTCTTCTTGTGTGGATTCCATTGGTTGTACACTTTGCAGAAATGTGTTTGCAAAATATATTAAAGTGAATAATTCCAATAATTAACATTCCCTGCTGGAATACGCATAATGGTTACGCTATTGTCACGCGATGCAATTTGCGATGCAATTAGTACTGTGATGAGAACATCATACTTTTTGTACATTTGCAATTACACAGCCATCGGTGAGCATATCAAGCAGCAGAATCTGTTGTAATACTGTTTTATTAATGTAGGTAATGGAGGGTGGGGGGTGATTAGTATTTTGATGATGAGCAAGGGTTAAAGTAATGCGGTCAGATGCCTTAGATTGAAAGGGATTTGTAAGGAAGTCGCAATTTGACATCAGGAAGGGCTTAAACATGGAGGGTCAAGGAAAGTGTTTGTTTGTGAACTGGTGAAAAAAAGCTCTCCTGGTCATTTATTTAGAGGGGCACTATAGTCACCAGAACAAATACATCTAATTGTATTTGTGCTAGTGAGTATAATCATTCCCTTCAGGCTTTTTGTAGTAAACACGGTCTTTTCAGAAAAAAAGGCAATGTTTACATTACAGCCTAGGGATACATCCACTGGCCACTCCTCAGATGGCTGCTAGAGGTACTTCCTGGGGCAGTGCTGCACATTGAGCATCACTGCCATCCATTGTCTCCTCCCTCTGCATGCAGACACTGAACTTTCCTCATAGAGATGCATTGATTCAACCCATCTGCATGAGGAGATGCTGATTGGCCAGGGCTGTGCTTGACTTGTGTTGGCTCTTCCCCTGATCTGCCTCCTTGGCAGTCTCAGCCAATCCTTTGGGAAAGCATTGTGATTAGCTCAAAGAATCACTTCTGATGATGTCAGCCAATCGGTAGATCTGGGCAAACCCAGCAGCACCAAACTGGAATAAAAGTACCATTTTACTATATTTAGGGGTGAAAGAGGGGGTCCTGGGGGGCTAGTTTGAGGTTTTAATATTATAGGGCAAGGAGTACATGTTTGTGTTCCTGACCCTATAGTGTTCCTTTAATGCTATGTTGTGATTTTAAAAAATATATATATTTATAAACCCACATGTTGCAGCAGAGTAATCTCCTAAACTGTTCCTGAACACAGGCAAAGAGATTTCAATGTATTAACACTATGAATTGGTGAATGCTTCGACAGTGAGGACTTTGGGAGTGGACTCCATTAGAATGCATTAAGTGCATATTCCTGTATATTGGCATTATTTTTGAAACTTGTCTTTTTTTCCCCCCCTGTGTAACATGCATTGTGTTCTCATAGGGAGTAACACTCACGGCTGCCATTGGAGGTGCTGACATGCCTGTTGTTATCACGGTTTTGAACAGCTACTCTGGATGGGCTCTGTGTGCTGAAGGATTCCTGCTAAACAACAACTTGCTGACCATCGTTGGAGCTCTTATTGGCTCCTCTGGAGCTATCCTGTCCTACATCATGTGTGTGGTAAGTTCATCTGCTCTCCCAGAGTTATTTTTCATTGATTTTATTTATTTATATAAATATCACATGCAAAAGAAATATCATAACATATAATGGTTAAAAAATAATAATAAATAAATAAATAAATAAAAAAAATATATATATATATATATATATATATATATATATATTTTTTTTTTTAGATCATTTTTATATAAACATATGTAGCCATGTACGAACTGAGAAGAGTCATAAAAACCAGGCAATCTGACAATTTTAATGATGACAAATACTGATATGATAAAGCCACCTTACAATATTATCTAAAAATATATAGAGACTGTAGAGGACTTTTTGGATATTGCGGACTGTCAGTGGCGCTTAACTGGTTAAGTCATCCCAGACATTTTCAGGGTAATTAGGCCCCTTTTTAATTGTTTGGTATAATTTCCCTTTAAACTTTAAGTAACCTATGCAGTTTGGAGAATGCCTTAAGTACACGCAGCTCACGACAATCCCAGATGCACAGACTTGCTGGAGAAGGAGTTAAATTGGACTCTGTCCTTTGATGTCAGGAGTGGTTTGATGAGCAGGGGAAGCATGTAAAATAGGAAATTGAGAAGATCTGTATCAAATTTGTGGCAGCCTTCAATGTTGTGTGCTTTTAATCAGTGTCATTTCTAATTGGTTTACTTTAAAGCTTACAGATAACACAGCATTTGTTTACCTTCAAGTCATGTAATGGTTATTCAACTAATTTTAATTGGTGGATTTGTTCGGCTATGTTGTTAAACCTAGTTAAAATCAAACAAATTTAAGGTCTCTGTTTGCATGGGCTATGGTCTGTTTAGACATAGCCAGTTGCCTATAAGAAAATATTATTTTGTTGAATGTCGGCTTCCTCAGTTTTGCATATTGTTATAAGAGGAAAAGCCCGATGAACTGATCAAGTGGTGTCAGAAGTAAAAAGAGGTCACCATTAGTCTGATGGTTTTGTCATCGAAATGTTCAGCATTTGTGATAGAAAAACTACTAGGGTACCACTGGCATTCAAAAGGATAGTTATCGTCTCCCCCATGGTTCAGAGGATTAGGGGTATATCTCCCAAACATAATTTGAAAATTAATTAAAACTGTTATTTCTCTGATCTTCAGAATGCATTTGAGTATATTCTTTCCTTTTAAGTAACTATGCAGTAGAATTCTGTATATTCCATAAATACAATGCAATGGAACCAGATTTGTAACTGCAATACAAGTAAAGGGATGCTCTGGACCAAGTAGGTTCTATAGGTTTTGGCCTCATTAGTATGCTGTACTCTGTGCATGCTTAAATCTTAATAGCTTTTGCACAAAAGAAAAACCCCAATTGTTTTGCAGAATGCTGCACTGTAAGTCTGCCTTCTTGGCCACATCCCCTCATTCAAGAACAATACTTCCTTCTCAAATGTACATACACAGCTCATCCACTGACTACACAAGTAATCTGAACTACAAAGAAACCTGCATTAGAAGATGAGCATAGTCAGGGAGGAACATCAGTGCCTATTTAAAGCTTCTATGACTATCTGCAGTCAACGTGTGAATTAAAAGCAGGCCACACAGCGCTATTAGAGGCTGAGCTTTTCAGAGGAGGTGTGGCTAAGAGGAAGGCTTCTGGTGCAACATTCTGCAAAACATGTACCGGTATGTTTTTTTTCTTCTTCTGCAAAACCTAGAAAGAGTAGAACATTAAAACAATAGCCCATATTAATGAAGTAAAAAAAAAAAAAGTAAAATGCATTACATGAACACTCTACCTAAAGCCTTTAAAAAAAAAAAAAAAAAATATATATATATATATATATATATATATATATATATATATATATATATATATATATATATATATATATATTTTTTAGGTTTTAATACTGGCAATATTGGCAATTTTATAAATAAACCATTTTCAATTAACCGGTCCTGTTACTTCCAGGCTGTTTAACTCCGTGGAGATAATCACAACAGGCAGCAACTGCTCAGAGCATCTGCCTTGCAACAATTTTGGGAAGTCTGATTGGACAGCCACAGAGAATCTGAAGAAAGGGAGGGCTTGCAAAAAAAAAATATAAATCAGGATTTTTAAACGTAAATACTAATTCTTAAAGGGACACTATAGTCACCCAGACCACTTCAGCTCAATGAAGTGGGCTGGGTGCCAGGTCCCCCAGATTTTAACCCTTCAGATGTTTACATTGCAGGTTTATTCCAGCCTCTAGTGGCTGTCTTCCTGACAGCCGTTAAAGGCACGTATGCGACGCTTGATGCGAAAATCGCATTCAGCGTGCAAAATGTCCATAGGAAAGCATTAAGAAATGCTTTCCTATGGACAGTTTGAAGGTGCACGGCTCTTGCCGCGCATGCGCATTCCGCTCCACTCGGGAGCCGACGTCGGAGTGGGAGGAGAGGTCACCAGCGCCGAGGGAGCCCGGCGCTAGATTAATGTAAGTAACTGTAGGGGTTTTAACCAAGGTGAGGGGGACCCTGAGGGGGGGGTTTAAGGGTTGTATAGTGTCAGGAAAACGAGATTGTTTTCCGGACACATAGTGATTCTTTAATGGTTGTTACAATCTTTTAACATATGCAACCAGATGAACATTTAATATTTACAATAATACACTTTTATGTCAGAACTGATTTTTGTTATATACCACTAGAAACACATAAATAATAAGGAAATGATTGCAAGGTGAACGGTCTCCAGGTTAAGGGTTTAATCACTCATATTTGGGCTTGAATTGTAACTAAAACAATAATATTATAAAAATCATACATATTTTTTTTTTTGTTTAAACATCAATTTTTGTTAACTGAAGTAATTAAATATCTTGAAGCAATAATAATAATAATTTCAACTGCAATGGTTTGCCCTCTTATTTGGGTTCCCACCAAGCTTATGCTGAGCTGCTAAAGCCAACGCTGATCCATCGGTCACAGTACTTTCGGTCACCGAATGACCCTCTGTTCCAAGAATATGCAGAGTATTGACATTTGCCAGCTAATGGTGTACTAATTAAGCTGCCGAACGTGGTATTACACCTCTGAGAGCAGCATAAAATATCTTAATATGGGCAGAGTTTCATATTGAAAAAAATGCACATACAGACTTAAAGCACCATGAGCACTTTAAATCACTCAAGTGGTCATGGTGCTTAGAAAACCCTTTAAAGTAAGGTGTATAACATTTTGCTGTAAAAAGGCGCATGTTCTCTCTGCAGACACCAGTTCAAGTAACATAGATTAATTGAATAATTCACAAAAAAATGCAAATATTGCTTGAATACACAGCTACATAGCTAATCCGTATTTCATGCTGAATAACCTTTGCACTATAATGTAGCTTAAATAGAAAAGTACCTTTTCATATTTTTTTTAAAAGAAATCCGGTTTAAATGAAGAAAGAAAAAAACTGGTCCCAATCAGTATTTGTGTGTATAATTTTTATTTATTTTCCCATCTGATTTCCAATAATTGCTTTGCTAGCAACATTATCCTCGACTGGACCTGCCACACAGGGGCAGCAGTAAAACATTGAATATCGTTCTCACATTGTAAGCCACTCAACTCCTTGAGATAATCTGTTGCAGATGAGGAGGTGACAGTTAAAAAATTTTGATTGCTCCAGCATTCTTTTTGGAGAACATTTCTTATGGCAAGCTCCATGCATACGTCTTGCATTATTTAATGCTTTGCGTGCCTGGGGAGACCTACAAGTGGAGACTACCAGCATTGTGTTTGTCACTTTGTGTTTGATGAAGCACACAGACAGGCAGTGACTCGGGTCAGTCTGGGGCCAAAGATTGCACCAGGATTATGATCGAAGTACAATAAAAAGTTGTAGTGATTTGTGTCTATACCAGTTTAAAGGAAGGCTCAAAAGTTAATTTCCCAGCAATTGGCTAGAGAATATTTTGCCCTGGTGAGTGAGCCATTGTCTCACTAGGCTTACTGTTGTAAGTACAATTTAAGGCCTGACTAGTAGCCTAGGACGTGACATTTTAAGACCTTCATTCAGGATTGTGATATTTTTCATATTTTTTTTCTTCAAATGATTTGGCATAAAAAGAGTAATTGTTTAACAATTTGAATGACAGACATACACTATGTATTACTCTGTGACACTGAGCTAAAGATGTGTTATAAAAATTGAAAACTGCAAAAACTGCTATTTCATTAAAACATCAAATGCAGTAAAGTGTCTTAGTTGTGTTATTTGTCTTGTCATTAATTTTTAATAGCTAAATTTTCATAGCTGAGAAGGCATCACAAGGAAAGGAAATATTTAGAATTTGTCCAGTCCTTCATTTTGTCAGTTTTTACTCCTCTCTGTGTATTCATAAATATGTTCTATATTTCTGCATTGATGTCCAGGCTGTTGCACTCAACCCCCCAAACATATATAATGAATAAGACATACCCGGGTGCTTCCTAGCGAAATATAAACAAAGTAAAGACAGGAACACTATGTGAAAGTTTTGAATATGTTTGGAAAAACAGAGTGAGTGCCCCTGTCTTTACTTTGTCTATAGTTCTGCATTTCCTTTCACCAAATACCTAAATATTATCCTACTTCCGTCCCTGCTCACATTTTAAGATGATCTGTTTGAGATAGTGAAGCTAGGGATTGCTTGCTCAGCTATCTGCAATGAAGGGGGCAACGTTTCTCATAGTGGGTAGCTGACACCTACATACAGAGGGCTTTGTTCCCTCATTAACTTGGTGGCTGGCTTAAAGAAACCTAAACCCCATGTGTGCTGTACTGATGACCTGGTCATAATGCATCAGTAGGAGTTGACAGAAGTCCGAGTAAGGGATCGCCATTAGCTTTTGATAAGTCGCCTCCTAGTGTTAAAAAAACAAAACAAGATAAACCATGGTTTTGATTTGAATCTTACATTTTACCTACATATACATGACATATATCAACATTCAATAGAACATTTCATCAACAGGCTAATCATTTTGATAATTAGTATTCCCAGTCCTTCAGTTTAAAGTCCTGTTTATTTTACCTGGCTCACCTACATGTTAAAAATCCAGTGGGACACTTAATACCTATGTATGATACAGGTTAGAGACTTCTAACTGTGATTCTATATATATATATATTTTTTCTTTCTTACACAGGCAATGAACCGATCCCTTGCAAATGTTATCCTTGGGGGTTATGGAACAACATCCACCGCTGGAGGCAAGCCCATGGAAATCACTGGTACTCACACAGAAATCAACTTGGAGAATGCAGTTGAGTTGATAAAGGAAGCAAACAACATTATCATCACACCAGGTATGGTATGGATGAGAGGGAGAATAAAACCCCAAACCAAGTGGCACTAAAAGAAATTTGATGCCCCTAAATTTAACAGAGTTCTTTTCGGGTTTCTGATTTGTTCTAAAACTAACGTTAATCTATTGTGGTTTTTCTGTTATTGTTAATTGTGGCATAGTTTGCCAGAACATTTTCACTGAATGCGTAAGGTCATTTTATTTTAAAAGTATTTGTATGAATAGTTAAACTGCAAATGCAAGTAACTGTTATTTAAATTACAAAAAATAAAAAATGAATAGTGGACATAGCACATGTTATACATATTATGCTTTAATTTAGGCATAATCTCCTGGCACCATAACTTAATTTCAATTGCGTTGTTATGGTGTCTAAACTGGTCCTTTAATGGGATAGAGTTATCTAAATGTAGACATTTGAGATAGGAGTAGAGCACATATTAAAAGCTTGCTCCTATCTCCCCACGATAAGGAGTGGTATGTTTGTGGCTAATCCATTTATCTTTTGTGCCTTCTCCAGGTTATGGTTTGTGTGCTGCTAAGGCCCAATATCCAATTGCAGACTTGGTGAAGATATTAACAGAACAGGGAAAACATGTCCGGTAAGTATAATATGATTTCTTTAAGGAGCAGTTTAGGAATCTTTAAATTTTTTATTTTTTTATTTTTTTTTATTGTTTGATGCATTGTTTGTTTTTTTGTTTTTTTTGTCAAAATGTTTTGGAGAGATTCGAGCACAACCAGGGGACACTGGGGATCCACTGCTTGATCGTTGCTAATGCAACATTGATTCTGTCTATGGTTTTAAGCAATTCATCGGCTGAGTGACTTAGGTCAATCCACACATATACGGTTTGCTCAAGAACCACAGGGAGGCACCAGCAGTTTAATGGCACCATCATTTCTGCATCTAGTGATGATGGCACTTAAATTCCCCTTTTAATGTTAGTCAATTCTGGGTTGTCACTGGTTTATTACTAAAACCAATGGTACTCGCATTAACTGTAGGAGGAGGAAAATGAAATGAAACCTGCGATTTTTGGTCTCTACAGTTGGAGCAGTATATGATGAGATATCTGCTCCCTGCCCCCTAGATGGAATTTTAAATGATACCAATAAAATATTTTTGTGTAATTCACCTGAAACTATTGTCTCTGCTCCTCTGGTTATGTTTGTGTTGGGTACAGCTGTATACCTATTGGATCAACGTGTAAAAAGACTGTAAAAGACTCTTAATTGGGACAAGTATATTTTCATTGCAACACACACCATAAAATGCTTTGAAATAAACCATATTCCACATTCAATTGCATGAAAATCTGGAAATCGCTGGCCCAGCGTGTTGAATGATCAGTGGCCAGGAGTATGATTCATGCCGTTTTTTTTTTTTAAAATACGCTTGAAGTCTATTGCTAAAATAGATGTTTTGGCTGCTCATTGTCAGCTGCAGCTATCTAAATATTTCGATTTTCTTTACCATTTCGTGCCTGTTTGTTCCGTTCCTGTAACCTATTCATATCTGTAGTTCTTTCCATCTGCATGTCAGCAACCAATCTTCCAGCAAAGTTTCCTGTCTTCCTAGAAGGGAAATGTACAGCTGGAGAGATGGTCACAAACTGAACTGCTTATTCTCTTATTTTTGCAACCGCAAAATTAACGCTCTTAAACGATGCTCACCTAATTGCACAGACTTTCCCGTAGTTTTTCGTAGACTACCATATATTTATTTAGAACATAAATGCTCGTTGTCTTTTTTTATTTTTTTCTTTCTAATTACTAGAAAAAAATCTTTCTCAATTTTTGACTTTTAAGCCTGATTTTGACATAGTGATGTACAGTTCTCCTTAGAATAGTTCTTCAGGCGTAGGCTTCACCATGTACTGTGTTCCTTCCTGGATCAGTTGTTTTCCTGTTTATATTATGTGTGAAGGCTTCAGGATTTGTCACTTTTTTTTTTTTTTCTGTTTCTTTTTAAACTTTTAGTTCTTTAACATGTTTGACCGCAAACACAGTGATTCCAGCAAGATTTAATGTTTACAAGGAACGCTTCACTGTTAATCATAAAGCTATATAGTGTATAGAAATGGAAGAAGCAAAAGTACAGATTTATTTTTTAAGTTCTGTTCCTTGCAAGTTTTAGATTTAGCCCCCCCACCTCTAACTAAAATACTGTAAAAATGTATTAAAATCCAGCGCAGTCTCCTCTCTGAAGCATGATCTACATAGATAATCCTTGGCCACCATGCATCACCAATCCAGTTCTTCTCGTTCGTAGAATTCAATGCATGTCTATGAGAAGCATTAGCCATACGTGGCATAAGGAGAAGGTGCCTCTAGTGGCTGTCGGTCTCTTAGCCTGTAGAGACGTGTTTTGGGCCAAATGTAAACCTTGTCACTTCTCAGAAATTGCAAGGGACAGCAGCTATGTACCAACCAGAACCACTTCATGTAGAAGTGTACTTGCACCAGACTCTGTTTAAAGCAGCTGACTAAATTAACAAGAAGACATCTCCTGAATTTTGAGGGGTGGCAGATATTGGGCTACCATTTGGAAATACTGTTTTATTTTCTTTATTTTTTTTCCTCCCCCCACTGTAATATTTGTAGTAGCACAGATAGAAAAAAGATTCAGGAGAGTAGAGAATATTGCAGTTGAAAATATAAAATTTCCCATGTGGTATACACACACCACTGTCTTACGCAGGAACTAAATGAGCAATCCAGGTTGTTTTATTCTAAGTGACCTCCATTCCATTGAATTGCATCTAATCTATAGTATCCGGTTACACACTTTTTGGACATTGCAGAAGCCAGTGACTCTGTGGAATATCATAATATCTTACATTGGAAAGAATGATAAAAAAAGCAGTATGACTTTCAGTTCATGCACAAAAAGAACATCTCCACATGTTTTGGAAATGCTGTTTTCCAGTTTAACTACAGGAATTGCATCATGGGAATTATAGTTCTAATCTGAGGATGTACCTTTTGAGACCCCCAGCTTTAAGGAATGAGATTATTGGGTCTTATCTGTTGTCAGAATCTGTGTTCCTGTATGATAACTCAAGAATGGTCAATTTAATTATCGTCCTTCCTGACTTGTTAAATTGGCCTCCTTCAGCCCATTTTCCACTTTTCATGCTTTCCTTAATGTAGTAGTAACAATGAAACCTAAATCCAGACACTGACTTTGCTTAACCTGTAGTAGCTGACCTGTGAATAGCAAAACCATTCGGAACAAAGCTGCATTATATGGCAACATTTGAAGCTTGGTGGAGATTGTTTAACTTGCTCCTTAGCACCATTAGATTGGGATATTCTAAAAGGTCTGAAAGCATTCTGTATAGCCAGTGGCTATGTCGAAGGTCTGTTTTAAGTTACATTTTCAGACATGGTTCTGGAAGACTACTGATGATCATTTAAGTGGAAAGATGTGCAGATAAAGGGTTAAGTATTTGGATGTTGCCACTTATTCCTATATGGTAAAATCCTGCAATGCTTAATGTAGCTTGGAATTATTTTTGTTCCGAAATGGAACATTTTTAGCATGTAATATTACAGCCGCCTTGCAGATGTGATATACTGTTTCTGTATGGGACACCCGCTAGCCAAGTAATTCTGTAGATATGGTGCTTTTACTTTACAATTTCATAGTGATCAAATTAATTGACATTGTGGATATTATCACGCAGTACTGATTGGGGCATTGAACATTTATCAAAACTTTCTAGGGACACTGCAAACTGCCATTTACTCAATGTTTCATTTATTATGAAGATGATGGCTTAAAGATATGTACAGAATGCTTGGTTGTATAGGGAGAAGTATTAGCAGTAGAAAGAGGGAAGTGCTCATGCCATTGTACAGAACACTGGTGAGACCTCACTTGGAGTATTGTACGCAGTACTGGAGACCATATCTCCAGAAGTATATTGATACTTTAGAGAGAGTTCAGAGAAGGGCTACTAAGCTGGTTCATAGATTGCAGGATAAAACTTACCAGGAAAGGTTAAAGGATCTTAACATGTATAGCTTGGAGGAAAGACAAGACAAGGGGGATATGATAGAAACATTTAACTACATAAAGGGAGTCAACACAGTCAAGGAGGAGACTATATTTAAAAGAAGGAAAAAAAACGAGGACATATTCTTAAAATAGAGGGGCAAAGGTTTAAAAATAACATCAGGAAGTATTACTTTACTGAGAGGGTAGTGGATGCATGGAATAGCCTTCCAGCTGAAGTGGTAGAGGTTAACACAGTAAAGAAGTTTAAGCATGCGTGGGATAGGCATAAGGCTATCCTAGATATAAGATAAGGCCAGGGACTAATGAAAGTATTTAGAAAATTGGGCAGACTAGATGGGCCGAATGGTTCTTATCTGCCGTCACATTCTAGGTTTCTATGAAAAAATAATAAATCTAAATTTCTGCAAATCTGCAGCTTCTATAAAGTTGAAATTATTTCTTCTGTTATCTACAATGTGATTAGCTGTGCATGTCTACTGCACATGTAAACAGTCTCATAGAAAGCGATTAGTAAACCAGTATATAGCTCATTTAGGACTTATACACTTAAGGAGAAATGTAGATTCTCCAAATATACAGTGAACTTATAGGTGGAGCAACTCTTTACACGTATGCAGTAAATATAATAGGATGAAAGCAGACCAGGACCTCCTTGCATTATAACCTAAGTAGAGTAGGTAGTTAGGGTGCTTATAGGAACACTATTCACCCAGACCACTTCATCCCAGTGAAGTAGCCTGGGTGAATTGTCCCTGCCCAATTAATAAACTGTATTGTTTACATTCCAGTGTTACGTCCACCTCTAGCGGCTGTCAGTATGATAGCCAGTAGAGGTGCTTCCACTGCAATGTTTTCCTATGGGGAAGTTTGAAAATGTCCACTATGAGGAGCATTGGATTTGACCATGATGAAGGAGGCCATGCCATCTCAGTGATGCCACTGAAAGCAGGGTGGTAAGCAGCGTGCTTAAATCTCCTATTTTATGAATTATTAATGCATCTGGTGTTGAACAGGGACAGACACTATAGCATTAAGAATACAGATTTGTATTCTTAATGCTATCAGAACACTCTTCCCATAACTCCTTCCCTGCGCCCCCACCCCCTCTCCCCCAACATGAATGGGCTAAATGGCCTTTTTAACAATTACCTGATTCCGGTGCCTTGCACGCATTTGGCTTTTCCCATAGGATAAGCATTAAATCAATGCTTTCCTATGGAGTATTGGATGTCCTCATGCAAAACGTGAGTATATCCAGCGTTGTTTCATAGAGTCAAATTCAGTGAAACAGGGAGACAGCCACTAGAGATAGTCTTAACCCTGCAGTATAAATGCCTGAAATTAATGTGTTTGTAACTGAAGAGGTACATGAGATGAAATGGTCTGGGTGCCCATAGTATCCCTTTAAGGTCTTCTTTTTGAGCTTGTATGTGTTTTCCAGACCAGTCTTCTCCTCCTTTTCCAAATTTTCCCAATTGTATTAACTTATTTAATTTTGCTTTTTTTTTATTTTCATATAGTTATAAATGTTTTTGTTTTGTTTTTGTTACAGTATGCATCATAGGGTTTTGTGTTTTTTGGTTCACTCATTTAGCAAATGTCTTCTTAATGTAGCCAATATGACAGGGTACATACAGTGCCAGATTGCAGATTCCCTAATGTTTTGAAGAAATGGCAAGCTGTGTTTGTGGAACTGATAAGCGCAGCCTGTTTTACGCTGACACGTTTGACACTTGAGCAGCCCAGTCCTAAGTGGCAATGAAAAGCCAATGAAACTTTGAATGAAAACAACGTCTACTACGTTCTTTGATCCAAGCCTTGTGGGAATTTGATCAAAGATGTGTAATTCTGTTCCTGTAGCTCGATGTGTCTAAACTCTACCTAATCATTATAAATGACTTTTAAATGCCCTGTCTGTTTACCTCCATCTGTAAATATACATTTATTTCATATGATTGCTATGTAACCACGACAGGAACCTCTTGTTTAATCTAGGTCTTTCATCATCCTTGTGGAGCTCCCACTGCATTCATTGACTGCAGCTGCTGCTTGCCCTTTTCGTTTTAGTAGATCTGCACTGCCTCAGGACCATGTCTTGCTCGGCCTGCACATGCGGTGACACACTCGTACACACCCACCTTGTACAAACATGCCAACTCAGACATACGGCTGTCATCAATTAGTCATGCCCGTACTTAGCCAAAAAAAGTCTTTTCATCTGTCACAGGGTACCTCGGTGTTCCAACCTACGAAGAATTTAAACACGCTGTTGCCTAATATAACATTTGAATATAGACATAACACTCTGTGCTATCTTGGGCTATTATTCAACATTTGATAACCATAGAGACCGCAAACAGCTTTTATAGTGGCGGCCCAGGCTCTATGTGGTTAACTGCCATGTGGTTATCATTCTCTGAGCTTAGCTGTCAGCAGACATCCACAACAGATGTATTTTAGACCGCAGAAGGTGATCAGGATATGCCGATTCTGAATATTTTGCAGAATAACTTTATTAAAATAATGCAGTCTCATTTAAGGTCAGATTAAAGGAACAGTCCAGGCACCATTAGCACTACAGCTTGTGTGGTAATTAAGGTTGCCTGGCGTTCCCTGGTAGCCAATCAGGGTAAGTAGTGTTTTGTCATGTTCATAATGTAATATAGAGAGGAGCAATGGCAATGATGCTGCACCTCACCCTGCTGCCTTCTCCAGCTTTTCTTGTAATTTGCAATTTTTCAGTCTACCTCTCCTCATACTTTGCATATAATCTGGATAATCGCTGCAATCTTCAACAAATAATTTTTTATTTTATTTTTTACGCAGTGAAGGATATTTGCTTTTTTTTTGGGGAACTACATGTAAAAATTATTTGTGTCAAAATAAATGGCAATATAACTGATGCAGAATTACACAAGGGTATAGCTAAAACTGGGTTACAGCACTGTTATGTTTGAATAGGTGCTGAATATCCATAAAGTCTGCTCCACCTTCCATGGTACATCAAAACCAATCCATTTTACTCTAGTTTAAGTAAAGATAACATTTGTGCTGTTACTAAACATTCGCACTAAGCTGTGTTCTGTGTTTCTTTTAAGAAATGTTGTTGCTTATTCACAAATGCGTATTATTTAATCCTTTGGTCACAGAGCACGACACCCGATATCTGTGCTGTGTTTACAAAGCATTGAAAGGTTTTAGATACATAAACTTGTTATGTTCCAAGCGAAGAGGATAAAATCCACGGCTTAACTTTCAGGAAATCGCTGGAATATTTAAAGCAGGCAGTACGCACAACTCTGAAGACGGGGTCTTCCGCTAAAATGTATTTTTTTTTTTAAAACTACTATTTCGCACGTCTCTTATTTACAGCTTCTTTGGTCATAATAATTTTTACTTGTGACATTTTTTTCACTGCTGCTTTCGCATAGTCCTTTAAGTCCCATGTGGATCGGATTGTGCTGATGAAACAATTATAATAGAATAATTATATTTTACAACAAAACTTGTGCTATAGAGTGTTTGAGTGCTAATCTGTATTGGACAGTACTAATGAATAATTGTTGTTCTTTTCAATATTTGAGATAAATGTAAAAAAACAAAGTTCCTGTAAGCATTGGCTATGGTCCCACAATGTTCTAATTAATTATATTCTTTACACCTGCCTTCATAAATACTTGGGGTTAATTGCCAAACCATTTAAAAACTTGGGGTCCACTGGTTTCTATCTCTGCAGCTCGCATCCTGCCACACTGAGCTGACCTTGGTGGTGCAGCACGTAGGTCATTTTCAAAGAGTGCTCACAGATTCTTTCGGCCAGTGAGCAAGCCCTATTTGTACTTTGCAATAATGTTAAGCAGATATGGTGCCAGCAGTTCTTAACCTCTTGGTCGATCTGAAGTTTTGGTGCCCAATCTATTTCAGTGGGTCCCCAGTGATTAAAACAGTCACAACATATTCATCTTTTCAGGTGCCAACTAATCATAGTGTACTCCCTCCCCCAACACATTTTAAAAAACAAAACAAAAAAACACTTTTTTTTTCTTTCCCCCACCACGAATAGCAACGATTAACAATAACTCAGCAAAAACAATGTTAACCATATAAAGGATATTTGCCATCTGCATTTTAATTATAAGCTGTATTCCTCTTGAAGAATGGATCGCAGAGTCAGATTTATAATTTAATAATGGGTCACCATGCTAAAGACACACTCCAAGCACCAAAATAACTAGAACATCTGTAGTGGTTTTGGTGCCAGAAGTGCCCTGGTGCCCTCCCAACAACAGCGCGTTTTTTAAAAGTGTATATAGTCAGGAATTTCTTTATACAAAAAAGTTGTATTGTATTATTTGGTTTCCATTTCCTATTCTAACCTCATCTTCTGAAAATGTGTAACATTGGAGGTCTAGAATAACTATTGGTGGTGTATTGAGCTTTGTGTATTGTGAAAAAGATATGCTATATCACAAGTCTGTTCAATATCGTGTTTTGCAGTAATTTACCATTTTGCATTAAACGCTCCTCTAGGTTTGGCATCCATCCTGTTGCTGGCCGTATGCCTGGTCAACTGAACGTACTCCTGGCTGAAGCCGGTGTGCCATATGACATTGTGCTGGAGATGGATGAGATCAATGAAGATTTCCCTGGTAAGAGGTCTTAACAGAAATGTAAATTTTTGGGGTAAATCAATAAAGCTTTTGTTTTGTAAATTTTTTGGATTGCGAGAGCTCTCCACTATCATCCCCTGGCTTAACTTTGGGTCTAGGACTTGGTTCCAGAGTGTCGTATTTATTTATTGATTTATTTTCCCTAGACCAGGCATAGGCAACCTTTGGCACTGCAGATGTTTTGGACTACACCTTCCATGATGCTTTGCCAGCATTATGGGTGTAAGGGCATTATGGGGGATGTAGTCCACAACATCTGGAGTGCCGAAGTTGCCTATCCCTGCCCTAGACAATCGAACATTTAGTTAGTAAAAAATAAAGAGCATTTACACTAGTTTCCATTTCTGATTTTAGGCAGATTTGAAAAGAGATTTACTGAAATTGCTTTTGGTGCGGCTTTAGTCAGAATTTCTCTGTAATCCATGCAGGTTCATTTTAACAATTCCATGAGAGAACAGAGACATACCCTGCAGATTTTGCATTGCTGTGTTTACTTTCTAAGCAGCTGTTGCTGTTTTAGCGACTCAAAGAAATGCCATTTTCTATGGTTATTAAAACGCATTCGTAATACATTACAATTTTCTTGTATTTAAATAAGATTAGTGTTTCCTCACACCCCCTAGCAGATCTTCCACCTTCCTGTGATTTTTGATGTCATTTAGCGGTTATTGGGTATCAACTCCTAAAATAACTATTGGAGTTATAGCTTATTAGTTCGAGGGCTACTCGTAGCCAATTCTCTGGCAGAGCATCATGGGAAATTACAGTTCTCTATTTCTCCTGGAAAGCAATGTTTTGATGCTCAGTAAGCCTTTAAAGTACCTTGGAAGTTCTACATCAATAGCTTGTCTGACGTTATATATGATCAATATGCCCAACAAGCTTTGGAGTTACTTGAAATTTGTATCTGATTTAAAAAAAAAAAAAAAAATAATAATAATTTTTTAAAAACTTGTACTTGAATCTTTTCTCCTTTTCGTGTCCCTCCCATATTGCACCCCATGTGATATTGGGCAGGATAAAAGAAACATCCCATATATTGCATAAGTATGTCTAACTAGAAAGCTCCAAAATACTTCAATGCTAGATCATGTCATCATCTTTTTATTTCCTTAGAAACCGATCTTGTCTTGGTGATTGGTGCCAATGACACAGTTAACTCTGCAGCTCAAGAAGATCCCAATTCAATCATTGCTGGAATGCCAGTTCTGGAAGTGTGGAAGTCTAAGCAGGTAAGATACATGGACCCCGCTTGTAGAAACAAATGGGAAGGGCAAGAATATTCTTATAGAGAACAATGTCTGCAGAATCTTCAGATCGCTTTGTAGTCTCCAAATCTATGGTACAGAACCTTTTGTAATTTTTGGGGTTGCATTTTGTAATGTTCTGAAAGCTGTTCATATATCATGGCCAACCATACTGTTTGGGATTGTCTAACCTGTTTGATTGTCACCTCTCAGAAGTGACTGTTTGCCTTCTACATCTTTTATATCAATATGGAGGGGCTATTAATTATTGGTGTTCTCATTGTGACCCTACTTTTCTTTTGAAGATTATCGTAATGAAGAGATCACTTGGTGTTGGCTATGCAGCAGTAGACAATCCCATCTTCTACAAGCCCAACACTTCCATGCTTTTGGGAGATGCCAAGAAGACCTGTGATGCCCTCCAATCTAAAGTTCGGGAATCCTTCCAGAAATAGATGCTTCCTTGTGATTTTTCTACGAGTTACTTACTGGCCAGTGTTACAAACACCATTTTATAATAGAACATATTAGCCGTTACCCTGGAGCATGGGTGATGCATTGAATTACTGAAACAAACAGAATATGGGATATGGAGTTAAAAGCTGCTTGTGCTGGTTTGAATGAACAAAATCAATAGAATTTCAGAAACAAAAAATGTATGGTTCACTAGTTTTACATGAAAGCCATTCTGGCTTGGTATTTTGTATATTTCTACCCAGGTGTAATATTCATCATGACACACACTATAAATTTGGTATATAGGGTCTGTAAAAAAAGTCAAACCCTGAAAGTGGAGAACAATGTTTCTGTAAAATGTGCTTTTGTTTCGATCTTATTGCAGGTTGATTTTGCCAAACCAATCACATTTCAAAATTTCCTGATCCTATTATTTTCTTTTTCTTCCCCATCTTCAAGCATCATGCGTGAGCTCTCTTAATAATTCCTTGCATTACAACTCTGCATTACCTACTCGAAGTACAATTTAGACTGCTCATCCGGTTATCCATATTGTATTAATGTGACATCATACTTGTATTTCATGAGATCACGCAAGTATCAGATATTCTATTCATTCTGAAGACTCTGGAACAAAACATTTGCATCAACCTTTTAATGAAATATAGCTATTATACGGGAAGAAAAAAAACCTTTAGACATATTTTTCTATCAGGTTTTTGAATATGTAATCTGATACAAACACTCTTCAAAATGTATTATTTAGAAACTGCTTGTTCAAACACATAAGCATGTTCCAAAATTGAAATCATGAAGCAAAGTATTTAAAATGTTGTAGTAATGATGTGGAGCACATACATCCACTAATTAGCAATCTTTCTATTGTTCTGTAATCCATAAATAGGACAATCAAGCAAAAGTTATTTTCTACATAACCTAGAAAGTCCAAATAAAACTTGACTTTTAGATATCTCACAACCTTAGTTAGTGCAGAGTCCGTAATCGATATTGGATTTTGAACGAAAACCAGAAATGCTTAAAGAACGGACACGACTCGACTGATCTTGTTACAGGTATTTTGCTCGTCAGGAGAATTTTGCAGTAAACCTAGTCAATCAAAACTAAAATACATAATTTATTTAATACCTTACTATGGTCTTAGTCCTTTCATTGTGACACAGAAAAGAAATGTGAATTTGATAGCTATATGAACAATATTAGAAGATTGCCTACCTAAATGTGAACACTGTCCAGTTTGTGATTATTTCAGTGTATTCGTGCCAGCAAATGCAAAACCTTTGCATAGACTGTTAGACAACTATGTAGATACAAATGTATTAAACTTCTCAGGTCCTTACTTTTAAGATATATAGTATACTTAATACTATAATAAAGACAATAATAAACTATTCAGGCTATCCGTTTAATGAGCTTTTGTTTTCTTGTATAGGATTAAAAATATAATATTGTGCAGTCAGAATCTGGCTGGGTTATTCATTTTTGAAAAAAAAAAAATTTTTTAGCAGGACTATAACGCCACGCATTTTCATTAATGGCCTCTAATCCATTTACAAGTGGTAATTTGTGTCATCCATTTTCTAGTTTGTTTCAGAGTGATAGACCTATTGCACTGGCTTAGTGTACCATACAGATAGGAGCTTTTCTTTTGAAGTGGTTCATCTTAATGTGGTAGATCGGGATGGTTAACCTCTGAAGTGATGGGCGACCATTGCATTTATTTTTTTCTTTGCATATTCATCCGGCACTAAAGGGATTAATTGTGTAATTGTTTTTATATATGTACCATCCCAATGAGATCTATTAAAGGAGTCAGCTTAACTATATTGAGGTGTGTGTGTGTTTCTTTGTTTTTGTTTTTCCGTTTTTCCTCAGGTGCTACTATAAAATGAATGTTGCACTCCTGATTCTTAAGGTAAACAACTCAAGTGCATTTTGTTTTTGTTTTTTCTTTCTTTCTCCCCATTTAAATCTTATTGGCTAAAAATACACATTTGCAGCATAACTCACCACCTTAGCTACACCTACCTTTTTCACAAAACATACCTGGACAGCACAGCCAATAAGAAGCCAGTGTAAGATGAGCTACTGGCTTGATGACTGAAAGCCAATCACTGTCCTGTTCTTGGCTGTATAATATATAAAAGCTATACTAATGGGGGAAGTCGACAGATAACACTACAATGACTCGCTGTGGGGCGGAGATATGTCAACAGATGAGCTCACAATCGATCTCTTAGCTACCATCCAGCTCCCTGGCTAATCTGAGTACGTACTCTGTATATGTATAATAAGAAAGTTGCTTTTTGAAAAAGGGGTGTGGCCAGGTAAGCGTTGCATCACAATTCTAATTGACAGTCTGTGAAATTACAGCAATATGTTTAAAGATTCTGTTTCTAAACTGTATGAATCCTCCATGGCACATTCTCGTGCAGAATGTATTTATTTTTATTCTGCAAATTTGCATAGGAATAAAACATTTTTGACATACAGTAAACTACTATATGAGGTATGCCCTAATAGGCCTGTTACATGATGCATACCATTACATACTCCTATTATTGACTCAAATGCAGCCAGTATGGGTATTTTAACTATGGATTCAAAGCAAGGGGTTATGGGATTTGTACAGCAGTCCACCAATTATGTAGCTTTTACTTAGCACCCTTCCTTGGAAGTCGGAGACCTTCTAGGGTTGAGGGTAGCAGTAATTTTTTTTGTCTTTTCTCTGTAGCATGTGCTTATCTTTTTTACGTTGCATATTAAATTCAGGTAAGATTTATTTATTATTTTTTTGGGAAGCTTTAATATGCAACAAACATTTGCCTGGTATTGGAAGCTAAATATCGAACTGAGACCTTAGAAATAAGGGTAATATATTTTGGATAAAACAAAGTTTACAGCAAGGTATTTAATTTCAAGTGAATGCTTTTTGGTTTTTTTTTTGTGAAAAGTCTGTTTGAAGTGATGAAATCTAAGCCCTCTGTTACTCTAAAATCTGTTTTATAATAATTTTAGGCAGCACTTAAAGGGACATGAATCCCATTAAGACCACTGTCTTATTCAAAGGTTTTGGATTTCTATGAGACCATTTCATCGCTCTACAGACGGAAAAAGCAGGTAGATGTACTTTTTTTCATTTTTGCCTGCTGCTTCTTTCTTGTGTATTCCACACTCAGTCCAGAGGGGGGCACTGATCTAACCAATCAGTGTCTTATCCCTAGGAATGCTCGAAAAGGGCTTTGAGCTTGCCTGACAGATTTACACATGTGCAGTTGAAAGATCTCTTGACCTTGCAACATCCTGACGGGGGAAAGACCGGCAGACTGATCAGTGTAATTCATGCAGAGCAGGCTCTGGTGTCTGATGTTTTCCCCCTGCCTTGTTTCTCTCATTAGTGGACTGGTCTGAAACTGAGATGGGTTGGTAAGTGTGATAAGTTTATAGTAAGTTTAGAAACATTTATTCCTTGCTTTAATTTTGTTTGCATTTGTTTACATTTGTTTGCTTGCTGGTTAAAAAAATGTAATAAAAAATTGTGGTATACCTGGTTAATGATGCATGCCCCTTAAAATATAAGTGGCATAATAAATATAATGGTAGTGTACCTGTCAAGAGGTTTAGTAAAACAAAAGTATGAGCAATTTATTTATGAAGTATGAAACATACAATCAGTCAGTCTTAGTCGTCTGCTGAGATTTGAGTAATAGGGAGAGCAGGAGAACCTTTACCAAAGCATTCTTGTCCTCTTCTTGATAGCAGTTGCAGCATATGTTCTATAGTGTTCCCAAACAGGAATATTTGCATAGGAGTAGTGGAACACTGTCAGAAGCAACTGCAAATTTAGCAATACCTAATATCACTTACAGCAATTAAGAATATGATTTCTGTGTGATAAATTATGTATTGAATGTTAAAAGAGACATTATAAGTTAATGAACTGGTCCCTGTTAAATATCCAGACAAGCAACTGTATGGGTAGATTAATTGTTTGGTTGCACATAAGAAAACAAAACAAACGTGATTTAAATCACAAACGTGATTTAACTTCTAAATGACTGAGAATTGAGTAGTGAGACTGCAAGAACATGATCTTTACACCAAAACGGCTTCATTAAGCCAAAGGTTTGGTGTTTAGAGTATCCCTTTAAGGCAAGTAATGCTTATAGTGCAAGTATTAACTATTAAAAAATGTTCATTGTGGTGTAGAATTCTGAACACATGACGGAATGTTTAAATGGGTGAGACAAATTTTTAACTTGATCCGAAAAATAGTGCATTATTGGTAGGGAACAGATACAAACTTCAACCCAAAGAAGGACATTCACTCACTGCCTAAAAATGTTTAATTGGACCACTCGTGCTCTGAATAGCTGCACTTCAACGTAATATGTGTGGCAGATCTTCTAGCCAACCGTTCCAATGTTAAATGTTATTGCCAAGTATACAAATTAAAGCGGACTGGTTGTCTTCATACATACTTTTCAGAAAATGTTATCATTCACAAGGTAATGTATCCTCTGTCGTGTATGACTCACCTAGGTAAAATTTAATTTAAAAAAAATACTCCTATGTCTTATACCAGGTTAATGACCTATTTCTTAAATATAACACTTTAGGCACCATAAACACTTAAGCTAATTGAAGTTATGTTGTCTGGAGTCCTCTAGTGCTGTCTTACTATTCAAACCTGATGGTGAAATAAAAGAGGAAATCTGAAGCATTTTAATGAAAACAAGTTGTTTTTGCTAATCTATTTTTCTATGAATGGGCACAAACAAAACTCAAGGTCTCCAGCACACATTTCATCAAACCTGTGTGCAGAACACTTTATAATCAAATAACTAGATCTGGTTGAGGTCAGGATATCAGTGGGCAATAACCACAATGAATAAATCCGGTTACAACAGGAAGAACTAATGGAGTAAATACTATCAATGTAGGAATCACGTAAAAGTAGGGACCCTGGCTTAAAGTAACTACCGAATATAAGCCGAGTTTTTCGGCACATTTTTTGTGCTGAAAACCCCCACTCGGCTTATACTCGAGTCAGTCTGTATTATGGCAATTTACATTGCCACAATACAGACCAGGACCGCCGGGCTCATTACAAGCCCGGCGGTCCTGTTGGGGGCTGGTAGCGAGCTGTTACTTACCTTCCTGCAGCTCCTGTCAGCTCCCTTCTCCTCCGCGCAGCTCCTCTGTCAGCTCCGTTCTGCTTACAGTGTAAGTCTCGCGAGACTTACACTGTAAGCAGAACGGAGCTGACAGAGGAGCTGCGCGGAGGAGAAGGGAGCTGACAGGAGCTGCAGGAAGGTAAGTAACAGCTCTCTGTCAGCCCCCCCACTGAACAGCCAATGCCACTGGACCACCAGGGATTCAGTATTATTATTTTAATATTTTATTTTAATAATATTATTTTATTATTATATTTATTTGCATTATTTTTTTATTTTATTTTTTTTGTCCCCCCTCCCTGGCCAGGCAACAAGCAGGGAGGGGGGACAAAAAACCATTTAAACAAAAAAAGTAATTATATTATTATTTTAATATTTGCATTTTTTTTCCCCCTCCCTGGCCAGGCAACAAGCAGGGAGGGGGGGGGACAAAAAAACATTTTAAAATAATATTATTAAAATAATATAATATTAACAATTTTTTAAATAAAAATGCCCTCCCCTCACCCAGTTTACACACACTGCATTATATACACACAACACACAAACACTGCATTCATTATATATACACACACACACTCTGCATTCATTATATACACACACAAACACACACTCTGCATTCATTCTATACACACACACTGTAAATAAATATTCAATTAATGTAATTTTATTGGGATCTACTGGTAATTTTATTTAAAAATTTACCAGTAGCTGCTGCATTTCCCACCCTAGGCTTATACTCGAGTCAATAAGTTTTCCCAGTTTTTTGTGGTAAAATTAGGGGCCTTGGCTTATATTCGGGTCAGCTTATACTCGAGTATATACGGTATATGTAGCTGTGTGAACTTTGAAATGCTAAATAATGTGCAAAGTGTGTTACGTGGTCGCAATTGGAACTTCCTTGTTATGGTACATGCTTAAAGATGGTGCTCTGGAAGATTCATTGATGTCAGCATCATTAGAGAGCCTAGTACGAGTGCATTACCCAACATCACACAGCTGTTTGCTTGGTCGAGGATCTAGGCTTTGGTTATGGTGCCTTACTATAGGATAACGTGACCCACAACTGTTCTTTCTTCGCTCTTTCATTTGTTTTGATATTAACACCTCGCAGTAGTTGAGTTTTGCCAATATGTTCTAGCTCAAGTACAAAATATTCAGTTCTGGTGTTTCCCCAAGTACCTGTATGGAAATGTTAGGATTAAAACCATAATAGAAGTCATCCCTTTTTTTTTTTTTTTTTAAAACAAATGTTTGTGATACAGTTTGTGGCGAAAGTAACCTCGCCACTTGTACTTGGAGAGGCCTACTTGCCAGCCTCTTGCCCCAGGATTATGGACCCTGCAAAAAGACATGTTAAAAAGTGACTTCCATGGAAAAACCAAACCACTGAACCGATCTGAGTGATTTTGGAATATGTTGGTCACCCAGATCAGGGCTATCCTAGGGTGGGGTTTCCATTAATCTTGGGGGTACTTTTGGGGTGTTTGTAAATTGTGTGTCTTTCTGTACCTGGAGATACAGAGGAGGAGTATGTTGAATGTATTGCTTGCCTTTGCCTCTTCCCCTCCCCTTTTTTCCTGTCCTATTGTTTCCCCAACAGTGCTTTGTCCCAGGGACACTGCCAGACCAGTTCGAACTGGCTGCACTGTCCCTTCTCAATCTCCCATCAGCCCTTGCTATTGTCTGACCCCACCCTTTCTTGTACTATAGTAATCTATGTAACCTATTGTATGTAAATGAGGCTGTTGGGGGTTTAAATGTGTGTATAAATTGCAAGTGCTTTCTTTTGCATTAAACAGACCTGCTTGACCCTTTCTTGAAGCCTTGGCTCATGCTTGGAGGATGGGATAGCTACACTCTTGGAGATTGCTATATTCACACTATACTCCCCAAGGTAAGCTCTTGGAAGAGCTTGTTCCTGATACGCTCTCTGGATTAGTCTACCCACTGGAAGCTGGATCTTGGCCTTGGGTCCAGGGTGGGTGGAGGAAAGTGAGACCCCGGCGCAGCTGCATCGCTGGAAGTGGGGTCTGCAGTACTTATGGTGTCTGGTGGAGTGCTTGGAGTCCTCGGCAAGCACTAGGAGCATCGATTGGCGGAGGTACTCAGTCGGGGTGCCAGCGGTCCGTCACATTTGGTGGCAAGCTGTAGGATGGCGTCCTAGTGTGAGGAGAAGCAGCTTGGAGACACCGGTAACGTGGTGATTATAGTGAGGGCAACGCTAGCATTAGTGCAGCGCCCCTGGGAGCAGAGGTATCCAGTGACTTGGAGCAGACAGGTATGGAATGCTCTGACTCTGACTACGATTGGCTGGCCGAGGTGAGGCAGCGAGTGGCCTGGTATGGTCCTAATGTGTCCATGTATCCAGGTCACAGTCAAGCGACAAGCAAAGAAGGACCGAGAATTCTGGCTGGCGAAAGAGAGGAAAAATCTCCAGCGGAAGGAGGTTTACAGCAGCCAAATAGACTCTGCATCCGAAGATGTTAGCCGCTTTCCCCTGAGGCGGCCAGAGGTACCCAAAGTAGGGGTCCTCATAGACTGGTCCTTGGAACCCCAACAGGCAAGTGGAGATGGGACCGAGGTCTCTCCACCGGGCCCACCGGAATGCTAGGCAGCCGGCCCAGATCCCTAGCAACAGCCGGAGTTACCGGGTGCGGAGGCAGGTGGTCCTTATTCTCATATGTTGAGGGACCTCATAGACTGGTCCTGGGAAGACCCACAGATGGCAGGCGGAGATGGGGCTGAGGGGTCTCTACCGGTCCAACAGGGATGCTGGGCAGCTGGCCCAGATCCCCTGCAGCAACCAGCATCACTGAAAGGGGAGATGGTCTCTCCCACTACACAGCACCAAGCAGCGTATCCGGGAGTCGAGACAGTCGGTCTGACTCCCTAGCTACAGGGAGAGGAGACAACCGATCTCCCTTCCCAGCGACAGTGTACCTTGCAGGGAGAGGAGGCCACCGGTCTCACTTCCTAGCGACATAGTGTATAATTGGGAGAGGAGACAGTCTGTCTCTCTCCCCAGCAGCCGAGTGTGTTACAGGGAGTGGAGACAACCAATCTCACTCCCCAGCGGCAGTGTACCTTGCAGGGAGTGGAGACAACCGATCTCACTCCCCAGCGGCAGAGTGTATCATTGGGAGAGGAGACAGTCAGTCTCTCTCCCCAACAGCCGAGTGTGTTACAGGGAGTGGAGACAACCAATCTCACTCCCCAGCGGCAGTGGGAGCTACCGGGAGAGGTCTGCCTCCCCGACCAAAGGGGACCACAGCCATAACCCCGATGGTGCAGATGGGACCGCGGTCTCTGCACCAGACCTACAGGAATGCTGGACGGCCGATCCAGATCCCCAACCAACCCCACAGGAATCCCTGGAGTAAGAGGTAAGCGATCCCTCCTCCTCTCAGCCAATCCACAACCCAGTTCTGGGGGTAGTGCTCGCTGACCCCATCCCAGCAGAAGAGCTGGCATCTGGGCAGAGCGCAGGTAGCCTCTGCCCTCCCTTTTCCCCTTGTCCAGAGCCTGACTTCCTGCAGGCTACCCCAGAAGAAGTGCTGGCATCAGGGCAGAGTGCAGCTTGCCTCTGCCCACCAAATATTCCCAGCTCCCTGCCTAGGAACACCAGGGAGTTCAAGGGTGCTGAACAGTTTAAACTGGCTGCTCTGTCCCTCCTCAATCTCTCTATTGTCTGACCCCACCCTTCCTTGTACTATAGTAATCTATGTAACCTATTGTATATAAACGGCTGTTGGGGGTTTAAATGTGTGTATAAATTGTAAGTGCTTGCTTTTGCTTTAAACAGACCTGCTTGACCCTTTCTTGAAGCCTTGGCTCATGCTTGGGGGATGGGGTAACTACACTCTTGAGGATTGCTATCTTCACATTATACTCCCCAGGGTAAGCTCTTGGAAGAGCTTGTTCCTGATACGCTCTCTGGATTAGGAGAGGTCTGCCCACTGGAAGCTAGATCCTTGCCTTGGGTCCAGGGTGGGTGGAGGAAGCAGAGACCCCGGCACAGCTGCATCGCTGGAAGTGGGGTCTGCAGTACTTATGGTGTCTGGTGGAGTGCTTGGAGTCCTCGGCAAGCACTAGGAGCATCGATTGGCGGAGGTACCTGGTCGGAGTATCAGCGGTCCGTCACATAGTTTCACTGGGTTAAAATTGTGAAGCATTTGATCTTATGTACATAATTCCCATATATTGATTTGTTCAAAGCAAAAGGAAATGAAAATTCCATTTTAAGTAGGTGTTTTGTAAAAATAATGTGAGCCTTTAATATCCTCGCAGTAAACAAATGTTTCAAAGGATTTTATTCCCAGAAATCATACCTATACATTTTCTAAATTGTTCACCCATCCTCTTTAATTTGGTTTTGTTTGAAGTAATTATACTCTTGTGGCTGCCGTGATCACCCTGAGGATACAGGAAAAAATAATAATTACCAGATTGGAATTGAATTAAATAGAAACGCAACATTCACTTTAAATTGTGGACCAAAATGTAGTTTTGAATTTACCAAGAGATTTTGCACTTATGCTGCGTTGTACAGTATATACCATAGGTACTTTGAACAGAACCAGCAGAACAGAGATTGCAGAACCCTTTCCAACATGATGTGCAGAGGTTTGGCAAAAGATAAGGTCCAAAATAAGGAGTAAAAGTAACCAAAGCTATGTCTTTTTTAAGCTAGTGTAGATTCCCACGTCATACTCAGAATAGACCAATTAAAATGCAACAGAGGGAACTATAGTGTAAGGAATACATATAGAATCCATTTAATGCTGTATCATAATGTGTTCCTTTTCCTTGAACCGCCTGAGGAAGGAGGCAATTGTCCAATTTCTGAACCAAAACAAACCTAGAATTTAGGTTTGTGTTTGTTCCACCGTAATTTCAGGGGATCTCTAAGTTAAGGGCTCCCATACATATTATATATTAATTTAAAGAACAAAAAGGGGTTTTATTTAATGAGATATATACAAACATTAAGTGTGAATAAAATGTTAAAAATTGGGGGGGCAAAATGTAAACGAGAGGGAAAGAGCAAGGGAGGACAGGCTCAAGCCACAGAGACACACATGGAGGAGCTTACACAGCAAATTCAGCAAATGCAAAGAGCTATGGCCGCCATGGAATCTCGGCACAGACCAGAGGAGGTCAGTGGGGAGGAACTACTGCCCTATACCCAGAGGCTGTTCATATATATATATGGGCCTTAAGGGAGTAGAAGACCCATACATGCTGCGATCAGCATTCCACATCCGAAAGGCCACCACAGCCCCAGTTATCTAGGGCAATGGGAAGTATCAAGTTCGAAAATAGTGAGATGACACTGTATGGAGATATACCCTTTGTGGTTCTTGCAGAAAAGCGCAAGCTGGCGCCAGTTGCTACAATATTGAGAGACTGTTCAGTCCGATACAGATGGGGCACTGATGGAGCCATGCTGGTCCCACATAGAGACAAGACACTCACATCAGACAAACAGCCAGAGACACTATGGGAAAACCTGTGGCTACCGACCTCGAACCTGACTGTGCCAACTACTACGAAGCATACCACAGTGGCTAGGAAAGACCCAGAAGAAGGCACCTCAGGGGCACGGACTGGACCACAAGCACTCAGGAGAATAAGACCATGACAAGGGGATTATTAAATGCGACCACATAAGACTGTCCTCACCACTACTAGTTACAACAAACCCCCTGCTGTCTTCTCTAGATCGGCTCCCTAACCCATCAAGACATACCCATTAAATATACAGATGACTCCCACATAACACTTATGCTATAGTGTCTATCACAAAATATGCCTTTAATCCGTATGTAATGCTGCTTAGCACATTATGCCACCTATGTTGTCTGAATGTTACCTATATTGATTTACTTGTATTACCAGTTACTGATACCATTGTATACAGGTGTATTCAAAACCAATAAAACACAAATTAAAAAAAAAAAAACAACAATTGGGGAGTGTTTTTTATTTTTTGCTTATAATAGTTTTTGGATTCTAGATGGACACCTAGTTAGCAATGATCTGTGGTCAAGGAAGGGTTGGAGTAATTATTCAGTATATATTTATTTTTTATTCTTTTTACAATCCTTATTTTTCCTTATTTTTGCGGTTAATAGAGTAGTATATAGACTTACAAAAACTTCACAAATAAAAATACCACAAAACAGAATTTTAGACATAGCATGAAATGTTGAAGTTACATAGAAACATAGAAACATAGAAACATAGAATGTGACGGCAGTTAAGAACCATTCGGCCCATCTAGTCTGCCCAATTTTCTAAAAACTTTCATTAGTCCCTAGCCTTATCTTATAGTTAGGATAGCCTTATGCCTATCCCATGCATGCTTAAACTCCTTTACTGTGTTAACCTCTACCACTTCAGCTGGAAGGCTATTCCATGCATCCACTACTCTCTCAGTAAAGTAATACTTCCTGATATTATTTTTAAACCTTTGTCCCTCTAATTTAAGACTATATCCTCTTGTTGTGGTAGTTTTTCTTCTTTTAAATATAGTCTCCTCCTTTACTGTGTTGATTCCCTTTATATATTTAAATGTTTCTATCATATCCCCCCTGTCTTACTTAGTTAAGTTACTTTACCATTTATATAGATATATAGAAAAGATGACTGAAGCACAATCCCATTAAATTAAACTAAAAGAAAGTGAGATATGCTAGAGAATGGAACTGTAGAATTTCTAAGAACAAATCTCACTGGACAATGAAATGGGCTACTGCAGGTGATTAAGGAAAAACACAAAATCATAGCAGAATGACTAACACACGGCAAACATTCACAGTAAGGACAATACTAAAACAGCATGGCTGTAGCTAAGGTCTGCAGACGATTCAACCAATGCCCAAGGATGGTGAGTCCCAGATTCCACCTCTTTCAGCCTTTCTAAGGAGATCTCTCCACCTGGCCCAGGCTGCTCGGTATTTAAGCATAGCTTTCGACAGGGTAGTGACCAGGGCTCACTGGTGAGGCCTTCCACATGTGTACGCCGGCCCCAGTAGTATAGCCATGTTTGTTCTTAGGCCTCAGCTCCAATATAAAAGCAGGATTAAGTAAGCAAAAGGATTGTCAAAGTTTAGTTTGCAGCTATTAAGACTGAAGAATTCTTGGAGGAGCTTCAGCACCTCGACCATTTCAGTCGGCAGTCAAGCTTTGCCCCCTTTACATATATATGCTCCCACCTGTCACATGGCAGGTGGGGGATAGGGAGGTTTTTAACCTTTCTTATAACCCCATTATATTTTTGTACTCAAAGTCATTCGTCATATTTTGAGCTGTGAGCATGATGCTTTGGCATGGCCGGCCTTAGGCCTTTAGGTGCCCTGTGCGAAAAATCTTCACAGCCCCCTCCCCCCCGTCATCCATGTATGATGTAATGTTTGTGTTGTCTGTGTATGTGATAGGTGTGAT
>OW240916.1:263198612-263308742 GCA_933207985.1 Pelobates cultripes | reverse complement strand
AAAAAGTCTTTAGTGGTTACATTTTGTGAAGCTGTTTCCAAAGTAATAAATGGAGCCAGAATGGCGGGCACGGAGAGGAACACCCACAAAAGAATAGTAGGATTTAGAAATCAGTTCACCATCCTGCAACATGCTTTGAAACCAAGTCACATGAATTCATTGAACATGTTCATTTTCTGTTTCTAAATTATTTTCCTTCTAATTAGAAGAAATTGCTTGCATCTTTTATGGTGCCATAGGGCTTATATGTCTTTTACTTCAGATAGTCTCCACCCAAAAATATAAATCTCTGCAGTAAACAAGCTAAATGATTTGATGCTATTATATGCTTTGCACAATGCTCCTTTTTTATTCACAGTAATTTCCCATCTGGATGGTTCTATTTCTCTGAATTAGTTTCTGGAATATTTATATGGAGATCATTTATCTTGAAGTCCAGCATATTCAGTTCCCAGCAACTTAAAGTGAGACTCCAGGGAGATCATTTAGTCGTTGGTGGTAAAGCATGTTGTTTTTTGTGTGGAGGTAAAGAGAAGTTTATTTCGCTTGGCATCTCAAACTCTGGCCCCCTAGTTTTGCTGAATACCAACTCCCATGATTCTGTAGATGTCTATTGCTTTCAAGGAATTCTGAGATATGTCTGATAGTCACGCAAAAACAAGAAAAACCCAGTGAACCGTCCATTAAAAGAACACTGACCCCCTTTCATTCTACTTTTACTGTGGCTCTAAATGTTTAAGTATCATGTTATTATCCCCTCTAGGATTGATGCTGGTTTCTTCCTAAACTTCTGCCATCCAATATTTAATTTATATGATTATAGCTCAGGACCAACTGCTATTTTGCTAACTGCCAGCCTTCAGACATCTCTATATAAAACACAGCCACTCTAAGACATTGTGGTAGCCATGAACAGGCAGTTCCTGTGCTATATCTACCTAAACTTTCAATTCTCCTTGTAACGGAGCTCCAGTACTCCAACCGAGAACCTCCGCCAAGTCTGCTACCTCTGACTTATCAGGGACCTTGGAGCACTTCATATCCAGTCACCGAGGCTTGTCTGGGATCACTGAGGGCCTTTTCCACCCTGGGACAGGCTACTGTGTATGTAGCAGTGGTCACCCTTTCTATCAGCAGATTATATCCCTTTCCCCAAACACCAGACGACACATGGTGAAGGTTAACACAGCAACTCCTTTACTAGACATAGCACACACATTTTTAAGCCCCCAACAGCCTCATTTACCTACAATAGGGTACCATGATTACTATAGTACAAGGAAGGGTGGGGTCAGACAATAGCAAGGGCTGATGGGAGATTGAGGAAGGACAAAGCAGCCAGTTTAAACTGGTCTGGCAGTGTCCCTGGGACAATGCCCTGCTAAAGAAACAATTGGACGGGAAAAAGGGGGAAGGAGAGAGACACAGACAAGCAATACATTAAACATACCCTGCATTAATACTGGGCACAGGGTGACCAAAACACAAGAGGAAGATAGGGACCTACATATATTATCTGTCTTCCATTCTCAGTGACTGTGACTACTGTCACACTCCTGTTTTTTTTGGATCTCTGGCTTAAAGGTGAAAGCTGCTGCAGATAACAGGACTCCACACCTGACTTATTAAATGTTGTACTGGGGAATGGGTCACTTAGTGATAGAAGTGCTCTACATCTGTCTCCCTCACGTTTTAGGATATGAGATTAACAGTTTTTAATGGCAGAGATAGTAACCAGTGATTTGGTTATATAACATGTCAGTTTTAAATCTGCAGTGATGTTGACCTCTGTTAAACAGGACTTTGAATTTAGGCAGATTCTGTCCTACTCTACCCTCTCAGCAGAACAACTTGACTTATGCTTTAGGGTAGATTTAGAGAGAATTGCATAATTTCTCTTCTAAACCAAGTGTAACTAAGTGTCATCCTAAAATTGAACATTTTCCTTGCTCAATAGCAGATAGTTTGAGATTTTGAAGGCTTAAAATTTTAGGCAAAATCAGTAAAACAATGGCTTTGCCCAATTGTATCTACAGAAGGAATGTATTTAATCCAATATACTTGCAGTTAGAAGTTCACAGTACGGCAATTAAACATACACAAGTTATCAATCAATCCACCGGTTAGTGATAGAGTGCGTGAAAAATCTGCAAAGTATCACTCCCTCAGTCTGAGCTAAGCAGGAAATGATTACAACATTACTAATCAGCATTGTGTAAACATGGTGATGGGCTGTGATCTGTGAGATCAGTGAACAGAAGGGTTATTCTATTAGTTTCATGAGGAGAATGAAGACTCACAATCCACAGTTTACAAATGCAAACCTTGGCAATAAGTAAATTAATGTGTTAATGCTTCATTTGATGGACTTAAATATAATTTTTTGTTCATTTTAATTTTCAGATAAAAATCTCTGTAAGACAATAAAAATGTCATCCCACGGTGCACTCCATAGATATCATTAGATCTGGTATAAGAGAAGTGATGTCTGGGATATGACATTCCTTTATGCTTCTGCCCCCTTCACGCTCACAGCACTTTGGAAGCTCCAACAAAACCACCATGGAATGGTTTATTACCTTTAATCATATTTTTTCAATGGTTATAACTCATCTACCTTGAATAATAATCATGGAGGTAAGAGGGAGGGCTATATTTTTATTATTGAGATAGGGCTATGCAGGGGAAGGATAGTTATGTTGAGTAATACTCTGCATCGAGACAGGGGCTGATACCAGGTTTGTCCCTAATATTACACATATACTTTCAGTCATTCCAGGTCAAATACCCAAGAAAAACACAGGTAGAGTTTTGTTGTCCCTACTGAACATACGGAGGTTTGGATAGCCATCACTCAATTGTATTTTCTTACCCCTTACTCCTACTTCTCTTCAAAATAAATTACCAGTTTGAAATGGACACTACAAGCACCAAAACTACTTTAGCTAAATGTATATATTATTCCCCTGCAGTCTACCTGCTCAATTACCTGCCATTTGGGAGTTAAATCACTTTGTTTATGCAGTCTTAATCACACCTCCCTTATATGTGACCTACACAGTCTAATGTTTAAACTTCCTGTATTGTACAGTCTGTTTGATTATGTATATGCTGCTATGTTAATAGCCTGCCTGAGCCTGCAACATCCTCCTGTGTGGGATTAAAGTTCAATTAACAGAGCAGGAGATAAAAAAATATAGAATGAATATACTGTGCTGTCACATGTGATTGAAAATGAAACCATTTTTTTTCAGGCCGTGTGAGTCATAGCCAGGGGAGGTGTGATTAGGGCTGCATAAACAGAAACAAA
The DNA here is from genome assembly GCA_933207985.1 of Pelobates cultripes. Classification (NCBI taxonomy): domain Eukaryota; kingdom Metazoa; phylum Chordata; class Amphibia; order Anura; family Pelobatidae; genus Pelobates; species Pelobates cultripes. Next base: position 263,305,432 of record OW240916.1, on the reverse strand, counting down.
AGTGATTTAACTTTAAGTTGTTTTGGTGCTTAGAGAATCCTTTAGTGTCACAAAAAAATCTGGCAACATGAGCAGAGCATGAAAGACTACCAAGAAATAGATACCTCAATGTGATAGATGTAACTAGTGATTCATAAGGAAAGAAATTGTGCAAACTAGCACTTGCAAACAAGTTGTTTTTCTTTTAATTTTAAAAGCTGTTTATTTTCATTTTAATTCACAGGTTACTTCCATCACATCAAGGCATCCAGCTATCAGTGTGCATTAAAGGGACACTATAGTCACCCAGAAGTGATCTGGGTGCCAGGTCCCTCAGGTTTTAACCCTTCACATGTAAACATAGCAGTTTCAGAGAAACTGCTATGTTTACATTGTCTGGTTAATCCAACCTCTAGTGGCTGTCTTCCTGACAGCCGCTAGAGGCGCATCTGCGACGCTGGATGCGAAAGTCGCATCCAGCGTGCAGAACGTCCATAGGAAAGCATTGAGAAATGCTTTCCTATGGACTGTTTGAATGTGTGCGCGGCACTTGCAGCGCATGCACATTCCGCTCCACTCGGGAGCTGACGTTGGCGGGGGAGGAGAGGTCACCAGCACTGAGGGAACCCGGCGCTGTATTAAGGTAAGCTGCTGAAGGGGTTTTAACCCCTTCAGCGCCATGGGTGGAGGACCCTGAGGGTGGGGGCACCCTTTAGGGCACTATAGTGTCAGGAAAACAGGTTTGTTTTCCTAACACTATAGTGATCCTTTAAGTTACATTTTGAATGGTTAAAGGAAAGAAGATCTCTTATATTTTCTGGTATCGTATTTACATTATTGACTCATGCGTGGAAAACTGCTTAAATTAAGACCATTTTCAGGCTGACTTTAAAAATATCTTTCAATCTGATAATTTTACATACAATATGTTCTATTTTTTAGTTGTATTTTCTATAAAATATTTAAACGCACATTATCCTATGACATTCTTTTTCTCTCTTTCGTTTCTCTTTTTAGTTTATGTTAATAAAGATTTACTGTCTGTTAACCTATAGTCTAGTCTATAACATAGAATTCATGTACATGGACAGTGATTGGCTTAGATGGAACGTGAGCGAATGGAAATAAACCCAGGGGGGATTATCCTTTTTGTCCAGAACATATCTTGCATAGTAGAATAAGGGATAAGGAAATGATAGCTGCATAAGGATTATGTTGATACATACTATAACAAAATGCTATGAGCGCCTTGGGCAGTGTTGGCATTGTGGGGACAAGACAAATGCAATGCTCTGGACTGGCAGCAAGTTTTAATAAAAAAAATAAAAAAATCGGTGACTCTGGCCAAGCAAAGACCACGGATCTATTTAGATATTTAAAAAAAAGTGATAATACAAATGAAAACATACATAAAAAAAAGTAAACGTCTCTGGTATCGAATATGTGAGATATTTTAATAGATTTGGATCATTAAAAGATAGATAGCTAATTATAGTTTTTGAGGTGCACCAGTCAATGTAGTAACTTGTGTTTTATCCTATGGTTATGTGCTAGCTATCTATCCAGTATTCCAAATAAAGGTTTAGTATATATATATTTTTTTTTCATGAAAATCACTTATTAGGAAACAAGTTAATTTTAACATCACTAATTACATCAGAATTTATAAACACATTATGCTATTTTGCTCAGTTTAAGATAATCGAGGTGTGCTTAATGGAATCTGTTGGCAGATGCCTGGTCTAGTGAGAGGGGAACCCTCCGTGAGTCCCCCTGCTGCCTGTGACCACACAACAGTATGTTACTCGTGGTAAGGATTTGTAAATGAAGGCGATGTGTAGGCCTGGAACTCGATAAAAGAAGTCCTAATGAATAAGAAATTAAAACTGTAATATATTGTGTCTTGTATCAGGAATTAAATTACCCAATCTAACGCCTTTAAATCTTTGTAATGTTTTAGATAGGCCAATGTGGGTAATTAAGTGGCCTCACAGTTGACTGCTTTTATTTACCAACTTACCCGCTTCACTATCACTTCGGAGTACGACCAAAAAGGGCCTAGTGACGTCGTCAAATTATTTCACGAATATCTATTGCAATATTATTGCAATATAATATAGGCCTTTTAATTAAAAAAAGTGTTAGAAATGTGCAGACCCAGATATCAACTTTGTCCACTTATTTTACAGATTTAGTGACTTAAAGACCTGTGCCTTTTTATAAAACTCACTCCCCAGGGGAAAATAAAAAATGTCAGTTTAATTTTAAAATGGCCTTTATATTTTAACACCACCACCAAAATGATGTATGCACATTTTTACTTTAATTTGCTTTGCAAAATTTAATCCATAAATCCTTACTTACTTTCATTTGTACTCCATGAATGATTACCAGCTAATATCTGCAAATGTTCTGTAAATGACAGCCTCCCCCCTTCGAAGCATTATAAAAATACAGCATTTAATTTACACCAAAAGTTATCAAATACATGAAAGTTGTGTTGATGCCTGGAGTCCCTGTAAGACCAGGGCCAGATTAAGAGCCTAGTGGGCCTGGTGCTGACAATTACGATGGGCCTAATTACAAAATCTTATTGACCAAAAACACTAAAACCGTCCTACCTCATGTCTCCCAGGTGCCCCATGTCTCCCAGGTCTCAAAGTCACCCGGTGTCCCCGTGTCTCCCAGTGTCCCCTAGTGTTTGTATCCCCATGTCTCCCAGTGTCCCTTAGAGTCTGTGTCCCCATGTCAAAAGAAGATACATGGAGACTCTTGGAGACTAGGGACACAGACACTGGGATACATGGGGACACTGGGAGACACCAGGGGCACTAGCTGGGAGACATGGGGCCACTGGGAGACATGAGGCCACTGTGCCCCTAGTGTCTCAGGGTCGCCATGTTCCCCAGTGTCCCTATGTCTCCCAGTGTCCCAATGTCTCAGTGTCCCCAAGTCTCTCATCGTCCCCATGTCTCACAGTTTCCCCTATTGTATCAGTGTCCCCAGTTCTCGAAGGCCCCCTAGTGTCTCAGTGTCACCAAGTGTCCCTATGTCTCCCAGTGTCCCCAAGTCTATCACCGTCCCCATCTCTCACAGTTTCCCCTAGTGTCTGTGGCCCCAGGTCTCCTAGTGCCCCCTAGTGTCTCAGTGTTCCCAAGTGTTTCAGTGCCCCCTAGTGTCTCAGTGTCCCCATGTCTCACAGTGTCCCCTAGAGTCTCCCAGTGTCCCCTAGTGTCAGTGTCCCCATTTCTCCCTGCAGACTTTTTCCCCGTCCCTCACTTACCTGAGCTTTGGCTGTATCTGCAACCATAAGAAATATCTGAGAAATACATGGCAACCCTAAGAGTAGTGTGTTAAAAAAAAAAAATTGTATTATTTTTTTTTAAAATCAATTGGCCTATTCCATGGGCTTGGGCCTGGAGCTGCAGCTCCATCAGCCCCTATGTTAATCCGGCCCTGTGTAAGACAGTCACATTTTGAGAACGGAACAGCTTCATAATTTTTTGGCCACCTTGAGAATAATAATATTAGTACATAGCATTTCCCTAACCCACCATTGTTTAACAAGATATATATATGTTTTCGTTCTAACATTTACTAATAATGTTTAAGGGCACAATTCGCAAAGTCCATTAAAATATAGAATTTTTTTTTAAACTGGTCGCACATTATTTCTCATCTACCAGGTGAACTAAACTATCCTTAAAAATATCTTCAAGAACATGTTACTTGATAAAACAACTGAGAGATTGATGTCAAATACCAGAAAGCAGTGCAGGATATGGTATATATTTCTTAATATATTGCTTGATACATTCTTTATGCAAAATAATAAATAATAGTAAAAATAGTGGATAATTATGAAAAAAAAACAATTATTTTCATGGTTATGCACTGTCCGGTGAAATGTCGGGAATTTGAAGAGAACTTTTAGGCCAAATTAGAATATTTTCTCTAAATCAACTATGCCTTTAGTTCTGCTGTTTATGTCTGAAATTCACTTTTCGTTTAATTGCAATCTTTATAATACCTTACTATTTGCTACTGATTTTTTTATAGCTTAGTTTTCTGCGCTTTAATTTTCTTGCTAAGCTTACATTTTTATTGTGCTTGTGTCCTCGACTGCTGCCCTTATTCACTGCTGTTTGCTATTATCACAGGTTTGGATAAAAATAGTGTTTTATTGTCATGACATTTTTATTTTCCAGCCCTGATTTACAGAGCCAATTACAGTTGTTGATCCAGAATAATTTGAAGAATAATTAATCCCTGCTGCATAAATGGTGTGTTTTCCTGGTATCATAATCTGATCCCTGAAGTTCATGGAATATTCAAATTTAGCTTCTGCAGCTTTATAGAGCCCCAATGTTATTAAATGATAGGGAGATGCATGGGCAAAAAATTTGGTTCGGGTAAGTAAAAAAAATTCGGCACTTTGACAATTCGGCACTTCGGCAATTCGATTCGGCACTTCCGTAATTCGGAACTTTGGCAATTTGGGACATCGGAATTCGGAACATCTGTAGGTTTCCCTAACCCTAACTCTACCCCTAACCCTGCTCCTACCCCTAACCCTACCACTAACCCTACCTCTAAGTCCTACTCTTTTTTGTCATTTGTCTGACTTTTGTCATTCATTTTAATTTATATATTGTTTTTAAATAAAACTCAACATATATCTTTGGAAGTACATGTGATATTGGAAGCCATTTTGAGTCATCCTCTTATTTATAGAAGACAACTAAGATTTAGCGCTGGTAAATCCAAATAGAATAAAGAAAGGCAGTTGGGCTGCGCCACAATATTAGAATAAAGAATAATCTTAACTCAGTATAGTCCCAGTTAGAACAAAGTCTAAATATATAGAATTGCAGTCCAGTGTAGATCTATGAAGCTAGGGGATAGTGATCCTTGCACTTTTCAGGTATTATCATTTTACTACTATATCCCTATATCCACACTTTGGGGAACGTACTACACCATTATTTCTCCCATTTTTTATCGCCCCTTTCTATATATACGCATACCTGAAAAGTGCTAGGATCACTGTGAGGTTGCACTCACATTTAAAAGAGCTTATACCAGCTCTTGTGTGTATAGCGTACGGCAGTATAATCCCCGCTTATGGGATATATAGTGAGTGTCCTTTGTAGACAGAAGTATTGTGGACCCAGAGAAAGGGGCGATCGCGCTCTATTAAATGGGAGTGCAACCTTATCTTTTTTTGCTGCCCCCAAATGCCCAGGCAGATCCCTTGTTTGCCTTGTGTCCTGGGGGGCTCAAGAGCTGGGCACTTTTGGACCCCCCCCCGAGGTAGGCGGCGGGTGGCGGGAAGCAAGTGAGCATGCTAACCTGCTCTTCCTGCTCAGCTCCCAAGTGTGCCGCTTAATGAAGCCGGCAGCTGGAATATTACGTCACTCTGGCTCCCGGCATCACTAAGCGGCGCGGGAGGGAGCTGAGCAGGAAAATCAGAGCTCCCTTGCCGTCTAGTCAGCCTGTCCGCCCCTCCCTGCCCGCGCAGCAGCCCCACTGGACCACAGGTAAGTAATCCACTCCAGCTCTCCCATGGATTATCATTTTACTACTATATCCACACTTTGGGGAACGTACTACACCATTATTTCTCCCATTTTTTATCGCCCCTTTCTATATATACGCATACCTCAAAAGTGCAAGGATCACTATGAGGTTGCACTCACATTTAAAAGAGCTTATACCAGCTCTTGTGTGTATAGCGTACGGCAGTATAATCCCCGCTTATGGGATATATAGTGAGTGTCCTTTGTAGACAGAAGTATCGTGGACCCAGAGAAAGGGGCGATCGCGCTCTATTAAATGGGAGTGCAAACTTATCTTTTTTTGCTGCCCCCAAATGCCCAGGCAGATCCCTTGCTTGCCTTGTGTCCTGGGGGGCTCAAGTGCTGGGCACTTTTGGACCCCCCCGCCCCGAGGCAGGCGGCGGGTGGCGGGAAGCAAGTGAGCATGCTAACCTGAGCTCTTCCTGCTCAGCTCCCTCGTGTGCCGCTTAATGAAGCCGGCAGCTGGAATATGACGTCACTCTGGCTCCCAGCATCACTAAGCGGCGCGGGAAGGAGCTGAGCAGGAAAATCAGAGCTCCCTTGCCGCCTAGTCAGCCTGTCCGCCCCTCCCTGCCCGCGCAGCAGCCCCACTGGACCACAGGTAAGTAATCCACTCCAGCTCTCCCAGGGAGGCTGGGTGGATTTAAATTAAAATTAAAAAAGTAATATTAATTTGTGAGTGTTGGTGGAAATGTGTGTGTGTGTGTGTGTGTGTCTGTGAGTGAATGTGTGTGTCTTAGTGAAAGTGTGTGTCTAAGTGAATGTGTGTGTGTGTCTGTGAGTGAATGTGTGCGTGTCTATCAGTGAATGTGTGTGTGTCGGTCAGTGAAAGTGTGTGTGTGTGTGTGTTGGTCAGTGAGTGTGTATGTGTCAGTCAGTGAGTGCGAGCGTCTGTCAGTGCGAGTATGCGTTTGTCAGTGAGTCTGTCAGTGAGTGTGAGTCTGTCAGTGTGTCCCCGAGTAATAGTGTGTGTCTGTCTATCAGTGTGTCAAATCAGTGTGTGTGTATGTCATTGTTTGTCAGTGTATGTCCAACTATCAGTGAGTATGTGCATCTGTCAGTGAGTGTACATCTGTCAGTGAGTTAGCATCTGTCAGTGAAAGTGACAGGAAGGAGTGGGGAAAATTTAGGGGGGGTGGGGTTCCTGAGCACCGTCCTGCCTAGGGCAGCACTAATCCTAAATACACCATTGCTATTTCTCCCTGCAATATTATCTCTAAAACAATATTGAATAGCAATGGACAGTGCATGAGTCCATTTGTGCGGCACCATTTAATTAGTTTGTATGGCATATTGGCATATTATTAAATAAAAACTGTCCAGAATTAAAACAACAACAACAACCGACAGCTTACTTTTATTTAACTATTAAGTTGGGGGTAAATTTTAAAAGGGACAAACTCTACAGGCCTGCATTGTATGACTGGTTTAAACACAGTTGTATACTTTGTAAATAACATCACTGTTACATCAATCCCGCATTCTTCAACAAAATCAATCTCACATTCCCTTTAATTATTGAAACAAAGATCCAGGATTTGATTACTGGGAAACATATGTTTAAAACATCCTTATACACTTAGTTTCACAATACAAATAGTATGATTATTCTGGGTGATACAAAATAAAATAAAGAGGTTATTACAAGGTAATAATACCACTGTTTAGAAGGTAATTAACTAAACGTCAAGTAGAAATCAAAGTCTTCTGCATTTCATGAAGCAACACTTAATTGAATGATTTCTTTTTGTTTTGTATGACTTGTGTGATCCATGACATCAGATATCGACCAGTTTATTTATTCATAAACTTGATTGGAAGCAAATGTACTGGACAATTTCCCACTTTTGACAGCGATCCAGCTCTTAGAGGCGTATATATGAGAGAATGTTGTCAACACTTGCAATCCCACCCATGCTGCTACCTTCTTCGATACAATTTGTCTTCATTGAATTACTGCACATTGATGCCTTTTCTAATGTTCTTTCATTGACACTGCACGAAATGAGACTTCTAATGTGAATCTGAAATTAATAGCTGTGGTATGTTGGAAAACCTAGACATATATAATACAAGAACAACTGAAGAAATTTGTCCTCTGATGTCAAAATGACAGGAAAATTGCAAATTAGATATTTTATTGCTTAGCGAAAACCGAAATGCCTCTTGCCAGCCGGCTGGCTGGCAATGCATTTAGACGTCTTTTCCCAAAGGAAACTTCTGATGTAAAAAAGCTGGAGAGGTTATTCATCTATGTGCCCATACCAAAGAGAATCCTTGTGTGACCTTTCCGTAGGAAGGCTAAACACAGTGCCTATTACTTTAAAGGAACAGATGATTAAAATAAGCTTTGTTTAGTTGGACCAACATCAGACAGGTGTGTTTCCTCCTCAAAGAATTCTTTGGGAACGACAGAAACATATTTTGTTGGGATTCATAACTGTTCACAGACATGATAGAAAAATCTTCAAAATACCTCTCATATCATAGGGATTAAGCATTATTTGCTTATAATCCTCTGAGGCTTTGAAGTTATCAGTTACAGATTTACTATAACCCTTTGCATTGCCTAGTTTTATTGACTATCTGGCAAGAGTTTCACTGCTTTTTAAAGAGCCTTACCATTAAAGTGCTGTTATAGAGTGTTAAGGCTCCCGCCTTCCCGTTAACCTTATATTTGTCTTAGCTTTTACACACTTTCACTCTAACTTCCTGACAGAAACTCCTGGGGTAATTTCTGTACCGAAAACATGACATCATTAGGTAATCCATCCCACCATCCATAACTAGGTATGTAGAGTGAGCCATTATGATATCTCCTAACACCTTGTTATTGTGATTATTCAGCCATGTTGGAATATTCCCAGCTGTCACCTAACATCTGTATTGTTATGACTTCATGATAATCAAATAACATGTCATCTCTTTCTATGTTTTTAACATTCTCAGACTGTAAACCAATAAGTTACCTTTTATGGTACATTTCAAACACGATGGTTTGTGGTTAAAGGTTTTTTGTCTCTTTTTTATGCCAATTACATAGCTATAAGTCCAGTTATGTTACTGTTACATAAAGGGGCATTTTCTTGCATAGTAATTTTATAACAAGACACGACATATCGCTTATCCCTTTCTTTACTGTCCACCAATAGCAGCAAAGAATGCAAACAGTAAGAAAAAATGGTATACATAGTGATAAGCCACTCCCATACCAAGTCCCAGTATAATAGTCAGCACCTCCCATCATATTTCCTCTTTCTTTGCTGCTCCACTGTCAGTTACGTACCATCTTTTTGTCTTTTAATCAGAATTGGTGTATTTATGATTGTATATTTCAGCACTATTTGGTTAATTATGGGTTTTACCTTGTAGGACTGTTACTGTACCTGTCTTTTATTGTGTGGTGTTCTATACTCGGGGTCCCAGACCAGTGAAAGGTTCTCCTTTTACCCCTACCCTCCTTGGGGGTGGTGTAACCCGTATCTATCACTTTCCTCCTTACCCTTAGACTGAATCCTGTCCGTTCAGGGATATTGGTTTGTTTTCCGTTATCTGTTTTCCCTCAGCCTGTTGTCCCGGGTCCCATACCTGTTTGGGGCACTTTTTACTGTGTTTTGCGACTCTGTTTGGCTCTATTCGTGCCTTTTGGAGGCCAGGCGGTCAGACATTCGCATGCCAACGTCTGTCCGCCTGTTTTTCCCATTATATTCGGTTTGCAAATGTTCACGGGTTTGTTAGTTTCCCGAACGTTCGGTGGTTTTCCAATGACGTTTCATGACTTATCTATCTAGACACCTTCGGCACGTGAACGCACCCTGGTTCGGGAGTTTTTTCCCTAGCGAAATCGCAGTCTTTTCACCATGATCTCGCAATCTTCTCTGCATTTCCACTTCCAGTTTTTCAGCCAGTGACTCATGTTTTTTTCTAGTCAGTACAAGCTTGTGTGTAGCATAGTGCCATTACCCACTGGACGACTGCAGGACACCAAGCGGTAGCTTGCTTTTGTTTTCGGCAGATCTTGTGAAGCTGTGTTGCAGCTCCCGACCCGCTCCATGCCGCAGCCGTGCTCGACCGTTTATCTTTGTGAATCTGACTTCCTGGTATCCTGATCTTGGCTTTTCCCTGGTTATTCCGAATTCTGGTTTCCCTAACTTGGCTTGTTTAAATGGTATTTAAGTATTTCTGGCTTCCGTGACCTCGGCTTTCCCTTTGACCATTCTCTTTCTCTAGCATATTAGTCCGGCCATTCTAAGGTCCGGTTTACACTCTGTCCTTTTATTTTTCCTTTTCTTTTGTATGTATATATTTACATAGTTTTTGCGTGTTGGACCACACTAGCAGTCGTGACAAGCTGGTATAGCGGGTATAGGAAAGGCAGGATGTGTTGTGGGAGTGCATGCTTGTATGCCCAACATCGGATTGTGGAGGTGCGAGTGTAGGGCCGGAGGCAATGAAGTGCGGACCCCGGACGAGGCTGTCTCCTGCGTCCTCCTCCCCGTGGAACCCTTCCTCGAGCACGTGGGGGAGGCCCACTCAGGCGGCACAGCACAGCACAGTGGACCCAGTGTGCCTCAGGTCGGCTTATAAGCTTGGGGGTAAGTTCCCTTTCAGCAAGTTTAGCCCAGAAGGCAGCACAGATGCGGTCGAAATTTAGGAGAAGAGAGTCCGTCAGTGAGGGTGACCGCGGGAACGTGTCTCTGGCTGTAGGGCTCATCATGGTAGCCATCTTGGGAGATAGGTCTCAACCCTCTGGTTCAGCTGCAAGCTGTGTATCAGCGTGATCCCAGCACCAGTGGGGACCGGGATAACCCCCACCGGTCCAAAGGGGGGGGAACAGGACCCTGAGCAAGTGGCTCCAATTCAAGGCTGGGGATCGGCCGTCTCCCTCACCTCTTGTGTGATTGCAGGCCGCAGGAGAGTCGAGCATGAGCAAAAATCGCCCTTTTACGGGTAAAGTAGTAGCGGAGAGGCTCTAGGGGGACTCCTCAAGATTGCATGCAGGATTTTCACCCAGATATAGTGTAGTTTTTGTCGGTTTAACGCTGAGTAGGTTAATATATTGAAGAGCTCCAGCACCATGCGACCGTCCTGATCGGCTGTCAGGCCCCGCCCCCTCCAAACAAGTTTTTGTAATGCCCAAACACAATATAACTTTGACTGATTTTAACTCCCAAAGTCAGCCAAGGAATGCCTTAGAATTCCTAAAGAGAGTCAAAAAAAGAGATTACACTAGTTAGAAATTAATGTTAAACATACCTACAACCAGGGAACCTCCACAGTAATCCCTTACTCATGCTACCTAAATTACCAATTTACTCATATGATATAAATTATGAATCTTTTATATGACTTAGTGCTTAGTTTACAGTGTGACCATGATATCTACCTTGATCACGTGGACTAATAAATATGGCATGTGAAAGATAAAAAAGGAACCGCACTCAAGTTCACTTAAAACCGGGTGCACTGAAGCAGGACCAGCAAATCCAAAACACGCATAACAAAAAACTGGTGAAATATTCAGGCCCTCACTGTATTAAAGCCATAGGCAGATTTATTGGATCAAAAAGGCAAAGCAAAATTTCAACCTACTAAGATAAAGACCTCTTATCAGTTTGAAAAGTTGCTTAGTTTTTTTGATCCAATAAACTTGCCTGTGGCTTTACTTCCATGAGTGCCTGAAAATGTTTCCTGTTTTCTGTTAGAAATATGGCATATTCACTGAAACATATAGAGAAGTATAAATGTGTTGGACTCTACTGAAGAAGTATAATTCATTCAGAAAGTAGCATAGAAGTGCGACCATCTGTTAAAGTGGCACTGTCACTCTGAGCTGGAAACCAATGGTTTTCCATGACATCGCAGCAACACACAGCCAATGGAAACACCCGTATTTCTAATTTATCATTCCAATTCTCTTGAAATGTTAATATGTATTGTAAGACTTCCTTGGACTGGATATGTAATGTTGAAAGTCTAAAATAAAAGTCTTTCAGAAAAGCTGGCTACTTGTGAAGACGTTTACAGAAAATTACCACATTTCAGACCTATGTGTTACAGGAAACAAATATAGTTTAAAAAAATAAATAAATAGCAAAAGACAGTTGGCATGTTTTAAATGTTATTACCTCCATGTCTCAGTGTTTGGACAAGAAGTACATTCTTGGGTTTTATCCAAATCCTTAGCTAAGGCAAAAATGCCAAAAAGGGCTTAAAACAGACGTTTTCTTCTTAGCAGATTTCCCTGGGGTGAATGAAAATGTTTTACATTTCCTCAGAAGAGACTTTACAACACATTAGAAGAGTAAATTAGATAGGGAGCCCCTTTCTACTGAGTTACAAAAGGAAATCATTAATAGACCTAATTTATAGCACACATTTTAATTGGAGCATTTGCAGCATGTTAAGTGATGTATCCCCAATATATATGTAACTACTTCATGATTTAAATGAGTAATTTACCTTTAAATATCTTGTCGTTGCTGTGTTTATCTGAGAGGTTCTGTCACAATAGTGTCACAATAGATATCATTCTAGTTCATCTACCCTTTTTTTGTTAGGTCATCTTGGAATTTCCTTTGGTAGAGCAACAATGTTGAGTATGAAGTATTCTGTAGCAGCTCAAGGGGAGAATTTTTTATTTTTTTTAGTTCAGTAACCTAACCTTCACTCTAATTTTGTATAAGAATAGGGTGTAGAAATGTGCCCCTGCCTAAGGTATTTTTTTTTTTTTTTACACCCAACCTATATTATGTAGTGAGTCAAGCAATCATATAAGATAGCATAGCACTGGGGTAAAGGCTTACAGACATCTCGCAGATCAGGATGAGTGAAGTCCCTGAAAAATATAAGAATATAGAATGAAAAAGGCTTGTGATACTCATGGGTAGAAAGAGAGTGTGTATTTACCTCCAGAATAAAACATCTATTGTCCCCAGACCAGACATATCTCTTTGGTTTGATGGTTCTCATCCAACATAAACACTTTCAGTATTTGACTGACTTTCAACAAATAATAAAAAAATATAAAAATATACCTAGAGAGAAGTATAAGTTGAGGAGCCAAGATATGGGAATGGAAGCTAAGGTGTAGAGGAGTAGAGCAAATGTTACTCAACAATACCCACTATAAGAGGACTCAACCAAATGGACAGTCAGAGAATTGGTAGAGAGTAGGTCAACTGGTAAAAACAATGCCCAGGTCCAAGCCCCTCATACTGCCAAAAAAGCTCCAATGAGTCAGACATGGACTCCACAAGATCTCTGAACGTGTCCTTTGGTATCTGTGGCAACAAGACATTAGCCTCAGATCCTTTAAGTTGCAAGGTGGGGCCTCCAATGATCAGATTTGTTGCTTCAGCACATCCCACAGACACTCAATCAAATCGAGATCTTGGGAACATTGCCCAGAGCATAACACTGCCTCCACTGGCCTGCCTTCTTCCCATAGTGCATCCTGCTGTCATCTCTTCCCCAGGTAAACGATGCACAAGCACCCAACCATTCATCTGATCTCAAAGAAAATGTAGTTCATCAAACAAAGTAACCTTCTTCCATTGCTCCATGGTTAAGTTCTGATACTCACGTCTCCATTGAAGATTGTTTCATTGGTGGACAGGAGTCTTCAGGAAGGGGTAAGGGGGGGGGGGCACTTGCCCTCCCCCCCTGGATTTTTCAGCTTGTGCTTTTTTTATTTTTTTTTGAGATTAAGAATACACTGCAATACTAGAAAGGCAGCGATAGGAAGCTATATCTTGTCACTGCTTCTGTCTGAAGGGGACAGGGGAGCAGCACAGAGTGCAGCCAGCAACTCCCAGACTCCAGAGACAGCCTACAGATCAGGTAGGTGAGGGATGGGGGGGCAGCCAACAGATCAGGTAAGTGAGAGATGGGGGGGGCAGTCTACAGATCAGGTAAGTGAGGCATGGGTGTGTGTGCAGCCTAAAGATCAGATATGTGAGGCGTGGGGGTGTGTGCAGCCTACAGATCAGGTACGTGAGGCATGGGGTGTGGTGACATTCTGTCATCAAACTAATATGGTGACCAGGGGTCATGTGACCAAGCTCATGTTTGCCTTTCTTACAGTGGGATAAGCTTTACCCTTTGATATGATAATTGGGTAATTCAATAACTTTACAAGTCAGGAAAGAGATAACAACTTCCCCCTTTCTCCATTCCTCTCTGTTCCTTCTTGGCTGTGCTGCAGAGCAGATGTGCAGATGCCATGTGCTATCTTGGTGAACCATGTTACTGTCTGTTGCTTCCTTTTCTTCCTTGGTGGATGTGATGTTGAACTTGCAGCAGTGAGCCATTACTAGATGTGGAGGCCTAACCGTGGGTGAGACCAAACATGTGGGGAAGGGGATTATTATATAGATAGATAGATTTAAAAAGGACTGTTGCTCCGTGGGTCTGGGCTGTGTGTTTGTGATACATTTATAGTATTGTGTTGTTGCCGTTTAATAAATACCTTTTAATGTAGACGAACCTTGTGTAATATATATATTAATTTGGTGATACACCACATGGGGGAGCAGCTTACAAATTGAGTGAGACATAGGGGGGCAGACTACAGATCAGGTAAGTGAGTAGGGTTGCCACCTTTCTTAGAAAAAAATGCCAGCCATTCTAATTTGTATAATTAATTATATATGTGTGACATCACAGGGTATGACATCATCGTATGTAAATCAGAAGAAGCGACATAAGAGTAAAAAAAAATACATTTGGAAAGGGGTAAATGCTGTAAAACACACACAAAAAAGCTACTTTAAGTTAGAGTAAAATTCTAAGTCGCCATTGCGCCTGGGATTTGTCCAGCCCTGCCTCGATCCGTGTGCTTTTATGAAACGGTATCCTGTATCTTAAGTTAATTCTAGGTTCCACAAAGGAGCAGTGATACAGAGTTAAAATAGCACCTTTTCCCACTTTTGGTGTGCTAAAATAAAGTTAGAAAAACAAAATAATACTAATATAAAGCTAAAGATTATTTTAAATTTTATATATATATATATATATTAGAAACTCTTCTGTAGTTAATTAAAAAAAAGATACCTGTCTTTATAGACATAGGAGCACAAAGCACACAAATCTCAAAAAAACTGAATGTGTAGTGGTTGCAGATTTCCCAACACAGGACACAGCTAGCTCTTCTCCTACTAATGTCCCCCCATCCCTCACTACTAGTGTGTCCCTATCTAATGCCCCCCATCCCTCACTACTAGTGTGCCCCCAACAAATGTCCCCCATCCCTCACTTCTAGTGTGCCCACATCTCTCACTACTAGAGTCTCCCTATCTAGTGTCCCCCCCATTTCTCACTACTAGCGTGTCCCTATCTAATGCCTCCATCCCTCACTGCTAGTGTGCCCCCAACAAATGTCCCCATCCCTCACTTCTAGTGTGCCCCCATCTAATGTCCCTCCATGCCTCACTAGTGTGTCCCCCATTACTGGCACTTATAAGGTGCGGGAAGTGTTGTTGGTGCGGTCTGTGTTGCGGAGCTGCAATTTCATAATCCCAGGATCTCTGCTGGTAGAATGCAATAACCAAGTACAAAGCTGGAAGCAGGCAATATTCCCAAATCCTCCCAAGAACCAGACGAAACACAGTCTGAGAGTCAACTGCCACTTTATTCAAAAAGACTGATATTTAAAGCAGGTCACTCAACTGTCACTTTATTAAAAATAACTGATATTTAAAGCAGGTCACTCAACAGGGGTTTCCAAAGATGGGCAGCAGGGGTTTTGGTTGAGGGGACTGGAGGGAGACTACCGTTTCCAGGTCCTCCTCCCAACAGCCCCTGCTGTAACATACAGTAATGAAAACTACGAGGACATAAACCGTTACCTTTCTACTTCAAAATATACAACTTAGTCAGTTTTAATAGCAATGCTAACGAATGGGGAGGATTCGAACAGACATACACAGTGCAGCATAAATTAAACATAGCCGGAGACGCCACACTATACCGGCGCGCAGTACACAACAGAAAATAGGCACAACCATTCTATCTTAGGCAGTCCCAAGTGGCTAGGTTTGCCACAGTCTGGTACTGTACGCACATTCTGGTGCTATAGATAGTGCTGTTAAAGAGACACTATAGTCACCTAAACAACTTTAGCCCAATGAAGCGGTTTTTGTGTATAGATCATGCCCCTGCAGTCTCACTGCTCAATTATCAGCCATTTATGAATCAAATCACTTTTGTTTCTGTTCATGCATCTCTATAAATTGAACTTTAATCACATACAGAAGGCTCCTGTAAGGTCTAACAAGCTATTAACATTGCAGGAGTTAAGAAGATCTAAATCAAACAGAATTTGTAATAAAGGAAGTGTAAACATTAGATTACTCTTTATAGGAAGTGTTTAGGAAGGTTGTGCAAGTCACATGCAAGGAGGTGTGGCTAGGGCTGTATAAATTAAGTGATTTAACTCCTAAATGGCAGAGAATTGAGCATTGAGACTGCAGGGGCATGACCTATACATCAAAACGGCTTCATTAAACTAAATTTTTTTTGGTGACTATAGTGTCCCTTTAATGTCTCCAAGTACTGTGGCAACTGCTGTGCACACTATCTAGAGCTGTGGCGGTAGCTTTGTGTGCAATCTTTTTATTTTTATAATTTAGTTATAGTGCCTTGATCATGTGTCTATGACTAATGTGGACCATTAAATAGCGTTAACATTAAAACAGATTAGAAATTGCAATACTTAAATCAGACAATGGCAACTTGATTCTTTTATTAATCTTTTGCATTAGGTTTCCCAAATTTTTTGCATGCCTGCGCTTTATGTGATAATGACTATGCCCCTCCCCATCATGACATGACCATTGGCACTCTGACTGGTCTGCAATGTACTGTGTGTTCTGACAGCTCTACATCATGGCCAAAATAAAGGTTTTCAAAATTTGAGCTAAAGTAGGCAAACATCTTATTGAAAGCTAAAGATTTTGAATGGTAAAAACCACAAGTTGTGCGCATTCAAGATGTACAAATAACCTCTAAAATATTGTGAGGCAATAATTAAGAACTGATTCCAAGAACATAGCAATAGTCTGGCTAAAATATATTTGTCTTTTTCAGATGCCAGTACAGAGTTTTCAATTTAAAACAATTTACTCGCATGAAACCGAAATGAAACAAATCATAGGGTAACACTTAATAACAACCAGGCTGCCTGCTACACGTGTTGCACTTACTATAATGATTAATGTGAATAAGCGCTGAAAACTTGTTATGGGTATAATAGCCCACTGCATAGTCTTCCAAACTATCTCCATCTTTAAACTCTCTCCATCTTTGAACTTTAAATGTGTAAGCGGCCGTGTCCAAGAATCACCATGCAGTGAGAAGCTTATACAAGTTGGATTCATGGAAGGTCAGTACTCTGTGTACTGTAGTTAGAGTTTGATGCTGGTATAAGTTTAACCTTCTCCAAAGTGCCAAGTGACGACCGATTTCCTTTAAACAACACAACTACAAAGGTAGTCTAGTAAGTTCAGTCCTGCTTATTTTTTAATATCCTCAAGTGATAACCCATTGGTTGCTTAATCATGGGGGATGCCTCCTCCATGATTGTGAGCTACCACCTCTGTTATCCCATTGGCTGAGATAAGCGATGAAAAATGTACACAAATATACAAGTATTGAAATATAAGAACTGAATGTGCAATTCAATTAATAACATATGGCAGGCCAAGCTGGCTATATACAAAATTATAAAAAACAGAACAAACAATATAGTTTGCTGATTGGCTCCAACAAAGCCTAGAACACAATTGTAAGAGGGCTCCAGTACTGTAGCTAAAATAGTAACTCATATTAAAGTAAAAATGACACAATATTGTTATTATTTCTTATAATGATACTGGTACCTAGGTAATAATAAGAAATACATAATCTTAATACAAATGTAAATAAGAATAAAATATTTTTTTTTAAATGGGATAAAATTATTATAATTTACAGAAAGGAACAAATTTTAAGTGGATCTTCTGAATATCTAAACTTACAAGTCTTGATCACAAATACTAGATAAATATCAATTGCGCAGTATTACTCAAATATCAGATGTGACATTAGAAGAAAAAAAGAGGAAAAAGAAGAGACGGGGAAAGAGAAGAGAAGGGGAAAAATGAAATTATATGAATACTGTTTAAGTACATAAAAGACATTATGTCAATGTCAATATTCATTCCAAATCTACCATATATTTTAGTTAAAGTATCCAAAGGGTCTCTCTTTGGCAAACCTTTTTTTTATGATATCCTCCCCCTCTCTAGTTTCTATCCACCTTATCTATCCAAAAACATGAGAAGTTCTGGATATTAAATTATTGCAATGGCATGGAACATTATGTTTAGTACTTTTTTTTTATTAATTAAGTTTAGATGTTCTAGGATCCGTTCCTTCACAGGACGAATAGTACGTCCCACATACTGCGATCAACAAGTACATTGTAGTTAATATATTATATTACAATTTATAAAATGTTAGATTTTGAATTTCTTATTATTTGTAGTGCTGGAGAGGGATGTCATTTTTTCTGGTAAAAAACAAAAACAAAACACAACACATGTCCGACATTTGTGAAAACCCAACTGGTTTATCACTGGTTATCATAAGTGTATCGTCACTTAATGGATAATCTTTGATTCGAGGCAGATTACTTGGAGCTAACCTGTTATTAAATGTTTCTTTTTTTTTGTTATATATATATATATTTTTTTTTTCCATCTGGTAAGAACCTGCCTAAGATTTTGTCCCCCATAAGGATCCCCCAATGTGTATTAATCATCCAATTGATGATATTGTTAAATCAAGTGATGAAAGCAAAATCAAACTTATTGTCATCTTGCTTGTTTCTCTGTTTGTGAATTAAAAGATGTTCTATATCTACATATTTACTTTTTAATGCTTTCATCCAAAAGATGTGGGGCATACCCTTTTTCCAGAAAATTATTGGTTAAAATGTTACTTTGTATTTCAAAATTTTAATTTGAGGTGCAGTTCTTTTTCATTCTTACAATTTGTTTTAAGGAATATTTTATTATTTTGTTTTAAATCATATTTTTGTGTGTGTTCATATTAGTACAAACAGGCTTTCAATGTCACAACAGCAAAAGCAAGCATTCATAAGACATGGCAAAGCAGTTGCATGGCATTTCGAAAAGGCTGTACATTTTTATATATTAAATGTGGCTTCAGAAGGCTAGGCATACACATCTAGATACTAGTATAGGCTAAAACTTTTACTCAGAGGAGGGTAACTAAACATGGATCGTTGTATCTATAGCCAAAGGTATTAAAGCAACACACTACGCATGCAACAGTTATATACTATTGAAACTGCACCCTCTATAATCTGAACTGTATAAGCTAAATAAAAGTAGGAGAAAATAAACTAAAATATGTTAAAATAAAGTAAAGTAATCAGGAATCACTAGTTTCCAAGTTAGAGTGCAGGTCATAGCTCAGCAAAAAGCACAGGATCATCCAACTTCCACAATCGGTGAGCACAGGGTACGAACAAGGAAGTTGTTATAGATGTCAGCATAGTGGTGCCAGGTTGGGGATATGGCAGCTCTCCAGCCCCGGGTTTGGTGACGACTGACTCAATACCACGGACTTGGGGCCTCATAGAGTCCAAGTTCATCCAACTGGGATATGTGAGTGTTACAGTCAGTAGGTGGTCTTCCGCGTGAGTGGCTGTAGTCGCAAGGTTAAGGCTCAAGTGGTCCTCATCTCGGGTAGGCTGACATTAAGCTGGACAGGCCCTCCTGCTCCATGTTTCTTACTTCCCTGGTCCTCCTCCCGAGCCTGAACTAGAGAGGCTGACCAGGGGATGGTGTAATATTGACAGGATTGAGGCATCAATCGGGGATATCCCCCAAAAAGTAACAGGATGAACAGGAGCACATCAGCTCAAGGTGCAGGCTCCTCCCCACTGGTTGTTAGGAAAATTGTTCAACCAGTTTTTATGTTTATAATGGATGCAACTGTTAGTATCAGTATATTTTTTTTTAAAAATCAACCCAAATGTGTGTGTCTCCTCACAATCTGACACAAACAGGTTGGCACTGCTGGCCCTGAACCTGGTGCCCATGTAAGTCTCTGATATCTGCAAGTAACACAAATCCTCAAACATAAAGTAATTATGGTGTAAAATAAAATGGATACTAGACAAAATGAACTTACGTTGGGCTGTTGAAATCTTGAGGTAATTTTTTTTAGAATTTTCTCTATGCTGCAAATCCCTTTTTAATGGTCTTTAAAATAAAAATGGGTGTAAAAGGATGTTCTATCTATATATAGTCAAATTCAATTTTTGTGAGGATTTCTGCTGATTTCCCAATTTTTAATAATTCTAAAAATGTATCTTTATATATTTTTATTGGATTATTCTGACGTTTTTCATATGTATCCTGATCATTAAGGATATGGAAAGCTTCTTGTAACCAATCCTCATGATTTTATGACTATACAATTCCCTTATCAGCTTCCTTGATTACAATTTGTTTGTTGTTTTCTAAATTTTTCAATATTTTCTATTCATCTTTTGTTAAATAATAATACATTTGGTAGCCATTTATATTAAGTTAATGATGTGATGTCTCATATTCCTGCAACAACATATCTGTAAAGATTTGTAGATTTTCACCCTTCACTTATGGGGTAAAATTTGTAAGGTGGTTTTAAATTTTAAATTTGTATGTATAAAACCACAATTTAGTATTTCTATATTCCCAGAAAAAAGTTTTTGAATGAGACATTTGTCTCAAACTATAGACTGTAAGCTCGTTTAAGCAGGGTCTTCTTCAGCCTATAGTCCCTGAAAGTTTTCCTGTAATTGTCCTATTTATAGTTAAATCCCCCCATCTTTTAATATTGTAAAGCGCTATGAAATGTGTTTGTGCTATATGGCCATAATAATAATAACAATAATAATAAAGTGATGCATGTTTCTTCAATAACACTTAAAAACATACATCGACCTTGGGCTATCAGGCTCAAATCCTCAAGTCAGTTCCTACTGTGCATTTCAGATCTGTCAAACCCTCATCCTTTGGTGGAAGAAGGATTGGAATTCATTTTATTTCTGTAAATTCTCTCCAATGTTTTTGGTCTCTAGTCAGTCAATGAGATTTTATGGTAAAATCTAGTGATTTTATATAAGTCTAATTAATATACTTTTGCTCCAATATTCTTTGTTTTACATATGGTATTGTGGGATATAGCAATGGTTTTGTTGTACGGAGGGCATAGGCATCACCCCCCAGCTTAATATCATACTTAATATCAATACTAGGAATGGTGTGACTTCAGTCTGGGTTCTTCTTGGTATGAAATGTGTAACTAACACTTCTGCATTGTCAATGGATGGCATAGATTGGCTAGGAGTGCAGGGGTTTGTTAGACCCTCAGCAAATTAATACGTCATGGTTGAGGCATGACATTTTTTTCACTCTTCTTTTGTCTCTGTTAACAAGTCTCCCAGTCAGATCAATGATCAAAGATGTCCATCACTGTCCAAGTGCAACCCACAGCCATGGTGGTGGTGCAGAGGGGATGGGGTTGAAGAGAGCATCTGGTCTGCACTTCTGCAGACCAATTGCATAGTTTTTGTGTCTCTGTTCAGATTACCATGGCAACACTCTGGTACTTTCTACAGTGCCAGAGCTTGAGAGACCACTTAAGCCCACTTGACCATCAGGAAAAGGTAACAAAAGGAGGGGGAAATAAACTTTTTTAAATTTTAAATAACAATTCAATTTTGCCCCCTTCACACATTGTAGGTATCCCACACTAACTCCCAATGTATATCATATGTGGAACTGTATGAATAAAATCAATTTGAAGCTTTAGATAAATTTCATTGCATATCCTGGTATGTATCCCTTCGAGATCAAAGACTGTCTATGTTGTCGCCACATTATGGTCCATTATCAGCTTTTTCCATGGACCTAGCAGGTGCTCTGATATCACTAGACTAGCCGGGTATTAATTCCTAAATGGGTGAAATATATAAGGAAAAATAATTACAAATAATATGCATTGATCCAGTAGACATTTTATTATACTGTAAGCACTGGGACAAGTACATGTCTCTATAGGAAATTTAAAAAAAAACATTTGTTACATATGTCATTTTTATAGTTTAACTGCTTGCAAACACAATTAATCTGTTTTAAATGTTGTTTTAATGAATTATTTACTATAACAGCCACTTCTGTTTTATATTAAAACATAATTGTAATTATTTCTCTTCATATAATAATACCTCCATATGACTTAGTTGATTCCCTAACCAGCCCCCCCCCCCTTTTTTAAAGCATTGTAATATAATAACATTTCATAAACGTAGACGATTTGTCATCTGAATAGGAGTTTTGCTTCTTAATGAAAAACCTAACAAATTTGGGTTTGAGCCCAGTCCTTTTGTCTACTTAGATTCAAATTTAAATTAAAAACCTACGGATCATTGCGTATCTCCAGTTAAAAAAAACAGACATATCTGTAAATAATTAATGGAACTGCATGAAAAAAAATAATAGTTTTAGTCATTCTAGCCACCCAGCATGTTAAAATGTGACATGGTGGATTAGATCCAGAAAAGCAATTTTCAGCTCCCTCTTTTCACTTTTTATATCTAAATTGCCTTCTGACAAATAGCTTTTCCCAAACATATATTAACCTACTGTATATTCAAAATCTACACTCCCAGCTTTGTAGTTATACAGGCAAGTGTGTGTTAGGTGGCCTGTGGAATAGCTCACCCACCAGATTGGCTTTATCTCTGCTCTACGTCATTTTGGAGCCCTTCATTTAGTGCACACATAAGAAGTACAATGAATTAACGTTGACCTTTCTGCATTTTCAGAAAACCCCCTAGGGGTGTAAGTGATTTGCTTTACAGAGAAAAGTGTTGTGCCAAGAACTGTATGCCAGGTATCAGGAGTTTAATTATCTACTTTTCACATATGCATAACTGCATCTTGTAATATCCACACTGTTTATTTATACAAGGTTTAAGCAAGTAATTTGCTAAAATAAAGAATGTCAGGAAGATACAACCCATAAGCCGTATCGAGTAGAGAAGCACAGTATGAACTAGATTCAAGGTTTTAACGAGAGCATTGCTGCTCAATGAATTGTATATTTTATCCCTAACCTAACAAACTCCTCAGACAGACTTATGAAATACTCATGCATGCCATTTATGTGTGAGCGGTGGAACGGGTTGAATAAAACCAGTCATACATGGTTTATGGAGACATAAAAATAGCACAAATAAATTGCTGGACGGGTTGAGATACGTCCAAGTATTGGAAGAATTGAATCAACAGAATAAAGATGTATCGGCTGTGAAAACTGATACAGAAACTAAGCAAGAAAACAGTTTATCGTTCAGCAATTGTTTAACTCTTTATTTCGCGAAGAATTGCAATGCTGGTCATAGATGTGCTTGAAGTGTTTTCAATTACTGTATTTTTAAAAGAAATGCTCCACACCCATAAAGTACTTCAGATTTGGGGATTTTGGAGAAAGGTTCTCCATAAAGTGAGGCATTTCAGCCGGGCTCTGCACATGGATAGTTAGATTAGCGGCCCATGCACATGCACGTCAGTAGGAAACACACTGATTGTGCCCAGAAGCATCACTAATTATGCAAATTTTGTCACAGGCATGTCCCCACGTTTGCCCAGTATTTACCCTCCCCCTCTTTTTATTGGCAAGCATGAGTACAGCTGGTGGAAGTCCACTAACATGAACACCTGGCCCACAGAGCTTTAGCTGCAGGTCCCTGAAGAATAGTTGGCTTCTCAGCAGCTGTCTGCTTGCTCTTCATACTTACGTCTATGGAAATAACTGACTAATTATTAAACACTTTCTTGCTTTGCTCACAATAACTATTAAAATAAACCTCTGGAAAAAGGACTTGATGAAAATGCTGTCTCCTAAAAAATCTGGTTCACTTTCCATATATTAAGAAGAACACAGGTCAAGATGCTTTTACTTGCATTTTGAAAATGACAGAAGGCTTACATTTTGATTGTCTTTGCATGGGAAAAAGCTGATGGTGACCTTGGCTTGTAACTGCTCTTGTGCAATAAATGTTTCTGTTCCTTATGGATTCCCGACAATGAGGTCATTATTGGAAACTAGATTTGTGCCAACTGCACTCATGATCTCCGTTAATATATCCGCTGTAATGTGTATATTACACTGAACGTGTCATTCATACATACACTCACAGTTCATTTTTATGCGGCTGCTAATATTTAATAAACATCACATTCCAAATGCGTAGTTTGAGAATTTTAGTTTTGCATATTGGGGCACGGGGTTAAACATTCATATTAATTCCCTGAGAAATGTGTGTCTATACAGGCTTAAAATTAATATATTGTGCTTTAGGCATTTTTATTCTTATGGAGATAAGAAGGTTAGTTCAAATTGTTGAAAGTCACAGTATTTTTCTATACCATGCTTACCATTTAGGCTGGACCTTTGGTTTCATATTCCATTTTATATATATATTTAATTAATCTACCTCTTAAAATGATAAAATACAGAGTTAGTCAAGATAAGAAAATGTCAAGAAAACCAATGTCAGGAAAGAAATTATTAGCATGGATCAGAAAGATTGGAGAAAGATTAGACAGTATTTTCGCTAGACAGCATAAGTAATACACAAAGCAAGAATGAGTACTATTGGCAGAAATCAGGGACAACCAGGCATAGCCAAGGAATGAGATAGAGAAGGCAGGAATGTAATGCAAAAATGAGAAAACATCATGTAAAACCTCTTTAAGAGACTACCAGCAATGACAATGGGTAATGAGGCTTAGAATGGCCTTATATTAGCTATGTCATAAATGCACTCTAAAACAGTTCTCGGACTTGAGATATGTTCAATGCAATACTTACTACTTAGTAGCAAACTTGGTGGAACTAGTTCATTCTCTTGATTAGGAACTTCAGTTTACTAAAACTGGAAAGTGGATTGGTTGGCTTTAATGCTATGCTGGAAGTCGTGCCATTAATTATGTGGACCTGTGCAACAACACATTTTTGATAAAAATGTGCTAGGTCACTCTAAAAAGCAATATTAATAATATTAATAAAATAAATTATTAAGCTAAAAAGATACATGCCTGTCAAAGTGGCAAACCATATAGCTTTATAGACAACAAGACAACATGTTTTACATTAGTATGATGTTCTCTGCAAGATGGGCTTTGTCACTTCCAAGGGGTCTTCGTATATGGTATATTGAAAAAACATGCAAAGATGTGACATATGTATGTAATAAGAGGACACGAGAAGTTTCATTGAACTTAGATATACTTTCCTAAAATGTTCATAAGTCCTGCCATGTTTGTTGTGGTGTCCATCTTTAGCTCCTTGCAATTCATCCACCCGGAGGTGTAGTCTTGTACATTTGCAAGAATACTACACAGAGGTCTATGGAAGATCTCACAAGACTGTAGATGCTCCATCGCTCAACTTGTGCAATGCATGGGAAGATGCCTCTTTTTGCTAGTGAAGGCTGTGGGAATTGACAAAGCTTGACTTCCATCGTTTCTCAAGTTTTGTCAACTTAGGTAATGACTATAAGACAAAGCGGTTCCTAGAGTGCTTTATATCTTTTGATTAAGACTTGACGCAGTCAGTATTGTTATCATTACAAAAAATACAACTAACAGGTGGTGACAGAACTGCTTTAATGGTCGCTATTGTTAATTAATACAATCTGATGATACAGTTTTTGAACATTTGTACATAAATTTCAGCAGCCTTACTCTCCACATGCGGTCTGGGATTTTATGCATTGATTGCATTTGGCTCTATCATAGAACATCTTTAATTGTTTACTTTTTAATTACAAAAGTCTGATTGTCCCTAAAGAGACACTTCTGCTTTTCAAATGATACTCATGCGTAAAACATGGGTTAATCATGTAACTCTGATTAGTGTAAACTTACAATAGAGGGTCAATTGGAAAAGATGACCCCATTAGGATATTTGGCAAGAACATCTTGTCTGGACATTCTCACAATGGAAATGCTTCTGTTGTGAGTGTTTTGGAATGAAGGCTCATTTGATTAAGAAAATATACATCAAGTCATCTGTATTACAGTTTCAACACAATCATAATCACTAATGCACTGTAAAATCCCAGTTAGTAAGCCTAAATTCTCTTTCTTGTGAAATTGCATCTGTCTTTAAGTGCACTCAACGTCAACTAGATCCCTTATTAATGTATAGCCTATATGCAACTAGAACTAGATTTTAAAGCGTGTACACCAGCTGTCTCTGTTTAGATTATTCTACCAAGATATACCTTTATCCTGTATTTATGACTGTGATTTTTTTTGTAAAAATGTTGAAACATAATCAGTTATAAATATTTTGAGTTAGGGACTATTCTTCAAACACTCTCAACATATACTCTATCATATTAACATATCTGCTGTTATATCTAAGGCTATGTCCTATTTTCATTCTCCATTGTGAACAGGGTTAGATTTACATGTCAGGTGCCTGTAGGCACAGAATTCCAGATCACCCTCTGCAACTCCAAAAAGGGCAGATTTAGTGAGTTTAATATGTCTAATTGTAATGTATTGTGAGTATAGTTAGTAGACTTGGGCACCGCTGGCATTTTTGTTTAGTCCAAATACATTCATAAAAAAAAATAAAAAAATAATGTTTTCCCTAACCGAATTTCTGCCATTAACGCAAATTCGGACATTATTTTCATTTCAGGGATTCAATTCAGATGAATGGAATTGCATCGAATGAACAGTTTGTTGTGTCTGCACTGATAAATGAACAGCGCAGACACAACAAACAAATACAGTCTTATATTTTAAAGGCTACTTAAAATCACCTATCTTTGTAAACAAATATGGGGATTCAGCCTTGTAAAATTTAAAACTGTATTTCTTTTTGTGTGTGCGCTGTTCCTTTACCTATATTTTGTATAGATTTTGGCTTTCACAGCAGCACCACTTCTTAGAAATGCATGTTCTGGGTGTCTCTGTGTAGATTTGGAATCCAGAACAGATTCCTATTGGGCTGAGCACCCCACCCAGTCACTATGGGTGCCCCTTTTGGGTGACAAGAGGAAAGCATAAATTCAGGAGTCTCTAAAAGCAGTTAAAACTGTACGTATTACAAGTTAGCATGTAAATCTTCCATATTAAAATTAGATTATATGGTGTCTGGTTAAATTTAAAAAAAGCATTTGGGGTTTTAAGGGATATTTGCAAACTACTCCCCCTTCTATGGTTGATATACAGTGTGCATCACTCAACGCTGTCACTTCTCCCCCTCCAAGGCACTTCCTGTGTGAGAGGTTGTTAGCGGACAGATGGGAAGCGATCCCTTCCACTTCCTGTCCATCCTATATAACTGTTCCTGTAGCTCAGCTATCAAGCATAGGAGGCTACAGAGGACACTAGTCAAGACTCTTGTTATTTACTTTCTTACACCAGGAATATATCTTCCTACTAGTGTTGTCATGAACGGTTCGCCAAACGGTTCGCCGAACGGTTCGCCGCGGACAGCGAACATAAACACAAACTTTGACCCTGTACCTCACAGTCAGCAGACACATTCCAGCCAATCAGCAGCAGACCCTCCCTCCCAGACCCTCCCACCTCCTGGACAGCATCCATTTAACATTCATTGTGAAGCTGCATTTTTAGTGAGCTGTCCAGGAGGTGGGAGGGTCTGGGAGGGAGGGTCTGACTGTGAGGTACAGGGTCAAAGTTTATGTTTATGTTTGCCGTCCGTGGCGAACCGTTCGGCGAACCGTTCAACGAACCGTTCGGGACATCACTACTTCCTACACTTTTATAAGTGCATATTATAAGTGCAGTTAATTGGCACCCCCTACAGGCAGGTACCTAATCTACCTGATGGGAAACAAAAATTGGTTTAGACTATCTGCCTGCAAAATGTATACATTGTTTTTCTCCAAATATTTTTTTAGATATATTTTAATTGATTTTATTCTCAGAACTCTTTTTAAAGAAGATTATTCCTATCTACAGCCACGAAACATAACCATGTTTAACTTTAATTTATAGACCCTGATTCTCCAAGTGTATAGCCACACAAGTCATCAAACTAACTTTTGACAGGTGCCCCGCCCCTTTTTATGAAACCACGCCCCATTTTAATGAAACCACGTCCATTGCGCAATATGACAGGTGTCCCGCCCCTTTTTATGAAACCACGCCCTTTTTATGAAACCACGCCTGATGTGCAATATGTCTCCGCCCCCCGGTGCGGTGATGGTTGCCCAGCCCCTTTCATGAAACCACGCCCCTTGCGCAATATGACCCCACCCATTGCGCGTTGGGTGTTTTTATTAAACCACACTCAAAACGGCGTGTTATAGACACGACCCTTTACAATGTTCATAGAGTGTGCCACCATGTGGTTGTATGAGGTACTACATCCTACGGTTGGATGTTTAATTTATTTATTTATTTTTAATTTCATTTAGTGGAGGGATATTACTGAATAAAGAGGACAAGTCTGGACATGTTTTAGAAGATGTGTCTGTAGAGAACAAACCCAGAGGACAAGTTTATATACATCTGAGAAATAAATAAATGCCAAAGTAACTCATATAACGATATTTATTAGACAAAAAAAAAAGCCAATACAATATTCACAGGAAAAGCAACATACAATATTCACAGGCAAAAGCTGTAATACAATATATGAAGTAAAAGCAATAATCATCAAATGTTTTAGACAGAAAAGCAATGAATAAACATCACACATTCAACCAATCAGCAGGCTGCTTTAGTATATGTGGGCGCTTCTTAGGTAGCAAATAGCCGTGAGATGTAGTTAATCCCGGGGTGCTAAAAGAAATATTTGGTAACGATTGTCTCTTTTGAAAATGGGGTGTTATGTTCCGAGTCTCACTTGGAAGGCTCTGCAATTTCAATTGTTCCAAATAGTCTCTATTTGATGTGTTGCCCACAACTGTAGACGGTATGTTCAGGTCAGCCATAGCCTGAAGAAAAGTATCCCAGCCCAGAGGTAATTTACGTACCGTAACATTGTGACTCTGGGTAACACTTCGTACCAAATCGAGTATATTTGATCCCGGTACAACAGTGTTTTTATAAACAAATTCAACCTTATCATTCCAAGCGGTAATGTGCTTAAACTGAGACATTCTACTCAACAACAATTCAGCATTTTTTTTATAGCGGACATTTACATTATTAACAACTTCACGAAATACAGCGTCTGAAACATTAGAGACTCCAGCAGCATGAGGATGTGCTACAGGGGGGTTTGGTACGGAGGATTCTCCAGGAGGTAAGAAAAGTGTCAAGCCCAACTTTTCGCTTTCACTCTGTTTAGCACGTACCAAGTATTTCTGCAATATAGTGGTATACCTCTTTATCTTCTCATCATCCGATACACCTCTATTTTGAAGAATAGACATAATCTCATTATCTAGGTTCTGAGTGACAGACTCACGAGAGGCCTCAGAGTTCTGAGTGGTTCGCTGTATTAGGTCTAACTCTTGTTTAGACACTAAGTACTTTTTCTCAGCGTGTGCCAAAAGACCGGTCAACAGAGGTATAGCAAATCCCAACAGAGAGCCAATAAATCCTCCAGACTGTTTAACCAACTGCTTCTTCTTACTAAAAGACACTTTTTTGTTTCTCAGTGCTTTTATATTTTTTCGCCACTTTTTTAGCTTTTCTACTTGTTGCTGTGATGAAGGTATCTTACCTTTAAGGGTATTAAGAGCTATTTCACATATAGCCGTGACTAAATCATGAGATGCAGAGCATAAAATATCTTTTTTCTGTGATGGCGATGCCCTTATTAGACTTTGTAAAGCCAACCAATTGCGACGTATTTGCATAGACATCCTTACAGGATCTGAGATTTGGCAGGGAATGACCTGTTAATCGTATGTTATCGACTTTTAAAGGGCTGTTTGTTATAAATATATGCAGAGGGAAGGTCGGGTGGGAAGAGACCGGTTCTTAAGACACCTCATATTCAGGTAAAAATATATAACCAAAAAGCTTGTCAGGATCAGATACAAGACTTGTGGTTTGCAAATTAGGTTTCTGACCAAATTTGCCCCATAAAGAATTAAGAAACAATTTTTCAATCTGTCGTTTTGCAGGGTTTACTTCTATTTTCTCTGGTCTTAGCAAAATACCCTCTTTAGCGTAATAAGCATCAATGTATTGGCGTCTTTTTTCATCAGTCGTACACCATTCAGGGTAACCTGAGGATTCCTGCTTATCCCTAAGGTGCACCTTTATATACTTTTCAAATAACGTATTGGAAGAGTAAGGAAAGTGCCAAATCTCAAAGATCTTACCCAACCTGTAGCCCTTAATCAGGGTTTGTTGTATTTCAATAGTGCACCAAGTACCTGTCAAAGCTCGTTCCTCCTCATTATGTTCACAATGTGTTGTTTGGTTATTGGCTGTGCATGTACGACATAATGGGAACATAAGTTTGCCATTTATTTTAACCGGTAGAACAGGGAAAAATAGACCTCGGGGTGGGTACACTGTTACTTTAGCAAGGCCAAAATAGTGTTCAAAAGACTTAAAATTATCATAAATGATTATCGGGTGATCCGTGGGATATAATTTAGTTTTGTTGACGTAAGGGTATAGACTGGTAAAATCATAATAGTGTATGCTCTCACCTGGGGCCGCTTTGTGGTACAATTTGATTGCGTTTGTGCGGCCCCCATAAAGCGCATCACGAGGCTCCAGCAGCTGTGGAAAATCTTTCTCAATAAGAAAAGCCTTATCAGTTTCTAACAGGTTTGACCAATCATGTTCCCACATCTCATTGACCACATAACCCCACATTTTTTAGAAAATGAGTTTTAACATTGGTTTTGTGGTGTAATTGTGCATAGGTAGTCTTTGTAACGGTGTTAAAAGCCTTTTCATTATAACAAACTGGGCAACAATGGTAGAAACAACCCTGAAATTCAAAAGCTGTAGGCTGGCCATCAATCAGAGCGTACCCATCCAAAAAATAGTTACCAACAGCCCTTTCACTGCCCTGTAGAGAGTGCTCAATAGTGATCCCCTCTTTGTGTGCAACATACATTAACCACTGTATAGACTTTGTTGAGAAACGTTTCTCATTTGCATGGTAATTGTCAGAGGGTAAAATTGCTATGGTATTTTTCGGTAAAAACTTAAATCTGTACATGGCCATGCACACAGACGCTAATGTAGTGAGTTGAAAAGGATCAATATCAGCAATGACGGTTTCAGGACCGTCAGGGCCCATAATAGTTTTTACCTTCTTGGTCATCTCCATCACACTTTCTCTGTAGCAGACACAGGCCTGTTTCAAGATTTTAACATCATCTATACAGTATTTTTTAAGTTCATCTTGAAAATTAAACTGACAATGTTGGTTCTCTTGATACCAGACCATAAACTCCTTTTTATCATAACACATCATTTGGTCATAACCATAATAGTCTACCAAAGGCATAGGGCCAATATAAGACTGATTCTGGACTGTGTTAAAAAGGTGTGGAAAATATCCTTTACAGCCTACGAACCCCAGGGCCTTTGGCAATTTACTTAGTTTCATGGGGAGGAAATTTAAAGAATCGATAAATCTGATACCTACATCAGCGACAGTCACGCAAAGTAATTTACCACCTTGCGCCAACAACTCGATAGCAATTTTCTCCTTAAGAAGTTGATTCACCACAAAGTAAGAATCATACCTGCCTGCATTATGCGCTATGAATGTGTAGTTACTAAAGGGCTTGTTTATAAATGTTATTACAAACTCCTCTAGCCACGATGTACCCTGAAACTCCCAGCACTTATCCCCTTCTAATTCTGAAGCATAGATATAGTTGGGGATATGTACACCGGTCTCCTGCATACATTCAAAGTCATAAAATTTTTATTTGTTAGTAGGGTCTTCTGGGGTGTATCTTCTCATACAACAAACATGGCCATCAAGCGTGACTACAACGTCATAGCAAACCTAACATTGGAAACATTTACACTTATGATCGGCCGTTACGGTGTAACGGCCGCAGGAATCACAATAAGCTTTCTGCCTGCACTCTATGTCTCTGGATACGGAGAGCTCTATGTGAAACTTTAAGCACTCTTGTGAACGACAAAAAGTGCGACAACTGGAACATCTAGGAAACTCGCCTTTCACTTCTACACAGTTCTGTCTGTGACAGGCCTTACAAAAATACAGGCAGGAATAATTGTTTTTGTAAGAGAATGGTGTGTGACAGTAATTACAGAAGTATGATTCCCCAATGAACGCATTAATTTTTTTAATGCCATAATAATGTTTGTCTTATAAACACAACTTTATCTTTACAGGGCTTGTCTGATACAGTACTTTAATTGTAATGCCTAAATGTTGTTCAAAAGCTGGGATGTCGCTAAAACTAACCAGACGATCATCAGGGATACCTACAGCTTTATGTATTTCCCTGGCTCTCTCCAACAACAGAGAGTCTGCACGATTGTCCTGAGCCACAAGGGCACAAATGCTAGCCGATAGACACAGGTTATTATTATCATTGTTTAAATCATAAAGCCATCTCTTTTTCCTGGCAATGATACAACTATAGGGTGTTGACGGGAGACCCCTACGATACATTACGCCACCGACTCTATTCCTAACAATGATTACAACCAGCCTTAAAGACCTGCTGCCAATAATTTCAGCATTGCTCTGTACCAAGTTTGACACTGCGTTTAAAAAGGTTTCAGCATTCAATTCATCCCTACAACGTCTAATAGAGTATAACGATCTGCCAAGATCATCGCTATCTAACCTTAATTGAACAAAATCGCTGGGACCTATATCAGGCATCATTCTGTTTAAAAGCTCTTGAATAGCATCATGTACAGACTGGAGTGCGTCTGAAAATGATGTTATTTTGTCTAAATTTACAAACCGAAATGTTCATAATATTCCACGGCATTAAAATTGTGAATATCTCTGCGGCGTTGTTCAACACGCTCCAAAAATACAGGGGCCTCTAACTCATCAACAGGGTTCTGCACTTCGGGCTGCTCCTGCGAATTGTTTATATTCTCAGGACTAAATGGACTTTGGTGTATCTCTGGGGCTATTTCAGTATCATTTGTGTGGGGTGTCACAGCGGTAACAGGAGTGTCTACGCCATCCTCAGCTGGAAGTACCACAGGTGTTAAGCATTTGTCTGCATCACAAGGGGTCTTACGGCGTTGCCTAGACATCGCAGAACGTAATGCACCTCGCAATGTATTTATGGCACGTTTTACGGTTCTAGCTCGATGCTTAGCTACAAGTCTCTGTCTGTCCCATTTTTTGGATTGAGATAATAAACCCCATCCAACCATGACTAGTAACGCGGGGGTCAGTAAATTTAGTCCTGAATGAAAAGCATCGGTAGCACGGTCAAGTCTTTCTAAATGGTTTAAAAAATTAGTTTGTCTAAGCTCATCATCAGTCACAATAACAATGTTATGGATCTCACTAATCACAGAGTCAATAAAGGCTCCTAAAGCTAACCAAAAACCAAGTTCCCTTAAAAACCACTGTAATAAATCACTGACGTTGTCACGGGGTAATATAATGTTTGGTTTAGCACCGCTTATTCTCAATGGACTGTCACGACCATCGTGGGATAACAATGCATGGCCAATTTTAAATGGGTGCCTAGCGGCGTAAAGTTTTAGACTCAGAGGCCTGCTGCACTGTAAAAGAGCAGCGTCATTCAATATTTTGAATATTTCAGTGATTGTATGTTGTACAGCATCCTTGTGTTCAAACCATAAAGGAGCAGAACGCGTGAACCACAACATACATTTTCTAGCATCAAGAGGCGATGTGGTCGCTGTATAAATGTGTGTGTTTTTGCTGTCAGTATGTGTTATGGTCTGTAAAACATATCTACTTTTCTTAGGTGGCGGTGGTGTTGGCACCTTTACAGAGGTATTTCTGGATGTCAATGATGTAGTTCCTCTATGTATATTGTTATCATTGCAGGTGGCTTGTGTTATGTCCTGTAAAACAGATCTACTTTTCTTAGGGATTGGTTGTATAGGAACATTTACAGGGGTAATGGATTGTTTCACAGGTACATTTGATGCTACAGTGAAATGTCGACACCCAGATACATTGACTGGTGATGTGACTGCTGGCTTACCCCGAGACGTATGTTTTGTTGTGGTTAATGACTGTATTTGTAGAGGTTCCTTTGCTACACATGTCGCACTAGATGGGCGCTGCCTTAAAGCCCCTGAGGTAGACGTTGACGGTTGCTCATCGTCACGTGTGACTGGAATATCTCTTGTAGAGCGGCTTCGGGTTATAGACAACTTTGATACTGTATTCAAAAATAAATGAGTAAATTAATACACCGATGTACATACAGGTATATTTATGTAGTAAATAAATATACAAATAAACATAATATATTTATGTAGTATATAAATATATAAATAAACAAAGAACTCATACATATACTTGTAGTAGTCTTACACAACCTTCCTACACACTTCCTGAAAAGGAGCTCAAATATTTTGACTATGCTTTAATATTAGCTATTAAAATGTCAATATAAAATGATTACATATGCAGACTCTCTGTGTATCCTTAATCAAGTGCTATTTAAACATATCTGCAGAAGTTTAGCAGGATTCAAATGAAACAGAGAGGATTGTACTTCATTCTATTAGAGTTTGAGTGAGTGGTACAGTGTGTTTTCATAGACCAAGTTATTTTTAGACATGTGCAATTCGTTTCGTTCTGAATGTACATTCGGAGGAATTTCTTGCAATTCAGACATTCGGATGCTTACGAATGTCTGAAGTTCAAATTGCTGAGTTTCCGAATTTGCGAAGTTCCGAATTTGCTAAGTTCCAAATTTGCAAAGTGCCGAACTGAACCGAATTGACGAAGTTCCGAATTGCCAAATTTCGGAAGTGCTTTGAATTTCTGAAAAGTGGCAAAACAAGTGGTTAGGGTTAGGGTTTAGGGTTAAGGTTCGAATTACTGAAGATCTGAATTGCCGAAGTTCCGAATTGCAGAAGTGCTGAATTGTCGAACCGAATGCCATTGGTCCGAATTGCCGAAGCAGACACATTTTTTTTACTTACCCCAATTTCCGAACTGAACCAAATTTTTTGCCCATGCACATCCCTAGTTATTTTGTGTGTTTTCCTGTGTCTAAGGAATGTGTTATACTTGCCTACACTGTATGCAACGTGTTTCAGGACAATCATCTTTACTCATTGGGTTATTTGATTTCCATTCTCATCTTAGCCAGCTGTATACACTCCCTTTCACAGCACTTAACTTTAGTAACTATACTTACTGTTTTTTATAAGGCATGCTTTTGTTATGCCCAATTAAAGGAAAACTAAAAGCACCCTAGCATACAGTGGTTATGGTGCCAGGAGTGCCCTAGTATACTCCCAATGTAAGTTGTCAAGCTTTTCTAATGGATTAACTTGTAAATTGGGGTCCACTGAGCATTCCCCTGCCTCCTTCATGGAGATAAGCCTGGAATGCAGGGCTTAGCTTAATGACTGTGAGCAATCTTCGATCTCTTTCCGAAATGAGATGGGCTTAGTTCAGGAAAGCTAATGGAGACTCACAGAAGGAGCTTCTGGGTCTCATTTCTGGCAGAGAGAGAGATAGGAGACAGGGAGAAGCACATTGTGAACCCTAGATAAGATATCAAACCAATAGAAAACTATTTAACTATTTATATTGTGGTGGGGGAGCCGGGGCAATTCTAGCACAACTACATTAAACCGTAGTGGCTAGGGAGCTTAGAGTGTTCATTTAAATTCAACAGGATACTCAGACTATTGGTATGATTTTTTATTTAAAAGACCTCTGTCACCAGATAACTTATATAACTTGCCATTTGGCTTACAAGCCAGGCATATCCAAGCTTGGAGAAGGTGGGTCTCCAGAGGCTGCAAGATTTGCAGGAAGGAGACTCTTGTATTACATTTAATTCTTTAAAAGCTAAACAAGTTATGTCCCTTAGATACCATTTGTGGAATTTCTTAAAAGTTCTAAAGCATGGTCTCATCACTAACTGCATATGACTTCCTGTGTGTTAAAAAAAGTCCTGCAGCTAGCACTCATTATTTCTTTTTATCTACTGCTGTATCTGGCTCCATCTAGAAGTAACCTGCCCAACAACATAAGTGGGAGGCGAAAGTGGGAGAAAGGGTGGAGGGTGTGGATTGGCAAGACATTTGGGAGGTAGCCTCTAAAGTATCCATGCTTGTACAACTTCAAGAGCAGGTGTATAAAATTATGAAGTGGTGGTACACTACCTCTGTCACATTCTATAGAATTTGACGAACCACCACAGATGTTTGCTGGATATCCTATGGCCTGAAAGGATCCTGCATAACATTTGAAATTTTGTGGTTTACTAGTTCCTTTGAAATTCTTCCTCAGGGAAATACATAAATCCTGGATTGTTGGTAGGCCATGAGCACTGGCTTGGGAACAAATGGTGTAGGTTATTAAAGAAAACTATCAACATTCTTTCCATGAGTGCTTCCATTTAAGTAATTGTTGCTCAGGGGGCACGTATACCCGGCTGATGTCATCACAACCATGAATAAAGTTATGGGTAAATTGTTCTTCAGCTGGGTAACAGCATACTGCCGACTGAGAATCACTTAAATGGAAGCTTTTCTGCTGTGGACATGGTGGGAGATGACAGTTTTTCTTTAAGTTTGGATTCCTTTAACCATTTTCTACTCCTGCGTGCAGTAATTATAACTAATGGAACTTGATAAAAGCGGAGATAGACACTACTCAT
This sequence comes from Pelobates cultripes, assembly GCA_933207985.1. Lineage (NCBI taxonomy): Eukaryota > Metazoa > Chordata > Amphibia > Anura > Pelobatidae > Pelobates > Pelobates cultripes. The sequence continues at coordinate 263,269,003 of OW240916.1, read as the reverse complement.
CACTATTGAGAAAATCTCTCTTACATGAAATGTAAATCCCACAAATTCTTCCAAAGTAGTTTAAGTAGCAGGGACATGTAACCAAGGATACAAGGTGTACCACTCTCGTACCAGATTTCGTACAAACTTTTTATCTCTTTATGAAAACTTTTTTCAAAGTAAAACAATTTCCTTCTTTCTACCTCATCATTATGTGAACTTTTGAGATTTTTTTTTTCTCTTAACCAAACAGTATAAACAATATCAGAACAAAAACACGCTCTGTGTCTAACATATTGTCTGTGTTAATCTGTTAGATGTATTTGTAAAATGATCCTTATGTGACCAGCTTCATCAGTTTCCTAAATCACTCATCTCTTGGGCTTATCATCTACAGCATGTAAAGAAGTACTTACAAGCCTCTTAGTCAGGGTGGCATTTCATTGTGATGGCAAGTAGGATTTCTATGAAACATAAAGACTGCAAAACTGGTTAATATTACATGGAATTCAATCCGTATCCAGAATGAATTATCTCACTAGAGTATTTGACCATAGAATGCTTCATTCTTTTTGTATTCAGACCGCAATAATCCTCTAAAGTATGTCATTCACAGAAACAGAATGATCCGTGGTGTAAAAGTTAGAATCTAGAATTCTGCAGCAACTGATGAATTTAATGGTGGTAACATTTATTACTTTTTCCAGAAGCTAATAATTTCCATCTAAGATGCATTTTAGTTTGTTTTGACTGTCTATTAAAATAGATAATAGGTTTATTTACAACACAGTGAATTATGATTTGCCCGATGTGTGTTTCTGAGTAAAATCAAATGCCCATCTGGATTCATTTAGGTGTTGTTGAGTAGTAGTACAGAATATTAAATATTATATAATCAGCAATTTTGACTTGAATATTGCAATCTAATTTTCAATTCTCTAGAGTTCACTTTCTAGTAAATACATCCCTATATGTTTGTTATTGCTCTATACTCTTTGGGGTTGCTTACTGAGGTGTCATTATATCCCAACAAAATTTAAATTAAAAAAATCCATTTGAGTTGCACCAAAAAAACAAACAAAAAATCTTAATTCTTCAGCTTGACTGGTTGACGGCAAGAGATGCCTAGACCTGAATGCCCAGTATTATAGTTGAGCCGTTGATTCTTTCTATATAGAATGCATGGGAGTTTGCAGCTGTTAACTTGATTTTTGGCTCTTTATACTATACAGAGGCATAAAGCAACAAGCATGGAAATTAGTCTGTAACTAACTCTTGTTGTCTTCAATTACTCTCTAAGGGAGGTGCGAAATGTGTTGTCAGCCGGGACTTATGAGTCACTAATAGTAGAGTTTTGCAATTTTGAATTAGCCACGACAAGCTAACATTAGTGGCAATTTTAGTAAGTTCTGTCCTGTCTGTAAGACATACAGACAGCATTGGAATGAATCCAAAGTTATTGAGTAGGCAATATGCTAACGGTGTTTGGAATAGTGTTATCATTAATGAACTTAATTAGGGAACAAAGAGATGAGAAGAAAACTGCAAGGTGAACATACTGTCACATTACTGCATGTTGGTGGTAAAATATTACTGAAACAGTAATTGCACACTATGGAGTTAAAAGGAAACATCTATTTTATTCTAACATAGATATTCAAGATATTTTGTTTACAACATGTATTTAAGTTGTTTTGTATTCAATGATGGTGGTTTTATACATGCATCCATTGTTTATAATACTAGAATTAGATGGTTCAGTATAGTGCATATAGATATAAGTTTACCGTTTTAGCCTGGATTTTGCAGTTTGGTTTTCAGTAGTATAATAATTGTATATTATAATTATAATATGTATTTTTATATATTTTCTTCTAATAAAAATGCTAACAATGGGATAGAGAGACATTTGTGAGGGGTAAGTAGATGGAAAAAGACACCGAAGAGGCTAGGGTTAAAAAGAGAGACACTCATAGGACAGGGAATAGATGATAATAAGAGACACACATGAGGGGGTGAAAAGGCTGTGGACAATTAGAAAGAGAAACACTCTTATGGTGAGAATGAGGTAATGAGAGACTCCCTGCGCGAGAGGAGGTCAATAAGATATATGGTGGGAAACCCACTAAGCATCTTATGGGAGCACAAAGCATGTTTTGCTGTATTTCAGTTTTTGAAAATTAGTTTTTTTTTACTTTGTATACAATTTTTAAGCATTTTTTTTTTTTTTATCGGAGTCATCTGATTTTGCTACTTTATTTTATTTCCTCATTTCCTATCTAATTCCATGGGAAGACATTTACTTCTAACTATTTCCCTAGCATATCTATGCTAGAGAAAGCTACCTTAGCTACACATAGGCCGTGGAGTGATTAAAATTAATTCTGCTATTTGCTATATTCACAAATAAATAAATAACATATAATTTTACATTTTAGGGTTTTCAAAGTGAAGTTTATATAACATACGACTGAAAGAAACACCAAATCTTTGTGTCCATCCGGATCCGCTGCAGGCTAACTGTTTTGTTCCAAAGCCACAAACACATCTAATTACTGAGAAAGAATTACTTCAAGTAGTTCTATATTTCCTTGTGCAGTTTTTTATTATCAGAGTTATAGGTATTTATGTGTCTGGTGGTAACAGTAAGGCTATAAATCTTGGTAACATCTAGAAAATTAAGTCATAACATCAGCATATTTCACATCAGATCTACCAATGAAAAATATTATAATAAAGTCCACATTTTAAAAAAACATCCTCAGAGGAAAATGATTACATTTTATTACTATTAGTTTTCAACACAATGTGTTGGTGCTTTTGAATTTAATATTGCTTTTATTTTATTACTGGTTCTGATTCCTCCTCCCCCATATATAATTTTTATTGAATACAATTTTGAAAGACACATGCTGGAATGCTGGAGAAGTAAGGAGGACTATGAGGAAGTCCACAAGCTGTGTCTCCACGACCAGAAGACAAGGTACCATGACAGGGACTAAGTAGCTGTCAGATCCACAGCAGTTGGGATATCTGTACTGGCTGTATATATTCATTTCCCGACAGGGGAGGTGTGGATGACCAAAGCACAGATTATCGTTTGGGTTAGAGAATTGGCTATTGAGTACATTTTAAAGTCTGAAATAGCCAGTTCACCTAGTGCGGTGTGCTTTGAGTAACACCTAAGGAGAACTTTTTCGCTACTCTTGACCATTTTGTTGTAGTGCTTTAATATATATATATTAAGGTATGGGTAGTGGTAGGGTTTGGATAAATAGAGATGTTGGTACAACCATGATTTTGAACAAAATTAAAGGACCACTCTAGGCACCCAGACCACTTCAGCTTAATGAAGTGGTCTGGGTGCCAGGTCCCTCTAGGATTAATCCTTTTTTTTATAAACATAGCAGTTTCAGGGAAACTGCTATGTTTATAATAGGGTTAATCCAGCCTCTAAAGCCTCTAGTGGCTGTCTCATTGATAGCCGCTAGAGGCGCTTGCGTGCTTCTCACTGTGAAAATCACAGTGAGAAGACGCCAGCGTCCATAGGAAAGCATTATGAATGCTTTCCTATGAGACAGACTGAATGCGCGCGCAGCTCCTGCCGCGCATGCACATTCAGCCGAAGAGGCAGAGAGGAGGAGGAGAGCTCCCCGCCCGGCGCTGGAAAAAAAGGTGAGATTCCTCGCCATCCAGCCCGGCGGGAGGGTGTCCCTGAGGGTGGGGGCACCCTCAGGGCACTATAGTGACAGGAAAATGAGTATGTTTTCCTGGCACTAAAGTGGTCCTTTAACTGAGCAAGTTAGAACTCATGGTTTGAGTTTTGGATTATAGTTTAGTGTGATTGAGATTGTGTAGTCCTAGCTATCCAAGTAAAAGACAGAGGAGTTACATCAGTCAAAGGGGTGTTGTTACTTCAGTGCATCAACTGTCTCAGTAGGTATCCCTATAGGCAACACCTAGGTCTTGCTAAGATTTTTTTTATAAAAGCATACATCTCCGTATTCTCCCAAGAGAGCCTTTAATTGACTGTGGTAGGGAGGAGGAGGGTGTCAGGATTGCAAGTTGATCCAGCCTGCAGTACTGTGTCACACCTAGGACTAAAGATAATGTATAACCGGACCTTAGAATTGTGAGAGAAGTGTGCCTCTATTTTACCTCCCTCATTGGCACTAACCCCAGTCTAAATGGCAATAAGACGATTACTCTGTGTGTGTTCCCTGGGTGGCCGCTGTTTGGCATACGAACACGTGGCGACGGCCATCTTGCCATACGAATGTACAGCAGTGTTTGGTCGTCGAGTGTCTGGAACCCAAATCAGACACTCGACTACGTGAACACTGCTGTGACCTCCAGACTTCCATACATTCGTGCCGAAACAACCAAATGGGCCGCCGTTCGGTAGAAAGAATCATACGAACAAGGGGATGCATACGAATGTAAAAGCAATCTGTTCAGCCCGGTATTTTCACGCATTTCAACACACGAACAGAGACCGACCGCAAGGCCAAAATGTATGGAACTACTTTCGGCTACTGCCCCGTGTGCGGTCGGTCAAACAAACTCATTCACATAACTCCCGAACCCTTGGTTTGATATAGATGATTTTTGAGTATGTTGCTCACCCAGATCGGAGCTATCAGGGGATATATCTAGAGGTGTATCATATGTATTTGGGGTACATCCAGAAAATGGGGAAAAGTGTATACTGAATAAGTGGATTATCTGTCATACTGAGGGGAGGAGATGTGTGGGTTGTTACTTGTGTAGGATTGGTTACTGTACAATTTACTGTGGGTGACTCCCTTGCATGGGAGAGATGCATAAAAGCAGGGTATGTGGAATAAAACAGTTCTGCTCCTGATACTGTGTGTCGCCCAGTCGTTGGGAAAGGTGATGGGATACGCTGGTATTATTTCCTGTACTACTGATGCTGCTTATCCTGGATTAATTTCTTGTTCCTGCATTACTATTGAAATACTAGCGGAGAAGTCTATGGGAAACTAGTGCTCCGCTACACATACATACAGACAGACACATACATACAGAGAGAGACACACACACACACATGACATACATACGAAGACACATACATACAGACAGACACATACATACAGAGAGACACACACACACGACATACATACAAAGACACATACATACAAACAGACAGACACACAAACATACAAACAGATAGACATGGACACATACATACAAAAACACACACACACACATAATATTTAAGTCCCCCTCCTGTTTCTTACCTTTTAGGTGCAGGAGGGTGACTTTCCCGGGGGTCCAGTGGTGGCTCAGGTTGATGAGAGTCAGAGTTCCCACTCTGACTCCCTGTCCTTCCTCTCGCGCGGGCTCTGTGTGTTAGCTGGGAGGAGTGACGTGCAGTCACTTCCTCCCAGCAGTGATCTCATCACAGAGGGCCCGGTCAGGCCCCCTGAAAGTCCATCTCCATCGGGTGGCCCTGACAGCATGGGCCACCTGATGGGCACCTTAACATACGGCCCCGGCGGTTTGGCCGGAAATGATGCTGGCGGGCACCCGATTGCAGGGGTCTGTGACAGGCCCGGTCACAGCTGCGATCCCTGCGACCGCGGTATGTACACCAGTGTCTATAGGAGATAAATACCAAACCAAAGGGAACAGGACAGGAGTATGGATTTGAATAGAGGACAGTTCTTTCATTGGAAAAATCAAGATAAGGATTCTTGTTCAATAGTTGAGGTGAGAGGTTTACACGGCTTGGGTAGGGTACTAATAGTATAAACACTTTTCTTTTGTAATTGCTTTGTGTATTTGGGTTTAGTTTTTAGTAGCCCTTTCTAAAGAGCTCAGGCATTGCTGTAGAGAGTTCACCTCTTTGTGTTTGGTAATAGAAACTTGGGGTCCAACATACAATTAAAATTCCAACACAAATATTGGGCTCTCCTTAAATGATTGTATTTTTTTCCAAGCATTTTTCTATGAAAGTGAGTTGGTTGGCATTAGGTGCATAAAGGTTTACAATAGTGATCAGTTCATTATTAAATTTACCCACTGGGATAAGATATCTGCTGTCAGTATCGGAAAATTCTTCTATAGGAGAGAAAGCCCAATCTCTGTGCAACAGGACAAGCACTTCCATTGAGTTATTTTCTGCAATGGAGCGATAAGCCAAGGGATATTTCTTTGACTGGAGGTAAGGGGGGTTTGTATTTACAGAAATAGGTTTCTTGGACAAACACAATTGTAGGGTTTGCATGATGGATATCCCTGTGGTGTATTTAGACTTTAGGCATTATGTGAATAGATAATAATTACATTATAAAGAGCCATGCTTTACTATGTGTGGAGTTTATATGTTTTGCATAATTCATACGATTGTTTCCCATAAGTGCCGGTCTGGTTGAAATGAAGAGCTGGAGGATCAGAGCGCCATTCAAGTTCAATTAGTTACCATGCTATGGGTCTGACTTCCATTTTGCACTTTGCTATGCGGTCTTAGGAGAGAAAGAAAAGCCAGAAAGAGGAAAGCAGGAAAATATAGGCATCTAGAGAGAACATAAAAAGAAAAGCAATTTGTTAAATAACACTTATAAAAAAGGTATATTTATATATATACTGCAAATACTTGGCAAAGTCAAGAGGGTAGGAAAATCAAAAGTACAACAAAATGAACTATTCATCCTCCAGTGATGGCCGAGTAGGGCAGGACAATTAGTGTCAGTGTCTGATGAGACAGACACTTATTAAGAAAGGAAATTGTGGCAATCAAAGTGATTTGCTAAGGTGAGTGGGTTTACTGTGAATAAGTGCAAATATACCTGTTTTAAACAGTGGCGATAACCTGGTAAACCCACAAAGGACACCATGTGCTAGTGGGTTTTAAGAGAATCATGAAGCTGATCTGGTATCGTATACGATAGGTTCAATCCAACAATAATTAGTAGGTGTATATAGGAAGAGGCAGACACCCATTATTTTGATCACCAATCACACATATAGGTGAATCATTTTATAATACATATATATAAATATAGAGGTAGAGTAAATAAAGATCAGTTCTAAGCTCTATGTTCTGATTTACGAGTATAGAAATGCCTGCTATTTCCTGGGTTGACATTTTGGTGGTGGTGCGCATGCTTGGTTGGGTTCTGGCCAACCTTCTGGGATGGGAGAACGTGCTGTGTGCTATTGCACCATACTAAAAGTTTGCTGGGGTAACCCCAACTGTAAGGGGTGGTACCGTACACATTGAGCAATTGCCATGTGTCTAGACAATGTGGCTGCAGACAGATCAGCATATATTGAAACGTTAATAAGGGCTAATAAGTATATAGGGGTGTAAATAAAAAATACCCCTATTCTGTCTCATTAGAGATATCTTTGCCAGAAGCTCAAGGAAGCAAGGTAAAGGGTCGCTTAAGGGGGGTCTGCCTTGACGTTGGCAGGCGTGCATTCCCTCCAATGGCCATTGGAGTAACTAAATGACCTCCATTTGTCTAAATATACATAGGGATTAAAGAAAGAGTGCAGGTAACTTTTATCTTTGGTTTTTACTATATATTGGGGCTGATGTGTACTGTGGTCATTGCTGCCGCCCAGGAGTGATGGGAGTGAGCACAGGACTTATCTTTTTGTATTTGTATTCACTTTTTGTATCACACAGCTTTGTTACAATGCTGCCACCCATCCCATGTGTTCCATATCAAGGTTTAAGAAAGTATATAGGGTGTATATAAAAAAAATACCCCTTTCTGTCTCATTAGAGATATCTTTGCCAGAAGCTCGAGAAAGCAAGGTGAAGGGTCAGTGTAGGACCTGCTTAGGGGGGTCTGCCTTGACGTTGGCAGGCGGGCGTTCCCTCCGATGGCCATTGGAGTAACTAAATGACCTCCATTTGTCTAATTATACATAGGGATTAAGGAGAGAGCGCAGGTAGAGTTTTTCTTTGGTTTTTACTATATATTATGGCTGTTGTGTGCTGTGGTCGTTGCTGCTGCCCAGGAGTGATGGGAGTGAACGCAGGACTTATCTTTTTGTATATATATTGAAAGATGTTGAAATGGGTCCAGGAGAGACTTGCACTATTTGGCTGCCATGATTAAGGCATCTTTAAAGCGGTGGTAGCGTAGCCTGACAATGGTGTCTTTATGTAGTTTCTTTATGTAGATTAGTATTAATGCCTCTGAAGTCCGCCAGTGCCTGTAGCATTTTGTGGAGTTTCTTCTTCGATACCGGAGCAAACTCTGACAGCTGGAAGAGAATCTCTGATTTAGAGGCAATGTTAGACACAGGTGACAGAAAAAGAGAACTCTGAGAACGAACAAAAGCTTAAAGAAGCTCAATAGCTCAATCTTGGTCTTCTAGTGGTTCTTCTTTCTCAATTGCTATAGTTCAAGGAAAAATGTCACCTCAAAACTATATTAAATATAATACTCCTATCCTAAATTTTGAAAGGCAATATAGTTTTTAAAACTAAGTATATGTAAAAAAAAAAAAAAAGCAAAACTAATCCCCACTAGTGATGTCCCGAACTGTTCGCAGAACGGTTCGCGAACGGTTTGCCACGAACGTTTCGCGTGGACTCCAGTCAGCTGACACATTCCAGCCAATCAGCAGCAGACCCTTCCTTCCAGACCCTCCCACCGCCTGGACAGCTCACTAAGAATGCAGCTTCAAAATGGATGCAGTCCAGGAGGTGGGAGGGTGTAACGGATCGCCTGGCACCCCGACTGGGTACCTCCGTTGAAAGATGCTCCTAGCGCTTCCTGAGGACTCCAAGCACTGCAGCAGACACCACAATCACCGAACCAGAGAAGCGTATACCTTCTCTCAAGCATATGAATGCTGTAGACAGTTGAATAGGAGCCATACGAATAGGTTTACTCTCCTAGCAGTCAAACTGGAACAACATACAATAAATCCTTCCCCCAATAATGAGATGACACTTCACTTTGAGGGTTAAAACAGGAACTCCCTGTACTGTCACATACAGTCTCTTTTATTCCCAATCCACAAACATAGTACAGCCCACAGGGCGCAGTGCCCGATAGGAATCATCCAGCCACACCTCAGTCTCAACTAGCGTCTCCAGTTCGCTTACCCATTCCTCTGAGGGCTGGTTTCCCAATAACGGCATCCGCAGCTCTAGTTGTTCTGCTTGGCGCTGGTTAGTGGTCAGGATTTCCTCGCACTGGAAGGGTCGAATTTCGTCGATGTCCTCCTTCCAGAGATCGGTACGAAGCACCACCCTCCACTCTGTCTCTCTTTCCTCTGGGATAGGATACTCCATACTGCGCATCACATCCTTTAGTCGCTGCTGGAGCCTGGCGTCAAAGTGAGATACTGCACGGCCTTCCATCTCTGAAGTAGTGCTGGTTTTCCCAAATCTTTATGTAGACAGGGACGCTGTATGAACACTAGCGTCGCCTTCAATTTGTAAATCCACGAACTGTGTATCTGAGCTGCTTTACCTCGCACTAGGATGCCATCCCACCGCTGCCACCAATTGTAACGGATCGCCTGGCACCCCGACTGGGTACCTCCGTTGAAAGATGCTCCTAGCACTTCCTGAGGACTCCAAGCACTGCAGCAGACACCACAATCACCGAACCAGAGAAGCGTATACCTTCTCTCAAGCATATGAATGGTGTAGACAGTTGAATAGGAACCATACGAATAGGTTTACTCTCCTAGCAGTCAAACTGGAACAGCATACAATAAATCCTTCCCCCAATAATGAGACGACACTTCACTTTGAGGGTTAAAACAGGAACTCCCTGTACTGTCACATACAGTCTCTTTTATTCCCAATCCACAAACATAGTACAGCCCACAGGGCGTTACAAAACAGCCAATCAATCCATACAATACACCCAGACACTACACAAAATCCTCCCCTTTCATAAAACACATCACAGGGAGCCCAAAACATGCAATAACCCCATAGAAAGTATATCCTTGGAACTGGGGGACCTGGGTGAACCACATATCCAAAATTCACCCAGATCCGTTCAGTACTTTGGAAAATACAGTTTAATGCAGATTCTGCAGAACATATACAGGCTAAATAAAAAAACAATCACTGTATAATGTGTCCCCTGCTGTATAGTCCAAAACCACTGCACGATGTCTCTGTGCAACAAATACTGGCGAGATGGCACCGTGTTGAAAAGTCCACACAGTGTCTGTAAGTTAAAATGGCAGCCATCCATTGTTCTCACCATGTGCTTCTGATACAGGAAATGGTGGCCACCCAGTAACTCCACAGTATGTCCCCAGATGGTTCTTAAAAGGCCAGCAGCAGCACAACACAAATCCATTATGCCCAAATCATGTCTTTAAAGGGCAATACATCCCAGGGGCCATAGTCACATGGCAGGAGGCTGGCAACCAGGCTTCTCCAGTGCATAGTGGCGAGGTTGGTTCCGCCACAGAGGGTCTGGGAGGGAAGGTCTGCTGTTGATTGGCTGGAATGTGTCAGCTGACTGGAGTCCGTGGCGAACCGTTCGTGGCGAACCGTTCGCGAACCGTTCGGCGAACAGTTCGGGACATCACTAATCCCCACCTTTAGCCATATACATGCACCTTGGGTCAAACTGTGTTTGAAAACTGACATTTAGTCTCCATGGTTTCCCCTTCTACAGTCCCTTCGATATTTTGATTGAAGTTCAATTTAATTTATGATGGATTAATTAATGTTGATTGCACTTATGGTTTATATGTGTTGTGTATGGTGTGTGTTGTTAGCTTGACAACGACCTCATAACAGGTCGAAATGTTACTCTGTCACTGTGATCCATTAAATCTGCCTGTGGCTTGAACACTGTGAGTGGCTGGAGATATTCTTTTCTACTGTTATACAATTGCTGGATTTGCTGGTCCTGCTTCAGTGCACCTGATGTCAAGTGGAATTGAGTGTGGTTCCTTCTGGTTATCTTTGGCAAAATAGTGTTTGAAAACCGACATGGTCTCTGTAGTCTTCCCTCCTTCACTCCCTGTACAGAACCAAACAAGACTACAGAGACTAGCTGTTGGTTTTAAAACACTGTTTGACACAAGGTGTTTGTATGTGGCTGAAGGATCCAATCATATACTAACGGTAGGGAGTTTTTCTCATTTTTTATAAATTCTTAATAAAAAAAACACCTCTATTTCCTTTCAAAACCTGATGAAATGATTCTTATATTTAAAGGGACACTATAGCCACCTGAACAACTTCAGCTTAATGAGGTTGTTCAGGTGAGAACTATAGCTCCCTGCAGCCTTTCTTGTGTAAACACTGTATTTTCAGAGAAAATACAGTGTTTACATTGAAAGCTAGGAACACCTCCAGTTGCAGTCACTCAGAGTGAACCAGAGGGACTTCAGAGTTGATGGAGGCATAATATGCCTCCATCCACTCAGATCTGCTGTGCAGGAGCATTCAGTATCTCCTCCCACTGCATGCAGACACTGAACTTTCCTCATAGAGATTAATTGATTCAATTCAGCTCTATGAGGAGATGCTGATTGGCCAAGGCTGTGTTTGAATCATGCTGGCTCTGCCCCTGATCTGCCTCAGTCTCAGCCAATCCTATGGGGAAGCACTGTGATTGGATCAGGCTACCACATGTCAGCAGACTGCTTGTTTTTCCTGAGTCTAACAGCATGCAGATTTACAGCTTCTGGCTTGAATACAGTAAGATTTTTACTACATTTATGGAGGCATGAGGGGTCCAGGGGGGCTAGATGGTGGTGTTAACACTATAGGGTCAGGAATACATGTTTGTATTCCTGACCCTATAGTGATCCTTTAACCCCTTAAGGACCAAACTTCTGGAATAAAAGGGAATCATGACATGTCACACATGTCATGTGTCCTTAAGGGGTTAAAGGGTTAACAACTTGTTGATACAAGGAGAAATATGATTGATATAAGGAGGAATTTCTTCTTTTTGCATTAGCAGTTGGATTTGCCTTTTTTGATCAGTAGCTGAAAATGGCATGTAAGCAAGGCTGAATTGATTGATTCATTTTCTGAACCTGTTTCACTATGAAACTATGAAAGAGGAAAACACATTCATTACTGATTCATCACTCAGTAAACTTGTTTTTGTTGACAATTTCTATTGCAGCATTTTCTTCTATTTGTTTTATTCCATGTTGCCCTTGGATTATGTAACCTCTGTAACCTATTATTTGGTGTCTCTGTATAGCTGTTTATGTAAAAGACAGATTATGACCACATGGTATAGCCTTGCTAACTGTAGATCTTATATTAGTGTTTTTACATGATGTATTTTGAGGCTAAAGTCTTCTTGTTAAATGTCAAGATAGAGGTGACTACCAAAGAAACCACCATTATGAAGGAAGGATGTACATAATGATGACCTTCACACGTACAAGAACCACATTTGTCGCTACTGCCTAGTAGTGAACTCTGTAAATAAAGGAAAATATTAAAGGGACACTATAGTCACCAGAACAACTACAGCTTAATGTAGTTATTCTGGTGAGTATAATAGTTCCCTTCAGGCTTTTTTTCATGTAAACACTGTCTTTTCAAAGAAAAGGCATTGTTTACATTGCTTCTAGGGACACCTCCAAGTGGCCACTCCTTAGATGGCCACTGGAGGTAATTCCTGGGCCAGTGCTTCTGAAAAAGCAGCACTGACGTTTAGCATACCCACGCTCTACATGGAGATGCTGAATTCAATGCATCGCTATGAGGAGGTCCTGATTGGCCAAAATGGCATTTGGCCCTGGCCTGTGACGATTTTAGCCAAATCCAATGCTTTCCCTATGGGAAAACATGGGATTGGCAAAAAAATCTGCCATTTTGATGATGTCACAAAGGAGGCGGAGCCAGCGCTGATAAAAAGGTGAGTTTTAAACTTTTATAGGGTAACTAAGGGTGGGCAAGCCACCTAAATGGTGGGTTAAACACTATAGGGTCCTGACCCTATAGTTCCTTCAATATATCATGAAAGAAACAAACAGCCTACAAATATTATTTGAAACCCATTGGAGGTCATGAACAGTATAAAGAGCAATAATGGGGCATAGTTTGTTCTACATAGGGAGACTAGCAGGAACATTCCACTGAGTTCCTTTGTGACTGCTAAACTTTTAGAACTTTGCACTAGAATTAGCCTTTATTCATAGCTTAAGTGGGTTAGAGGAATTTTACAATTGTATCAACATGGCGATCAGGAATGTAAGAGGTTATAGCACACCTTTGTAGATTCGGGAAAAAGAATTGGCTTCCTTTCAAAATCTGGTTCTGCTTTTTTGAAGGAAGTCCATATTATTACAAATAACTAAAGCTCAAATGTATTTCAGTGCTTTTAAATGTTGATGTGTATCTGATTATGAACTGATAATGTAAAATAATAGGTTGTTTGTTATTAAATTGAGTAGACTTAGAGTGCTGGCACAGGGGGATTTGGTTAGGTGGGGTATAGAAAGCCCATTCCTTTCCTAATACATTATAATAAATGTCTGGCTGGAAACGTGAGTTGATGTACTAGGCCCCAGGCTACATTTGGGTTTCAGATATCAAAGTATTAACAAATTTTGCTAAATATTTTATTGGGAGATTAAAGTTTATTACCTCTTATCTGTATCATCTAGGCTTTTAAATAACATTCTAGAGAATATAATTTAAATCATTAAATATATATTGTATATCTGTAATACCTCTCAGATAACGTGCAAAAAAATTTGTGCGTACTTATACAATTCCCTTTGGTCGACTGTTTTTTTCATTCTGTTTAACATTGGGTTAACAATGGTCCCTGAGGAAGTCTTATTAAAAAGACGAAATGCGTAGGACCTGCTGTTTTTTTAAGCTGTATTTTATGGAATAAATCTTTTTCAACTTGATCTGGAGTACTGAGTCTTCTGAACCCCATTAAAAGTACGGCAGGGAAATAGCCCCCCAGGACATTGAGGGGAGGTACCATTTTAGCACAGTTTAAGAAGTATATCTTGTGAGTCTAGCAAATGTCACAATACAAATTATACCAATATAACACTATTATACTTTTTTTAAAATAATGTTTTTGGATACAGAATTGACCCCATATTTTCTGTGTATACATATATTTTATATTTAACGTCCCTTAGATAGCGTGCAAACAAATGGCTTGTACTTATGCAATTTGCCCGGTAGACTAATACAATTAAAATTCCATGTGTTATAAATTTAACCAGGTCATTGTCTACAGGCACTACACCACTAGAGGGCAATCATTCCATCTACATGCAACAAATCCTTACGCACTGCCTGTTGCATAGCTTGCCTTCACACTTGGCAGATCAGGAAGTTTTCAATCCGTCAGTAGAATTGGAAAGGGATTTTTCTTTTACTTGTGAATTTTATAATATGGAAATTACAAGTAATTTTCAGCCAAAATATTATATTTAGATGTTGAACCCATACACAGTAGGTGTGGAAAATATAAAGACCGTAAGAATGTGCTTTAAATACCCTATATTGTTATATAAATGTAATCAATGATTGGTGTTGGATTTAATTTAAATACCTTGGATTGTTATATAAATGTAATCAATGATTGGTGTTGGATTTAGATTACTTACTGGAAAAGCTAGCATCAAAAGGTGATGTTTTATGCCCTCATCCAAAATGTTCAAAATAGTATGTACAATAATGCATAATATGTGATTATGTGTCCCCTGTAATTACTCAATGTTTTTGCTGTTGCATTCATGAACTACATTTCTTTGTGCAGGAATAATTACATTTTAATAATTGGATACCAAAAGTCTCCTTCCTGCTGCCTCTAGGCCAGTTTCCTTAATGCACCCCCCCCACTCCCCTAAATATACACTCAAATATTTATATATGCAAACATTTTGTGTATTTAATTGGATGTGTTAATGCAAAGGGGGTATGTATGTATGTATGTGGAGGCTGCTTATGGTGTTGCATTTGTGGGGGGAAGCCTGTATATTTGTTGAGATGCTGCTTGTGGAGTTGCATGTGTGGGTGGCTACTTGTTGTGTTGCATTTGTGAGGATAGGCTACGTCTGATGTTGCTTGTTTCTGGGGTTTGTGTAGATGTTCTTTTGAGGTTGTGTATGTGGAGTAAGCTGCTTGTAAGGTTGTGTGTGTGGGTGGATATGTAAATAGGCATTGCATGTGGATAGGGGCTGTAGTGTCTACACTAACATGAATAGGGTTTTTAGTGTGTGAGTGTTGGGAAGGATAGGGGCTCTAGGGTGTGTTGGGGGGGTAGATGCAGAAGGTGCATTTGGTGGTATTGAGACTGAAGAGTGTGTGTGGGGGAATTGGGGTTGTATAGAATGTGGGGGGGGAGATTAGGCCTGTAGTGTATGTGTGCAGGGGATAGGGGGTTACGGTAACAAAAACAGTGTAGCAGTTTAGGGTGATAGGAACTGTTGAATGTGTTGCGTGAGACAGTGGCTGTTATTTGTGTGAGGGGGAGGAGAGGCTGTGTTTGTGGAAAAAATGGTATAGGGGCTGTAGTGTTGGAGACTGTGGTGGTGGGGTGACACGGACTGTGGTGGGGGAGTAGTGGGGATACATGGGCTGTGGTGGTGGTCAGGGGCTTCTGTGGGGGGGTAGAGGGATGGTGGAGGGAAGCTGGGGCTGTGATTGGGGGATAGGGGCTGTAATGTGCATTTTGGGGTGATAAGGACAGATGTGTGTGTTGAGCGGTATAAGGGGCTGTGTTTGGGGAAAAGGAGATAAAGGGGCTGTAATGGGGGATAAGGGCTATGGTTTGGGACTGTAGTGGGAGGTAGTGGCTATAGTGGAAAGACTGGGACTGTAGTGTGAAGGAGTGGAGTGAGCTATGGTGTGTATTTTGGAGTAATAGGGACTGAGTGTGGGTGTGTTGAGAAGGGAGGGGCTGTGGTTGGGGAAAAGTTGGTAAAGGGGCTGTATTGGTGGTATAGGGGTTATGGTGGGGGAAAGTGACTCTAGTGGGAGATAATGGATTTAGTGGGATGACTGTGAATGTAGTGTGTTGGATATGGGCTGTAGTAGAGGTACATGAACAATGGTGGGAGGATAGGGGCTGTAATGATGTGACAGGGGCCGTGCAGGGGGGATAGGGTCTGTAGTGGGGGATATGGGCTATTTACTATAGTTGAAGTGGGGGCAGGGGCCATAGTTGGAGGATAGGGGCTAAAGGCTGCTTTAAAACGCATTTTTGATAAACCCCCCCCCCTCTAAAGTTTCTTTCCACCTCCATGATGTTTACCTTGGGTTGGGGGGAACATGATACCAGGTGGTCTAGTGGGAGATGTTGCTGTCTGCACCCTTGAGGGCCAGTGCCGGGAAATACATCAGAGTGTTGCCACAGTAAAATGATTTAATATTTTTGGATAAACTTTTAAAATGATTTACTATTATGAAAATATTAACATTTTGTAATAATTAGATTTTTTTTATATATTGATATATTTTGTTATAGCAGGTTGGGCCAAAATTCAGTGTAGGGGTTGAGAAGTCAATATTCATTTTATTAATTAATCATTTTCAATTCAATTACATACAATGAATACTTAATATATGGATATGGAGATTTGTTTGACTAGGTACAGAAGATAACGTCTCTCAATGAGCTCCATTTTCCGCCTTGCAAAGTCGGGCTCTTTCAATTGCATTGTTCATAACACAACCAAACTGTAGGTATTTGTGACAACATAGCAGCCATAATGTTAATAGTTTTATATAATTAATTTAAGCACTTGACATAAGGGTACTAGGTTTCATGGACAGAAACATGTAATAGTAATTTTTACATTTTGGGGACCAAGACAAGCCAGGGCTCACACTGGCCTTCACATAAGCACAAAAAGATGGGTTCCATACTGCTCTTTATATACATTATACACACACTATATACCATTTTGAACATGTTCAAGAGTTTGTTTTTCTTCCATGTCATATTTTGAAGGTAACATTGATGAACACTCTTAACATGGCCTGACTCTTCTGCCTGACACCCCCACCTAAAGTACAGAAACTATTTTCAAGTACCCCTGACGAAGGTGTGTTTCCACTCCGAAACCCGCGTTGGGCTGTGTCTTTGTTATTATGAGTTAACCATTCACAATGGGTAGCACTTTTTGTAGCACCTTTTAATTTGATTCTTTTTGAACCTTGTCCTGCTGTTAAGTCTCTATCCTTGGTTATGTGTACTCTTTTCTAGTGTGTGCCGAGTTAGTTACAGGGTCAAGTTAGCTAATTAGGCTAGGAAGGCTCTGTATTTATTTAGCGGTTTAATCAGTTTCCTTACCTACATAAATGTAAACTTACTTAGATGGCATACTAATATTAATACCTCTCTGAATGATACGCACAAGCCTTATATGCCTGTATTTGTTTAGGATTGCTTCCTTTCTGGAGTTTGCTAAGGTGTCAAGGTGCTTCATCTTATTTTAATTCTGCTTTATTTAGCATTTGTTAAGCAGGACTATTACCTGCGATCCCCGCTTCATCCTTAGACATGTATTATGTTTTTGGCTTTGAATATGTAGAGAGTTATATGAAGGAGCTGTATTTCTACTTTGGTCCTTTAACTATTTGTTTAGTGAATATACCGAATTCTCATAATTATCATAATACTAATAATAATTCTCTTAGCAGTCTGAAACATAGGATTATTTATTTGTAGTTTCCCCTTAAACTAGCTCATTGGGTTAAAACGTCCTCCTATTCCCCTTTTTTGGGGTACGACAGTAATTCTTTTAGTTAACACTCACTAAAATTCTTTACACTTATTCCATGTGCGCCACTTTAGGTACAAAGGTTACCATATTCATTTTTATTTTTTTTAGACTTATTTGTTGCTCAATAAAGTTAAATGAACAGTTTTAGCCTTATCCTTGTAACCATCCAGACCAAGTGCCTGGTTGGGTCATTTTCTCTGTTCTTGTACTTGATACAGAAATGATTTACCCTGGTTAAGAGAGTGTCACAACGCATATTAAATAAATTACAGCACATAACATAATCAAACTATAAACATTATGTTACAAGAACAGTAAAATATACAACCTAAAACAGACTTTGCCGGCCAGTTGCTACCCACATTCAGTCATAATCCAAGATGTTTCTAATGCAATCCATTGTCATTAGTGATTCCAAACATGTTTAGCACATTGCATGAGACTTGCTCAGTTTCCTTTATATCCTCAGTGAAAGATTCCTTCTTCCTGGGAGACTCCATAATGTACGAGGCACTGTTTGGTAAAAACCTAATAACCACCTCCTAATTTACTACAGCTTTCGATGTTGACTGCTTCCAATTTGTTTGTTGCATAGCAATTCTGCAAAAATGTGCTGCTTTGCCAAACTTATCTAAAGGACGGATTCACGGCTGCCAAAATCTATAAAAAATTGTGAGTAAACCGTTTCAGAAATTTTTCACATATATCCACTATGACCTAACTTTAACCTTCCGTAGTGTAGTTATTTTTTTTTATTATAAGTACAGCATATGGATGTCTTGTTTAAGGTTTAACTGTTTTTGCTTTTAAAGTAAAATTTTACAGAATGGCTCTGTTGATCCAGAGAAGGCAGATGAACCTAAATGTATTTCATTCGATAAGAGCTCGTTACACATAAATCATTCAATAAATACATTTAAATAGCATGTTAAAACACCTTAGCATTATGTTCTGCTTAGACCATATGTTACAAATGTGATGTTTTATAAAGCAGGCAAAAAACAACAAAAATTTTTAAAGGAACACTACTGATACCGGAGAAACTGACGGAAGCAAAGCACAGAGAGATGGACACAGGTTTCTTCAGGAAGGAAGAGATTCTTTATTGGATCACCGATCGGGACTCAGAGGGACTAATGTCACCAAAAATACAGCAAGTTCTGAGCCCTGAACAATAGTGCAGGCTCCCTATATAGGCACATAACTCCTCCCATATTAAGCTCCACCCGCACATTCTCTTGACCAATCATTACAAATAAGAATTAACTTCCTGCTTGACCGCATGGCTTGTCCAGCACAATGGAGGAGGGGAATACTACATCCTGTATTCTTGCACATGCTCCGTACACTACTGATCGTATCTTGCCTCGTGCAACCAACTGATCGATACGTCAGCATATGCACGTACACATGCCACGTGGTAATCTCGGCCTACTAAATTTATTTTTACCGAGATTCCACCACACTACAGTATTAGGAATACAAATCTGTATTCCTAGCACTACTGTGTTCCTGCTTGTAATAATGTCATCCCACCCAGTGGGTGCATTAAAAATTAATAAAATAATGACTTACCTTTTTACAACCTCAGGCTTCCTGCGATATCACTTAGGAGGCATGACCTCCTCCAGTGTGGCCCAATCCAATGCTTTTCGTAGAGAAGCATTAGGGACCCAACATGTTTGCGCAGCAAGCTATGCACATTCAAGCTTCCCCATAGCATCAATACTTTCCTATGGGGGATTCCACATCTCGTGATACTGGCAGCCACTAGAGGTGACTTAACCCTTAACGTTTCTCAAGAACTAAAAGGACAGGGTCATTGCACTCATTGAGATGAAGTGGTCTTGATGACTATAGAGTTCCTTTAATGATATATATTATAGGACACTTTGAATCATATTAAAGCTCACGATTACATAACTTTACCCTATTTAATATAAATGCTAAAAAATGTCTATATTAAGATGCAAACCCCAAAAAGAGAAAAACACACCATGTAGTCTATGTTCTCTTTTTGAGAGCAAATTATAGGTCTTGACCACTGTGCATTGTATATAATGTTGTCTGAATCCTTGGCACTGAAACCCACAATTATCTCTGCGTGCCCACATATCCATGTGCAGTGTAGATATATTTCTCATCCATTTTACCTTGATGACATGGAGAGCACAGTAGATCTCTGGGAAAACTTGCAACAGGATTATATGCAGAGGTATATATAGTTTTTTTTTTTTTATATTGTTTAAGTACACAATTTTTCCAAAGAATTTAAAGCGGTGCTGTTACCATTTTGGGAACATCGCTGAATTTGTAAAGTCCCCTGACAATGACATTGCCGCAGTTGTTCTGGTCTTTGGGGAAGGGGGCAAATGTGAATTTGTCCCTCACAATCATTACCATCCAGCGGGGTACTCTTTGGTGTTGATGTCACTGCACATCTTTTGTGCTCTCTGATCACCACCTCTTATCGTTTGCTCTCAATTACCCCCTCGCCCAACAATCTCAGCCTAACCCCCCTCAGCTCAGGAGGAACCTTAACTCTATTGACCTCCAGCAGCTGTCAGCTGACATTGATTCAACTGCTATCTATCCCTTCCCTCTCCTGTCCCTCACTGGCCATCTCCACATATAACACTACCCTCACATCTGCCTTGAACGCTGCAGCCCCACTCCAAACATGCACCTCAAGGAGGACACGACCCCAACCTTGGCATAATAAATCAACACGCTATCTGCAGAGTTGCTCCCGTTGTGCTGAACGCTCCTGGAGGAAGTCCCGCAACCAGGCAGACTTTCTCCATTATAGATGTTGCTTTCATACAGCGCAGCCCTCGCCCTCGCCCTCGCCAAACAGTCATACTTTTCCTCTTTCATTAGTTCATGCTCCCGCAATCCCAGATGTCTCTTTGACACCTGTAATTACCTTCTACGCCCTGCTGTGGCCACCCCCCAAACTAACCTTACAGGTGATAGCTTTGCATGCTACTTTACCGACAAGATTGAACAGCTAAGGAAACAATTCTCCCCTCCTTGCCGTTCTCTTTCTCAACCACATGTTAATCATGCTTTCCCTACCCTCCAGACTTTCTACCCGGCTACTGAACAAGAGGTGGCTGCGCTTCTCCATTCCTCTCGCCCCACCACTTGCTCGCTCGATCCTGTCCCATCTCACCTCATCAGATCTCTCTCCCCCTGTCTTGTGCCTACCCTAACACACATCTTTAACTGCTCTCTCTCTTCTGGCACTGTTCCTGCTGATCTTAAACATGCCACTGTAATACCTATCCTGAAAAAACCATCTCTTGACCCATCCTCCCCTTCTAACTATCGTCCCATATCCCTGCTCCCTTTCTCATCAAAGCTTTTGGAAAGACTTATCTTTACCCGTGTGTCTCGCTTCCTTAATTCCAACTCCCTCCTTGACCCTCTTCAATCTGGCTTCCGCCCTCTCCACTCTACTGAGACTGCTCTTATCAAAGTGACTAATGACCTAATCTCCACTAAATCCAAAGGTCACTACTCCATATTAATACTCCTTGACCTCTCTGCTGCCTTTGACACCATTGATCATGCTCTCCTCCTTCAAACTCTTCAATCGCTCGGTCTCTGTGACTCTGTCCTCTCTTGGTTTTCCTCCTATCTCTCTCAACGCTAATTCAGTGTCTCCTTTTCCAAGGATACCTCCTCTCCTCATCCTGTCTCGGTTGGAGTTCCCCAAGGGTCTGTCCTTGGTCCCCTTCTATTTTCTCTTTATACTGCCTCTCTTGGTAAACTTATTGCCTCTTTTGGATTCCACTATCACCTGTACACTGATGACACTCAGATATACCTCTCCTCCCCGGACCTCTCCCCTGCCATCCTGCAACGTGTCACTGCTTGCCTTTCTTCCATCTCTGACTGGATGTCCTCACGCTTTCTGAAACTTAATCTCTCTAAAACTGAACTCCTTGTCTTTCCTCCTCCTAATACTGATCCTCCTCTCTCGCTCTCCCTTCAAGTCAGTGATATCCACATAAGTCCATCCCTGCAAGCACGCTGTCTTGGGGTCATAATTGACTCTTGTCTCACCTTTGAGTCTCACATCCAGTTTGTTGCCAAGTCCTGTAGGTTCCAACTCAAAAACATAGCCGCATCCGCCCCTTTCTTACGCAAGATGCTACCAAGGAGCTTGTCCATGCTCTAGTAATTTCCCGCATGGATTACTGTAACCCTCTCCTGATTGGTCTCCCCAAAAGCCGTATTGCCCCGCTACAGTCTGTAATGAATGCTGCAGCTAGACTGATTTTCCTCTCTAGTCAGTCCTCTCACACCTCACCCCTCTGCCAGTCCTTACATTGGCTCCCTGTATGCTATAGGAGTCAATTCAAAGTGCTAACCCATACATTTAAAGCACTGAACAATTCTAGCCCCTCTTTATCTCTTCACTAATCCATAGATATGCCCCTCCTCGTACCCTCCGCTCTGCCCGTGACCACCTCCTGACCGCTGCTTGCACCCGTACGGCCAACTCGCGCTTGCAGGACCTCTCGCGGGCGGCTCCTCTCCTATGGAATAGCTTGCCTACTGCCATCAGACTCTCCCCTAGTCTTCAATCATTTAAGAAGGGCCTTAAAACCCATCTCTTCAGGAAAGCTTATGGCCTCCCAGAGTAATCTCTACCTTACATACCTGTCTCCTGCTCTCTCCTATGGGACAGTGCTTTGCTCTCTCCTCCAGCTCTGCTTCACTCCTACTTGATATTTCCTGTCCTAATGTTTTTAATACCCCACCTCCTATAGTCTGTAAGCTCGTTTGAGCAGGGTCCTCTTCAACCTTTTGTTCCTGTAAGTTTTCTTGTAATAGTCTTATTTATTGTTACATCCCCCCTCTCAAAATATTGTAAAGCGCTACGGAATCTGTTAGCGCTATATAAATGGCAATAATAATAATAATAATAATAATGTGTGAGATTAAAGCTTTAACATCTATGGGGGATCCTCCATAGACAGGGCCAGTTCCCTACAGCCATCAGATGATGGCTGCAGGGATTGACTCTTAGACTCTGCCTTGAGTCAAAGAAAGTCAAGCAGAGGAGAAATAATGAGACAAAGTAGTCTCTAACATGTCTCTGAATATCTCTTGACTGGGTTGGAATTTCAGTGAATAATGAGTATTTCATACAGATTGACAGTACGACTTTAACAACTTTAACAAGCAGTTTTGTTCATGGCTTCTGTACGTTTCTTATTAACCCCCTCTGCACACTAGGAAAAGGAGTTCTGCTATAGAACCACATGCTGGCCAATCTTGTCTGCCATGCTGTTTTTTTGTTATAAAGACCTCTCTTGTGTCTTACGCTTTTAGCTGATGCATGTAGTGTTGCTACCCAAATTAGATAACAACCAAATACACAATGTGTGGAGGCAAAGGTGTGCACAGCATGCTTTAAGCGAGCATGCAGGCAAACCTGCTTTACAAGGACATTGAGGCTTTAGCTCCGAGCTCTGACATTATTACAATAGTTGTATATGGTTTGTTTTTATTAATTTTATTTTATGTGTTTTGCTTGTTTAATTTACTCATTATAGTTTACAATTTTTTTCTTTCGAAAGCTTTCTGGTTATATTTTAGTTTATTTCCAGTCAAGTCTCTTGTTATGTTATTAGCCTCTTGGCTCTACACAATATTACTAGATCAAGCATCCTGGGAACAACTGCATTTGTGTTGTATAAATTGTATTTCTGAAGTGTCACATTGTTTATATGTAATGTATTGTACTGTGCTTATAAAAAAAAAAAATTTTTTATATTGTATGTTAGTTAATTTTAGACATTTACAGGTTGATTTATTAGGCATTGTAAATAGCTGGGCTTCTACTGAATTTTGTTGGAGGTCAGTTTTGATATTTTCTATCACGGCTCACATCATAAGTGAGCCAGCAGATCTAGTTCTCTTGAGTAAATGTTAAGAAAGCATGATGCTGGGGAAATAGCAGGCATACGCCTGTCACGTATAACTGCAAACAGCGACACTTTGTTGCTGTTTGCAGCTATAAACATTCAAAAATAGTTACAAAATGTCAAGTTAAGATCTGTGAGACCTTCGCATGACCTGAGAGAGAACTGCTACAAAAATATAAATAATAAAAGTAAATTTCGGTGTCCTCTTGAACCCCCACTCCAAAGAAAAAAAACAATTTAGGCCTTGCAAATAGGCTCATCTTGTTGTACACTCAATGGACTTTGGAGTAGAGAGGACCCAGGAGATGTACTTTGTCCTCAATAAATAAGTATCCTCCATAATGGTCCAGGAGATGCTACATCTTCTGAGCCATTCAAATGACCCCCTTAAGGGAGTTAGGCTCTGTAAGCCACCCACCACCCCTACAAAGTATGTTTCTACCTAGCCCCTAACACTAACAATAGTAAATAATTAAGCAGACATTTTGTAAAAAAACAACAACCATCATAGGCACTCTGACTGGGCTGTGGCTACACAGCACAACTGTGATGCACTCTGTGTTCTGACTCCTTTCCACCATGGCCAGCTTTAGATTTTTTTCAGCAATTTGAGCTACAGTAGCTCTTCTGTGTGATGGGACCAGTCGAGCTAACCTTCGCTCCCATGTGCATCAATGAGCCTTGGGCACCCATGACCATGATGCCGGTTCACTGGTTGTCCTTCTTTGCACCACTTTTGGTAGTTACTAACCATAGCATATGCTGTATTCAAATAATTGCCGTTTTGGAGATGCTCTCACCAAGTCATCTAGCCATCACTATTTGGCCCTAGTCAAGGTTTTCACATACCCAATTTTCCTGCTTCTAACAGATGAAAATCAAGAACGGACTCTTCACTTGCTGCCTAATATATCCTACCTGTTGATAGGTAACAATATAATTAATGTTATTCACTGCACCTGTCTGTTGTTTTAATGTTGTGGCTGATCAGTGTATATTCTCATAACGTGTATATATAATAAAACAGCCAAATTACACTTATATCTTAGTTAGTCAATAGAGACTAAATCACTATATTGCTTGAGGTATAAAATAACAATACATTGTAACTATATCCAGTTGAAAAGAACACAATGTAACAAAACTAGCAAATTTGTTTGTGCAGTACTCCTAACCAAATACAACTCTCAATTGTCAAAAATGTCCTTGTTGTTGTGTGTAATTTAATTTATGGTTATAGTTTTTATTTGTTATATATTTTTGGGAATGTATATACAAACTTGTTATTTTTCTTATAGATCGTACTGAACCCCTTCACATTTTTTTTCAAACATGGGATCCTAATTTGCACATAAACACATGTTAAAACAGCAATTTTGTGCCTCTGTCTTTTCAGACAAACATACAAAAACATTATATATATATATATATATATATATATTTGTGTTAAGGGCTCATGATAGTACAGAAGATACAAATGTGGGATGGTATTAAAAGAGCAAGTCGGTTGTGGTGTGCCGGAACCGACGATGAGGTAGGCCTGTAAATAAAGAGGGTCCACCAAGAAGAAATGTAAGAGAAAAGGAGTTAATAATGAGGAGTGCGTGGGAGGGTGATGCAGCGCTGACCTCGAACGGTATGGAGTCAGGTAAGGGGTGTCCCTTAAGTAGGGAGAAGGTGAGTCATACGCCCCTCCCACAATTACAGGCCAAAAGGCCTTAATACTTGTGTTAAGGGCTCATGATAGTACAGAAGATACAAATGTGGGATGGTATTAAAAGAGCAAGTCGGTTGTGGTGTGCCGGAACCGACGATGAGGTAGGCCTGTAAATAAAGAGGGCAAAAGTAGAAAATCTAATTTATTACGAAACGAGCAATATACATACTTTAACCAGACATGTCTTGAAAGGCATTTCTAACTTCTTGTACCGGGTTAGGTATGTATCTAGAGTATGCAGAAGACTTCCAGCGCCCTTGTGACTTGATAACATGTGCTGGAATGTGTGCACTGGACGCTGTGGAGGCCGCTCCTATGCGGAAGGAGTGGCCCGAATAGTTAGCTGATTTTAGGCCTATTTGTGTAAGTAGAGACCTGACGTGGGTCATAACGTTGGTGGTAGTGAGTACCGAACCTTGTAGACAGAAAAGTGGTTGAGATGGTGATGCTTTGAAATGCTGGGTATATGTGTCCAGTAATGTGACGGGGCACCACTCGTTGTGGGTAGGATAGTATCTAACCTCTACCGGAGGTGCGTGTTGATTCGTTTTGGAGTGATGCAGAGCCAAGATATAGTAATCCATGTGTTTTGTTAAGTGTGAATGAAGCAGAATGTGAGTGGACTGGGTTGTGTTGATGGCGGTAAATTCTCTTGGTCTCAAAAACCCATAAAAAGCCACGTATATGGCGGTTTTTATAACAAGGTTTGTGCTGTTGGCAAAGGGTTTTAAATCTAGTAGGCTGGATAAATCTTTGAAAATATTGAAGTCTATGGGTAGCCTTTGCGCAATACGTGGGGGTTCGGATCTCTGAATACCCCTAAGGATGTTCTTGATCTGGTAGGAGGACATGAAACTTGTGTTGTTTGGTTGTAATGTTAGCATGTGATGTACGCCTGTCAGATATAGCTTGATTGTATTGTATGATAATTTAAGTTTGAGGTGGCAAAAAGAAGCAAAACCCAACAAGGATGTCATGATGAAAGGTTGTGTGATGTTGTGTACTGACAGGAATCTTTTAAATAGAAGGAAAGCCCTGTCATAGGTTCTCCGGGTATTGGTGGACAGTGCTAATTGTGACAATGTCCTGCTATGTTGCATGATAGCGTCTAGTCTATTACTAGCTGGTGGAAAGGTGGAGTGGTCGTGGCTGTGCGTGCGGCTGACGGAAGTATTTGCCGAAAAGCCTGTAAATTGAAACGAGACAAATTGTCAGCAGCCGTGTTACATACACCTGGGAAATGAACACAAAACAAGAAGAAATTATGACACGCAGCCAGCCAGGTGAGTTTCCTCAAGAACCTCATAATGGTCAGTGACTTGAATCAGCCTTGTTTATGATGTGGCAGGTTGCTTGGTTGTCTGAGTAGCCACGTACTGACGAACCTGCCCATAGATGCCCCCATGTCACGGCAGCTGCCACAATGGGATATATCTCAAATAGAGCTGAGGTGGTGGAAAAACCCTCCAGGTCCTGAACCTCTGGAGGCCAGCTACCCCAAGGCCATTCATTCCCGTAAATTGCTGCAAAACCTGTGGTAGACGCCGCGTCTGACCAGATGGTAGGTGAGGAGTCAGACAATTTAGGGAGGAACATGCTTTTCCCATTCCAGGTAGTTAAAAAGTTTCTCCACATAAGTAGGTCTGCCGTGGCTTGAGTATCCAGGGGTAACCTGTGTGCATCATGTCTAAACAGTGGGAACATGGATAGGAGCCGTGAGATGAAGGCCCAGCCTTGAGGTATAATGCGCATGGCAAAATTCAGTGACCCAGGTAGACACTGCAATTCTTTGCGGTTGCAAGTACCGAGTTGTATGTGGAGGTTAATGTTGGTAAGAATGTTCTCTATCTTGGTGCGTGGCAGGCTGGCTGAGTCTAGCATGATTCCAAGAAAGGTGATGACTGTATCTGGTCCTTCAGTTTTGGTGGGGGAGACTGGAACGCCCACCTGCTTAAAAAGACTGATGGTTTCTATGAGGCTACTGGGAGGGGAAATATTCTCTTTGATCAGTAAGAAATCATCCAGGTAGTGTATAACTGTAGGGCATCTGGCTACATTTAATAATAACCAGCATAATGTTTCGGCGAATACGTC
Organism: Pelobates cultripes; assembly: GCA_933207985.1. NCBI lineage: Eukaryota > Metazoa > Chordata > Amphibia > Anura > Pelobatidae > Pelobates > Pelobates cultripes. Next base: position 263,241,574 of record OW240916.1, on the reverse strand, counting down.
GAAATTGGCCGGACTACTTTTTGAACCAAACGTTAAGCGTGAGAAAAAGTAGTAGTGCCCGGCCCACTTAATGCCATGCAGGTGCCATAGTGTAGGATGGATAGGCAATAATTTGAAGGCATTTGTCATGTCAGTCTTGCTGAGCCATGCTCCGACCCCTGCCTGCATGATAGCCGTAATGGCGTGATCTATGGTGGAGTATTGAAGTGAAAATGCCTCAGAGGGGATAAGGGAGTTCAGACTAGGTGTGGCAGAGGTGTGAGGTGCAGACAGATCGATGATAAGTCTTTGTTTGTGGGAAGATTTCCCTGTGACAATACCGATGGGATTTGTCCGCCATGTGGAAAAAGGAGGGGACTGAAAGGGTCCCAATAGGAAGCCCTCTGCCACTTCTTTGGCTATGAGTGTACTAACCGCTGTAGGGTTTTGTTGTGCAGATTGTAAATTAGGACATTCAAGGATTCCTGAAGGCATGTGTATGAGACCAGTATGGAATCCTTGTGATAGACCAGTGATGATGAAGTCTACCAAATGTCTAGATGGATGTTGTGACAGTAATGCCGTGAGTACAGAAATATTTATATCAGTTAAATATTGCTTAGGGTACATTTTATTCGGACACATGGTTTTGGCATGTGCCCTAAAACATTTTGAACATATATGCAATAACCGACAACCACTGTAATTACATGCACCGACATTGAAATTATTACATATTTGGGATTTCCCCAAAAACTTGATAGGTCGACCCAGATTGTCTTTGGGTGTTTTCTCTGCCGAACCAGCGGAACTAGAGCCCTGCGAGGTAGTAGGTTTGTTCGCAGTGGTCGGACAAAAATTAGCAGTATGAGCCATGGAGGAGCAATATGCACAGGCCGGTGCTCTTAGACCATCAAAGTGCCTGCAGAAAATGATCGTATCAATCTTGCTCCAGTTGGACCTTGTCCCGTACTGTGAGAAGACGCCAGACACTTTGGCAGAAAAGGATCTATGGTAGTCATAGAAAGCTGACCCACCATATTTGTTGCCCAGGTCCACCAGCCTGTGCATATATAAGTCAAACTCCTCACGTCTGTGGGGATATACCGTACAGATCACATCACGATAAATACCAAATGCTAATACAAATTCTGGAATAGTTAGCTTCCTATTTAATCGTGCATCCCTAGATTTGACCACCACAGAAATATCGTCATAAGCGTATGTCTTATGTTCCACTATATCCTGGGAGGCAATTAGTAGGGAGGGCAGATTAACATCTTTACCTTCCAGGATATCTTTTTTTGAGGTGCTCAGGTATCATGTGGGCAGGGTAAACCTCTTGATCATCCGAGGTGATGGCTGGAGAAACTGATTGCAACTCCACCACTGCTGGAGGGATTGCCGTGGCCGGTCCAGCCATAGTAAGGGCTGTAGTGACCGATTCAAGTTTCTCCAGCCTAGAATTGACCTTGCTCATAGATGCAATGAGGGATGTGAGCATGCCATGTATGTTTCCTGGGTTAAACTGGCTCGACCCTTCCCCAGCGTCCATGTTATCGGTTGAGGTGTGTAGTAACTTGTAAAGTTCCGCTTTCCTTGCTGTTGCTGGAAAAGGGATTTGTCGTCTCCTGAGTTCGCTAGTGATGCGAGGGATAGTCCATGACCTGAAAGATGCTGGACTAGCCGTATCTTCCTCCTGTGATGGGGTGTTTGCTCTAGCTGGAGTACTCGGGATGGAGAAATCCTCTACCCCTTCTTGAGACATACTAGATGACAAAATATATGGTTAGCGTGAAAAACCCCAGGGGATGTACTGGCATGCTAATTATGCCGGATGAGGCGAAAAATTAATCTTGTTCTTTGGTGACAGGTGAGGCCCTGCTAGTTGCCAAGTGGCTATGAGAGGCTCTGTCTATGCGTTGGCGCGAGGGGTTATTTGAGGCCACCCGACGTAGTGGCAGGAGTTCGTAGGCCTCTCGGTGACAATAAAAGAAAACAGGGGAAGGGAGTGACAGGTGGCGCCCTCTCTATAATTTGCGAGGCGGCTAACTCACGTGTGGCCCGGGGGGCATTACCTCCGAAACCTTGAGGCGGGGTGTTGGCCTCGCGGACCACTAAACGATAGGCAGAATGCCCAGAGGGGAGACACCTATTTGGGCCTATAACCCCTAAAATTTGCCAGTACTCTATGTCCTAAGTAGAGATGGAACCGTATGTGATATATGGCGTGAGCAGGCTTAACGTACCTGGTAGTATGTATGAGTTTGATAAGCGACAGGTATAGAAAACCTGGAAAAACTTAAAGGGAAAGAAAACCAGATATGATAGTGTGAGAATTGGATCCTATGATACCAACTTAGACTAGTTAGCTGTGATGAGTTTCTATCAGTACATATAGGGGGAAATTTTTTAATGAATGGTAGTGACGCGACTGGCCATATTATGTGGTATGGCCCTGGTAACCAGGTTTAGGGGTGTGTATAATATGTCTCTCTGGTGACAAGATTAATGCGTATGATTATAGTAATGCTAGTGTTTGTAGTATAATATGGTGCAGGTTTAAAACAATACAGTCTATCTTAGGCCGTGAATGTAAGCCACAAAAAGAGGTATGTATGAGGTAGAAAATACTTGACAAATTATCCTAAAACAGGAAAAAACGTGACGTATGAGTGGTTGAATCAAGACGTGTGATTCAACCCGAAAGTTTGTGAGATTTGAGACCGTGTTCTTGTGTACTTGGTATGTCGTTTGAGTACACAAAGAAAAAGTCAGAATTTATACGTGCCATGTAAGAAACGTGTGTACATGGTGTGATAGAAGCGTAATCTTCTAAAACATAATTTATAGCATGAGTACTACGTGAGATATCTATAAATAATGTAACAGCTTGTTTAAGCATAACTCCATATATATCACATGAAGAAATTCCAATATCACTAATAATGCAATATCTGCTAAGAGATTGAACCATGACCTAAATAAAAACTTATTTTTAAGTATTTAATAGGGAGGATTTGCTCCAGTCATATGCAAGGATTCCGTAATTTGCATAAATAAATACCAATAGTAACATGAAAACAGCTATGGATACTGATATTGCAGAAAACGAAAATAAGTTTGCTTAATACAAGAAACCGAAACGTCAGTCAGCACATAGAGTATACCGCGATCATGCCGGAAGCAAAAGGGTTAATATGCCTGTGACTTGACCGTAAAGCGTGTGGTCGTAAAGTAAGGCCGTTTTAAAATCGCGACGCCGTGGGAAATGATCCAGGCGACGGACTTACGATTTTGAAGTCCTGTGGACTTAATCTGCAACGAAAACCGGGTATGTGCGTGGCTGGATGGGCGGAAAACCTGTAAGGACTCCTGGACACAGCTACACCAAACGAAACCGCGGGTTTTTTGAAAAGCAAGATGGCGCCGTACGTGAACCGGAAGTGGATTCTCATGCAGCGCTGACCTCGAACGGTATGGAGTCAGGTAAGGGGTGTCCCTTAAGTAGGGAGAAGGTGAGTCATACGCCCCTCCCACAATTACAGGCCAAAAGGTCTTAATACATATATATATATATATATATATATATATATATATATGGCACTATTAAGGGAATGAATAACTTAACAGTGAATCTGAAGTATTGGTATAAAAGTGAACAGAACATTTGTTTTACTTACGTACAGTTGGTATGAGAATGTTTGCATTTAAGAATAATGCCTGAACAGTACATGAAGAACAGTTACATCTAATAGTTATAAAAAAGAGGTGATTACAATATTTATAGCAATTTGCATTTTTCCCTGTAATGTCAATGCAAAGCTAAGAGGCAAAAGAGACATATGCATGATGTCATTCATTCCCCCCTCTCCTGACTACAAATAATAATATTAACTTTGAAGCTTCCTTTATTTTTTGGATGGAGGGTTGTGTAAACTGGAAAAAGTGGGATAAATGTGTCTGATTCTCGCTAGGCTCGAATACCAAAGCGAAGGCAATGTATTTGTCTTTCCCTACTAGTAGCACAATTGTTATTTCTATGAGAATTTGGATTTATGCCTAATCTCTCGCCTCTAAAGTGAAAGTAGAAGAGCTAACTAATAAAAAGGGAATAGGTGTGAAATAGTTGTAGGATGAAAGAAAGGCCAATATACTCTTAATGTTTAACCGTTCCATAACAGTTTAAAACAGAATAGTTGTATAGTGCCAAAAGACTCCTTGGTGTCTAGGCTGTGGAATAGCTTCAATTCCTATCATGCTTTGCCAACTCACAAATTCATGACTTGTCATCAATGCTGGATTATCCATCAGGCAGAGTAGACATCTGCCTACAGGCACCTGTCCCGTAGGGGGCGCCCGTTTACAGCACTTATAGTGTAATGTTTTGTGGCTCAGGTGGGCTGATGGGAGAAATAAGTACCAGGAGCCTTGGCTAGTGTCGTCTGTAGACCAGTCATCCTCTTATGCTTGATAGCAGAGTTGCAGACACAGTTATAGAGGGTGTAAACAGTATCTGTGTGTGAGGCTGGACAGGAAGTGGAAGGGACCATTTCCAATCTGCCTACTAACAGCTTGTCATACAGGAAGTGTCCTAAATGGGGGCGTGTCTTGGCCACCATCTTAGATGGCCACGTTATAGAGAGGCTCCTGGACAAGGGGGACAACTTTGTACCAAAAGTGCCAATTTTAATTTGAATGGACCAATTTTGAGTGAAGATACAAGAAGCAATATCAGCACTGATCATGCAGAAACAAAAGAAAAATGAAAAATCCGTTCCTGGGACGAAGAAAATGGAAGCAGGAGCGGCTGGGGTGAGTAAGGGTTCCCAGGCTCGCTCCCCTGCTTCCAAATCCGCTCGCGGCTTGTTTCGCCGCTTAAACTTTCGTTGGTGGCGTCGGGGAAATCCCTCCCTACCTCCCTCCCGGTCTCCCGCCCGGTCTCCCTCCCCAGAACTTATGCTTGTGCTGCCGCGACCCGTCCGCAGCTTCCTGAGGGCGGCGGGACCGCGACCGCACTAGCCGGCACTCCTGTGTGCGGCTCAGAGTGCTCCGAGCACTCGGCATGCTCGGAGCACAGTGCTGTGTCTCCCGCGAGCGGCAAGGACCTCCCTGCAAGCCGCTCGCGGTCTCACTCCAGGGCAGCCCGGTCGCTCACTTACAAAAGCGACCGGGCTGCTAGTAAAGGGGAGGGCAGTGTGAGGTCACGCTCCCCGTCGGGATCCTCAGCCTCCAGGCTGTCGGTCCCGGCGGGGGGGGCCTCTGCTGTCCGACCCAAAGTATTTAAAGGGGCAGCAAGGGCTACAATAAGCCCAGATGATAATTCAATGGAAATAGGGGCTGAAGTGCTCCAAAAAAGTGCCTTCTCTGCACTACCACAGAGAACACGTTATGTTGCCACAACAAAGATGGCTGACAGTCCGGATACTGTATTTTCCACTTCCAAGATGGCCGCTGCCACCTCCAATATGGCTACTACCACATTTAAAGCTGTGACCTATAATCCTAATATGCCACTTGAATTGGCAGCAGACCTGCCACCGTCAGCTGGCATGATAATTCAACTTATCAAAGATTTGAGAGTTGATTTGAAAAATGACTTTAAAAATGACTTTGACACATTATATGGAGCCATGGAGGGCATTAATCAGCGTACAGAAATAATAGAGAATAAATTGCACTCTCAAGAGCAATCTCATCTGGATCTGGTTGAAACCGTAAAAGAGCTCCAAAAGCAAGTGCACCAACAAGCAGAAAAGCTTGCCGACGCTGAAGATAGAAGTAGGCGTAATAACCTAAGGATCAGGGGGATCCCAGATAATATCGACTCCCAGGAATTACAAAGCTATTTCCAGACAATGGTGAAGTCAGCTCTACCAAACGCAAAAAATACGGATTTATTACTGGATCGCATCCATAGATTGCCCAAACCCAGCAATGCTCCTCCAGCTGCACCCAAAGACGTGATAGTGAGATTCCACTACTATCACATTAAAGAAGAATTTCTAGGTGCAGTACGCACGTCAGGTCTCACAGGAGATTACAGCAGCATGAAGGTCTTTCAAGACTTTTCTGCTCAAACAATGAAGCGACGCAGGGAATTTCAACTTTTTACTGCGGAGCTAAGACGAAGAGGGATAAGATATAGATGGGGATTCCCGGTTAAAGTCCTTTTCCGTATGGATGGTCGGAATTTTATAGTCACGTCGCCTGAAGAAGGAATGGAACTCATCAATACTATGAATGGACGTCAGGTTTCGCCTCATAGACTCTCGCCATCTACTCCTGTTCAGGCCAGCAAGAGAAGCAAATCAGACACCTCCTGAGATCCCAGCCCAAAGAGGCATAGTCTTCCTTTTCTATGGTCATCATCGAGTCCTGCTCCAGTCCGGCGATTTATCGGGATTACTTTGAATTTTGATTTGTTTCTCCTTTTTATGACAGACTTCTGAGTTCTTCCACTAACGGTTATTTGTCCAGTGCCTTTTCGGTTTATTTTAGAAACCGATCCTTTTATTTAAAACTTTCTAAACTTATACAATCAAAATATTTTTTATTTAATTTTTTTTTTTTTTTATATAATTTCATATTTATTTAATTTTATAATTTTTTTAATTTTTTTTTTTTATTGTTCTGTGCTTTTTACCTTTTCAATTGTCATACTTAAAAAGTTGCTTTTTGATTTTTACTACCTATATTAGCTCCCCCTGCACCCGGTAGCCTTCTCTCCCCCCAACCTGGGCCTAACACCCTGAGATGGAGAAACTTTTTTTGTTCTCCCTCATGGCCCTCTTTCACTGTTTTTGTTTTACCCCTGATAGGGGTATATATCCAAGTTTTTTGTTCCCCTTTTTTATTCTTTTATATTTTTTGTCCATTCATCATTTAAAGTTCAGTAGAAATGTTTTTAGACCACGAAACACTGCAATGCTTCATACAAAAATGCATAATACATGGCATCTGCAAATTGTAAACATCTGTTTACTCATTATTCCTGTACACACAAGTACACAGCTTGAGTTTGCTTTAATAGCTTTGTTGGACTTGCATGTTTCTCTCTTGGAAGGTGGTGGCTGGGACTCTCACAAGATTGAATGTTCCTTTACCCTTTATCAGGTATTATTGTTCTATAAACCATGGTCTTAAAATATATGTCATTTAATGTGAGAGGCCTGAACACCGCCCACAAGAGACAATTATTATTCAAAGAAGCAAAATCCAACGAATCAGATGTGCTTTGTGTACAGGAAACACATTTTAAAGATGATAAAGACCATAAAATCATGTCAAAGCTTTTCCCAGTTCAATACCATTGCACTTATAAATCCAAGTCTAGAGGTACATCGATTTTTTTTTCACAGGAATGTAGCATGCTTGACAAACAAAGTTATAAAGGATGATGACGGGAGGTATTTAATATGGATAGGATCACTTAATACTATTGAATATACTATTGTGAACATGTATTTTCCAAACACCGGTCAGTTGCAGTTTTTTAGGAAATTGATGGACTTAGTGAATGAGAATGTGAGAGGCAACTTGGTAATGTGTGGTGACACGAATTTTGTGATGGATGGAGAGTTGGATAACGCTAGGGAAGACCGTGATCGACAGCTTAGAGGGGACAGTGACAGATTAGCGTATAAATGTTCCAGATATATGATTGAATGTGGCTTATACGATCCTTGGAGATTGTTGCATGAGAATGAAAGAGATTTTACGTATTATTCTGTCTCTAAAAATATGTATTCCAGGCTGGACCGGTTTATGGTCCAGGGTGCTTTAATTCCGCACATCTTGAAATCTGATATCTTAAACATCAACTGGTCCGACCATGCTCCAATCATAATGCATATTGACGAAATTGTTTCATCAGCCCCTAACAGAACTTGGAAATTAGGTGATTATTTGTTAAATGATGTTGTGAACAAGTCACTGACGGAGAAAGCTTTGTGTGATTATTTTTCAGAGAATGCCTCGCCCGAGGTTCCTGATGAGGTGACTTGGAATGCGCATAAGGCTGTGTTAAGAGGTCATTTTATTTCTAGAGCGTCTTACCTGAAGAGAATTAATAGCAATAATTTAAGAACATTGGAAAAAGAACTGTATAATTTGAACCAAGCTAATAAATTTGGTCCATCGTCCTCCCTATCAGCAATGATAGGAGAAATTAAGGCTAAAATCAACAAAATTAATTTAGATCGTACATCTCTCATGGTGAGACGTCTCAGGAAAACATTTTACTTAAAAGGTAACAGGGCCTCAACTCTTTTGGCATCCAAACTCCGGCATGTGAATGCCCAATCAAAAATAGCATATTTACTTGATGATCAGGGGCAAAAAGTGTTTCATCCAACTAAAATTAGTGATATGTTCGCAGAGTATTATAGTAAACTTTATAATTTAGAATGTAATTTGGACCTCCCCCAGCCTTCTACAACAATAATTGATAAATTCTTAGACAGAGTGTCATTGCCTCGGCTTTCTCCAGTACATTTAGAAAGCTTAGAATGTGAAATATCAGCAGCAGAGATAGCTGAGGCAATTAAACTTATGCCATCTGGAAAAGCCCCTGGTCCCGACGGATTAACTATTTTATATTATAAAACTTTTCCAGAAATTTTAATTCCCCATATGACTAAATTGTTCAATTCCTATAAGTCCGAGGGAAAGATGCCAGAGGAGTCCTTGTGCGCACGAATAGTCACTTTGCCAAAGCCAGGGAAAACTCCCGATAGATGCCCTAACTTTAGGCCCATTTCTCTGATTAATAATGACTCAAAGATTTATTCTAAAGTTCTCGCTAATAGATTAACCAAACTAATCCCATTGTTAATTAATAAAGATCAAGTAGGTTTTGTGCAGAATAGACAGGCGCCAGATGGAACTAGAAGATTCATAAACTTGATTCAGCACATCAATATGACCAAAACGCCTTCTTTGCTTCTATCTCTTGACGCTGAAAAAGCGTTTGACAGGATACATTGGGGATATTTATGGAGATCATTAGATAGGTTCAACATACCATCATCATTTATCACAGCAATTAAGGCGTTATATTGTGCACCCTCCGCCCATGTCTCAGCTTCTGGCTTCACATCCAAAACTTTTTCCCTAACTAACGGGACGAGACAGGGGTGCCCTTTATCTCCAATTTTGTTTGTTTTAGCGATAGAACCCCTGGCAGAACTGATTAGGACAACCCCACAAATTGTAGGAATTGCGGTTAAAGAATCCGTTCACAAAATTGGTTTGTTTGCAGATGATATAATCCTAGCTATCAAAAACCCAAAAGAATCTTTGAGACACCTCAAGGATATTTTAACTCAATTCGGTGAGATATCGTATTACAAATTAAATGAGTCCAAAACTCAAGCCCTTCCGTTTCATTTAAACAATTTGGAAACCATTGCCCTTAAGAAATCATATTTATTTGATTGGAGAACTGAATATATGGAATATCTTGGCATTAATTTATGCAAAAATTTGGTCAATATGCACAATCACAACTTGAGGAAAGCATGGTCAGACCTACAAAAAGAGATGGAGAGATGGGGTGGGATGGAGCTCTCATGGCTGGGGAGGGTCGCATCTATTAAAATGACGATACTCCCCAAAATTTTATATTTTTTTAGGACCATTCCTCTGTCCATTCCATTATCATTTTTTAATAAAGTTCATTCGACAATGTTGAAATTTATATGGGGGAACAAGCCTGCCCGAGTGAGGCTCACTTCCCTGCAGCACCATAAATTGAACGGCGGTATCGGTGTCCCCGATATCCGCAAATATTATTTCGCCACTAATGCTGCAGTGGTTGTGAGCTTTAACAACCAGGATGATAAACCCAGATGGATGGAGATAGAGGAATCAAAAATTTCACCGGTTAGACTATCAGAATTACCTTGGTTAAATCCTAAGAAAAGACCTGGAATTACAAAATTATTTTTATCCACTAGGACTACGCTTAAGGCCTGGGACATTGTTTTTAAAAATGACCAGTCTCCCAGTTTATATAGAGCAATGCCTATTGAATTATTGAAAGATCATATACCATCCTTAAAAATAGAATTATTGAAGGATTGCTCTATAACTAATCTGGACAATTTTTTTTATGGCAATGCTATTCTTTCTTTGGAAAAATTGAAGCTTAAGTATGGATTGTCGAATGCATGTGAACTGGAATGTATGATAATCATTGATAAATTGAAAGAACTATACCAGGTACCTGAAACCGATAAAAATTATAAATCACTTGAGATATCTCCTTTAGAGAAAGTTATTTTATACAGCCCCGCTAGTAAAGGTATGATATCCTTATGTTACTTATCTCATAATGCCAAGCCCTTAATTAAATTAAAACATATGCTGTCATGGGAGACGGAGTTGGGTGCCCAGTACGATTTAGAAGAATGGTTCGGTTTCTTTACAGGTTTAAAAGGTATTTCATATTGCACCGACCATTTTGAAAATCATTATAAAATCTTATATCGCTGGTACCTGGCCCCGTCTAGATTACATAACATGAACAATATGTATTCGGACCGGTGTTGGAGAGACTGTGGGGGATTGGGCAATATGGCCCATATCTGGTGGTTCTGCCCCAAGTTAATTAATTATTGGAAAATGATCCACGATCTGATTATTAAAGTGAACGGAACCATTAGTATCTTAACCTCGGAACTAGCCTTATTTAAAAAACTCCCGGAGTCTGTTAATAGATCAGATAAAATAATCATAGGCCACATTCTGATCGCTGCTACATCCTGTTTACCTAGACATTGGAAGTCTCAAAATGTGCCATCTCTCAGAGAAGTTTTTAATTTGATTTTAGAAAATAAGGCACATGAACTATCACACAGAGCCAATATGCATGGTTTCCCAATACTAAAATACAACTGGGATAAATGGGAGGAAAAAATCAAAACAATTTATGGTCTTTGATATATTTATTGTTAAAGTGCATTGTTGTAAAACATTTTTCTTTTTGCCATATACTTTAATATGTTTATTTCATTGATGGATGGATACCCCTTCCCATTTCCATGTTACCCCTCCTTTCCTACCCTTAATACAATGTTTGTATTATTATCATTTGTTATACAAAAAAAACTTTAATAAAAATTATTTGAAAAGGAAGTGTCCTAAATACCAATTAAACCTAGCCCTACCAAAACCTAGACAAGCCATTTGCTTAGTTCCTAATTGAAACACACAAATGCCTAAACGTGAATATTTTTTATCTTAATCCTAGTTTTACGTCATATTAATAACTAAACACCCCATGTTCCACAATACTAAATTTAACCAAACTCAAGCTGTAAATGCAATAATTCTAAACAGCCCTTATTTTGCAGCTATAACCACTCTCAGACCTTTAACCCCCCTTTACCCTAACCATTTCTAGCATTATCTTTACCACTGCATGCATTTACATATCTGTGTATACACTCACTATACTCACAGACACAAACACAAGCATTACAAGCAGAAACTTGCCCCGGGTGCTAACCTTCTATTCAGTATTAAACTATTTTTGAATGGTTTAATGCTGAGAGTACCTTGCAGTTGGCAGCCCAGCCCTTCTCTGCTGCCTGGGCTTATGAGAAACCATTAGCCTGACCAGCATCCATTGATCCATCCACCAGGTTGCCATCTTGGTGTAAACTGGTGTGTAATTTCTTCCTTAGCCATAATTCCTGTCCGGTAGGATTGTTGGCAGCCTTGGACTCTCTCTCATTCACTGTTAAACCATTCAAAAAAACAAAACAAAACACTGGATGAGAGAAGGTACCAGGGGCCTCCAGGCACTAATGGGATGAAATGTTTATAGTGCCTAGAGTGTCACTTTAACTCTCTGCTTGTAGTGTAAGGAAATAAGAGGGACCAAGCTGCCATTAATCCCCTGGTTCATAATGGCTCCAGGGGACAACTTTTTTCGTATTTTATTTATATACGTGTTTGTTTATGTGCATTACTTGCTAATACTGCACATCTGTGAATTCAGAAAATAGCCCAGGAATGAACTAAACTAGTACACGTACATGGCAAAATGCAAAGAAGGGAGTGGGATTCATAACAAAAGGAGAGAGAATCCCCCCACCCCCCCCAAAAAAAAAATAAAAAAATATAAAGCATATAATAATAATAATAATAATAATAATAATTATTATTATTATTATATAGTATTCAACTAGGAAAGGTGCATTCAGATTACTCTGGTTTCCAAGTATGTCATGGGGATGTTACTTTAGCCCAACATTCAGGGGATTTTACTCTCACCCAATTTAATGGTACTCATTTTATCTACCTTGGAAGGATGAATGGCTGAGTCAATACTGATTAATTAATTCCAACCTTCTTGACTTATTACAAACCAAGTTTTTATACAGTATAATCATGTTTTCATAATTTATATGCATTAAATATATTTTATCTACTCAATTATTTTCTTTAAGCTCAAAGTAAATCTCCTCTGACGTGGCTGGATTCCATTACAAGAGGTGAACTTTAACTCTGACAAGTGAATAGCATTCCTCCAATTAGCATCTAGGGGAAAATTGCTGTTCAATTACCAGAGCAATGCTTATCTCTTCTAATATAATCAAGCACGTAGTTGTAAACGCTACAGGCTGATGCTATATCTGCATACCTTTTTATTAGTGGTAATGAGCAGAAAAGCAAGATAAATTATGTTAAATTCCAAATTCTTTAAATTCAGCTAAATGGAACTGTATATTCTTTAAATGAAAAAAATAAAAATAAAAAAAAAGTAAAAAAACTAATGCAGGTATTTTGTCATTGATTTCCCATAGGTTTCTGGTGACACAAATCACTATTTAAAACTGAAACTGAACAATATAATGAAATAATTAATCAAATTCAATTTAGCTTTGTAAGTCCATTAAATGACAGCTAACCAAACCGATTGCATTTCCCATTTTCTGTTCGGTGAGTGATCATGTGACATCAATGACATGGCATTTATGAGTTAATATGCTTTGTTACATCTGTCCCTTTTACTCCAATGGGTAATGTGCTGTTGATACTAAAATAATACAATTCAGTCCTGTGTGTGCTAGCACAGACAGTACCTGATGAGGTCCATATGAGCCAATAAAGAGGCCAACAGTCAAACACTTTAAAGATCAAATACGTTAAACTACAAAATGTGGTAACACCTCTTATTGAAGGATGAGGTGAAAAATGTGCAGAACTGGGAAGTCTTTATTTAGTGATTATTCCTAGGTTGAAAATTTGAAATTCATCTTTATTTGCTCTGAACGATATATTGTAGATATTTGTAACTATTGTTTTTATACACATGTTGAATGGATTTTGGGGCACGAGTATTCTTCCTCGCAATGCATTTTCCCAAAAGGTTTACTCATCAAAAAGTAAATTATCTTGAGCTGGCATTAACTTGAACAATTTTTTAACGTGGTTACTTTGGCATAAAATTATAGTAATTGGGTAATCAACATATGCATATTTTCACCACTGCTTAGTGAATAAACCCCTGATGGTAAGGTTGCAAAATCTACTTCCTTACCCACTCGGTGAGGATGCACAGAATGCTCTCCTACCAACGGGTGAGGGCACACAGATTGGTCTCCTAACTATTGGGTGAGGACAAACATTCTCTAATTTTGGGGCCTGGATGAAGACAGAAGGAATGCGTTAGCACTCATTAAGTGAGGACAGACAGTTTGTTCACCTATGGACAATGGCTTAATGAAATTAAAATATGCATAATATACAACAACAATTCATTATGTGATGATGGTAACAGTGATACAGGACTGTTTGATAATGTAACATGGACAGTGGATAGTGCTTTTTGTAGGAACTATGATCTATTGCGTAAACCAGTTTTTTTTTTTACAATCTTTATTTGTGTTGATACTTTATATTTTACAACAGTGCACAGTAGAAATACAAGGCATCTGTTGAGCAAAGTAGATGGACAAAGACTTCAATTCAAAAGGCCAATAGGTTGTACATATGTACAAGTGTGCGCATACAAGCTTATAAGGTTACAAGTATAAAGTTAAAGCATAGATTAGGCTAACAATTGGACAGTTTTAACTGAACATGTTGTTGCCTATTAACAAACCGCATATTGAAAACATAGCCATAGCTTTGCAACTCGGGCTGCTGCACACGGGTATGTATCTGTATCATAGATGAAATATTGCAAGGCAATCGGTGAGGGGGTAGGGGAAAATCTGTCATAGTCAGGGGGTCGGTTTCAGGCATTGAACCATATGTGTCAGTCGGGTCAGAGCATGAGATCGTAGGGGAAGAAGCATAAGGGAAAAAGAGGGCGAAGAGAGGGAGAGAGAAAAAAAGGGAGGGAGGGGAAGAGGGGGAATGGGAGTTAATTTAGGCGCTTTACTTATTCGCGGCAATGTACATCAGCCATGGAGGTCTTTATACCTTTAATACATTAGTTTCTATTAAGTCCAAATTGCATATTTCTAAGGGTCGTGCCAAACCAAGACATGATATACTTTCAGACAGTATACGTTAGTCATTATGTAATATCACATTTATTAGTCTCATCCCAATGCAGAAATAATTCATTAGTATATCTAGTGTCACAATTCCAGAAGAACCAATGGTTTAAAGAATAAGGAAAGTATTAAAGTGTTAACATAAATTAGCGAAGCTGAGAATTCTGCTTGTAAAGAAAAGGCTAACTTGCCGTAGATATTGTCTTAAAAAAGTCCTGTCTGAAATGACAGTGAAATCTTCTAGAAGATGAAATGGGATGTGAATGAAATGGAGACCTTTTGTAATTCACACTGTTACTTACTATTTATATTCCTGTCTTGCCTTTCTTGTTCCATTACTCTTCTCTTGATTTGCTACGTATGATTAATGGCATCTGGCTCTCCCTGCACTATCTACTAATTGTATCTGGCTTTCTTCTGTTTATAAAACACTTTGTGATATCATATTACCACACCATACACATTATATGTTCTGTATGGGTGGTATAACATTTTTACTTTCTGATTTGTAGCTTATCGATTAAACACATATGGTGGAAGAAATAAAATGCATCTCGTTGATGCAAAGTATATAAATACTATATATTATCTGTCCAACTGTCGCTAGCCGTACATCTGTCTGTCCATTCTCCCATCAATCCAGCATCCAACAATCTAGTGCTAAAAATAAACGTTTTATTGAAACATGCCCTAACATGTTTTCTAAAGCTTTAAAGCTACGTGTAAACTTTTTATACTTTCAGTGGTGCTAGCGCTTGAAACAAGTATACCGATGCTTTAATACAAACTGTGGCCCCAGCTGATAGAGGGGATCTTCATGTATGGAAAGATAGCTGGAGTTTCTTGGTGCCAGCAGGGATTTAACACCTGCTGGATCCTTTACTGCATAACGGTCTATACTGTCACTGGACATTAAATCCCTGCACTGCATGATGATATAGACCGCCATGTGATTCTTAACAGCTTAAATACATATTTTTCTGCTTTTCTGCTTTCATATAAAAAATATGCACTGACCACACAAAGTCATTATACGTGTCACATATTTTAATTTTACATTTCTATCTTTTAATCTGAATGTTCAAATCTATTACTTATTGAAATCTATTAACATTTACTCTTACATAGTGCTCTTATATAGTGCTTGCCCCCTAGAGATTTGCAGATATCACAAAGTACCATAACAGGTTTCAAGAGACCACAAGGCACCATTTCTATGAGTGACCATCAAGGACCATACCCATGAATGACCACCTGAGATTTGAAAAAAGATCTTTCTAAAGACCTAAATTCTGTCAATTTTAAACCACCATAGATGAGTCATAACTTCAGTCGATACATAAATATACAGATTATAAAGACACAAGAGATTCCTGCACCCAGAGTAGATGTGTGCTCTGGACTAAGAATTTATAAAATAAAACAAATTCTATATTTCATCATTTATAAAATATGATACACAAGATGAAGAATAGAGCTTTATTGAATGTTTTACATCTTTACTAACTTAATTACAGCAGTAAAAGCAAATGTCAAAATCTATATTCATAAAACGAATAACCTTGGATCCCTTCAGAGTTATCAGTGAGGAACATTAAATGGCTGCCTGGGAAATTTGAGGATACTAACTGACTGGGATGATAAAGGTACTTCCAGGGAGAGATTATGAAAATTATAACACTGGCTTTGCTTGGAAATGAAAGCAGGGGCAGAGCTAAGATGGGTGCCCTAGGTGCTCATTGATAACAGAAGGTAAATGGATGTTGTGTGCTGCTTCCTTCCTTCCCTCTTGCCTTTCATTGCATTTCCACTACTTATGACTTCAGAAGTGAATGTAATGTAGCTCTGGTGTCAGCGGACAGGTGGAAGTATAAGTTTCAAATTCTGTCTGTTTGACATCCATGCTTCACCAAGCAAGACTAATGCTTAGAGTGCGGGGGAATGTAAGGAGCTCAATAAGTGTGGTACGGTATACATGTCCCCCCACACACACAACACTGACACTTCAGTAATCACAAAGTAAAAGAAAGGGGTAAACAGGAAAAAAGATTAATGTGGGCTGGGGGATGGTGGAGCATCATTGGTTAGAAAAGATAAATTCAAAATATGATGAATAAGCCAGCGAAACATGGTCTGGTTGGCAAATTCACTACAGCTGCTCATTTAGAACTTGTACAGTGAGGAATATTTTATTAGTGCATCATAAATACTAGCAAGGTTTTGGCTCAACAGAAGAAAAAGTCTGTAAACCGCTCACCATATAATGATGAAAAACATCAGGTGACAATACCTAACATAAACTATCAGAAGGACACATAGCATTTCCTTAGTGGTAGTCATGATAGCAGAGTGCAAACAAAGCAAATAACAAAGCAAATAAAGTGATTCTAATGTACATGGCATATACTGCCTGCATCCTGTATATATGTAAAGGCAGTATGTATCAGGATTACAAGTGGATCCAGCACGCAGTACTGTGTTACACCTAGGAGTAAGGATAACGTATAACTGGACCTTAGAATGGCCGGACTTAAGGTATCCAAGATTAGTCAAAATACTAGCCGAGGTCAGGGATACAGAATCAGACACAACGATGAGGGAAAGCCAAAAGTCAGGGATACCAGAATTCAGGAAGTCAAAACAAAGCCAAAGTCAAATACCAGGAAATCAAGATCAGGCACACCCTCGGATAACCATATGCATAAAACCCCGACAGGGCACTGAGCAAGAGGAGAACTGGGCCTAAATACCCCTCCTGTGGATCCGATTGGCTGGAACCGGCCTTTGACCCCAAAGGCAATTACCAGGTGTGCATGATTGCTGCTCAGCTAAACCCTCCTGTGGATTTGATTGGCCATGACCTGCCTTTGTCCCCAAAAGTAATTACCAGGTTTGCATGTGCATGATTGATGCTTGGCACAACTTTTCCTGTCATGACGGTAATGTTCCTCAGCACAACTTTTCCTGTCAGGACATTAAATGCCATTAACCACGTTTTTATGTGCGGATGAATACGTGACAGTATGCCTGGAGTTGTGGGAAGGGTTTTTGCTGGCCTATATCTACCCCCCTCCCAGCCAACTTCTGAAGTTCTGCCAATGACTGAAACCATTTAGTAGGTGGGCCCTCTCTTTTCAGGCCTACCT
Source organism: Pelobates cultripes (assembly GCA_933207985.1). Lineage (NCBI taxonomy): Eukaryota > Metazoa > Chordata > Amphibia > Anura > Pelobatidae > Pelobates > Pelobates cultripes. The sequence continues at coordinate 263,223,933 of OW240916.1, read as the reverse complement.
GTTTGTCGGATACGGCCCACCACAGTCGACTTGCTTTTACTAGTATAGGTCAAACCTTAGTAAATACCTTTGGCCTTTGTCCCCAAACAACAAATATATATAAATACTACATATATATATATATATATATATATATATATATATATATATAGTAAAAATGAAAATCCAGCGCACCCCCTTATCTACTAAACAGCTACTTTGGTGCTGACAGATTTTGCTAGTTTTATTAAAAACACCTAATCTAGGCACCCCATTTAAGCATGTTCAGGTGAGTGCAGCCAGCCCCTTGTTTTCCCATATATATATATGTGTGTGTGTGTGCATAACTACTTTTTGAAAAGCAAACATGTTTAGAATTATTTCCTTTTTATATGACTAGTCCATTTTAAATAAAATTAGCAAACTGATATAATTTTTTTGTCGTTGTAACTCTTCACGCTGTACTTGTATAGCATTCTTACATATTTTTGTTGTTGTTGAAGTATCTCTCTCTCTCTCTCTCTCTCTATATATATATATATAATGAAGCTAAAATTATTCTGAGAAAACAGTGTCCAGGGATAAGGTATGCTTGGAATGCTCCCTCTGTAGTATGTCATGGTGTAACATAATTTCCAGATACTTAGTAGACATGAAATATGAACTGTCATTCTTCTCACAAGTGATCTTTATGAACTGTTTCATCACAACATCTTGGATCATCACATCATTCAATAAACACATGCTTACCTGCGTGAAATTCATCATGCCAAGGTTTCATCTAATAGCAATTAGAATAATAGCACAATTCTGATACTTGTGTTAATTGAGTGTTAACTGACTGCTACAATGTGCTCCATTCAATTGTAGTCCATAAGTGCACTAGAAAAGGGTATTTAACTAATATTTTAGGGAAGTCATTTCTTTCAGCCAAAATATCTTGTTTCTAAAATGGTTTGGAACTGACAATTTTTTTTCTTTGTGCTTTTACACTTAGTTTACACATTCAATTTCCAAATCTATGGCTTGGCCCAAGCAATTATAAAAAAACACCTTTCTATCATAAGCACTAGCTTTACAAAATCAGCTTTGTATTATATATAAATTCCTAGGATGGTAGAGAGAGAGAGAACAAAGATTGACTTATTTCTCTGAGCTTATCACATGTGTGGCAAGTTGGGGTTTATTGTTTTAATGATATGTCACTCATGGCATTGTTCCAATAAAAGAGACTCCAGTTGGCAATTCTAAATATTAATTTATGATTAAAATGGCAGATTTCCTAGTGCCAAGGCAATGCGCAGGATTAGGGAAAGGAGCCAGGTGCATTTAAAAGCGAATTGCTCAATGTGACTGGATTGGAGAGAAGCAGCCAATCACAATGCAGCCTACCAGTTATATGAATTAATCAAATGAGGATCTTAGAACATGGTGGAGAGTAGTTGGTCTGTTTTTCAATAATAGATCAATGATGGTTCCAGTAAAATAGAAAGTCTGGCTTGCAAGTAGGAATTACATATATTAACTGGAAAATGTCCTAATGCCAAGACTAGGTGCTTGAGAGAGACAAAAGCACAAGAACTGGAAGCTTTTCACCATTGGAAAATTGATATTTTGTACTGACTTGACATTTAGAATTTACACTTGCAAATTTTTATTCTATCTTGAAACATATAAGAATTGAGAATGTTTACAACATATTCCAGACCTTCTTTAACGGATACAAATAACTCCCAACATACTGTTTTAAAGAGGTAGAGCACAGTATAACTAGAACTGAAGGCGTCCTGTAGTGGCACATAGAAAATACTATTTGACATTCATTGGATGTAATGTCCTCCAAATATCTCTCTAATTGTAAATGGGTTTTTTAGAAATATTGTATTGGTTTAATCCCAATGTTTCCATTTATGCAAATTTTTGCTAAGAATTAGACACATCTTTTTAATGGTTAAGTTAAATAATAGCTTGATTACGGAGCCAGTATACACACACAGGCTCCTTTAAATGTGAGTGTCCTGACTGCAATATTATATACTGTGTTCTATTCTAATTACCATCTGCACTATATTGTTCCTTTTGTCTTTCATTCCTTTACATGCATGTACTTCATACCATACTTTTAATCAAGTTACGTGTAGTAAGTTTATTCCACATATACAAAATTTGTTTAGCACTCCACTTGTAGGTGTAGGTTTTTAACTTACACCCATTTATAATTCTTTCAGTTGTCTTGTGGATAAGAGTGTATAGAGCTGCTCCTATTTTATTCACGTTTTAGCACTTTTTATTGTTACACTCCCCCCCCCCCCCTTGAAGGAGGGATATCTTTGATTTGCACAAGTTAAATTATAGTTTGCTATAGGCATGTGCATGGGGAAAGTTTTAGGTTTGGCATTCTGAAATTCGGGACTTTCGCAACTTCGGCACTTCGGCATTTCGGAATATTAGGACTTCGGCACTGAGGGACTTCTCTTGCAGCCGCTTAGTAGATAACTCCCTAATTCCCACGGTATTAGGGAGTTATCTACCAAAAGGCTGAAAGACCTAAATTGGTCTTTCAGCCAAATTTACGAATACTAATTAAAAATTACTTAGTATTAGTAAATTTTACCCCTACTCGCTATACCGCGAGTAGGGGCATGTCTAAAAAAAAAAAGAAAAAATAGGGTCCCCGCTCCCGAGACCCCACCCGCGACACGCGAGTGGGGGCTTTTAAACTAAAGGCGGGACCTATTGCTCCCCTGGTCCCCAACCCTGAGCGGCGGGTGGGTGCCCTAAAGTAAAATGATGGGGGGGACCTATTGTAGTCCCCCCGGCCCCCACCCCTGAGCAGTGGGTGGGGACCCTAAATACTAATAAGAGGGGGACCTAATGTCCTCCCCCCTGGCCCCCACCCCTGAGTGGCGGGAGGTATCCTAAATTGGAATAGGGGGGGACCTAATGTCCTCCCCCCTGGCCCCCACCCCTGAGCGGCAGGTGGGGGCCCTACAGTAAAATAAGGAGGGGGTATCTAATGTCCTCCCCCCTGGCCCCCACCCCTGAGCGGTCGGTGGGGGCCCTTAATATTAATAAGGGGGGGACCTAATGTTCTCCGCTAGGCCACCACCCCTGAGCGGCGGGTGGGGGCCCTAAATTGGAATAAGGAGGGGACCTAATGTCCTCCCCCCTGCCCCCCACCCCTGAGCAGCGGGTGGGGGGCCCTAAATACTAATAAGGGTGGGACCTAATGTCCTTCCCCCTGGCCCCCACCCCTGCTCACTGTTTACTAGACATGCCCCTACTCGCGGCATAGCGAGTAAGGGCATAATTTACTAATACTAAGTAATCTTTACTTAGTATTAGTAAATTTGGCTGAAAGACCAATTTAGGTCTTTCAGCCTTTTAGTAGATAGCTCCCTAATACCGTGGGAATTAGGGAGTTATCTACTTATTCATTCCTGTCATTACATTGACTGGCTAAGTAACTTACATTTTATATGAATGTAAGTTGCAAATGCTTACAACTGAATCCTAGCTATGTTTGTATACTTTTGATTTAAAATTGTATACAATGTAACATTCTTCTTCTTTCACTGGGTAAGTATATTAGTACTTTAGGCAATACTGTGGACTTCGGCACTTTGACACTTCGGAACTTCGGCACTTCAGCACTTCGGAACTTCGGCTCTTTGGAAATTCTTTAATTTCAGAACTTCCAAATGTCCGAATTGCTGAGGTCCGGAAGTACCCGAATGTCCGAATTGCCCGAAATTCGTCCGAATTCATATTCGGACCGAAACTAATTGCACATGTCTAGTTTGCTATAACATATGAAAGAATGTGAGTCTTGAGACATTAGTGGTATGTACAAGAAGAGCAGAAATGTATTTTAGACCATTTAGATGACGAACTATGTAGACAACCTACCCTCTGGATCTACATGAGCATGTGTAATGGTAATGCTAGATAGTTTTTGCAAAATATAGAGTTGCAACACCTCTGCCATGTGATGAAAGCAATTATATATAACTACTACTAAAAATGCAAACACAAAATATATACATTTATTTCACCTATTGAGTGTATCTGAAATATCTTTGGATTTGATTTAAGTCTATTTTAATGTTTTGCTAACGGTTTCAATGTCACATCATCTTTTTCAGTACAATTGTCTTTGTTTAATTGTGAAGAAGCCCTCTCCAAAAAAAATAAGTGCACCACATTTGATTTCCAAAATGCAGATGAAATGTTTAACTGGGTGGGACAAATTCCATGAAATGCTTTTCAGCGCAATTGAAATTAGACTGTGTAAAGGTTTAATATTGCTTATTGCTCTTTGCTACTAGAGAGTATACTGAAAAAGAAGAGATACGTGCTAGAAATAAATCTAGAGTGGATAAGAGATGAAATGCCTAACTAAAAACAAATCTGAAACATATCAATATTGACTGCACCATTTTGCTGTTGTCTTCCACACTAGTCATTAAGTGATTAACCCCTTAAGGGGTTATGTCTGTCCAACCGTAACTCACCTCTTTCATATTAAATGCACCCACCCTTATTATATATCATTTTATTCAGGGGAAACAGGAATTTCATTTAATATCAAATATTTAGCCATGAAACATAATTTAATATGAAAAAAATGGGAGAAAATAAGAAATGTTATTTTTTTAGTTCTACATGACATTTTAACAGTCAATGTCATAATACTGTTTGCTTTTACTGCAATAAAATACACATATTTGTATTCAGCAAAGTCTCACGTGTAAAACAGTACCCCCTATGTACAGGTTTTATGGCGTTTTGGGAAGTTACAGGGTCAAATATAGCACGTTACATTTGAAATTGAAATTCGCCAGATTGGTTACGTTGCCTTTGAGACTGTATAGTAGCCCAGGAATGAAATTTACACCATAATGGCATACCATTTGCAATAGTAGACAACCCAAGGTATTGCAAATGGGGTATGTCCAGTCTTTTTTAGTAGCCATTTGGTCACAAACACTGGCCAAAGTTAGCGTTAATATTTGTTTGTGTGTGAAAAATGCAAAAAAGCCAATTTTGGCCAGTGTTTGTGACTAAGTGGCTACTAAAAAAGACTGGACATACCCCGTTTGCAATACCTTGGGTTGTCTACTATTGCAAATGGTATGCCATCATAGGGGTAATTTTCATACTTGGGCTACCATAGGGTCTCAAAGGCAACGTAACCAATCTGGTGAATTTTAATGTGAAAAAAATGAAACACAAGCCTTATATTTGAAGCTGTAACTTTTGAAAACACCATAAAACTTGTACATGAGGGGTACTGTTGTACTCGGGAGACTTCGCTGAACACAAATATTTGTGTTTCAAAACAGTAAAAAGTATCGCAGCAATAATATCGTCCATGTAAGTGCTGTTTGTGTGTGAAAAATGCAAAAAACATAACTTTTACTGGCGATATCATCGTTGTAATACATTTTACTGTTTTGAAACACTAATATTTGTGTTCAGTGAAGTCTACCGAGTAAAACAGTACCCCCCCAAAATGTTTTATGGTGTCTTGGAAAGTTATAGGGTTAAATATGGTGCTAGCAAATGAAATTCCCTATACTTTCGGGATGGGTTGTCAGGCAGGTCCCGCTAATTGTAATTAATTAAAATACCTTATTATGTAAAAATATTACATAAATATATATGTAGAATTAATATATGTGTGTATATATATATATATATATATATATATATATGTATGTGTATATATAAATAATTTTCAAAAAATATTTTTATTTATATATAGGTATATATAGAGTGATATATACGTATATATTTATGTATATAGATATGTAAATAAATTATTTCATTCTATATGTATTTTGATATAAATATATATATAGTGATGTCCCAAACGGTTCGCCGAACAGTTCACCGCGGATGGCGAACATATGCGCTGTTCGGTCCGCCCCCTATGTCATCATTGAGTAAACTTTGACCCTGTACCTCACAGTCAGCAGACACATTCCAGCCAATCAGCAGCAGACCCTCCCTCCCAGACCCTCCCACCTCCTGGACAGCATCCATTTTACATTCATTGTGAAGCTGCATTCTTAGTGAGCTGTCCATGAGGTGGGAGGGTCTGGGAGGGAGGGTCTGCTGCTGATTGGCTGGAATGTGTCTGCTGACTGTGAGGTACAGGGTCAAAGTTTACTCAATGATGACGAATAGGGAGTGGACCGAACAGCGCATATGTTTGCCGTCCGTGGCGAACCGTTCGGGACATCACTATATATATATTATCACAATACAGTTAGAACGAAATAACACACATCTATATATTTTTTTATTTTTATTTTTTTTTACGTATTTACATATTTTTTTATATTATATATAAATATATATATATAACATTGATTATATATATATTTAATCAGTATCAGTCTACGTGTAATTTGATATTAATATACATATAATTACAAAAGAATCAAAAATATATATATTAATAGTAAAATACACCTAGACAGTGTATGAGTGTGTATCTATATGTGTATATATACTTAGATCATATTTATTTAACATATATATATATGATCTAAGTATATCAATTTTTTTTACACTGATTTTAACATTATTTTATTTGAATTCCAGCCAGCAGGGGGACTAACTGTCATTACAGGCAGTCCCCCTGCTGGCAATGCAGCAGCCAGCTAACCCGGCCATGTGATTGTGAGGTACTCACAAGGACCTCACTCTCACATGGCCGAGGAGATCCGGGGGGAGGCAGGATCTGCCGCGGGGGACTCCCTGGGATCCCAGTTGAGTCTCCCCGACCGCGACCGTGAGATTTGAAATCACTGTTTAGTGAATGAGCGAATGCTATGGATTGTGAATTTTGTATGTTGTATATATAATATTATGTATATATTCTGCACTGATAGGTGCATTTTTGATTCACAGATCAAGTAAAGTAACCATCGTAAGGAAATAAAATAGAAATCTGACACACACACTGGCACACACTGACACACACACACACGCGCACCCACACACACACACACACACACATTGGCACAACGACCAATGCACTTTTATATATGTGTAAGTAAATTCCAAGTGCATAATGTTTGTATATTTACTATATTGCAAAAATGGAAAAGGAACCACACTGAATTCACTTAAGACAGGATGCTTAGCTGAACCAAGGGCCAGCACAAGCCCAAAAGATAATACATACCTACCAGTATTATAAAAATGGTCCAGGCACTCCAATGTCTTCATGCACCTTTATTCGAACATATGGAACACTGCAACATTTTGACTCCTAGTGGAGTCTTTGTCAACTGGGTCTTGACAAAGTCTTGACAAGACTCCACTGGAAGTAGAAACGTGGCAGTGTTCCATATATTCTAATAAAGGTGTCTGAAGACATTGAGTGGTTGGACCCTTTTTCTACTATTGTATATTATAAACATAATAATTAGCAAATTAGGCTTATGATATATGTACAATACACTTATATTAATAAGCATTCGTGTAAATGTATAAAGGCATAATACTCTCACAAATCACATAAATTAAGTAAAACTATATTTTGCATATATTTTAAAATTAAATTTGTCATTTTAAAGAAAACAGATATACATACACATATGCTTACTGGCACAAAGACATTGGCACATAGTCATTGATTCCCACACAGAAACGCAGTCACATACACTCATTAACACACTGTATCCCATACAAACACTGACACAAACATACACTAGCACAAACAAAAATGCACACATACTCACTAACATACACTGGTAGATGAGGACTTAAGGAAAATATTATCTGAGGAACCTATGATCACATTCTGAAGGGCTTTGTGTTTTAGAACAAATTTGGTAAAAAGTAATTAAAAAAAAAATTCTTTATTTTTTCATTCAATGGGTTATAGGCATGCATTCGGTATACAAAAGTGTGACAATAAGCTTATTACATTGCATGTGGCACATTTGAAGTAGTTGAAGTTTGCACTTTTTATAAAAATATAAACAACATGAATAAATTCCGAGTGAATACAGATGAACAGATTTATGGTACAACAGTATCAATAGTGTCATCCTAAGCTAGGTAGAGTAACGCTTAAGTGCTTTTGGTCCAGGAAGGGTAATACTGTGGTGAATCATATCTACTCGTGCTCTGACACAAGTATAGAGTGTATAGGTTCGTTATCCTACCTGGGTGTAGAGGGACTGTTATGAGTGTTAGGGTTGTAGGAGTAGGTGATCTGTCTTGGATTCCTTCAGTAATAGGAGTGACTTGCCTGTTGCTAGTGTAAAGTACTCCTGAGGGGTGTTAAGCCTAACCGTGGGGGCATCGGGGGGGCTCTTATGGTGAGTAGTGATACATTAGGTATTGGTGCGAGACTGAACCTATACCGCCTACATTAGGTTCAGAGGTCAATCTTAATGACTTGCTCGGGGTCAACCCAGACTATCTCTGAATTGTAACTTCAAAACATTAAAGTAAACAATTCAGATAATCTGCATGGCCTTTCTCCAAGTATGGTAAGGTGTAAGGTGACAGCATCATCAGCTTTGATCAGGTAGCCTGTAGATTCTCCATGCTGGTTCTCGGCATGAATGGCATTATGCACGCAAGGTTCCATGATGTGTTGGTGTTTTGTGCTGATGTGGTTACCGTCACGTCCGTGAGGCCTAGTGTTGATGTCAGCGCAGGTATGTCTGCCTCTGAAGTAAGTTTATGTATCATCCTGTTGTGGATTATTAGGAGGGATCTCGGTGTCCCCCACCTGTAGGTTATCCCTGCTGAGCGCAGGTGGGTTGTGAAGGGACTGAGCGATTTTCTCCATTGTAAAGTAGCTTTAGTCAGGTCTTGATAGAAGGTCAGTAAATAGTCAGCGAAGTTGAGGGGAGTCTTACCCTTCACTGCTGCCATAATCTGGCTCTTGTCCTGAGGCAGGGCGTGACGGAGGATAACATCTCCAACGGTGGTGGATTTAGCTGGTGTGGGGAGGCGATAAACCGCAGCTATGGTGATTTTTTCTTTTGTTACCACAGGTTGTAGTAAGGAGGCTATAAGTAAACTTGCATAGTGTGGCAATTCCTCTCTAGTCACTCTAGAGGGGACAACTTGTATCTTGACATGATTGCGGCGGTATTGGTCTTCCTGCACAGATATTTGCAGTGTGACAGTTCTTTGCATACCCTGCAGCTGGGATATGGATTATTTCATAGTAGTTAGCTCTCCTTGAATCCCTTTGACCTCCTCCACAGTGGATGTCACTTTCTCCGTGACTTGTTGCACGTTGGTTTTTATGGCTGTCAGGTCTGCGGTTAGGAGCATCTGGATCTCCTGCATCATGTTTTGCATGTTTTGAAGGTCTTGTTTAGTGGCTGGTTCAGAGCTCCAGTTCTCCACCGCAGTCGGTGTCTGTATGGCCTCCTGCATGGCCCACTCCTGGCAAGGAGCCAGAGATGAAGAGGTAAATGGAGTGTCTGGGCCCTCTGTCATTTTGCAGGTGTATTCTGTAGGAGCATAGCTTGCTGGTCGCTTGCGAATCTGGGTTGTGGTTTTTGTGACCTACGCCCCAGGGTTGGTTTGGTAGTGGCATATACACAGATATAGACACTGACACACACAATGACACACAGATGCATACACTGACACACATACAGACAAAGATACCCACACTGACATTTGGATACTGACACACAGGCAGATAAATCAAAATAAGTCACTGACACACATGCATATATACAGACACACAGATACACACATACAGGTACACAGACACACACCCTGACACACAAATACATACCCTGACACACAGATGCATACCCTGACATACTTACGGATACACACCCTGACACACAGATGCATACCCTGACATAAATGCAGATACACAGACACATAGATACATATACGGACACAAATACAGACACATACCCTGACACACATATAGACACATACTCTGACACACATACATATACATACCCTGACACACAGACACAGAGATACACACTCTGACACACATGCAGATACACAGACACATGCAGATACACAGACACACACACACTGACAAACATACAGATACACATACACGGTCACACAGATACACATCCTGACACACAATTACACGCATTGACACACAGACACATTGACACACAATTAGACACCAATACATACCCTGACGCACATGCAGATACACAGACACATAAATACAGACACTAACACACTTGAACATACATACTCTGACATATAGATACACACCCTGACACACAGATACATACTCTGACACACATGCAGATACACAGACACATAAATACATACCCTGACACACACACAGATACACCACATTGACAGACACATAGATACATATCCAGACTAGGGATCGACCGATATTGATTTTTAAGAGACGATACTGAGAACTTTCAGGCCGATAGCCGATAACTTACTGATATAGATAAATTTCTCTCATTGTTTTAATACATTTGTCCTCTAATAAATCGTTTATTGTTGTTAAACCACTTCTATACCATTTACCAAGATTTATATCTTTTATATTTTTTGCTAAATTTTCTGTTATTTAACTTCATTTTCTTCCTAACTTTCTGTCAATTGGTCAAAATATGATCCAGGATTAAATTTTTTTAACTTTAGACATATTCGTACCTTCTTTTGTCCAAAATTCAAACCCTGAGTCTTTCTGTTTTGTTAGGTATTTTTCCACCTTGTACCAGTTTTCTTCTTTTGATGATTCCTTTTGTGTAATTAATGCTTGCGTTATGATATTCCTGTATATCTGGCATAGAATGACCCCCTTGTGCAGGTTTCAATTTAAGAGAATCTAATTTTAGCCTTGATTTTTTACTACGCCAAACAAAATTCCTAAATTCCTAAGTAAATCTTTTGTTTTTTTTCTACTTCTGCTATTTTTTGTGTTAGCTCCCTATCTGGATTTAGTTTATTTTGTCTGGTTAACTCCTCAAGCTTGATATAGTGATCTGCTAATCCGTATGGATTTTTCCTCTTCTCTCTTGCTCATATTTTAATCCATTCCCTTCTAATTACGCATTTATATGCGCACCATATCACGGGGGGAAGTTACCTAAATTTTTAATAAGCAGTACACTTTGTAAACATCTTTGAAGTTTTAGAAAACTTTGCATATACATCTACAATTTTCATAAAACATTAATTTTAAATCTATGGACAAATTGATAATTCTACATACTTCACAAAAGTCCTGAGATTGTTTTCTTAAAACATTAATTTATATCAAGCTCAACAAGTGAGAATACTAATCAATCCTTTAAAAATATGTGTTACTTTCACTAAGTAATACTAGTCAATAATTCAAATATATACCTTATTCTCTTGAATGGATTTATTGTGAATGAAGTAGATTTGTAGACAAAAGATTAGAGTCTCATAAAAAGGAATCAAATATCAAAAGTCCGGAATTAGAATAGGTTAACAGACTATTGGCCAACATGGTTGAAAGCATGAGTGACAGGTCCAAGTAAGGAAGGATGTCAGATATTGTTAAGGATTGCTTTTGAAGTAGAGTTCTCAATTCTTAGGTGACTTTATTAAAGAAATCGTAGCATTTTAAAGCCACAGGATATACATATCTTTAAGCCCAGGTAAGTAATTTTCTTCAAGAAGTAATGTGGGAAAATTCCTTCAAGGAAACCATCAATTTCAATATGTCTCATAGCAAACTCTGCAACTATCCATTGTACTGTGTAGTGCTACATGAACTATAAGCTTGGGCCTTGAACATTTCACATAAAAATGATGTAGTGTAAACAATAAAACGTCTGCTAAACCAGTGCCATGAATTGTAAATGTATTAGGACAGTTCTGTACACTGGATATGTTAAAGAAGACTTAGCATAGGTGTTAATTATACTCACCTTTCATCTAACAACTGGTACTAATGTGTCAGCATCCAATGCATCTCTTTAAAAAAAATAAAAAAAACCTTATAATTTTTTTTTTGTTCCGTATCATGCATGTTTTTAATAAATACATAGGTCTTTTTTTCTGTTTCAAAAAATAGCACCATTTTTTAAATTAAATATACTTTGTAGATATATTTTCTCATAAGTACGTTTATGTTTACCTACAAATATAACATTCTTATTTTCTTAAGGTCAAGAGGAAACATTTCCAAAAGTGCTTTGTGATACCAGAATTTTATAGCAAGAGAAAAGAATACAAGAGAGATTTATCAGGTTATAGTAAAAAAGAAAATAGAAAGTCTTGGAAGGATAGCGTGATGTAGAGCAAAAGCTGAGTTTAAGGGAAGACAAGTGGTTGGGGGTATGTACGAGCTTTGACGTGAAAATGTAACATCGTGAATTTAGAAGTAAACATAGAGGAATAGGAGAACAGAGAAGACAATTATGGAAACCAGCAAGGATCCATGTGGAAGAAAAGAGAAGAATTGATATAATATGAATAGAAATATATTTATATGTAAAAACTGGTGAATATGTGGTGTAAAATGTAAAAGAGTGAGAGTGGAATAATGATTTTATGAAGAAAGATTGAAGAAGAGTAACGTATTCTAGGAGAGATAAAAGAGATACATAAATATAGATATAGTTAAGAAATGCTAGCTCAAAGTAGCAAACATCCTGTATGTGATCTTAGTTTTGCTCATATGGTGTGTTAGGTATGACCAGTGCCATTGTGTTTAATTTATTTTTGTAATTCCAGGTCTAGTCTGTGTACTTACAATTAAAATTACCTACCGTAGTAAAAATTTTTTTTGCAATTTTATATTATTAAACTTGGGTAACTAATCAATTGAAATATACAGTTGTGCTCAAATGTTTGCATACCCTTGGAGAACTGGTAACATATAAAGAAAACATGAGTGAGCAGGCAAAACAAATTTTTTAAAATTTCTTATGGGATTCATATTCAACCGTAGGTTATAACAGAATGGTGCAATCATAAAACAAAACATGACATCAAAGAAACTAATGAAATTACTCCTGTTCAAAAGTCGGCATACCCTTAGTTTTTAATACTGTGTACAGGGTGCAGCCTTTTGTAATAGTTGTCTATAAGGCCCCTAATCCTTGCAGGTGGTATAGCTGCCCATTCGTCTTGGCAAATTGCCTCCAGGTCATGCAATGTCTTTAGTCGTCTTGCATGAACCAAATGTTCGAGATCTCCCCAGAGTGGTTCGACGATGTTAAGGTCAGGAAACTGTGGTGGCCACTTCAGAAGCTTTATCTTTTTCTGCTGTAACCACTGTAGGGGCAACTTGGCCTTGTGCTTAAGGTCATTGTCATGCTGGAAAGTCCAAGAGCATTCTATGCGCAGCCTTCGTGCAGAAGAATGCAAATTGTCTGCCAGTATTTTCTAATAACAGGCTGCATTAATTTTGCCATCAATTCTCACAAGATTCCCCGTGCCTTTAGAGCTCACACCCCCAAAACATCAGTGAACCACCACCATGCTTCACAGTGGGAATGGTATTCTTTTCACTATGGGCCTTGTTGAACCATCTCCAAACATAGTGCTTATGGTTGTGACCATAAATTTCTATTTTGGTCTCGTCACTCCAAATTACAGTGTACAGTAAAGCCTACAGTACAGGCTTCTTTCTGGCAACTTGACCATGCAGCTCATTTTTGTTTTTCTTTGTATCCCGAACAATTCTACTGGCAGTTGTGGCTGAAATCTTTCTTGGTCTACCTGACCATGGTTTGGTGTCAAGAGATCCCCAAATTTTCCACTTCATAATAAGTGCTTGAACAGTACTAACTGTCATTTTCAAGGATTTGGATATCTTTTTATATCCTTTTCCATCTATATAAAATTTCACTACCTTGTTATGCAGGTCATTTGATGTTCTTTTCTGCTCCCTATGGCTCAGTATCTAGCCTTCTCAGTGCATCCACGTGAGCGCTACCAAACTCATTGACTATTTATACACAGACACTAATTGCAATTTAAAAAGCAACAGGTGTGGGACATTAACCTTTAATTGCCATGTGTGTGTCACCTTGTGTGTCTGTAAGAAGGACAAACATTCAAGGGTCTGTAAACTTTTGATCAGGGCTATTTGGGTGATTTCTGATATCATTATGATTTAAAAAGGAGCCAAACAATTATGGTATAATACATTACCTCATATGATCACTATCCTTAAATAAAATTGATTTTGCATGATCAGTCATATTTTCAAAATCATTGCTAAAATTTCACAATTTCTGCCAGGGTATGCAAACTTTTGAGCACAACTATAGATTCATACATACATATAGTACTACTTCCACATAGTATTGAATGTGCACTGAAGGATTACACTAAACAAGAGGAGGGTGAAAGGATGCCAAATACAAAAGCATTGCTCCTAGAATATTGTGAGATTCTAACTTACCAAAGGCACATCTCCAAATGTGTCACTAAATAGCTATTGTAAGCTATTAACAACAGCTAGTAGTTAGTAGTGGCTGCTAATCTTTGGCTGATTTTCTTTCCAACCTAGATGTTTGGTAATTTTATTAGCTGACTGCCAATAAGGCCTGCAAGCAAAGTACCGACCAAGTACCAATCGATTAGCTGCTCACTGGTAAAGCACAGAAACACACACAGAGTAAGTTGTTACCATAGCAACCACCACTTGCCAAAATGGCTGACACTGAGCTTGTGTACTTTATTGTCTGTCTTTACTGTCTGTGAGTGGCTTTAACAGGAGACAGTAAGAGTGTATACAATGTATTAGACTGTGATTTTGTGCAATACTACATACATAGCTATGCAACATTTGAATGTGAATTGTGACTCATACTCTACTTATATACAGGATAGTTTTATGTTTTATATTATGAGTTTTCATTATTTTTATTGCTTTTTGATCTAGTTTAATATGCTTTGATATTGGCTGTAGCCTTTCAGTGTAATGTCATTTGGCTAATATGTATTTTTTTATAGTGTATATACGGAGTTAGCTGTTGTTAATTGCCTGGCACCTGGCAGATGGATTGATGTTAGGTTTTGAGAGTTAGCAACAGCCAATAAACAATAGCAGATTAGTAGGGATTAGTAGCTGCCACAGAGAATAATGGCAATGACTGGTTCTCGGTAGCAGTAGATGGTAAATCCTAGTTGCTAATGGTGAAAGTCTGCAGTTGGTACACAGCCGCTACTCCCTAAAAGTAGCGAGAGGCACTTCAGCAAGAAGTTTCTGGACAGTAAAGAATGGAGAGAACATTGGAAATAAGCCAATACTATGGACAAAAAGATACCAAGATCATTTATAAATATGTTAAATAGAAGCGGACCCAAAACAGAACCATGAGGGACACCACTTACCACTTTTGTCTAGCCTGAAAATTTACCATTAATGACAACTAGTTGTACTCTATCCTTAAGCCAATGTGCTACCCAAGAACAAGAATATTAATCTAGACCAATTTCTTTTAGTTTTAAGACTAACCTATTGTGTGGAACCGTATCAAATAGGTGTAGTGTTGGGGTTAGGTGTAGGGTTAGGGGTAGGGTTGCAGTAGGGTTGGGGTTAGGGGTAGGGTTAGGGGTAAGGCTAGGCTTAGGGAATTGCCGAAGTCCTGAATTTCGGATTGCCGAACCGAAGTGCCGAATTTTGGAAGTGCCGAACCGAACCACATTTTTTGCCCATGCACATCCTTAGTTAGGGGGCTGTAGTGGAGCATAGAGGGATGTGTTGGGTGGTAGGGGATTATAGTGGAGGGATGGGTCTTCAATGAGATGAAATGACATTCACAGACACATACACTGGCATACACACACACACAGATACAAACATGAACATACACAGGCACACACATACAATGGCACACACAGATACACATACACACACACTTACAATACACACACTGACACACATACCTTTACATACATACATTGTCACAAACACACAAACATACACACATCCAGACATAAACACACTGGCACATGCACAAAGACACATACACATACCTACACACACACACACACACACACACACACTGGCACACACATACACTGGCACACACTCACAAATACACACACACAGTTTACATACTGGTACAGTTTACACACAGATACACACACTCACAACTACACATACACACACACACACAGATACACACACACACACACACACTGGCACACACAGATACACATACACACACTGGCACACACAAATACACATACCTACACAGATACACACACATACCTACACAGATACACACATACACATACTGGCACACAAATACAGACACACAAATACAGACACACATACATACACATTGACATAGACACACTGACACACACACACATACCTAAACATACACATTGACACACAAATTGCAGTTGACATATTATTAACCACCCCCTATTTCCATACCTTTTGCTGCAGGGAGGTGGATTCCTGGGGCTGGCTGATGGGATGGGAGTCTGCCTGTAGAGCTCTTTCTCTTCCCTCCTCCTCTCTCGGAGTGTCTTCAGTCCTCCCAGCCCGTGCGGTCAGTAAGCTGGGAGGAAGTAACAGATAGTCACTTCCTCCCAGCACTCTCTGCTCGGGAAGGACTCGGTCTCTGGGAAATTTAAAGGGGCCTGGTGGTAGGTATTTCTGCCTATAGGAGCTGCTCTATTTTCTCAGAGAGGGGTAGGGGGCAATTGCCCCGTTGCCCCCGGACCCACCACTGAGTCAAGGTCAAACCAAAATTTAAACAGAAACTCAGGAATGTACTAACAAGACTACTAGGAAAGGGAGGTTATAGTACTAGAGTCAATGGTTTTTATAACATCAATTAATAGCATCAATATTGCTTTGTGAAAAGGTTATATATGTTCTAGCTGTGCACATCAGTGAATGCACCATTACAATGATGCTGATGGAGAATAGTATAAATAGCCCCTTGCCAAGCAGTCAAGTGATCAACATAGGACGGGTTGGCTCATGACTGGTGGTAATGCCTGGTTGGTCAAGGACTTTGATTAAATCAATGGATAAAAGGCACTTTTGACACTATTGAAAAAATATTTCACTGCCTCTTGTTTCATAACCTGCAGTACCCAGACAGTGATTGGAAGGATGCACTTTAGAAACATTAGACATGTCTGAAATGTGCGTTTAAAAATTAAATCTCAACTAGAACAGCTACCATTGGAATTAAATAATGGGTGGACCTGGAGCACCCCATCTTCTCATGTGATTTCCCATCCTTCTACATATGGCTCCCAAAACCAGCCAGACCCCCCACTCCCCCAACCACTCTAGCCATTACTTCCTCCATTAAAATATGTGACAAAGTTGCAACTAAATACAGTCTAATCTCTGACTCCTCACCACTCACAGCTATTCTGCATATTCCCACCAGGCATGATTCCTTAGGATTTCTCACATTTCAAATATGATGACCTCATTAGATTTTACCATTTCTTCCATGGTACACAAATAATACCCTTTGCGGACCTGCCGCAGACCACTCCCCTAACCTCATTCGATCACTTACGGTACCTACAAATCTGCAGTTTCTTAGAGGCCCCCTCCACAAACCAAAAGGGACAACTGATCTCACTATCTTTAAAAAATATGTGTATGTCCAAAAAGGCCAGATCTCCACAATTTACGCACTACTCACCTCTCTTTCCTACGTGTCAGCTTGAGAGAGGGATCTGGGCCCCGGGAAGACCCATCAGATTGGGAAGATATTTTGGAGGCTATGGCCTCCATATCTATATGTGTAAATCACAAAGAATAAGCTACATCTAAAGTATTCATACAGTTAGGTCCAGAAATATTTGGACACTAACACAATTGTCATAATTTTGGCTCTGTATACCACCACAATGAATTTGAAATGAAACCACCAAGATGCAATTGAAGTGCAGATTTGCAACTTTAATTCAAATAGTGGAGCAAACATATGATACGAAACATTTAGGAATTGCAACCATTTTCATACACGGTCCCATTATTTCAAAGGCTTGAATGTAATCGGATAAATTAACACAATCATGAATACAATTTCCATTTTAATACTTTTTCATGAATCCTTTGCAACACCAAACACTTGGTCTCCTCCTTTGTGATGCTTTGCCAGGCCTTTACTGCAACTGTCTTCAGTTGTTGTTTGTTTGTGGGTCTTTCTGCCTTACATTTTGTCTGCAGCAAATGAAAAGCATACTCGATCGGTTTGAGGTCAAGTGATTAACTCAGCCATTGTAGAATATTCCACTTATTTGTCTTAAAAAACTCCTGGGTTGTTTCTGGTCACTGTCCATCTGTAAACTTTCAACTGAGTTGGCTGTATCTGACAATATGTCTCTATACACTTCAGAATTCATCCGGCTGCACATCATCAATAAACACTAATGACACAGTGCCATTGGGAGCCATGCATGCCCATGCCATCACACTGCCTCCAACGTGTTTTACAGATGATGTGTTATACTTAGTATCATGAGCAGTTTCAAGCTTTCTTCATACATTTTTCTTCCCATCATTCTGATACAGGTTGATCTTAGTTTCACCTGTCCAAAGAATGCTGTTTTAGAATAAGGCTGGCTTTTTAAAGATGTTTTTGGCAAAGTCTAGTCAGGCCTTTCTATTATTGAGACTTATGAATGATTTGCAGCTTGTGGTGAACCCTCTGTATTTTCTCTTGTAAAGTCAGGACCCCAGCCAGTTCTTCCACGTTTGCGGCGGCTTTCGGGTCCCGCGCATCGCTCACAGCACCTTCACCCTCCTCCTCACTTCTCGCGTAGGTTTCCAGTCCTTTGTGCCGCTCTACCCTCTCCTCGTGGCTGCATTAAGATCTGCAGGCAGTATTTCTGATGCTGCATGCTCGCGTGCAGCATATTTAAATAGGCATCCGACTCGGTCACCTGACTCGGCGCACAATAATGATGTCACACCTCATAGTGGAAGGACTAAATACCTTCCATATGTTGTAATCAATTCTGATTGGAAGTTAGCCAATCAGAATTGCCCTAAGCATTTATAAACTTACCTCTCATATGTCCTTGCCCTGTTGTGGTCTTTATTAGCCCAACAGTGTGTTATACTGTGTCTGGATTTTTGGGTTACCAAACTTTGGCTTGTCTTACGTTTACTCTGTCTTCTCTGATCCTTGACCTCGGCTTGACTCTTAGTATTCCGTCTCTCTGTTATTCTTGACCTCGGCTTGTACTGTGACTATTCTATCTCTTTGCATAGCTCGGCCATTCTAAGGACCGGTATTGCAATTCTGTGTATCTGTGACCTGTCTGTGTGTTTAGGTTACCCTGACAACTGTGACATTCTTTTCATGGTAAACTTGGATAATGATATGGAAGCAAAACAATAAAAGAAGCATAGGTTGCACCAAATACCAAATAAAATAAAGAATCCAACTGATTATAGTCCACAACTTTCTCATGTCTAATGCTCTTGTTTCCAGTTGGATGGGGCTAGGTCCACAGGTAAATACAAAGAAAAAACAGAGAAAAACCAATGGTGCAGATTGATATAAATAGAGTGACAACAAATAGTGTGCACTTTGTGAATGCTCACTCACATTCTTTAGAGACATAACCAGCTCTGAGTTTTGATAGCATGCAACGAGATATGTCCAACAACAAATGGGTGCTTCTTGTGATTGGCAACCCAAAAGAAAAATAGCAAAAATAGCAAACAATAGTGTAGTACTGTGGATATGCACATAAGTGTAATAGATAGAAATAGCACAAGCATTTGGTGGTATAATACCCACCAAGTGGATATTCTTAGATTCTGGATTCCTTAATTGTGACAATACGTGGAACAAAAAGAAAACAAAATCGTGCTCTCTGTATAACAGTGAATAATACAAGAGAGTGGTATCTTACTCACACTTAATTGAGAAATTGGATCTGCTCAGGGTAGTCAGTTTTGGTGGTACGAACCCCACTGAGGATTAGGTGAGTCTCAGCTGCAAATGTATGTCTTTATAAAGTACCATGAGCTTGAAATACTTTGACATCTTGGAGTGTTCTAACAAAACTTTTCGGATGCTCTTTGATCCTCTCTGAGCTTAATGCTTATCTCTATCTACACATAGTCCATATACAATTTGGACTATGATATGCCTACCTCCTGGAGAGTGTTCATCACTTGGCTGGAATTTGTGAATGTTTTTTATTTACCATGAAAAGGATTATATGATATTCCACCACTGTTGTTTTCCATGGATGTCTGGCCTTTTTGTATTGCACCAGTGCATTTTTTTTCTCAGAATATACCACATTGTTGATTTGGCCATTCCTAATATTCCTGCTGTCTGATGGATTTTTTTTGCAGCCTGCAAAATATACTGCGCAAACTCACTTTGTGTGTCAAAAAGGCAGAAAAAATGCTTATTACCACTTGGTACAAGCTAGCAGAAAAATGATCCCACGCTAAGATCCAAAATAGGCCTTTTGAAATACCCTGGGATGTCTTCTTTCAGAAATGGTATGGCTTTATGGAGTATTTGGATTATATAGCCTGGTAAAATACTATAAAATGGGACATGGGCACAGTGTAAAAATTTTAAGTTTGAAAAGAACTGGAATGGCTGTGTCCCAAATGTGCCCCTCCGATGTCCACATATACCAGGCAAAGGTACATACAGGGGTATTTCTGTACTCAGTCGACATAGCTGAGCAACATATGAAGTATTATACAGTCGTAGCACATATACGATTTGCAAAATATACTGTGCAAACTCACTTTGTGTGTCAAAAAGGCAAAAAAACGCTTATTACCACTACACTTGATACAGCTAGCGGAAAAATTATCCCACGCTAAGGTTCAAAATATGCCTTTTGAAATACCCTGGGATGTGTTCTTTAAGAAATGGTATGCCTTTATGGTGTAGTTGTAATATGTAGCCTGCTCAAGTGCTTCAAAGTGGGACACGGACGCATCAAAACCCTCCATGAAAATTCACATTTAAAAACCTTAACTTGTCACGTCTCTTTTACAGCACTGTAACTTCACAAAATAGTATCTAGGTCATACATTGGGCATATTGTTTTACTCAGAAGACTTAGCTGAGCATAATTTGGGGGGTTTGAACTTTGTGGCACATATGAAATGTACAAAATGCCCAGCAAAAATGTAATCCGTATGTAAAAATGCCCCAAATTATTTTTTACCACATACTTTGGCATAAATTGGTGAACAAATGGGGGCATGTTAAGGCACAATATGCACCATATGAGATACCCTGGAGTGTCTACTTTTACAAATGGTAGGCCTTTGTGGGGGTTTTTTGAACAGTCAAACTACTATAATACCCCAAATTGAAGTAGAGTCCCATTAAATCCGCCTCTCAAAATTCTGCTGTAAATGTTGAAACGGACAGGTCTCCTATATGGCACTGTAGCTTCACGAAATAGTGCCAAAGACATACAATGGGGGTATAGTTGTACTCAGCAGAAGTAACTGAACACAAAATAAAACTTTGTACAGGAATAGCACACACCAACTTTACAAAATACATATGAGAAGTTCTTTGTTATAAGTTTGTGTGCCAAAAACCCCCAAAAACTAAATTTTACTCCAATATTTAGCAGAGATTGGCGGTGAAATGGCTATGTAGAAAGTGTCAAAAAAAACCTTAGGACAATAGCCTGTGATGTCTACTTTATATAAATATATACTTTTGTGTGCCAATTTTGTTTTCTTTTATGGCTATTAAGCTTACAAGACAAACATACCGAATTCTAAAATCGCTCCACATTAAAAGTTTATTTTACTCCTTGTGCTTTGTGACCTGTAACTACCAAAAAAAACTTAAAATCCCAGACACATTATATATTCCGCGAATCAGAACAACTAAATGAATTTATTTTTAATTATTTTCTTTAACCTGCACTAATTAGGCACACATTATTATTGCAAAAACTGTTTTTCTTTTTTTTTGCATTTTTCTGTATTTTTTTAATAATAAATAAGCATTTATATATATATGTTACATCAAATTAAAGCCCTTTCTGTCCTTTAAAAAAACAGTATATGTGTCGGTGCAATAAACGAGATGGATGCAAATTGCAGTTGAACGCATACAGCATTAAAATGCAAAAATTGCTTGTGTCATTAAGCGTAAGACAAGCTTCTGAAGCTGTGTCCTTAAGGGGTTAATCTGATCTTCACAGTCTATTTAACAAAGATCAGGTCACATTTTACATTTAAGTATTAGTAGATGTTAGGTCCATAGACTTTTTTCCATCCTATATCTTCTAAAGCAAATCTGTAAGGCTCTAAGATAGAGACAAGCCATTCCAGATTTCAAAGACAAGTTCATTTTTCCAAGACATCTCTACAAAAACACAGGCTTTTCTACGTACCAGAAAGTATATTCTTAAAATATACGCTCTTAGCAGCAAATAAATTGTAGACCTGGGCAGCTTCACTTTCAACTCAATGTTTCTATTCCTGTATCTATGTGTTTATACAGACACCTTTAAAATCCCCACTGTGGGCAAATCTTCTCCTTTGTTTTATGCATTATTAAGATTATAAACCTTTATTATTTTACTACTAGGGCTTTGAAGTTCTGCTGTATGTTACCAAACTGTCCGAAGTCAGAAAACCAAACATAAAATGTAATAAAAATTGTACTTAAAGCAGGCAAATGTCCATGTATACAGAAAGGATTTGCTAGTGCCAGGAATTTCTAGTAGCATCATCCATTTTGTTAACGTTTTTCAAATTTATCTTGCGTTACTAACCCTCAGAGTACTATGCCTATTGTAAATATTTAAACCTGACTGTTGACATAAAGATAATTCTGACAAATTGAGTTAGAATTTTAGCTGAGGATTCCTAAACACGGTTAGCATAGAGGAGCATTAAGGCCTACACCAAAATCTAGGGATGCCAAATTTTGTTTAGTCTAGAATTCATGGCTGGTCTTCAAATTAATTTGAATTTTAACCCTTTCAATGCGTGAAGGGACAGTAGGTTTATTTAAGTGTTGAATCTTAATATGTGTAGACAATATTCTTAAGACATAATTAACTCTTGGAGTGCTGTGGGATGAATCTAGGGCAGAACCTTGCCCCTGTAATTAATTTGGAGTCCATTGGGTTAATGCACATTTTAAAGGGATTCTGTGATGACCGCATACACAATTCCAGATTTGGAGGCAGGGTGGTGGAACAGAAATTTGTGCCTCAAGTGGCAGATTCAAGATGGTGGTAGAGGCACAAAAAATGTATGTACATAATTTATCTGCCCCTCTGTACAACTGGATTTTGGGTGTTAAAAACATTCGTTGTTCTGTATGTAGTACTCTATGCAAGTCATCTGGCTAGCACAAGGTAAAGATGCGATTATTAGCAGATTAAAACAGGACTCTGTCATGTTCCACATGATGGCGTCCATTTAAACAAATTACTTAATATGTTGTATGCATGCGTTTTGACCTTCTGGATTTGTTTCAGTTTATTAATCATGAAGCAATCTATTAAGGCTGTGTATTTAAGGAAATTAGCATTGTTTGTTTTTTAAAGCTATCTTACATTTTCCCCTAAGACTGTTCAGATTTTTAGAAAACAGTATAGCTGTTTATTTTACTTGTCTTGAATGTATCACTTTACCCACAGCATCAGATGTTTTTATTGTAAATAATGACCGCAATCATTTTGAAAACATTGCATTCTAATCCATTCTGGTAACAAAGCCACGTGCAATCAGATAATTGTTGTTATGAATAAACATTTGAACGTAAAATGCCCTAGATTTAATTATGTTAAAATCCTTAATTATTAGATTAAATATTCTGATATACAAAGTAGCATACAAAAAAAATATCTACTCTATTATAAGCACAAAAAATAATATAACCACAAGATTTTTTCTGTTCAGCTTTTGTATGTGATTCAAGTTTTCTACGGCAGTACTTGTGTTGAATTTAATTGTACCAAACATTAATTTTTACAAATGAGTTGGCAAATGTATCATTACAGAACAGTGCAATGTTATTCTGTGATACAGCTGTACTTTAAGCTGATGAAAAGCTTTTGTGCCAGGGATCTGTACTTTTGATTTGTCTTTCTGTTTGGAGGGACTGTCATCATCTGGAGTATGTCTTCTAAAGTCAGTATGGTCAGGGCTTAATTTGCCATTAGGTACAGTAAGCACATGCCTGACCTGTAGGGGGTCCCTGTTTACAGCATTTACTATGTGCATCTTTGGAGTCTTGGCCAGTGGGCCAGTGTCAACTTCCTATGCTTGATGGCAGAGCTACAGGAACAGTTATAGACAGTGTAAACTTAGCGCTACCCAACTCTTCCAGTATCTGTGTGAGAGGTTGGACAGGAAATAGAAGGGATCCTTTCCTATCTGCCCACTAACAGCCTCTCATACAGGGAATAACTGGCAGGAGGAGGGATGTACTCTGTATAACTGCTCCAGTAGCTCTATTATCGTTTCAGGAGCATGAGTACTTTGCAAATAGAAACATAGAAACAGAATGTGACGGCAGAACCATTCGGTACATCTAGTCTGCCAAATTTTCTAAATACTTTCATTAGTCCCTGGCCTTATCTTACGTCTAGGATAGAGGGTGCCCAAGAATTCTGTGCCTATAGGCACCACCAGGGCTGCCATCAGAAATATTGGGGCCCCTGACACAGCTCAAGGTCTGGGCCCCCCGGTGCCTGCACCTGAGTCCCCTCCCCCCCCCCCGCGTCCGCCCACAGGGATGCAGTGTCTGCAGGGCCGGTGCAAGGATTTTTGCCGCTCTAGGCAAAAGTAAAGTTTGCCGCCCCCCATGTGACATCACAATGCCCCACCCATATGATCTGCCATGTTAACTAACACAGTGCTGCAGTGCCGCCATGTTTACAATAAAAGGCCTGCAGGGACAGGCTATAGACACCAGAACCACTACATTAAGCTGCAGTGGTTCTGGGGACTATAGTGTCCCTTTAATGTGAGGTAAATTAGAGATTAGTGCCACAAATAATATACTAAATTGCCTACTTACAACCGGATGATGATGGGCTCTAGCTGCCGTCTGGCTCCACTGGTCTGGTGTAGAACAGGCTCTCTGGAGGCGGTTTGTAACTGTGGTCACAAAAATCAATGTTCTGGGAGAACGGGAAGCAGCTCCATTTTTTTGAGGGCCCTTTACACAGCTCAAGGTCTGGGTCCCAGGGTCCACCTTCAGGTTCCACCAATGAGTTTGTTCACAGGGGTGTGTGTGTGTGGGGGGGATGTCCTGATGTGTGTAAGGAATGCATTGTGTGAATCTGTGTTTGTATGTGTAAGGGCTGCAAGGTGAGTTTGTGTATGTATGGGATGCAGTGTGTGCGTTTGTAAGGGATGCACTGAGTGTGTGTAAGGGGTGCATTGTGTTTTGCTGTG
>OW240916.1:263020352-263198512 GCA_933207985.1 Pelobates cultripes | reverse complement strand
CACACACACACAGTCAGACACAAACACACGCACACACAGTCAGACACACAGTCAGACACAAACACACACAGTCAGACACATACACACACAGTCAGACACATACACAAACACACACACAGTCAGACACATACACAGACACAAACAGTCAGACACAAACACACACACAGTCAGACACACACAGTCAGACACAAACACACACACACACACAGTCACATACACACAGTCAGACACATACACAAACAAAAACACAGTCAGACACAAACACACACACACACACAGTGAGACACATACACAGACAAATACACACACACTCACAAACACACACACAGTCAGACACAAACACACACACATTAACTTTTTTTTTAATTTAAATCCCCCCCCAACCTCCTTACCTTTGGGAGTGCTGGGGGGGGGGTCTCTCTCCCTGGTGGTCCAGTGGCTGCAGGGCGGGCGGCGCTGGGCAGGCGGCTGGCGAGGGAGCTCTTCCCCTGAGCGCTCTGCTCAGCTCCCTCGCGCGTCGGCTGCAGAGTGAGGCTGGGAGCCGGAATATGACGTCATCTTCCGGCTCCCAGCCTCACTTTGCGGTGCGCGAGGGAGCTGAGCAGAGCGCTCAGGGGAAGAGCTCCCTCGCCAGCCGCCTGCCCAGCGCCGCCCGCCCTGCAGCCACTCGGGATGTCAGTTAGCCGCAAGGCTAACAAGGCATTTGCCCTGGGCATTTGGGGGGCGGCGTTTTTTGCCGCCCCCTGAAAAATGCCGCCCAAGGCAAATGCCTTGTTTGCCTCGCGGCTAATACGTCCCTGGTCCTGATGCCTCGGATCTTCACATTTGTTCTGTGCCTTGTGTCTTCCAGTGCAGCAAATCGTTGGTCGTATGTTTTATTCTGCACAGATCCTCAATTTTATAACATGACAGGAGGCTTCGTATTTGCATAAACTTTCTTTACTAGCTCCATAGCAGCAAAGAAAAAATCATTAAAGAAAGAACCAATCAGAGTAGAACAGAGGATATATAAGTCCCAGCGTAGCCAATCATTTCCTCTTTCTTTGCTGCTCCATCACAAGTCAGGTCAGAGTACTGATTTCTTTAAGATTCCTGTCAGGTTTCTTTAAGATGTTTTGACTGTATGTTTTGGCTTAACTGTACTTTATCTTATTGTTTTATTTACCTATATGCTGTAGTGGATTGGGGGCCAGGGGGAACCTGAGTGGGACTACCCTTTCCTGTCAGGGGAGCTGTGCTCCCTTTGGGGCAGGGTACTGGGCTGAGGCTCTCCTCTCCCTGCTCGTACGGACTGTTTGTCCGACTACCTCCCACCCCCCCTTCCCCCCCCCTCCCTTCCTTTTCACCTATTCCAGGGTGGCTACGCTCGCCACCCCCCCCTTTTTTCTCTGCTGTCTCGCTCTGCTCGCGCTCTAGTAGAGCGAACAGGCGAGACCCTCGTCTCTCAGGGCGCCGGGCTTTCGCGGCCCGATCCGTTCGCGCCGTCAGCTTCAAAGGCGCGAACGGGCGGACCGTTACTGCTCGCGCCCCCCTCCCAAGCCGTTCGCGGGGTTTTGCCGCGAACGCATTTAATTTGCGAATGGACAGTTTCCCGAATTACTCAAGGGAATTCAGTCCGTTCGCGGGTTTTCTTATGCGCACAGCGTTCGGCGGTTTCAGCCAGGCGAACGGCCGTTCGCGGCTAATCTGCCGAACGCTGGAAGGGCTCCATTTTCGCGGGCTTTGTGCCTGATAGTCTCGCGAGACCCGTGCGGCCATTTTGTGGGTTACCGGTTTCGTGGAGTGTAACACCTATCAAGAGAAGGCTCTAGCTCTATCAAGCTTATTACTAATTCTGCTGTGGTGGAATTCGTTTGGGACCTACACAGGCTGGTGTCATTGCCCCTGGGGAGTGGGACTGCCAGTAGGGTTTAGCCCAATATCCTGGCTAGGGGTGAGCCCCC
This sequence comes from Pelobates cultripes, assembly GCA_933207985.1. Classification (NCBI taxonomy): domain Eukaryota; kingdom Metazoa; phylum Chordata; class Amphibia; order Anura; family Pelobatidae; genus Pelobates; species Pelobates cultripes. The sequence continues at coordinate 263,196,569 of OW240916.1, read as the reverse complement.
ATTGAGTGCTGCATAGCGGGAACTGTTGAAGCAGTTCCCTGTGAACCTGGGTGAGCCCCAGCGACTCGGAGTCCAGTACCACGCCACTGCGCGTTTTTTACCTTGAGTCCCTCCCGTACGGTCCCTCACCTCTCGTAGCTATACCTGTGCCTGTTAGTGCCCACGCCATGGAGGACACAATTAATACCAGTGACCTTCAAGCAATGATCAACGCGGCGGTAGCTGCGTCTTTGGAAAAAGCGTTAGCAAAAGCGGCTCCTGCCCCCGCTGAATCTCATGCGCTGTCTAACAAGCCACACCAGGCTCACGAAGACTCAGATGAGTCGGATGACTCCACTAGAGAAAAGAAGCGCCCGGCGAAACGCCACTGGAAGGGCGAAGCTTCCAAGCGAGCCGCCTTCAAAGGCAAGGCCCCTATGAAGCGCGATAAACGCACTAATCAGATACCTCCCGTGTACGCTGGGGAGGCCTCCTCGGATGAGGAGCAGGACGTGCCCCACTCTCTCTCCATTCTGGATGAGTGGCAGGCTGAGACCTCCGACTCTGACGAAGGCGATTGGGGCCCCAACGCCTATGTCACCGAGACATTTCTGGGTGAGCCCCAGCAACAAGGAGATGCGGAACCCCCCGCCACGGCCACGCCGGAGCAGGAGGTATTCCTGGATTCCACGGGCCAGAGAATGTTTGATCCTAGGAAGATCCGCCACCCCCGCTCGGGTGAGTGGGCCCCTCCTGATCATCTCATCCGCTTCATGCATTTTTGGATCAGAAAACCTTTGGAAAAACATATCCGTAAGAGGATGCGGGCAGAGTGCCCGAGACCTACCCTGCCCGATAAGGTGGCCTATACGCCGGAATTTGATCAGCTTATGCTGACCTTTATGGAACAAGGGGGCCGCGACCCACGGAGGGGGATTGAGAAGAGTTTTAAGGGAGCTCAGGATAAACTCCTAGACACAATGGGCCCGTTGGCCCGAGTTATGTACCTGGCGGACGAAGCATACGCCAGAGCGGACTCCTTCACGGCAGACATGGTACGAGAATGGGCACATAATATCCGAGAGTGGGCCCAGAGGGGCTTTTGTTTCCTCGGTAATACAAATGCGGCCCTCTCTACGGAGCGGCGCCGGGCAGCACTTTTTCGTATCGACCCCAAATTAGCTGACCTCGGGGTCAAAGAATTGGGCCCACAGGCACAGGGCAAGCTCTTTGGTGAAGCTTTTATGAAGGAACTGAATAAGCACGTAAACGTCTTTACCTCCTTGAATAGAGCCCGCACGTCCATGCGTAAGGTCTTCCGAGGTTCCTCCGCAAAGGGTGTTTTTTCAAGGGCTGGTCGGCAGCGGGGCCGTGCCGCCAGCCGGTTCTGGCCTTCAGGCCCCCGTATGGGCTTCCAGCACCAATTCTTCCCTCAACAAGGCTACCAGGGCAACGGAGCCAAACAACCATTCCCCTATTACCAAAGGGGTTCTGACAGAGGACGGGGCGGTCGAGGACGAGGCCGTGCACGCTTCCCTACAGGTAAGAGACCACCTTTGTTTGGTACCTCATATAACTATGATTGCAGGCCGTGTTTCCCTGTTTTCCCAGAATTGGGCGCAACTGTCCACGGACGCTTGGGTGCTACAGACCGTCCAAGGATATCGAATAGAACTCCGATCACAGCCCATTCAAAGATTTCCCCCTTATCCTTTACGCCTTTCGGCTGCGGACAATCGCCTCATAAACGGGGAACTCCGCGAGCTTCGCATAAAGGGCTCTATCGAACCGGCGCACACAAGGGGAGGATTCTTCAGCAACATGTTCCTCGTCTGCAAGAAGACCGGGGACTTCCGGCCAGTGATCAATTTGAGAGGACTAAACACGTTTGTGACCTACCGCCATTTCAAAATGGAGGGCATCCATTTACTGCGGGATCTCCTCCAAGAAAGGGATTGGTTTACGCGGCTAGACCTCAAGGACGCTTATCTGACAATTCCAATCCACATGGACAGCCGTCCATTTCTCCGCTTCCTCTGGAATGGCACGCCATGGCAGTTCACGTGCCTTCCGTTCGGACTGAGCTCGGCACCGTGGTGCTTCACAAAAATGCTCAAACCGGTGGTATCCCACCTCCGAACACACGGGATCAGATGCATAATTTATCTGGACGACATTCTCCTGTTCTGCAGAACAAGGGAACTGGCCATCCGGCACACTATGTATACAGTACAACTGTTAGAATCCTTGGGCTTCGTGGTCAACAAGGCCAAATCCGCAATGGTGCCTGCCCAACGAATCCAATTCCTGGGCTTCGAGATCGACTCCAGGTCTTGCACCCTACATCTCCCCTCAGCCAAAGTGACGGCTATCAAGAAGGAGATCCGCAGGGTTCTCAAATTGGATTCCATTCCGCTCCGTCAACTGGCACGGATTGTGGGACTCTTATCATCTTCAATACAAGCCATATTTACGGGACCCCTTCACTACCGAGCGATGCAACGGCTGAAGGCCAGCCTCCTCCGCCAAAATCCCACATACAACCAACCAGTCCCGCTGTCGGAAGAAGTATACCAAGAACTCCAGTGGTGGCTCCACTGCATGCAGGCCTGGAATGGTCGGGCCATCTTCGGCAGTCAACCGGACTTCGTCCTAGAGTCGGACGCGAGTCGCCTAGGATGGGGCGCCACGGACGGAGAAACGTCCACAGGGGGCACGTGGACACCACAGGAATTATCGATGCATATCAATTGCCTCGAACTCCTAGCGGGTTCCTTTGCTATCCGCAGCCTCACAAAAGGGCAGTCCAATTGCTGTATACTGTTGAGAATGGACAATGTATCCGCGGTACGATACATCAACCGCTTGGGGGGCACCCGGTCGAGAACCCTGGTGCATCTGACGAAGGAAATCTTCGACTACTGCCTCCCGCGCAATATCACACTACGGGCAGAATTGCGGATTGGTATTCCCGTCATTGGAGGGATGCCAGCGACTGGCAACTGGACCCGCGGATATTCGCACACCTACAAGACCAGAAGGGACCCTTTCGACTGGACCTCTTTGCCTCACGAAACAACCGGCAGGTCCCACAATTCTACAGCTGGCTACCGGACCCGGATTGCTTAGCGGTAGATGCCTTCACTCAGCACTGGCCACATCAAGGGGCATATGCCTTTCCCCCTTTCGCCATGATTGCCAGAGTTCTCAATCACCTTCGCAGATGGAGGGTCCGACTGACCCTGCTGATGCCACTTTGGCCGAGTCAGCCCTGGTTCCCGGACCTTCTCGAATTGTCTTATCAGGACCCGATCCTCCTACCGAACAACGACATGTTACTCAGGGACCCGACGGGGAACGCACATCCGATGGTGTCAGACGGCCGTCTGACCTTAGTGGCCTGGACTCTTTCAGGGGAACCTGGCGTACCGACGAATTATCGTCAACGGCTAAAGACCTCCTTTGGGATTCCTGGGCCCCGAGAACACGGAGAAGCTATCTATCCACATGGAGAGCTTGGACCAGTTGGTGCGTGGGACGGGACTTGGATCCCTTTACAGCCCCTGTTTCCGATATCATGAATTTTCTCTCAACCCTATTCGAGGACGGGAAGTCGTACCGCACCATAAATGTCACGAGATCAGCTATCTCGGCAGCGCACGTGCCATTTCAAGGAAGGGCAGTTGGACAGGATCCGCTAATATGCCGCCTGCTATGGGGCATCAAACTAAGGAGACCGCCAGCACCTAAATATCAACATCTCTGGGACGTGGAAATAGTCCTTCGTTTTCTCAGGGACTGGCCTCCCAACGAACAGCTGTCATTGAAACAACTGACGGCGAAGTTCACCTTCCTGTTGTGCATGGTGTCCTTCCGGAGAGTGGCTGACGTTCGGACTTTCGATAAGGACGCTTTCTCCATTGGACCCGAAGGAGTCACGTTTCACATATCTCAGCGTAACAAATCCAATACAACATCAGTGTTCTATCCGTTTTTCAATTCGGATCCCCAGCTATGCGTGGTCCGGACCCTCCGAGCCTACGTGTCGGCAACGGAAGGCTTACGCTCACCGTCCGCACGACAACTCTTGGTATCATATGTGACTCCACACGGCCCGGTCTCGGTCATCACATTGGCCAGATGGGTCAGGTGGATTCTGGCTCTAGCTGGGGTGGATGCCTCATTTGGCGCACACTCCGTTCGAGGGGCAGCGGCATCATCGGCATTTTTAGCAGGCGCCTCTCTGGCGGATATCCTACACACGGCAGATTGGTCCCGGGAATCTACCTTTCGGACCTTCTATTTTCGCCCGTCATCCAATGCCGCTTTCGCTCTTCTACCTAAGCGTTAAAACTGCAAATACGAAGCCTCCTGTCATGTTATAAAATTGAAGATTATGCTAGCGCAGTGTACTAATAATCTTAATTTTAATAATGACAGGAGGCGAGTATTTCCCACCCTTTCTTTCTCATAGAAGTTCCCGCCCAGATGGAGGTAAGTAGTTGGTGGGAGTAGTTTGGTTGTATATCGGGACTTACTTACTTGAATTAGCTTGTTATGCTGTTATATTTATTATAAGCTATTAGACTAGTTGGTATGGTGAATTTTAAGATGTCTTATTGACTAGTTGATTCGTTACAGATAATTGGTTTTTCTTTGGTCAGTCCCGTATCATTGATACTACTCTCCCTCTCTTTTCAGTTTGACAAACCACAAGGATGATGGGAAGGCTGAAGAGGCCATTGTTATGACCATGTTGGATTTCATTATGACGGTTGGAATAAAGTTACTAAGGACTTATTACTACGTTTGGATCTTGTGATGTCGCAGTAGTCAAGAGGAAATGATTGGCTACGCTGGGACTTATATATCCTCTGTTCTACTCTGATTGGTTCTTTCTTTAATGATTTTTTCTTTGCTGCTATGGAGCTAGTAAAGAAAGTTTATGCAAATACTCGCCTCCTGTCATTATTAAAATTAAGATTATTAGTACACTGCGCTAGCATAATCTTCAATTCTGCTGTAGAGAAGCAATTTGTTGGGCTTGCTCTCGAGCAGTATTTTCCAGGAATCCCATCCTGTTGGATAGGCCTCTAATGTCCTCGTGGATCTTTGTTGTGTCCGCCAGTATAGTGTTCTAGAGTAGGTACGTTGTGGTTTTGGGGACCCAAATGGAGTGAAAATAACTCCAAATGTCTGCTTGGCTCAGTTTCTTGGCTATGTCCCCCAGAATTCTTTTACATTTTGATAGACAAAAACAATGTTGACAGACACAAGAGTTGAAAAGTGCATGATGTTACTTGGTTTGTTTCAGAGTGTGGTGGCAAAATAGAAAGATTAGAGGGCAAGGTGAAGTTTGAGAAGGGATCATGTACTTAGAATTAATGAGTTAACATGATACAGAGATAGGCTTCCTATAGGGAGGTCTAATGCACGCGCGCCGTGCAGCCGGTGGCAGGAGAGAGTCCGAGGGACATCGACACTGGACCCAGGTAAGTGACTGCAGGGGTTATTAAACCGTTCAGTGCTGCGGGAGGGGGCCTTGACAGAAGGGGAAGCTACAGTGCCAGGAAAACTAGTTTGTTTTCCTGGCACTCTAGTTTCCCTTTAAAAAAAAAGAAAAAACATAAGTTAATTGGCAAAGTCAAGACAAGGTGCTGCAGCAACTAAAGAAAGCTAATGTAAACAAAGCGCCAGGGCCTGACGGTGTTCATCCACAAGTACTTAAGGAACTAAGTGTGGAAATAAGTGAACTTATTCTTTTCTTTCAGGAAGTGTTCCGGATGATTGGAGGAAGGTGGTTGTGGTTGCTATATTCAAAAAGGGTTCCAAATCTTTGTGTGGAAATTATAGACCTGTGAGCTTAACTTCTGTGGCTGAGAAAGTATTTGAAAGGTTATTAAGGGACAATATTCAAGAATTCCTTGAGAAAAACAGTGCTGCAAGGGGACACTGAATTTTCCTCATAGAGATGCATTGATTCAATGCATCTCTATGAAGAAATGCTGATTGGCCAAAACAACATTTGGCCCCGCCCCCATCCTGCCTCCTTGCCGATTTTAGCCAATCCAATGCTTTCCCTGTGGGCAAGATATTAGTGAGGTTTTCAAACCCTGCACTGCACTGTGGTGGACATCAAACAGTGACTGTGATGCCAAGGTAATCAGAATTCTTTGGCAGTCACTATTATACTTTGTCACTAACAGTGGCGTCTCTAGGATTCATTTTTAGGGGGGGCACATGGAGGGCCAGGGACAAAAGTAGGGGGGGACATTTAAGCCCGCCCTCGCCGCAGTTTTACCCGCCCCTGACACATGTTAAGCCCCGCCCACATGTGTTGTTTTTTTTTATAATCCCTGGTGGAGGATTCATTATTTTCCACCAGGGAATTTTTAAAAAACAAACACATTACCCTTGATACAGTGCCATAGTTGCCAACATTTGAAAAATATTTCCAAGGACATTTTGCAGCACAGTTATCAGTTACTGTCTGGGTATAATATCCCTGGACAGGCAGTGCTCTCTGTATAATACAGGGTTGTGTGTATAAGAAATTGGGACAGTCAGTGCTCCCTGTATAGTGCTGCTCTTTGTATAATACAGGTCTGTTTGTGTATAATATCCCAAGACAGAGAGCAGCACTATACAGGGAGCACTGACTGTCCCAGGATATTATACAGGCACAGGCCTGTATTACAGGGGTCAAGTCCTGGGGAAAAAAGTGTGGGAACTCACCCAAGATTCCCGCCGTCCCCCCCTTTAAAAAAAAAAATTACACTCCTATGCATATAGTGCAGTGCAGGGTGTGTATAATGAATGTAGTGTGTTTGTAGTGAATGCAGATGTGTATAATGAATGCAGTGTGTTTTTAGTGAGTGCAGAGTGTGTACACTGAATGCAGTGTGTTTGTAGTGAATGCAGAGTGTGTATAGTGAGTGTAGTGAGTGCAGAATGTGCATAATAAATGCAGAGTGTGTATAGTGAATGCAGAGGGTGTATAGTGAATGTAGTGTGTTTGTAGTGAGTGAAGAGTGTGTATAATGAATGCAGGGTGTGCGTGTGCGCGCTGGATGACGTGTGTGTGAGTGCTGGATGATGTGTGTGTGTGTGCTGGATGATGTGTGTGCGAGTGCTGGATGATGTGTGTGTGTGTGCTGGATGATGTGTGTGTGTGTGTGCTGGATGATGTGTGTGTGTGTGTGCTGGATTATGTGTGTGTGAGTGCTGGATGATGTGTGTGAGTGCTGGATGATGTGTGTGTGAGTGCTGGATGATGTGTGTGTGTGCTGGATGATTGTGTGTGAGTGCTGGATGATGGGTGTTTGTGTGAGTGCTGGATGATGGGTGTTTGTGTGAGTGCTGGATGATGGGTGTTTGTGTGAGTGCTGGATGATGTGTGTGTGAGTGCTGGATGATGGGTGTGTGAGTGCTGGATGATGGGTGTGTGAGTGCTGGATGATGGGTGTTTGTGTGAGTGCTGGATGATGGGTGTGTGAGTGATGGATGATGTGTGTGTGCTGGATGATGGGTGTGTGAGTGATGGATGATGGGTGTGTGTGTGCTGGATGATGGGTGTGTGTGTGCTGGATGATGGGTGTGTGTGTGTGCTGGATGATGGGTGTGTGTGTGCGCTGGATGATGGGTGTGTGAGTGCTGGATGATGTGTGTGGGGGGGGGAGCATTTTTTTTAACTTTATGTGTCTATATTTTTTTTTATTTTATTCCCCCCTCCCTGCTTCTTACCTTGTCAGGGAGGGGGGAGATCGCCTGGTGGTCCGGTGGTATGCTGGAGGGAACCAGCCGCTGCACACAGGAGCCATCACACGCTGTGTTCCCTCTCCAGCTCTAACTCTCGCGAGACTCGCCTGTGCGGAGCGTTGCCATGGTAACAGCCGCGGGTCTCGCGAGAGTTATAGCTGGAGAAGGAACACAGCATGTGACGGACCCTCAGTGCAGGGACCAGGGCCGGTCCTGCAGGACAGGTAACGGGAACGGCGTTCCTGCTTTGGAAAAAGTGCAGGAACGCCGTTCCCATGCGTTCCTGCAGGACTCGAGCCCTGCTGTATTATATAGAGAGCAGCACTATACAGGAAGCACTGACTATCCCGGGATATTATATACACACAGATCTGTATTATACAGATAGCTGAGCATATACCCCATGTCCCAATCTCTAGACTACTAGTACCTGTCAACAGCAGCTCCCAGACACGTGTAACAGGGCTTAAGTGTGCGGCAGCTCACACAGATGATTCAGCGGTAAAGTGCACTTGCTGGCAGAGCCAAACTGGGAATCCCTGGGAATCCAAAGCAGCCCTGGAAAAAAATGTATGCCATTCCTACAAGTCAATATATATATATAGTACAGTAAGCACACAAACTCACTGACATGCGCAAATAGGCTTACTGACAGACAAAACTCACACACAAGCTTACTACAGACAAACTCACTTGTATAAACAGAAGGCTCACTACAAAGAAGTTTAAGGACACACACAAGCTCACTAAAGACAAGCTCACTGACACACACATGCTCACTAAATAGAAGCTCACGGACACACACAAGCAGTACCATTTTAACAGAGTTAAGGGTCCCCGGGCAAAGCAATGCACTGGGGCCATTCCTACACAACAACTCACAGTTAATTATTGATAGACTGCTGAGTCCATACACACACAGACTGCTGAGTCCATACACACACACAGACTGCTGAGTCCATACACACACACACACACACAGACTGCTGAGTCCATACACACACACAGACTGCTGAGTAAATACACACACACAGACTGCTGAGTAAATACACACTCACAGACTGCTGATTCCATGCACACACAAACACACACACACACAGACTGCTGAGTCCATACACACACACACACACACACACACACTGCTGAGTCCATACACACACACACACACACACACACACAGACTGCTGAGTCCATACACACACACACAGACTGCTGAGTCCATACACACACAAACACACAGACTGCTGAGTCCATACACACTCACAAACTGCTATGTCCATAAACTCACAGGCTGCTGAGTCCATACACACACAGACTGCTGAGTCCATACACACACACACACAGACTACTGAGTCATACACACACACACACACACACAGAGACTGCTATGTCCATAAACACACAGACTGCTGAGTTCATACACACACAGACACAGACTGCTGAGTCCACACACACACACACACACACACACAGACTGCTGAGTCCATACACACACACACACACACACAGACTGCTGAGTCCATACACACACACATACACAGACTGCTATGTCCATAAACAGACAGACTGTGAGTTCATACACACCCACAGACTGCTGAGTCCATACACACTCACAGACTGCTGAGTCCATACACACACACACACACACACACACACAGACTGTTGAGTCCATATACACACTCACAGACTGCTGAGTCCACACACACACACACACACACACACACACACACATACTGCTGAGTCCACACATACACACAGACTGCTGAGTCCATACACACACACACACACACACACACTGCTGAGTCCATACACACACACACACACTGCTGAGTCCATACACACACAGACAGACACAGACTGCTGAGTCCATACACACACAGATAGACATAGACTGCTGAGTCCATACACACACACAGACTGCTGAGTCCATACACACACACACACACACACAGACGGCTGAGTCCATACACACACCGACTGCTATGTCCATACACACACACACACAGACTCTGATGAGTCCACACACACACAGACTGCTATGTCCATACACACACACACACACACACACACACCAAGCCTTCCTGTCAGGGCCGGATTAACATAGGGGCTGATGGAGCTGCAGCTCCAGGCCCAGGCCCAGGCCCATGTAATAGGCCCATTGATTCAAAAAAAAAAAAAAAAAAAATTTTACACACACTACTGTTAGGGTTGCTAGGTATTTCTCATGTATTTCTTATGGTTGCCAGGTATTTCTCAGAAGTATTTATCAGGTATTTGAGGATGCCTAGCTGGTGTTTGTGTGGAGAGAGGCAGGGATAAGAAGTTACAGCATCTGCCTCTCTCTACTCACTGATCCGCGGGGGAGCAGCTCTGCACAGAGAGTCCAGACAGCAGCTACGAGCCTGCGAGACTTGGGGACTGAGACATTGGGACACTGGGAGACATAGGGACACTGGGGAACATGGGGACCCTGAGACACTAGGGACACAGTGGCTCCATGTCTCCCAGTGGCCCCTAGTCTCTCAGTGTCCCCATGTCTCCCAGCCAGTGTCCCCATGTCTCCCAGTGTCCCTGATGTCTCTCAGTGTCCCCAGGTCTCTGTGTCCCCATGTGTCTCTCAGTGTCCCTAGTCTCTCAGTGTCCCCATGTCTCTCCATGTCCCGCCATGTCCCCATGTCTCTCCCAGTGTCTCATTGTCCCCATGTCTCCCAGTGTCCCAATGTCTCTAAGTGTCCCCTAGTGTCCTAGTGACATCGGGACACTGGGAGACATAGGGACACAGACTCTAAGGGACACTGGGAGACATGGGGATACAAATACTAGGGGACACTGGTGCGACATGGGGACACTGAGACACTAAGGGGCCACTGAGAGACATGAGGAGACTGGGCGACTTTGAGACCTGGGAGACAAGGGGCACTCCCAGTGTCCCTATGTCTTCCAGTCAGTGTCCCTAGTATCTCAGTATCCCCTTGTCTCCATGTCCCTGGTGTCTCTCAGTGTCCACAGTGTGCCAGTGTCTCAGTGTTTCCTAGTCTCCCAAAGTCCCCTAGTCTCCCAGTGTCTGTGTCCCAATGTCCCCTAGTGTCCCCATGTCTCCTAGTGTCACCTAGTATAAAAAAAAATAAATCAGGCACTCACTGTGATAGATTTAAGTCTGGTGAGCAACCAACAGAGAGAAGCGGTTATATTTCTACTCCTGTCTCTATTCTGCCTGTGAATACCTTATGAGTTAATAATTACTCAATCATTTCTAGTTCACAGAGAGATTTTTCACTTATTTTTTAATTCTTCAAGTTTATTCAAGACAGGCATTAGATAAGAGCAGTAGATAGGTGCTGCAATCTGAAACAAGTTACCAACCCCATACAACTGAGGGTTAAAGCAACTGTAGCTAATTAGTATCCTCTTTATGCTCTCTCCGTTTTGCAACAATATTGCAACACTGTGATCATACAGAAGCCCTAACCTGACAGCTATCTGGCTCAGTTTCTTCACTCAGACTGTCTCCTATATTGAATTGCAATAACCAAAATTAGGAGAAGAGAGATTGCAACAATTTGTAATTACAAACATCCTTCTACTAGTTCTATATTATGATATTGTAGAATCAATGACATCAGCCATCTGCTCCCTGTATCCTGGACACCTACTCAGTGTGATATAAGAAAATCCAACTCCTGATAGAGACCTCACTCAATAAAGTCAGAGATTAGGACAATTGGACGACTTTATATTCTTTATCTATTTCTGCATATATCATCTATTTTTCTGAGTAGGTAGAGGCATAGCCAGTGGCTTTGGATTTGCTATATGACTATTAATATAAGTGGTGTGCAGCGTTCTGTCAAAGAGCATACATTTCCTCATCTTGTGTTCCTTTCCAGCTAACACCGACATTCAGAGTCTTTTAGCTCTGGAAATAGGTAGTTATTATTACGCTGTGATATATTTAAGCAGATTTATTGGACACCGCAATGTTTCAACCTGTAACCAGGTCTTTATCAAGTCTCCAGTGTGCCTTATGTATCACAGTGTCCCCTGTGTATCAGAGTGTCTCAGTGCCCCATGTCTCCCAGTATCCCTGGTGTGTTTCAGTGTCCTTAGTGTCTCAGTGTCCCCTAGTCTCCCAGTGTCCCCATATCTCACAGCGCCCCCAAGTGTCTCAGTTTCCCCTAGTATAAAAGAAAAAAATCTCAGGCACTTACTGTGATAGATTTAAGCAGGTTTATTGGACACCACAACATTTTGACCTGTACCCAGGTCTTTATCAAGTCTCCAGTGTTCCCTATATATCAGTGTCCCCTATGTATCACAGTGTCTCAGTGCCCCATGTCTCCCAGTGTCCTCTCATGTCTCAAAGTTACCCAGTGTCCCCATGTCTCCCAGTTTCCCCAAGAGTCTCAGTGTCCCCAGGTCTCTCAGTGTCCCAATGTCTCTCAATGTCCCCTAGTGTCCTAGTGACATAGGGACACTGGGAGACATGGGGACACAGACACTAAGGGACTGGGAGACATGGGGACACAGACATGCCCCTTTTTTGTGTATGTTCCCCCCTTTTCGGCAGTTCTGGTTATGTGATTTGTGTCAGTGGCCCACCCTTTTGCCCCGTCCATAGACTTCCTGCTTTACTGGACAATGCTGTTAGGGGGTATGGGTTTACTTGAAAGATGAAAGCGTGGGTATGTGTTTTCTCATAGCTGCATCCTATGAGTTTCCCTCCAGCACCATCTCCATCAGATACATGACGCTTAGGAGGTAGGACTGTTTTAGTATTTCTGGTCAATAAAATTTTGTAACTAGGCCCATCATAATTGTCAGCACCAGGCCCACTGGGCTCTTAATCTGGCCCTGCTTCCTGTCACTGGAGGCTGTTGCTGGGGGTCAGACAGCCATCTTCTGCAGCAGCAAGGTCTGCTGCTTTACGGCGGGGTCGGGGCTTGTGTGCGGGAGGCGGGGCTTGGATTGGGGGCGGGGCCTGTGCCGGGGAGCCTATCAGTGCTCTCTCCGGCCCCAGCATCTCTGCACAAACAGCACCCAGCGCTCCAGCTCCTCTGGCCAGACTGTCCTGCATTCCCTTGGGCTGTCACACACTGTTACAGTCTGAGGGAATATAAATTAAGCACATGGCCAGCAAGTTTCTTGCATGATGTAGGGGGGGCTATGGCCCCCTCTGGCCCCCCTAGCGACGCCACTGGTCACAAAGACAATCTATACACAACATATCATTAATGTGGTTAAAAAAAGATAAATTTTCTGGTTGTAAAAGTATTTGCCCCGTTTAGTCACCTTAGCAGCAATTTGTGAGTCTTTTGGGGTAAATCTCCTCAGGCTTTGCACATTTAGATCTCAAAATGTTTAAACATTGTTATCGGCAAAATTGGATAGGTAATTGTGTTGATCAGCATAAAAGTGTGGTGCATGGCTTCGAAGTTGTAGGGTGTGCGGTCTTTTACCGCTGCCACTACTGCGTTTCTGTCTCTACCGCTAATAAAGCTGACCACCAGGTCCCGAGAGGTTTCCCTTTGGAGCCTTGGATGACTTAGGTATGCGAAAGAATCCCTCCAGACCCACTGCCTTACCCTGTCTTAGGGGCAGCAATGCGGCATATAGACGTCCTGATCAGTGGTGTATCCTGGTTTTGTGCTGCCCTAGGCAGGACAAAACTCAGGCGCCCCCCTCCCCCCCCCGCCACCCCCACCCAACCCCCTTCCCCGCCCCACCTTCTAAATACACACACACACACACAGTCAGACACAAACACACACACACACAGTCAGACACACAGTCAGACACAAACACACACAGTCAGACACATACACACACAGTCAGACACATACACAAACACACACACAGTCAGACACATACACAGACACAAACAGTCAGACACAAACACACACACAGTCAGACACACACAGTCAGACACACACAGTCAGACACAAACACACACACACACACACACAGTCACATACGCACAGTCAGACACATACACAAACAAAAAACACAGTCAGACACAAACACACGCACACACAGTCAGACACACAGTCAGACACATACACAAACACACACACAGTCAGACACATACACACACAGTCAGACACATACACAAACACACACACAGTCAGACACATACACAGACACAAACAGTCAGACACAAACACACACACAGTCAGACACACACAGTCAGACACACACAGTCAGACACAAACACACACACACACACAGTCACATACACACAGTCAGACACATACACAAACAAAAACACAGTCAGACACAACACACACACACACACACAGTGAGACACATACACAGACAAATACACACACACTCACAAACACACACACAGTCAGACACAAACACACACACATTAACTTTTTTTTAAATTTAAATCCCCCCCCAACCTCCTTACCTTTGGGAGTGCTGGGGGGGGGCGGTCTCTCTCCCTGGTGGTCCAGTGGCTGCAGGGCGGGCAGCGCTGGGCAGGCGGCTGGCGAGGGAGCTCTTCCCCTGAGCACTCTGCTCAGCTCCCTCGCCCGTCGGCTGCAGAGTGAGGCTGGGAGCCGGAATATGACGTCATCTTCCGGCTCCCAGCCTCACTTTGCGGTGCGCGAGGGAGCTGAGCAGAGCGCTCAGGGGAAGAGCTCCCTCGCCAGCCGCCTGCCCAGCGCCGCCCGCCCTGCAGCCACTCGGGATGTCAGTTAGCCGCAAGGCTAACAAGGCATTTTCCCTGGGCATTTGGGGGGCGGCGTTTTTTGCCGCCCCCTGAAAAATGCCGCCCAAGGCAAATGCCTTGTTTGCCTCGCGGCTAATACGTCCCTGGTCCTGATGCCTCGGATCTTCACATTTGTTCTGTGCCTTGTGTCTTCCAGTGCAGCAAATCGTTGGTCGTATGTTTTATTCTGCACAGATCCTCAATTTTATAACATGACAGGAGGCTTCGTATTTGCATAAACTTTCTTTACTAGCTCCATAGCAGCAAAGAAAAAATCATTAAAGAAAGAACCAATCAGAGTAGAACAGAGGATATATAAGTCCCAGCGTAGCCAATCATTTCCTCTTTCTTTGCTGCTCCATCACAAGTCAGGTCAGAGTACTGATTTCTTTAAGATTCCTGTCAGGTTTCTTTAAGATGTTTTGACTGTATGTTTTGGCTTAACTGTACTTTATCTTATTGTTTTATTTACCTATATGCTGTAGTGGATTGGGGGCCAGGGGGAACCTGAGTGGGACTACCCTTTCCTGTCAGGGGAGCTGTGCTCCCTTTGGGGCAGGGTACTGGGCTGAGGCTCTCCTCTCCCTGCTCGTACGGACTGTTTGTCCGACTACCTCCCACCCCCCCTTCCCCCCCCCTCCCTTCCTTTTCACCTATTCCAGGGTGGCTACGCTCGCCACCCCCCCCTTTTTTCTCTGCTGTCTCGCTCTGCTCGCGCTCTAGTAGAGCGAACAGGCGAGACCCTCGTCTCTCAGGGCGCCGGGCTTTCGCGGCCCGATCCGTTCGCGCCGTCAGCTTCAAAGGCGCGAACGGGCGGACCGTTACTGCTCGCGCCCCCCTCCCAAGCCGTTCGCGGGGTTTTGCCGCGAACGCATTTAATTTGCGAACGGACAGTTTCCCGAATTACTCAAGGGAATTCAGTCCGTTCGCGGGTTTTCTTATGCGCACAGCGTTCGGCGGTTTCAGCCAGGCGAACGGCCGTTCGCGGCTAATCTGCCGAACGCTGGAAGGGCTCCATTTTCGCGGGCTTTGTGCCTGATAGTCTCGCGAGACCCGTGCGGCCATTTTGTGGGTTACCGGTTTCGTGGAGTGTAACACCTATCAAGAGAAGGCTCTAGCTCTATCAAGCTTATTACTAATTCTGCTGTGGTGGAATTCGTTTGGGACCTACACAGGTTGGTGTCATTGCCCCTGGGGAGTGGGACTGCCAGTAGGGTTTAGCCCAATATCCTGGCTAGGGGTGAGCCCCCATTGAGTGCTGCATAGCGGGAACTGTTGAAGCAGTTCCCTGTGAACCTGGGTGAGCCCCAGCGACTCGGAGTCCAGTACCACGCCACTGCGCGTTTTTTACCTTGAGTCCCTCCCGTACGGTCCCTCACCTCTCGTAGCTATACCTGTGCCTGTTAGTGCCCACGCCATGGAGGACACAATTAATACCAGTGACCTTCAAGCAATGATCAACGCGGCGGTAGCTGCGTCTTTGGAAAAAGCGTTAGCAAAAGCGGCTCCTGCCCCCGCTGAATCTCATGCGCTGTCTAACAAGCCACACCGGGCTCACGAAGACTCAGATGAGTCGGATGACTCCACTAGAGAAAAGAAGCGCCCGGCGAAACGCCACTGGAAGGGCGAAGCTTCCAAGCGAGCCGCCTTCAAAGGCAAGGCCCCTATGAAGCGCGATAAACGCACTAATCAGATACCTCCCGTGTACGCTGGGGAGGCCTCCTCGGATGAGGAGCAGGACGTGCCCCACTCTCTCTCCATTCTGGATGAGTGGCAGGCTGAGACCTCCGACTCTGACGAAGGCGATTGGGGCCCCAACGCCTATGTCACCGAGACATTTCTGGGTGAGCCCCAGCAACAAGGAGATGCGGAACCCCCCGCCACGGCCACGCCGGAGCAGGAGGTATTCCTGGATTCCACGGGCCAGAGAATGTTTGATCCTAGGAAGATCCGCCACCCCCGCTCGGGTGAGTGGGCCCCTCCTGATCATCTCATCCGCTTCATGCATTTTTGGATCAGAAAACCTTTGGAAAAACATATCCGTAAGAGGATGCGGGCAGAGTGCCCGAGACCTACCCTGCCCGATAAGGTGGCCTATACGCCGGAATTTGATCAGCTTATGCTGACCTTTATGGAACAAGGGGGCCGCGACCCACGGAGGGGGATTGAGAAGAGTTTTAAGGGAGCTCAGGATAAACTCCTAGACACAATGGGCCCGTTGGCCCGAGTTATGTACCTGGCGGACGAAGCATACGCCAGAGCGGACTCCTTCACGGCAGACATGGTACGAGAATGGGCACATAATATCCGAGAGTGGGCCCAGAGGGGCTTTTGTTTCCTCGGTAATACAAATGCGGCCCTCTCTACGGAGCGGCGCCGGGCAGCACTTTTTCGTATCGACCCCAAATTAGCTGACCTCGGGGTCAAAGAATTGGGCCCACAGGCACAGGGCAAGCTCTTTGGTGAAGCTTTTATGAAGGAACTGAATAAGCACGTAAACGTCTTTACCTCCTTGAATAGAGCCCGCACGTCCATGCGTAAGGTCTTCCGAGGTTCCTCCGCAAAGGGTGTTTTTTCAAGGGCTGGTCGGCAGCGGGGCCGTGCCGCCAGCCGGTTCTGGCCTTCAGGCCCCCGTATGGGCTTCCAGCACCAATTCTTCCCTCAACAAGGCTACCAGGGCAACGGAGCCAAACAACCATTCCCCTATTACCAAAGGGGTTCTGACAGAGGACGGGGCGGTCGAGGACGAGGCCGTGCACGCTTCCCTACAGGTAAGAGACCACCTTTGTTTGGTACCTCATATAACTATGATTGCAGGCCGTGTTTCCCTGTTTTCCCAGAATTGGGCGCAACTGTCCACGGACGCTTGGGTGCTACAGACCGTCCAAGGATATCGAATAGAACTCCGATCACAGCCCATTCAAAGATTTCCCCCTTATCCTTTACGCCTTTCGGCTGCGGACAATCGCCTCATAAACGGGGAACTCCGCGAGCTTCGCATAAAGGGCGCTATCGAACCGGCGCACACAAGGGGAGGATTCTTCAGCAACATGTTCCTCGTCTGCAAGAAGACCGGGGACTTCCGGCCAGTGATCAATTTGAGAGGACTAAACACGTTTGTGACCTACCGCCATTTCAAAATGGAGGGCATCCATTTACTGCGGGATCTCCTCCAAGAAAGGGATTGGTTTACGCGGCTAGACCTCAAGGACGCTTATCTGACAATTCCAATCCACATGGACAGCCGTCCATTTCTCCGCTTCCTCTGGAATGGCACGCCATGGCAGTTCACGTGCCTTCCGTTCGGACTGAGCTCGGCACCGTGGTGCTTCACAAAAATGCTCAAACCGGTGGTATCCCACCTCCGAACACGGGATCAGATGCATAATTTATCTGGACGACATTCTCCTGTTCTGCAGAACAAGGGAACTGGCCATCCGGCACACTATGTATACAGTACAACTGTTAGAATCCTTGGGCTTCGTGGTCAACAAGGCCAAATCCGCAATGGTGCCTGCCCAACGAATCCAATTCCTGGGCTTCGAGATCGACTCCAGGTCTTGCACCCTACATCTCCCCTCAGCCAAAGTGACGGCTATCAAGAAGGAAATCCGCAGGGTTCTCAAATTGGATTCCATTCCGCTCCGTCAACTGGCACGGATTGTGGGACTCTTATCATCTTCAATACAAGCCATATTTACGGGACCCCTTCACTACCGAGCGATGCAACGGCTGAAGGCCAGCCTCCTCCGCCAAAATCCCACATACAACCAACCAGTCCCGCTGTCGGAAGAAGTATACCAAGAACTCCAGTGGTGGCTCCACTGCATGCAGGCCTGGAATGGTCGGGCCATCTTCGGCAGTCAACCGGACTTCATCCTAGAGTCGGACGCGAGTCGCCTAGGATGGGGCGCCACGGACGGAGAAACGTCCACAGGGGGCACGTGGACACCACAGGAATTATCGATGCATATCAATTGCCTCGAACTCCTAGCGGGTTCCTTTGCTATCCGCAGCCTCACAAAAGGGCAGTCCAATTGCTGTATACTGTTGAGAATGGACAATGTATCCGCGGTACGATACATCAACCGCTTGGGGGGCACCCGGTCGAGAACCCTGGTGCATCTGACGAAGGAAATCTTCGACTACTGCCTCCCGCGCAATATCACACTACGGGCAGAATTGCGGATTGGTATTCCCGTCATTGGAGGGATGCCAGCGACTGGCAACTGGACCCGCGGATATTCGCACACCTACAAGACCAGAAGGGACCCTTTCGACTGGACCTCTTTGCCTCACGAAACAACTGGCAGGTCCCACAATTCTACAGCTGGCTACCGGACCCGGATTGCTTAGCGGTAGATGCCTTCACTCAGCACTGGCCACATCAAGGGGCATATGCCTTTCCCCCTTTCGCCATGATTGCCAGAGTTCTCAATCACCTTCGCAGATGGAGGGTCCGACTGACCCTGCTGATGCCACTTTGGCCGAGTCAGCCCTGGTTCCCGGACCTTCTCGAATTGTCTTATCAGGACCCGATCCTCCTACCGAACAACGACATGTTACTCAGGGACCCGACGGGGAACGCACATCCGATGGTGTCAGACGGCCGTCTGACCTTAGTGGCCTGGACTCTTTCAGGGGAACCTGGCGTACCGACGAATTATCGTCAACGGCTAAAGACCTCCTTTGGGATTCCTGGGCCCCGAGAACACGGAGAAGCTATCTATCCACATGGAGAGCTTGGACCAGTTGGTGCGTGGGACGGGACTTGGATCCCTTTACAGCCCCTGTTTCCGATATCATGAATTTTCTCTCAACCCTATTCGAGGACGGGAAGTCGTACCGCACCATAAATGTCACGAGATCAGCTATCTCGGCAGCGCACGTGCCATTTCAAGGAAGGGCAGTTGGACAGGATCCGCTAATATGCCGCCTGCTATGGGGCATCAAACTAAGGAGACCGCCAGCACCTAAATATCAACATCTCTGGGACGTGGAAATAGTCCTTCGTTTTCTCAGGGACTGGCCTCCCAACGAACAGCTGTCATTGAAACAACTGACGGCGAAGTTCACCTTCCTGTTGTGCATGGTGTCCTTCCGGAGAGTGGCTGACGTTCGGACTTTCGATAAGGACGCTTTCTCCATTGGACCCGAAGGAGTCACGTTTCACATATCTCAGCGTAACAAATCCAATACAACATCAGTGTTCTATCCGTTTTTCAATTCGGATCCCCAGCTATGCGTGGTCCGGACCCTCCGAGCCTACGTGTCGGCAACGGAAGGCTTACGCTCACCGTCCGCACGACAACTTTTGGTATCATATGTGACTCCACACGGCCCGGTCTCGGTCATCACATTGGCCAGATGGGTCAGGTGGATTCTGGCTCTAGCTGGGGTGGATGCCTCATTTGGCGCACACTCCGTTCGAGGGGCAGCGGCATCATCGGCATTTTTAGCAGGCGCCTCTCTGGCGGATATCCTACACACGGCAGATTGGTCCCGGGAATCTACCTTTCGGACCTTCTATTTTCGCCCGTCATCCAATGCCGCTTTCGCTCTTCTACCTAAGCGTTAAAACTGCAAATACGAAGCCTCCTGTCATGTTATAAAATTGAAGATTATGCTAGCGCAGTGTACTAATAATCTTAATTTTAATAATGACAGGAGGCGAGTATTTCCCACCCTTTCTTTCTCATAGAAGTTCCCGCCCAGATGGAGGTAAGTAGTTGGTGGGAGTAGTTTGGTTGTATATCGGGACTTACTTACTTGAATTAGCTTGTTATGCTGTTATATTTATTATAAGCTATTAGACTAGTTGGTATGGTGAATTTTAAGATGTCTTATTGACTAGTTGATTCGTTACAGATAATTGGTTTTTCTTTGGTCAGTCCCGTATCATTGATACTACTCTCCCTCTCTTTTCAGTTTGACAAACCACAAGGATGATGGGAAGGCTGAAGAGGCCATTGTTATGACCATGTTGGATTTCATTATGACGGTTGGAATAAAGTTACTAAGGACTTATTACTACGTTTGGATCTTGTGATGTCGCAGTAGTCAAGAGGAAATGATTGGCTACGCTGGGACTTATATATCCTCTGTTCTACTCTGATTGGTTCTTTCTTTAATGATTTTTTCTTTGCTGCTATGGAGCTAGTAAAGAAAGTTTATGCAAATACTCGCCTCCTGTCATTATTAAAATTAAGATTATTAGTACACTGCGCTAGCATAATCTTCAATTCTGCTGTAGAGAAGCAATTTGTTGGGCTTGCTCTCGAGCAGTATTTTCCAGGAATCCCATCCTGTTGGATAGGCCTCTAATGTCCTCGTGGATCTTTGTTGTGTCCGCCAGTATAGTGTTCTAGAGTAGGTACGTTGTGGTTTTGGGGACCCAAATGGAGTGAAAATAACTCCAAATGTCTGCTTGGCTCAGTTTCTTGGCTATGTCCCCCAGAATTCTTTTACATTTTGATAGACAAAAACAATGTTGACAGACACAAGAGTTGAAAAGTGCATGATGTTACTTGGTTTGTTTCAGAGTGTGGTGGCAAAATAGAAAGATTAGAGGGCAAGGTGAAGTTTGAGAAGGGATCATGTACTTAGAATTAATGAGTTAACATGATACAGAGATAGGCTTCCTATAGGGAGGTCTAATGCACGCGCGCCGTGCAGCCGGTGGCAGGAGAGAGTCCGAGGGACATCGACACTGGACCCAGGTAAGTGACTGCAGGGGTTATTAAACCGTTCAGTGCTGCGGGAGGGGGCCTTGACAGAAGGGGAAGCTACAGTGCCAGGAAAACTAGTTTGTTTTCCTGGCACTCTAGTTTCCCTTTAAAAAAAAAGAAAAAACATAAGTTAATTGGCAAAGTCAAGACAAGGTGCTGCAGCAACTAAAGAAAGCTAATGTAAACAAAGCGCCAGGGCCTGACGGTGTTCATCCACAAGTACTTAAGGAACTAAGTGTGGAAATAAGTGAACTTATTCTTTTCTTTCAGGAAGTGTTCCGGATGATTGGAGGAAGGTGGTTGTGGTTGCTATATTCAAAAAGGGTTCCAAATCTTTGTGTGGAAATTATAGACCTGTGAGCTTAACTTCTGTGGCTGAGAAAGTATTTGAAAGGTTATTAAGGGACAATATTCAAGAATTCCTTGAGAAAAACAGTGCTGCAAGGGGACACTGAATTTTCCTCATAGAGATGCATTGATTCAATGCATCTCTATGAAGAAATGCTGATTGGCCAAAACAACATTTGGCCCCGCCCCCATCCTGCCTCCTTGCCGATTTTAGCCAATCCAATGCTTTCCCTGTGGGCAAGATATTAGTGAGGTTTTCAAACCCTGCACTGCACTGTGGTGGACATCAAACAGTGACTGTGATGCCAAGGTAATCAGAATTCTTTGGCAGTCACTATTATACTTTGTCACTAACAGTGGCGTCTCTAGGATTCATTTTTAGGGGGGGCACATGGAGGGCCAGGGACAAAAGTAGGGGGGGACATTTAAGCCCGCCCTCGCCGCAGTTTTACCCGCCCCTGACACATGTTAAGCCCCGCCCACATGTGTTGTTTTTTTTTATAATCCCTGGTGGAGGATTCATTATTTTCCACCAGGGAATTTTTAAAAAACAAACACATTACCCTTGATACAGTGCCATAGTTGCCAACATTTGAAAAATATTTCCAAGGACATTTTGCAGCACAGTTATCAGTTACTGTCTGGGTATAATATCCCTGGACAGGCAGTGCTCTCTGTATAATACAGGGTTGTGTGTATAAGAAATTGGGACAGTCAGTGCTCCCTGTATAGTGCTGCTCTTTGTATAATACAGGTCTGTTTGTGTATAATATCCCAAGACAGAGAGCAGCACTATACAGGGAGCACTGACTGTCCCAGGATATTATACAGGCACAGGCCTGTATTACAGGGGTCAAGTCCTGGGGAAAAAAGTGTGGGAACTCACCCAAGATTCCCGCCGTCCCCCCTTTAAAAAAAAAAAAAAATTACACTCCTATGCATATAGTGCAGTGCAGGGTGTGTATAATGAATGTAGTGTGTTTGTAGTGAATGCAGATTGTGTATAATGAATGCAGTGTGTTTTTAGTGAGTGCAGAGTGTGTACACTGAATGCAGTGTGTTTGTAGTGAATGCAGAGTGTGTATAGTGAATGTAGTGAGTGCAGAATGTGCATAATAAATGCAGAGTGTGTATAGTGAATGCAGAGGGTGTATAGTGAATGTAGTGTGTTTGTAGTGAGTGAAGAGTGTGTATAATGAATGCAGTGTGTGCGTGTGCTGGATGATGTGTGTGCGCTGGATGACGTGTGTGTGCTCACTGGATGATGATGTGTGTGTGAGTGCTGGATGATGATGTGTGTGTGAGTGCTGGATGGATGATGTGTGTGTGTGTGCTGGATGATGTGTGTGTGTGCTGGATGATGTGTGTGTGTGCTGGATGATGTGTGTGTGTGCTGGATGTGTGTGTGAGTGCTGGATGATGGTGTGTGTGAGTGCTGGATGATGTGTGTGTGAGTGCTGGATGATGGGTGTTTGTGTGAGTGCTGGATGATGGGTGTTTGTGTGAGTGCTGGATGATGGGTGTGTGTGCTGGATGATGGTGTGTGTGAGTGCTGGATGATGTGTGTGGAGTGCTGGATGTGTGTGTGGATGATGTGTGAGTGCTGGATGATGTGTGTGTGAGTGCTGGATGATGTGGGTGTGTGAGTGCTGGATGATGGGTGTGTGAGTGCTGGATGATGGGTGTTTGTGTGAGTGCTGGATGATGGGTGTTTGTGTGAGTGCTGGATGATGGGTGTGTGAGTGCTGGATGATGGGTGTGTGGGTGCTGGATGATGTGTGTGGGGGGGGGGAGCATTTTTTTTAACTTTATGTGTCTATATTTTTTTATTTTATCCCCCCCTCCCTGCTTCTTACCTTGTCAGGGAGGGGGGAGATCGCCCGGTGGTATGCTGGAGGGAACCAGCCGCTGCACACAGGAGCCATCACACGCTGTGTTCCCTCTCCAGCTCTAACTCTCGCGAGACTCGCCTGTGCGGAGCGTTGCCATGGTAACAGCCGCGGGTCTCGCGAGAGTTATAGCTGGAGAAGGAACACAGCATGTGACGGACCCTCAGTGCAGGGACCAGGGCCGGTCCTGCAGGACAGGTAACGGGAACGGCGTTCCTGCTTTGGAAAAAGTGCAGGAACGCCGTTCCCATGCGTTCCTGCAGGACTCGAGCCCTGCTGTATTATATAGAGAGCAGCACTATACAGGAAGCACTGACTATCCCGGGATATTATATACACACAGATCTGTATTATACAGATAGCTGAGCATATACCCCATGTCCCAATCTCTAGACTACTAGTACCTGTCAACAGCAGCTCCCAGACACGTGTAACAGGGCTTAAGTGTGCGGCAGCTCACACAGATGATTCAGCGGTAAAGTGCACTTGCTGGCAGAGCCAAACTGGGAATCCCTGGGAATCCAAAGCAGCCCTGGAAAAAAATGTATGCCATTCCTACAAGTCAATATATATATATAGTACAGTAAGCACACAAACTCACTGACATGCGCAAATAGGCTTACTGACAGACAAAACTCACACACAAGCTTACTACAGACAAACTCACTTGTATAAACAGAAGGCTCACTACAAAGAAGTTTAAGGACACACACAAGCTCACTAAAGACAAGCTCACTGACACACACATGCTCACTAAATAGAAGCTCACGGACACACACAAGCAGTACCATTTTAACAGAGTTAAGGGTCCCCGGGCAAAGCAATGCACTGGGGCCATTCCTACACAACAACTCACAGTTAATTATTGATAGACTGCTGAGTCCATACACACACAGACTGCTGAGTCCATACACACACACAGACTGCTGAGTCCATACACACACACACACACACAGACTGCTGAGTCCATACACACACACAGACTGCTGAGTAAATACACACACACAGACTGCTGAGTAAATACACACTCACAGACTGCTGATTCCATGCACACACAAACACACACACACACACACAGACTGCTGAGTCCATACACACACACACACACACACAGACTGCTGAGTCCACAACACACACACACACACACACACACACAGACTGCTGAGTCCATACACACACAGACTGCTGAGTCATACACACACACACACAGACTGCTGAGTCCATACACACTCACAAACTGCTATGTCCATAAACTCACAGGCTGCTGAGTCCATACACACACAGACTGCTGAGTCCATACACACACACACACAGACTACTGAGTCATACACACACACACACACACACACACACAGAGACTGCTATGTCCATAAACACACAGACTGCTGAGTTCATACACACACACAGACACAGACTGCTGAGTCCACACACACACACACACACACACACACAGACTGCTGAGTCCATACACACACACACACACACACACACACACAGACTG
The DNA here is from genome assembly GCA_933207985.1 of Pelobates cultripes. Lineage (NCBI taxonomy): Eukaryota > Metazoa > Chordata > Amphibia > Anura > Pelobatidae > Pelobates > Pelobates cultripes. The sequence goes on along the minus strand of OW240916.1, from coordinate 263,171,654 downwards.
CTGAGTCCATACACACACACACACACACACAGACACTATGTCCATAAACAGACAGACTGCTGAGTTCATACACACCCACAGACTGCTGAGTCCATACACACACTCACAGACTGCTGAGTCCCACACACACACACACACACACACACAGACTGTTGAGTCCATATACACACTCACAGACTGCTGAGTCCACACACACACACACACACACACACACACACACATACTGCTGAGTCCACACATACACACAGACTGCTGAGTCCATACACACACACACACACACACACACTGCTGAGTCCATACACACACACACACACTGCTGAGTCCATACACACACAGACAGACACAGACTGCTGAGTCCATACACACACAGATAGACATAGACTGCTGAGTCCATACACACACACAGACTGCTGAGTCCATACACACACACACACACACACACACAGACGGCTGAGTCCATACACACACCGACTGCTATGTCCATACACACACACACACAGACTCTGATGAGTCCACACACACACAGACTGCTATGTCCATACACACACACACACACACACACACCAAGCCTTCCTGTCAGGGCCGGATTAACATAGGGGCTGATGGAGCTGCAGCTCCAGGCCCAGGCCCAGGCCCATGTAATAGGCCCATTGATTCAAAAAAAAAAAAAAAAATTTTTACACACACTACTGTTAGGGTTGCTAGGTATTTCTCATGTATTTCTTATGGTTGCCAGGTATTTCTCAGAAGTATTTATCAGGTATTTGAGGATGCCTAGCTGGTGTTTGTGTGGAGAGAGGCAGGGATAAGAAGTTACAGCATCTGCCTCTCTCTACTCACTGATCCGCGGGGGAGCAGCTCTGCACAGAGAGTCCAGACAGCAGCTACGAGCCTGCGAGACTTGGGGACTGAGACATTGGGACACTGGGAGACATAGGGACACTGGGGAACATGGGGACCCTGAGACACTAGGGACACAGTGGCTCCATGTCTCCCAGTGGCCCCTAGTCTCTCAGTGTCCCCATGTCTCCCAGCCAGTGTCCCCATGTCTCCCAGTGTCCCTGATGTCTCTCAGTGTCCCCAGGTCTCTGTGTCCCCATGTGTCTCTCAGTGTCCCTAGTCTCTCAGTGTCCCCATGTCTCTCCATGTCCCGCCATGTCCCCATGTCTCTCCCAGTGTCTCATTGTCCCCATGTCTCCCAGTGTCCCAATGTCTCTAAGTGTCCCCTAGTGTCCTAGTGACATCGGGACACTGGGAGACATAGGGACACAGACTCTAAGGGACACTGGGAGACATGGGGATACAAATACTAGGGGACACTGGTGCGACATGGGGACACTGAGACACTAAGGGGCCACTGAGAGACATGAGGAGACTGGGCGACTTTGAGACCTGGGAGACAAGGGGCACTCCCAGTGTCCCTATGTCTTCCAGTCAGTGTCCCTAGTATCTCAGTATCCCCTTGTCTCCATGTCCCTGGTGTCTCTCAGTGTCCACAGTGTGCCAGTGTCTCAGTGTTTCCTAGTCTCCCAAAGTCCCCTAGTCTCCCAGTGTCTGTGTCCCAATGTCCCCTAGTGTCCCCATGTCTCCTAGTGTCACCTAGTATAAAAAAAAATAAATCTCAGGCACTCACTGTGATAGATTTAAATCTGGTGAGCAACCAACAGAGAGAAGCGGTTATATTTCTACTCCTGTCTCTATTCTGCCTGTGAATACCTTATGAGTTAATAATTACTCAATCATTTCTAGTTCACAGAGAGATTTTTCACTTATTTTTAATTCTTCAAGTTTATTCAAGACAGGCATTAGATAAGAGCAGTAGATAGGGGCTGCAATCTGAAACAAGTTACCAACCCCATACAACTGAGGGTTAAAGCAACTGTAGCTAATTAGTATCCTCTTTATGCTCTCTCCGTTTTGCAACAATATTGCAACACTGTGATCATACAGAAGCCCTAACCTGACAGCTATCTGGCTCAGTTTCTTCACTCAGACTGTCTCCTATATTGAATTGCAATAACCAAAATTAGGAGAAGAGAGATTGCAACAATTTGTAATTACAAACATCCTTCTACTAGTTCTATATTATGATATTGTAGAATCAATGACATCAGCCATCTGCTCCCTGTATCCTGGACACCTACTCAGTGTGATATAAGAAAATCCAACTCCTGATAGAGACCTCACTCAATAAAGTCAGAGATTAGGACAATTGGACGACTTTATATTCTTTATCTATTTCTGCATATATCATCTATTTTTCTGAGTAGGTAGAGGCATAGCCAGTGGCTTTGGATTTGCTATATGACTATTAATATAAGTGGTGTGCAGCGTTCTGTCAAAGAGCATACATTTCCTCATCTTGTGTTCCTTTCCAGCTAACACCGACATTCAGAGTCTTTTAGCTCTGGAAATAGGTAGTTATTATTACGCTGTGATATATTTAAGCAGATTTATTGGACACCGCAATGTTTCAACCTGTAACCAGGTCTTTATCAAGTCTCCAGTGTGCCTTATGTATCACAGTGTCCCCTGTGTATCAGAGTGTCTCAGTGCCCCATGTCTCCCAGTATCCCTGGTGTGTTTCAGTGTCATTAGTGTTTCAGTGTCCCCTAGTCTCCCAGTGTCCCCATATCTCACAGCGCCCCCAAGTGTCTCAGTTTCCCCTAGTATAAAAGAAAAAAATCTCAGGCACTTACTGTGATAGATTTAAGCAGGTTTATTGGACACCACAACATTTTGACCTGTACCCAGGTCTTTATCAAGTCTCCAGTGTTCCCTATATATCAGTGTCCCCTATGTATCACAGTGTCTCAGTGCCCCATGTCTCCCAGTGTCCTCTCATGTCTCAAAGTTACCCAGTGTCCCCATGTCTCCCAGTTTCCCCAAGAGTCTCAGTGTCCCCAGGTCTCTCAGTGTCCCAATGTCTCTCAATGTCCCCTAGTGTCCTAGTGACATAGGGACACTGGGAGACATGGGGACACAGACACTAAGGGACTGGGAGACATGGGGACACAGACATGCCCCTTTTTTGTGTATGTTCCCCCCTTTTCGGCAGTTCTGGTTATGTGATTTGTGTCAGTGGCCCACCCTTTTGCCCCGTCCATAGACTTCCTGCTTTACTGGACAATGCTGTTAGGGGGTATGGGTTTACTTGAAAGATGAAAGCGTGGGTATGTGTTTTCTCATAGCTGCATCCTATGAGTTTCCCTCCAGCACCATCTCCATCAGATACATGACGCTTAGGAGGTAGGACTGTTTTAGTATTTCTGGTCAATAAAATTTTGTAACTAGGCCCATCATAATTGTCAGCACCAGGCCCACTGGGCTCTTAATCTGGCCCTGCTTCCTGTCACTGGAGGCTGTTGCTGGGGGTCAGACAGCCATCTTCTGCAGCAGCAAGGTCTGCTGCTTTACGGCGGGGTCGGGGCTTGTGTGCGGGAGGCGGGGCTTGGATTGGGGGCGGGGCCTGTGCCGGGGAGCCTATCAGTGCTCTCTCCGGCCCCAGCATCTCTGCACAAACAGCACCCAGCGCTCCAGCTCCTCTGGCCAGACTGTCCTGCATTCCCTTGGGCTGTCACACACTGTTACAGTCTGAGGGAATATAAATTAAGCACATGGCCAGCAAGTTTCTTGCATGATGTAGGGGGGGCTATGGCCCCCTCTGGCCCCCCTAGCGACGCCACTGGTCACAAAGACAATCTATACACAACATATCATTAATGTGGTTAAAAAAAGATAAATTTTCTGGTTGTAAAAGTATTTGCCCCGTTTAGTCACCTTAGCAGCAATTTGTGAGTCTTTTGGGGTAAATCTCCTCAGGCTTTGCACATTTAGATCTCAAAATGTTTAAACATTGTTATCGGCAAAATTGGATAGGTAATTGTGTTGATCAGCAATTTCAACTATTTGTACAGACTGTCAATAGGTCTGGGCTCTGATCTAAAATATGTGAAAGTGTTAAGAGGGGTGAATACTTATGCAAGGCGCAGTATAAATATAGGACTATAAATACAACGGAAATCACAGCATTAATTTATCATTCATTATTTAAGTTAATAAACATGACAAAATGCTTTTATAAGTATATTAAAATCCATTTTCCTGCTAATATCACTTTAGAAGATTCCATTTGGTGTTAAATAAACATACATTGTGTATGTAAGTCAAAGTTTTACTGAGAGACCCAAGACATTACACAGGAGCACTGTTGCAAGTATTTAAAACATGGGAAGGTTTAAACTAAGTGCATATTCCACAGTAGTGCAGAACTGACAGTGGATGCATGGACATGTTTTCCTGAGAATGTGGTAGTGAAAAACATGATAAACACTGAAATAAAAGGCATTGGAATAATTGGGTGTAAAAACAAAGAGCAATTTACATGACAGAAACCATAAACACAAATGCTACAAGTGCCTCCAATGCAAAACAATGTCAACATAATATCGGATGTTGCATTTGTCATTGTGAATTGGCAATGATATTACATAAGTGAAGATTCAATTTTGTATCATCAACAAAAGCTGTAAAGAAATGGCACTGTAGAGCTTTTAGGAAATACATTACATTTAAGATGACTGCTGATTCCTTCCCCATTTAGTTTTACATTACTGTTACTATTTACTAATACAATATAATCCACTTGCTTATACAGAGGGGGTGCGGAATTTAGAATTCGTTAGAAGTAAAGAGCCAAGAACTAATGTGCCGTTTGTTCATTATATAAGATATAAGTCCCCAGATTTATTTATCCACAGAACTAAAAGACAAACAAATAAATGAACAAAAATGCCCATTAAATGTAATAAAATTGAATGTGCAATAAACAAAAAGAAAATAGTGATTTTTTTTTTATATTTGAGCGTATAATACACATATCCTTAGCCACTTTACTTCCTCAATAAAGCTTTAAAAATGTTTACTTACATGTAATTTGATGAATTAAATTTAGTCCATAAATCCTCACTCACCAGTAAAGGAAGTTTCGATGGGCTATATTATTCCTATAGTAACGGAGGGGGAAGGAAGGAATGGACGTGGCCATTCCATTATTAGCAGTACATTAGGCGTCCAGAGTTTGATAGATAGAAGATTGTTATAGCATATCTATGTACCTTTATCTTACAAATATGGTTTAAAGAGTTACTCCAATATATATGATCTAAGTATTTATAATTTAATTTTCAACTGTTTTAAACTGTTTTATTTTTTATTTCAGACAGCAGGGGGAGTACCTGTCATTACAGGCACTCCCCCTGCTGGCAATGCCTTGGACGGCTATGCTGTCCATGTGATCGCGAGGTCCTCGTGATCACATGGCCCAGGGGGGCCGAAGAGGGGGACTCCCTGGGCTCCCAGGTGAGTCTCCATACCGCGATCGCCGGCGTGGGATCGCCGTCGACGGGGTAAGTACATAAGATCGCAGGGTGTTCTATGCTGCCCTGCGGCTTTTAGAACCATCTAAATAAGGACGGCATAGAACGCCCTGCGGTCTTAAGGGGTTAAAAAAAATTGCTGTTTTCTGAAATGTTTATATGCTAGCTATGCATCCATTGCTTTAAATACATCTTATGCTAATATTATTTCAATCAAATAGTGATCGATAACAAAAGGATACATGCTTACATAAGTTAGTGTTCATTTGTTGGTGCTTTTTCTTGAAGAAGACATTTAGAATCTGCACAAGACAAGCAGACAGTCTTACTTGAAAGATGTATAACTGATATTCTGTCTCCAGTATTTGACTTCAAATGAAATATGTCGCAGTGAGACAGTGCCATATGTCATATGTGATCTCTTACTAATCAGATTTGTCCGTATCTATATTTCCCAAAATGTTATGCTCCTTTTTAGTCACTGTGCTATACATATCCACTTCCTGTCCTTTAGGGTTACTCATCCAAGTCATCTGTCATTTAGTTCTGATAATTGAACATGGTTTTTGGTTGACTTTGATTTCTAAAACATCTGTTTGTGGAAAGTTAATAGTTGGTACTTATAGCAGGTGGTGAATAACAGGTTTTGATCAAGTGGTTTGGAACTGAGGCATTTTGAAAGCTTTGATGAATCATTGTAGTGGCTTATCATAAGATCAGACGGCTATGATTACTTGCTTTACATTTGTTTTCCTATACCAGAAGCAGATTGCATGCTACATGTTTGTGGATGTTAAATGAAAGCTTGTAGGGCACATTGCCAGCCACAGAATATATGGTGAATTAACATGAACCAAAGCCACACTTCCTTTGCAACTGAGAATATTTTACGAATGTTAACCCGTTGTGAATTGAATCTCTGTGTCTGGACCTCTTAATGGAAAAATCTAAAATAAACCTTTCTGTGTCCCTACATTCAAATTCACAATATTTGATTTTCAAGTTTCAGACATTGGGTTTTCCCAACAGGAGAAATAGATTAGTTAATTGCTTTCTTATGTTTGATTGTGGTATATGTTTTTATCCATTTATCTACTGGATGATCCATTAACTATCGAAGAGCAGATGGAGACGTGTGTCTTCCCTTGTGTAGTATGTAGCTATCATCGTGGTACGAGAAAAAAAATAAACAGTCTTTATGTAAGTATTACTTTTAATGAAAATTTATAAAGTGGTTAATTCTACAACACAATATACATATTAACCTTTAACACTGTAACAGTAGTTAACATTGTTATCTACATATTTTGTGCAGGACTTATCTACTTGCCTTTGTAGTGTTTGTATCTTGCATGTACATAATGTTATATAATTTACACAATATAGCCGATAATAAGTTCAGTGCAGAATTGTCCTATGTTTTATGCAGTTTTAAGGCAAGTATCAACAGGTAGCATAATTAGAAAATACTAGAAAACAGAATCTGCCTCCACTTGATTTACCTGTCTTAATCTTAATCACTTTATGGACTAGAACAGCCTGAAAGAGTTGTGAAACAGATATAAGCAGCTATGGAACCACAAGAAGTTCCGTTATTTTGAACTTCTCCAAAGAGTCAACAAGATGATTTCTCCAAAATCAACAAGTTCCTAACTATACTAACTCATTGTAAGTTCTTACTCTGGAATCGCTATATAGTAATTTTCTTAAAAAGGGTACCAGATAACTTCATTTTGGAATGCGAAAAGTAATATATTTTTAATAATAAATCCAATAGGTTTTGCAAAAGATCATGATGGTTGGAATTACCAGTGTCATTGACACTTTCCATAGTTCACTCTTTAAGAGTTTCAGTGGTTTATACATACCCATAATGGCTACACTTTATAAGCCTTTCCCAAGAGGTTCGTTCACATACTCCTGTCCCATTCCCCTCTGTTAGTCCTCAGCTTATTGTTAGGAGCTATTCTACTACAGACACTGTAAATTTTTGCCAACCACATCCTTGTGATTACATACAGTTTTTTATTATTGTATTTGTTCCAGTATGTCATTCTAAAATAGACTTCTCTGCACAATGCAATTTTTAAAGCTGGCCATCGTTCTGAGTTATATGAAATGCACCTCTTGTCTTCATGGAACAAATAGTCAATACTGCAAGGGTAAGGTCTAGAGGGGTGAATAGTGTTTTAGGATTGGGATAACATTTGAATTTGGGGTTTTAGGTTTGGCAGGAATTAGATTCAGGGGGATTAGGGATTACATATTGTTGATGGTTAAGTGGCAAGTGCCTTCAAGTTGTTGTGGATCATGTGGCCCAAGCATTTAGGGCCACCCGATGAGCCCTATATCACCAGGGGCCCGGTCAACACTGCAGCCGTGTAATAGCGCTACGGGGCCCCTTTAAAAAAAAAAAATGCGGCTGCACCCAAATGCTACTTCCTCCCATCTTACTCCGCGCGGGGGGAGAGACAGCAGAGCAGAGCAGAGTAGAGGCATCCTCCCCCATCATCCCCAGCCACCCTCCTGCAACTTAAAGGTAAGGAAGAGGAGGGTGGCTGAAACATGAGGTGTATGTGTGTATCTATATCAGAATGTATGTATGTGTCTGCATGTGTGTATGTGTGTTTGTCAGTATGTGTGTATATATCTATGTATGTATGTATATATATATATATATGTCAGTATGTATGTCTGTTTGTGTATGTCTGTCAGTATGTATGTATGTATATATGTCAGTATGTCTGTGTGTGTGTCAGTATGTATGCCTGTATGTATGTGTGTATATATCTATCAGTATGTATGTGTGTATCTATCTATCTATGTATGCATGTGTATGTCTGTTTGTATGTATGTCTGTCATTATGTATGTGTGTATATATCTATGTATGTATATATGTCAGTATGTATGTATGTCTGTGTGTGTGTGTCAGTATGTATGTATATATCTATCAGTATGTATGTGTGTGTATGTATGTCAGTATGCATGTGTGTATATCAGTATGTGTATGTATGCCATTATGTATGTATGTCTGTTTGTATGTCTGTATGTCAGTTTGTATGTATGTCTGTTTGTCAGTATGTATGTATTTGTTTGTGTCAGTATGTGAGTATGTATGTACGTCAGTGTGTGTGTGTCTGTATGTGTCTGTATATGTGTGTGTGTCTGTTTCAGTATGTGTGTGTCTGTTTGTGTCTGTTTCAGAATGTGTGTATCTTTCTGTGTGTGTGTCTGTGCCCATTTGTGTATGTGTGTGTGTGTGTATTCCTGTGGGCGGGATTTGGAGGCGGGGCTTGGAGGCAGGCACCAGGGGGGCCCAGACCTTGAGCTGTGTTAGGGGCCCCCAAAATTTCTGATGGTGGCCCTGGAGGTAAGTATATATCACACTTCACTGCACCTCATGCTGGAGCGACCATTGTCCTATGATGCTCTATGGTGTTTATCTATGCTTAGATATCTGTTTGTAAATTGCCATAGAAATTCATATGTGCATTCTTTGCATTGTGCCAAAAGTGCACATCTCCCTTATGCCATCCTTGATAGCCAGATAGAGTGTGTGTGTGTATATATATATATATATAAAAATAAGTGGACTACACTCTGAGGTGCATGCAAGTAAGTGAGTGGACTGTAATTTTGTATGTTATCCATATATAGTTCAATCAGTTTGAAATATTAAAAAGATACTGCAGGTGCCTAAAGCACTTTAGCTTGATGGGGAGCTTTATGTGTGTATAGTGTGTGATCTTTTTTTTTTTGCAAAAAGTTAAGAATTCATTAGAAATTGACACTTTTATAATTAACTTGGTTACACCACATTAACTTTCAATCAGACAACCGGTCCTGTTACATCCTGGTTTGGTTAGCTCAGTGGAGCTAAACTCAAGCGGCAGCAATTGTCCAGAGCACCCGCCTTACAGAGGCTTCTCATTGAGCTGCATTGGGAAGACTGTGACTGGACAGACACAAAGTCTGGGCAGGGTTAAAAGAGGAGGAACTGAAAAGTCAGCAGACAAGAGAACTGTAGGCTTTTCAAGATCATTTTAGATATAATCCCAATGTAAACTACACAATCAAGTATGCAAGTTTTCATTTAAAAATAAATAAATATATATACACACAAACACACACACACATATATATACTAAACAGTCTTTTTTTATTCATTTTGTATTTGAGTAGAGGAGGATCCCTTTAATATTCTTTTAAATTGTTCTTATGACCATCAGGGCTTTACATTATAATTATGTTGTTCTAACAAGTCTTACCATAAATGTTTCAAGTGTTCCTAAAAAAATGGTGCAAAACCCCCAAAGAATGTGCTTCAACCTTAGTTTTATTTGTTTGTATTTTATTTCCAAGTATCTGTCATTTGACTTTGTTGATTCCCATGTGTTGCGCCTGCCAAATCTCCCATGATGCTGGGTACAATGCAATGCAGCAGATTACTAAAAGGCCCAATCTGCAGCCAAGAACAGGGTCCACACAAATTTGGTATTTTGCTGTAACTGTAAACCGTTCCTACCAGAAGAGGATAATTCCCATAAAAAGGTGCCTTGTCTATTATTTTGTTTCCATGTTCAATATACAGTTGTTATTTGGTTTTTTTTTTTGCTTAAGTACATACTCATGCTGTATATGAACTGTTTTTCTTCTCGACACACGCTATGTGTAGCAAAGACAAACAGAATTTTTTCAGACATACTCATCAGCAACACAGAAAAGTGTTAATGAGTTTCACATTTCTGTTCTGCTCTCCAATAAGCTTTGGGACATGGATGCCCGATAAAAGTATGCGAAGAGCTAAGAGAATGACACTCTGTATCAGACTTTAAATGTATTGTAGCATCATTACACTTTTATTGTAAAATACTATTCTGGTGCTAAATGTTGAAACACATTCTACAGGTTTCCTTGGTGATTGCCTATATTTAGCATTTTGCATGAAAATAGCACTTGCTTTTTCCTTAATAAATCTTTCCCATTGTGAATAAAGGAATGTACTCCTCCATATATCTGTTTGTCTGTTTGCCTGTTTGCCTTTTTGGTTATCTGTCTGCCTGTGTATTTATACACACATTTATATCAACATGTACATGCAGTTGTAATCAAAATGATTCAACCACCATTTCAAACAGAAGCAAGTGAAATAGCTCAACATAATGAATGATTCAAGTAGTTTCCCCAAATTCAACTGAAAATGCAACTTATAATGCCTTTTTCCAGTCTTAAAATTATTCAACCTTCTGTATAGAATCCCTCATAACAGCGCTAACTCAAGCACGCCTGATGCAACTAATCAAGGGCTTCATTAGTTGCACCAGATATGCTTGAAAAGTGAATACAAATACCTGAAATACCTGAACTGGCTATGGGGTTTGTTGAGTGTCACATTGACTGCATGTTAGAAATATGGCTAAGTCAAAAGAATGGTCCACAAAATTAAGAGAAGAGATCATCACCCTTCACAAAAAAGGAACAGGATACAAAAAAATAGCAAAAGCATTGAGACACTGTTGGAAACATGATTTGCATGTTCAAAGTTGAAGGAACAGTGGTTAAATTACTTGGATCGGGCAGAAAAAGGAAGTTTTCAATGGCTGTAACCAGATTTCTGAGAAGACAGGTTGTGAAAAATCCTCGAGTGACTGTAAAAGACCTGTGGCAAGACTTGGTGGCAACAGGCACTGAGGTTTCAGTGAGCACAGTAAGGCTCATACAAAATACAGAAGGCTTCCATGCCAGAACTCCATAACGTACACCACTACTGACCCAAAATCAACCAAAAGTTCAGCTCCAATATGCTCAAAATCAAATAAATAAGCCATAGAAGTTTTGGGATGCTGTGTGGGGCGATGAAACAAATCTGGAACTTTTCAGCCCAATAGATCAGCGGTATGTCTGGAGGAAGAAAAATGAAGCATACGCTGAAAAGAACACTCTGACCACAGCTGATCACAATGGTGGATCTGTGATGTGCTGGGGTTGCTTTGCACCCTCTTACACTGAAACCTGCAGCGTATGGAAGGCAAGATGGATTAATTGAAGTATCAGGAAATCCTAGGAGAAAATGTCATGCCATCTGTGAAGAAGCTGAAGCTTGGGTGTCTTTAGACCTTCCAACAAGACAATGTCCCAAGGATACCTCAAAGTCCACCAAGGCTTGGTTGCATCACAGTGGCTGTGGCCATCACAGTCACCTGACATGAAACCCATAGAATACATCTGGTGGGATTTGAAGAAGGCAGTTGCAGCAGGCAAATCCAAGAATATTACTGAACTGGAGGCTATTGCTCAGGAACGCTGCCAGAATGTGGTGTCTGGCTATGCATCTTGTTTGCAGGAAAGGAGTGCACTAATAAGTACTAACGATGCATGCCATGATGGGGTTGAATAATTTTGAAACTGGAAAAGTCATTATAAGTTGCATTTTTCAGTTGAATTTTGGGAAACCTCTTGAATCTTTCATTGTGTCGAGCTATTTCAATTGCTTTTGTTTGATTTGTTCATTGCAAACAGCTGAAAGTATGTAAACTTTGACAATAAATCTGATTTTCAATGGGGGTTGAATCATTTTGATTTCAAATGTATGTATAACAAGGTGCTACAACTGCAGATGAAGCACATTGCTCAGGGCCACAGTGATCTAAAAGGGAAGTATCAGTAATTCTACATATTTAATTTCCACCGAAGATCTGTACATAACACTACCAGTCATGTGTATAGCATGGAATATCTCAGGGAGTCAAGGACCCAAACTTAGCGGATACCTAGGTAAGAAGTCAAACCATTCTAAAATTGCATTTTCCAATGGGTGGGGTAGGACTTCTAGCACTATAAACACTACAGCAGACTATAATGATTATGGTCCATAGAGTGTTCCTTTAATAGGTTTGCAACTTGTTTGCAGAGCCAGATAAACCATAAAGCAAACCAAGGTCACCCTAGGGTCAGAAAGGAGTACCAGAACCATGAATTTGTTTGATCCCATTAACCATTCTTATGTGGAGAATGAAGTGGTGGCCCCAAACTGGTAACTCCCTAGGGCCCCATGGGATCCTTATCCTTCTCTGGCTGTTGGGGTATTATTGTTGGCATTTATACAGCACCAGCACTTTCTACAGCTCTTTATCATTTTAAAGGAGCTTGGCAAAATTAGATAAAAGTTTTTTAATATAACGTGTGGGTAGTATATGTACAGTTATATTACCAAAGGCCTTACAAAAGGAAGCGACTGCTGATTTCTATCCATGTGATTAGCTAAGTTGTATGAGTGCGTCTTTAAAAGTGTAGACAAATTGAAACCAGATGGACATTCTTGCCAATGTAACGCAGCCAGGAGTTTGATACATTTTGATCTATAAACAGAGCTGTAATGAAAGAGGTCTCTGGAGTAGGCCCCTGGGAATGCCATAAATTTAATTTCTGGCAATATATTCATAGTTTGTTGTTGTCTGAATATGCAATACACACATTGCACCTTCTTACTTCTAATAAACATTTAAAACGTGTTCATGTGTTTTCTTTTTTTTTTTTAATGTAGAAATATAAATATAAAATATTTTTTAAGCATTTCAAACTTCAGGTTGACCTGAAGGTCTAGTCTGATAACTAATTGCCCAATTTCCAAGCATATTCCTTCCTCCAAGTCATCAAGTGAAACTCAAAGTTCCAACAAAATATGTTTTGAATAATTTCTAATGTTAGGACAGTGTTATCAAGGCAAAGACAGGTGTTATTCTGGGGCAAAGAACAAATTAAGGAGCAATCACTGTGGAAACCAATAAAATGGATCTCGACTTTGCACCCAAAACTTTGCCTTTGATAAATCTCCCCTCCCCCCGTTAATTAAAAAATGTTGCAGATTTGCAAATAATGTCACCATAACTATAATTAACAAATGGTGCTTGAAATTTTAACATAAACTTTCATCAGAAGCACTGATTGGAATATTTTAGAACAACTGTAAAAACAAAGAAAATGCTACATAACAGTTACATAAATGCAAGTAAAACATTTCCATTAAGGGGATTAAGCTACGGCAGAGCACTCATAGATCATACCCATTTATCCAGTAAATCAACTAAAAAATGTAATGCACGGCAGTCATGGATAGCCTTAGTTTAACAGAGCTTTGGGGATATATGTTCCTTACTTTGATATATTCCGTATATAGTATGATAAATTAGATATGGTAGATGTTTCATTCTTTATGTTACAGCCGTATTGTATGTTCTAGCAGGTTGTAAGTGGCTAATTAGAACAGCTTAGAGGTTGTGACAATAATTAAAGGCATAGACGGGGACACATCAATATGTGAGCAGTTCTGTATTTATACACTGAATTAAAAAGTGAGATTTAATATGAGTCGAATTAATAGATCTTTTAAGATGAAGTCTTGCACATTCCCAATTTTCTTTCTTTTTTAAAAATTTTTTTTCTTCCAGTGTCTTAAGTGAGGATTTATAAATAATAGACAGGAAAAATAATTAATGCTCCATTTTTAATTAGTATTTTTTTTGAATACATGTACACATATACTATTGATTTGTATTGCTTTATTGGTTTATTAATATCGATTCAAGAAGTCCTCAAAGACAAAAACAGTAAGAGGTATAAACATACTATTTCCCATTCTTTCAGGTGTTCAGACATCAAACTAAAGCTGAAGAAAGCTCAAGGTTGTTGCTTTTGTGATTAACCTCTTCAGAACCGGCCTGTTTTTGCGATGTTGTACGTTAAGGACCAGGGCTCTTTTAACACTTTTGTGGTGTTTGTGTTTAGCAGTAATTTTCCTCTCTCTCATTTACTGCTCCCATACACGTTATATATATTTTTTTCAAGACAAAAAGGGGTTTCTTTACATACCATTATTTGTATCATGTCATATAATTTACTTAAAAATAAAATAAAAAATATGGTGAAAAATTGAAAAAAAAACCATGCTTTTTGACTTTTGCTTGAAAAAAATCTTTTATTTACCTACGAAAGCTAATGAAAAAACTGCTAAATAGATTCAAAATTTTGTCCTGAGTTTAAAAACACCCAGCGTTTACGTGCTTTTTTGCTTTTTTTTTGCAAGTTATAGGGCTAAATGTACAAATAGGAAATTGCTGATTCAAAATATATATTTTTAAAATGTATCAATAGTGACATTGTAACACTATTATATGTCATAAATCTCTGAATCACACCCCACATGTGCATATTTTTTAAAGTAGACAACCCAGGGTATAAATATGGGGTATGTCCAGTCTTTTTTAGTAGCAACTTAGTCACAAAAACTGGCCAAAGTTAGCGTTCATATTTGTTTGTGTGTGAAAAAAGTAAAAAACTAAATTGAACGCTAATTTTGGCCTGTGTTTGTGACTAAGTGGCTACTAAAAAAGACTGGACATACCCCATTTGCAATACTGTGGGTTGTCTTCTTTTGCAAATGGTATGCCATCATGGGGGTAATTCTCATTCCTGGGCTACCATACGCTCTCAAAGGCAACGTAACCAACCTGGCAATTTTCAATGTAAAAATATTTGACCCTTATATTTGACCCTGTAACTTTCAAAAACGCTATAAAACCTGTACATGGGGGTACTGTTATACTCGGGAGACTTTGCTGAACACAAATATTAGTGTTTCAAAACAGTAAAACGTATCACAACAATTATATCATCAGTAAAAGTGCTGTAAGTGTGTGAAAAATGCAAAAAAAAGTCACTTTCACTGACAATATCATCGCTGTGATAAGTTTTACTGTTTTGGGTCACTATTTGTGTTCAGTGAAGTATCCCGAGTAAAACAGTACCCCCCATGTACAGGTTTTAGGGTGTCATAGAAAGTTACAAGGGTAAAATACAGTGCTAGCAAATTAAATTCTCTGGACTTTCGACCTGGGTTGTCAGGCAGGTCCCCCAAATTGCAATCAATAAATTACTTAATTATGTAAAAATATTACATAAATACACACGTAGAATTTAAATATATATGCATAAGTCTACGTTTATATTTATATAAATATTTATGTAATTTTGTATATGGACATATGTATATTTCGTTTTATTTATTTATACATACAATTTCATTCTAAGTATATTTTGATATAAATATATATATATATATATATATTAATATGAAAATACAGTTGGAATAAAATTTCATATATATATTTAATTTGTTTTTAATTTTTATTATTTTTACGTTTTTTAATTTAATTTGATTTACTTATTTGTATTATATATAATTTATATATATTTACTTAATTTAATTTGATTTACTTATTTGTATTTTATAATAATATATATATATATGTGTGTGTGTAATTTAATTATAAGTTTATTTTTATATTAATATATGTATATAATAATATAAAAATACACTTAGTATGACATTATATATATGATATATAGACATATATTATATAGATATAATATATGTCTATATTGTCAGGGGTGGTGATACAGAAACCGGGAACCATGAGTGCCTGATGGGAAGTTGGGAGTCTTCAGCGTGGAAGTGGATTAGGGGGGTCTGGGGCAGGGTAACCGCACGCCCCCTGGTGTTGAGCACCAGCGTTTGTGCGGCCACATACCAAGATCCTGTTGCAGCTTAGTGGAAGCCAGAGCAGATGAATGCTGAGATGTATCCAGTACTAGAAACAAGACCAGGCTAGAATAGGCACAAAACAAGAAAACAAGACAGAACTAGGACAACCCAGAACCAGAGAAGGATAGGAAGCTTAACCCAGAACATGTACACAATACATAAGGGAACCATTTACATAACATGGGCAGAACAAGACAGGACTGTACATGGACTGGGAATACAAACTAAAACAAGACAAGATATGATAAGCAAAACAAGAGGAGAAATAACTAAGTATTATATATGAAAATAATGGGGATTTAGTTACATTATATGATCATACATTGCATAAGCCTGCCAACAACGCCAATGTACCCCATATCCGGCAGTTCCTACTCTGCCTAATGATTGCTAAAAGAACCATAAGAAGCACATATAGCACTTACCTGCAAGAAAGGACAGAAGGCTTGAGCAACTGCCTCCAACTGAAACAAAAGGAATCATGGAAAAGGAACGGGTGTGGCAACATAAAACAAACATTTAAAGGAACCCTGGAGACTGGGAATTCCTGGGACGGAATACAGGAATGAACCCAGAAAAACCCAGCATAAAGAAAACCAGACATAGAATAGAAAACTAAACAAGAATTGCAAAAATAGTACTGGATACCAGAAGCCAAGGCTAGACATCTCTGCAGAACATGGCATGATGTGACATGTATATTGTGTATATATATATATATATATATATATATATATACACACACACACACACACATATATATATAATTATTATTTATTACCATTTTTAATTTTTTTTAATTTTACAGCAGCAGGGAGACTGCTTGTCAGCACAGGCAGTCTCCCTGCAGGCAGACATTAGGACACCTATTGTGACCATGTGACCGCTCCGATCACATGGCCCCAGGGGTCCTAATTCACCATGGGGAGACTGCCTGGGCTGGAGGCAGTTTCCCCACACCGGGAGCACCACCGATCGCCGCCGGGGGAACGACATTAAATTTTGTTTTTGAAAAAACAAGAAAGAGAGAAGGTCATCAACGTATCAGCAGGTCTCTGCTGTAGTATAGAGCACGCGTTCACGCAGGACCATTCAGTGGCCATAGGCGTGCGCACGGGGTGTGCCGGGTGTGCCTGGGCACACCTTAATGAAGCCTCCGTGCTGCACTGCCTATGCTTAGGGCAGACTAAGATGTCGGGTCCTCGGTTTGTCCACAATGCCGCCGGTTGTGAGGCCCCTCCGGTTAGTCTACCCTGATGGAGATCCAGCCTTCAGTCTGCAGCTCTGCAGGGAGTGAGCTGCAGACTGAGGTGTCTCACGATCTCCAGGCTGTCAGAGCGTTGCCATGTGGTCTCACCATGTGGTCTGCAGCTCACTTCCGGCGGAGCTGCAGACTGAAGAGAGAGGGCACCCACTGGACCACCAGGGAAGGTATTTATGAACCCCCCTCTACTCCCTGTCACTGCCCCTCCATGCCCTAGCCCCTGTCACTGCCCCTCTACCCCTACCCCCTGTCAATGCCTGTCTACCCCTCCAACCCATGTCACTGCCCATCTACCCCCTGTCAAAGCCCCTCCACCCCCACACCGACATTCACAGCCACTCCACGTCCCACCCTGTCACTCCCACCAACACCTTGTCATCCCCACCCACACCCTGTAATCCCCACGGACACACCCTGTCACATGTCCCCTCCACACACCCTGTCAACCTCACCCAAACCCTATCATCCCCATACACATACACTATTCCCAAACACTTTCAGTCCCCACACGGCAACGGTCGATTCCATGTGGTGCCGGGACTCGCTAGAAGAGCATTCACCCGGCGGAGCTGCAGAGGTGAAGGTTGAGAGCTGTACAGTGCCACCGGACCACCAGGGAATATGAAATTAAAAAGCTGCTCCCTTCTCAGACCCCTATCCTAGCCAGCAAAGCTTCTCTCACACGACAACCCACCCCTCACATTCACACACAATGTACCTCCACACACAATGTACCTCACAATCATACACACTGCACCCCTCACAATCACACACACACACACTGTACCCCTCGCAATCACACACCCCACCCCTTACACACTGCACCCCTCACAATCACACACACACACTACACCCCATGTATATATATATACACACACAAATATATATATATATATATGTGTATGTGTATATATTTAAAAATACATACACACGCAGCGTGTGTTTGTGCTTTAGGGTGCACACCCTGATGCAATAGACTGCACACTCCTTTGTCAGTGGCTTCAAACATCCAATTAACTGTGTATGGAGAGCATGTGTGACTGGTTTTCAATTGTAAATAAACTTGTTCATACATTTTTACAACAGGAAAGGAAAAGAAACAAAAGTAAACAGAAATATATGGAGGCATTCAGATCTCCCCATTGTCCTCTCCAATTGAATTTATTATTTCATTTTATTTCCTACTGTACAATCCAATGCAATTCAATCCCAATAATATTTTTTTCTATTTAGACAGCAATCAGTCATAATTTCAAGACTGCAGGCTCTCTGTTCACTGAATTAAGACATATTTAGTAATTAGTGGGCATATTCCTATCAGTGAAGTCACTATACAAACCCTAATATTGCTAATGAAACCTATCTGTCTCTTCTAAATCATCTGACCATTTACATAACCCAAGAGACAGGGTGCTGAGAAGATCATAGGTGATTACAATAATTTATGAATCTGCATGTCAGAAGGTGGAAGTTAAGTAGAATTACAGCTCCTCCCTCCGTCAATGCTGATAGGCGACATGACGTGAGTGTGGATGAGCTTTTAAAATGTTTGACCATGAGACTCCACGGAATTATACTTTGAGTCTCTGGCGAAGAAGCATCTGTGCACTGAAACATTGGTGTATTTAATTTTGTTTCAATGTACACTATTTTAGTTCTTTATGTTTATTTAGTGCACCTTTCTTGTTAAATAATTACTCAGATGGAACCTTGAGGTCTAAATAATTGAGATTTACTGAGTCTGACATGGTAGGCATGGTATACACTCTCAACAACTGAGATTATCTCTCTTAATCTATAATAGTTCAGTTAAAGGGCAGATTAATGACCTGCTACCTGTATGAATGAATTTACACGTGGATTGATTCTTCTTTGTACTCACCATCTAAATAGGATCTGTTCTACTATTTTGAAAGTGGAGTGAGCAAAAATTAAAAAGGTCCATCGAATGCCTTTTTGCTTTGATGTATGAAGAAGGAACTTACAAACTACCATTTGAGTAATCTGCAAGTAGATACCTGACTCTTATTAAAGAAAAGTCAAACAACAATATACAGGTAGCGCCAAGAAAAATACTCCTAACACAATAGTATATAATAATATATAATAGTAAGAGCAATAAATTCAATAAGAGTAATAAAAAACCCACAGGATAATAAAAGAGTCCACAATAAAACTTGAAAGAATAAAAAATAACAAATAATACGGCACAGTCTCAAAGGAGGCAATAGATCTTCTAGTCCAGGTATTGGGATTTCTTGGTAGCTTCCTCTAATAGCAGTATATGAAAAGGAAGCAAAAACAGATGCAAACTAATAGTACAATATGGTAGTACGTGGTAGGACAAACGACACTTAGATAAGATGTCAACTCACATATGGTAGAGCTATAACAAGCTCTAGGTAAAACAGCATGCAGTGGTATACAATCCCCACTTGCAGGATATCTCTGTGGATTTGGTACACAGTAGAATGATGGTAAAACACAACTGGATAACGATGAGGTAGATCATGTGGAATGACAAAAAAAATGCCAACAGTGCTCTCTATATTGATAGGTAAGTATCAATAAGGTAAATAAAAATATACGTACAATAGAGTGAGCAGACTAACCGCACTATGTATCAAGCCTGGGTGGTATAATCCCCACCAAGAATTTCTTTGGTTGGTTGTCCACAGTAGCTAATGGGTCCAGATGTCAGGTAAAAGTATAAAAATAATAAGTTCTAAAAATATATGGCTAAAAGGCAGGTAGTGAGGAAGCCAAAATACTTTATTTTAACAGCCTAAAAACCACAACGCGTTTCTCCCGTATGGGCTTTCTCAAGTGGTACCCCCGAGGAGAGAAATGAGTTGTGTCCCTTTTAAATCATCTGGGATTAGCTGTGAAGTTGAAACACATATTGGGATATTCTAAATTATATGGTAAACAGATTGCTTGATGTACTATCTTTATCTGCACTGGAGATTAATAAGATTTTTTTTATTTTCTCAATGCTCCCCTTTCTCATGGGCTATTTTTTTAAATCCCTTTTTTAACAAAAACTTATGGGTTCACTGCAGAATTTTCCCTATTTAAAATCACAATATGGATACTTATATGTTGTCTATATCGTTTCTTTACAGCCTGTTGATCAATATTTTCCTGCTAACTAACAAACACTTATGAAATGTATTCATGAAATCCCTTGATATGTGTTAATTATACTGTAATTTCATATTTTATATTTCATATTACTTCATGTTCACATACAAATTTCCAGCATTAGTTTTTTGCCATATTTTACCCTATTTACTATAGGTTTGCAGATACATGATGTTTTTCACAACTTCACACTGGCTATCAAGATAAATCATGTACTACCTATTACCATACAAAAATCACATATGCCATAGAAAAAACTATTTACCGTATATACTTGAGTATAAGTTGAGTTTTTCAGCACATTTGACTTATACTTATACACTCGACTTATACTCGAGTCAATGTCTGTATTATGGCAACTTACATTGCCATAATACAGAACTGGACCGCCGGGCTCATTACAAGCGTTTACTTACCTGTCCTGCAGCTCCTGCCAGCTCCCTTCTCCTCCGTTCTGGTCAGCTCCCCTGTAAATCTTGCGAGAGCCGCGGCGTCTGAGCATCGGCACGCAGGCCGCGAGGTTTACAGGGGAGCTGACCGGAACGCAGGAGAAGGCAGCTGACAGGAGCTGCAGGAAAGGTAAGTAAACGCTCCCTGCCAGCCCCCTCACTGCACAGTACACACCACTGGACCACCAGGGATTAAGATAGCCCCCCTCCATGACCAGTTAACAAGCAGAGAAGGGGGACAAAAAAAAATTAAATAATAAAAAAATAATAATATTAAAATATTTTTTGTAAATATTAAAATAAAAAAAATTAGAATATTAAAAAAATAATAAAAATGCCCTCCCCCACACACTACACACACACTACACACACGCACACACACACACTCTGCATTATATACACACACTCATACATACACACACTTTGCAGTATATACACACACACACACACACACTGTATTCACACAAACACACACACTCTGCATTATATACACACAGAGTGTGTGTATGTAATGCACACAGAGTGTGTGTATATAATGCAGAGTGTGTGTTTGTATGAGTGTGTGTGTATACAATGCAGAGTGTGTGTTTGTATGAGTGTGTGTGTATATAATTATATAAATCACAGAATTTCATAGCCCCAAGTTTTACCCTCGACTTATCCACGAGGCATAGCATATTTCACAATTGTTGGTCACAAAACTGCACTCGACTTATACATGAGATCGACTTATACACGAGTATATACTGTACTTGGCTAATATTTCTATTTGTAATACTGCAGGTGAGATTTTCACAAACTTTTAAAATTATTTTTTCAAAATACTAAAATATAAAAAAATATAAAAAGTATAAAAAAATCTGTATATTAAATTAAAAAAAAAATCACAAAATGTCATGCCCCAACAGCAGGAAATCAACAAGGCAGAATACAAAGATTTAAGAATGGAAAGCGTGTCAAGTAAACTTGCACATATTTTAGTGGATAGAAAACAAGCTAGATAGACACATCTTGATATAGAGTGGGATAAGAGTGTTCTGGCTACACAACATTCTAGACATTTAGATGACTGAGTAACATGGAGTAATAGAGATAAAACACATGATAATTCGTTACTCTAGAGTGTCACTGCAACCGAAAGAGCTATCACCCCTCGGACGGAAATCACCCTGAGCTTTGCAGTACCAGACAGTTGATCGGATAGTGCAGTGGGGGCAAGGATAACTCCCACTGACCCGGGACGATGACACTGGAAGTCTCGGCGAGGGAATGCTGAGTCGTGGGCCAGAAGATCGGCCGCTTCTCCCGTCTGGTGTCTGCACTAGGCCTCAACAGCCCCGCCAGGTTAATGGAATTAGACCCTGCCCAAACTTGAACCAGGTAATTCACATTGGGTTTTCTACAGTTTCCAGACAGCTTTCCTTCAGACTATGTTATAAGCTAAATAAAAATATATAGTTATATGTTGCTTATAACAGAGCAAAAGAGCAAAAACTATTCAGAGCGAAACAAAAGATGAAAAGGCACATCACAAAAAGCTTTCATGCACCATCTCACCACTCCAAAGACAACTGCATGCAGAAAGATTTCTGACAACACCACCCCATGTAGTTTGTTCTTATGGAAAAATCGATTAAACACAATTCCTACCTTGGGTTCCCCTGGTGCTGCTCTTTGCTTCTCTGCAGCCTGAAGTAAGAGCCAGACATTCCTGCTAGGGGCATCTATTAGCTCTCTTGGGCTAAGCTCTGCCATGCATGACCAGCTCATTGGCTGGGTGTATCAGCTGATTGCTTTCAGCCAGTGAGCTAAACTGTGCACCGCTGGGCTTAGAAATGTATAGTAGGTAAGACTGTACAAGAGGTCAGATGAATTGTGGATACAATTTTACCTTTAAGTACATTAAATAAAAATGTACACACAGCATAATAATTTAGAAATTGTTAAAACTGAAGCCAAGATTTGCACAAAGGGACAAGTACCACGTGACTGCTAGAGAACTCCTGATGAGGAGGCCGCAGCATAGACTTAAAGACTCATCATCATGCCACTAAGAAAAAGTCCAGAGATGAGCTACAAAATTGATAAAAGGAATGGAGCATTTTAATTATGAAGAAAGGTTAAAAAATTTAATCTGTTTAGTTTGGAAAAATGGCGCTTGAGAGGGGATATGATAACTTTATACAAATATATTCGGGGCCAGTACAAACCTTTATCTGGAAATCTATTCATAAAAAGGGCTATACGTAGAACACAAGGTCATGCATTTAGGCTGGAAGAAAGGAGATTTCATCTAAGGCAAAGAAAAGTTTTTTTTTACAGTAAGAGCAATAAGGATATGGAATTCTCTAGCTGAAGAGGTGGTTTTGTCAGTCACTACAGAGATTTAAACTGCAATTGGATAAATACTTACAAAAAACATAACATACAGGGATATAATTTCTAATTAGTGGGGTAATAGCTGCTTGATCCAAGGAAGCATCTGACTGCTATTTTGAGGTCAAGAAGGAATTTTTTCCTAGTTTGTGGCAAAATTGGAAGCGCTTCATACTGGGTTTTTTGCCTTCTTTTGGATCAACAGCAACAACATATGTGAGGAAAGCTGAACTTGATGGACGCAAGTCTCTTTTCAGCTATGTAACGATGTAACTATGTAACTCATTTTGTTCCAAACACCAATTCTTAAACATTTGGTCCGTTCGCTGATTGTCTGAATTCCCAAACTCTGGGAATTATTAATATTTTTTTAAATTATTAATTAAAATTTGGATGAGCTGAACCATCCACTGAACAGGTGTCGGAGGTCCCAAACTAAATTTAAAGTTAGAAAAAAAAATGGTATGGCTGAACCAAGTTTTAGCTCTGTGCATAAGTCTCATTCTATAGTTCAATTAGTTGTTTTAGCCAGATGTCACAATTTCCTACTTTATCTTGATGATGCATTTACCTAGGTGTGTCTCCTTTCTTTAGGTATTGTTCTCCATATAATCCTACTTTGTGCTACATTTGATTACAATTTCAAATATCTTATTTTTCTGAACATTTAGGTGAATAAATAATAGAAGTCCCTTGAAAATATACAAAATGTTGTTAATTTTATTGCACCTAATAATTTCTGGATTTTTTTTCAGTGCTGGTATAGGGCAGGAGTATGTTGGTGTTATTTGCTGAATGTGCCTCACCTCACGAATATTACACAATATTTCTCATTCTGAATATGAATCCAAGATGCTGTCAGGAAAAGCAGGTGTACACCATATGCAATAATTATGGTATGTGTTTTGTAACTGGTAGATATGGGGGAAAAAAACCCAGATGTTTTTTATTATCGACTCAGACGATGTTTGGTCTGCCTTGTCAATGCAAGAACCACAACAGTTGGTTCAGACATAGCCTGGCAGTAAAGAGGTATGCTAAGGTAATTGTACCAATAAGATATTCAAAACAATTAATAGTATACATATTAACTCTAACATCATTAATGTTGTTTTTTACAGAAATGAGGGAAAATATATTGAACTTGAAAAAATAACACACAGAAAATTGTAGAAGAAAGCACAAATAAAAATGTAAAAAATGTCCTGTATATAACACTTCTTCTCTGCAAAGAAAATAAGTATACGTTTTTAAGTTGATGCTGGTTATTCCACTGTATGCAGTTATTTAATAAAGTGAAAAATTTCAAACTTAATTTTAGAGAACTGAAGGCATAGTTGATGTTTCCAGGTCAGCTATTTTGACCTTGAATTTGAGATTCAATTAGAATGAGACACTTTAATGGATAACTTTGCGAGTTTTTGTCAATTCGTGTAAATTGTTGCATTGTATTATTGGTGACTGTCATATTTATCTTATTTCTAACACAAGCGCTAAAAATGTATTAGTGATAAAAAGTTGCTCTTTAAAAGTTAGAATTTTTGGGTGGACGTTTATGGTGAGTAAAGTTATACTTTGTTTAAAGTTTAATGTTTATTTTAAAGGGGTTTGTATCCAATGATGATGCCTTTCTGGTAGTCCCAAATTCTCCCTTGAATTTGGGATTCCTGCCTCAAGCAGTCTGGCATATAGTAGGACTAGAGGTTTGTTTACTATTTAATAACCATTTTATTTTATTTTGTTGTTTACTGTCTGCTTTTTTGTTTCCTCTCTTTTTCTTCAGTATTGCTATTGCTGTAAACATCCTTCTTACTGTGGAAGCATCTGCTCCTATGATGATGGCTAGCTGATGACTTCTGCTATTTACCTGGTTCTTCATTTAATTCCCCTAGCTAATACAGTTCTCATAGGATATCTGAAAGTAAAGGGATTTAATTCTCCCCTATAACTGGAGGATGAAGCATATTGACATGAATCAGACCCAGGTTGCTATTGTCTTTTTATATGAGACTTCACAGGACTTAAGTAGCTCACCTCCCTAAACCCATTTACACTAGAGCATTTGTTTCCTACGTTCTTGCGAAGAAGAATGATGTGTTGCAAATTTGGCACATAAAAGTTGTCCACTGTATGATATCTTCACACACTGGCTAGTTGTGCCACCTTGTGAGTCTTATAGGGTCCATAACGGCCATGGTACACCATTTTCTCGAGATATATAGTCATTCTAAAATCAATCCATGTCCTACCATCTGGTAGTCTCATTTTGGGTTTAACAGGACCATGTCTCAAAGGAGAAAGAGGGTGTCTCTCAATTGCATGGACAGGATCAGTTGTTTAATTATTTAAATTCCAAGTTTGTTCATAGATATTTGTTTAGTGACTCATCCCTTGAAAAGGGTTTATATTTTTTATGTGTCCATGTGGTGCATATTCATACATTGACTTCTTTCAATTGGCTAATAAATGTGTTCCTGAGACCCACAGTATCACTTGGTCTAACCATGTTGGCAAATCTCCGAAATCTAGGGGATGGCGCAAGCTTAGATCTGGAGGCTGAGCCCTCCCCTTTTTTGATGCCTGCAAGGGATAGAGTAGATCCTTAGAGGGCACACCTTTTATATTTCCTGAAAATACAGTGGATAAGCTTCTATGCTTTAGGAAAGCACAGTGGCACTTTATCAAAATTGCATCAGGAATTAAGAGGGATAAATTAGACACACTTTCAGCACTACAGATCACGGAGGACACTAGAACTGAAATATAAATCAGTACCCTCACAGAAGAAGCTATTAAAACTAAACAGGGTTTGAACTGAGATCATGCTTGATGATGTTAGCAGCTCCAAAACAGGATGGAGTTGCTCCTGGCTTGTAAGCAGTGATATAGAAGGGTTCCCTATATGATTTCATCAAATTGGTAAAACACTGAAATATCAGTGACTATAAATGATTCCCTACACATCTCAACCCTCCTGGAGTTGCCTTAAGATCAGTCAAAAAGATTAACCTATTACTTTTACCAATGATGAAATAAGCATTGCTTGTTCTACACGTCTGTGGCCTTTTAATGTAACAGGTTTGTGGAAGCATTTGCCTCAGATGACTAATTTAGCAAATATTGTTTCAATACAAATAGAGGAAGGAGACCCCCTCGCCAGTCAGCTTTTCACCTGCTGTGATTGGCAACTGATAGGAAAATACATTCTTTGTTACTCTTGTTAAATTACTGTGGGTTTTTCAGCCACAAATTTCTGGGTATGAATTTCTGCTTTTGGTAAATACAAAACATAACATATAAATTGTGCTATCAAAACATCTTGCATTGCAGGGAGGACATGGGAAATATGACTCCACAAGGGTCCACCACACTATCTCCAGGGTGGCCTCCTGGGTGTATTAGCTGCAAACCTAGTACATCCATTTAGCATCCTCTGCTCTGATATGTGTACACCTGTGCCCGCCAATATACCTTCTGGGAACATACATAACACTGGTACATACATAATTCTAGCTCACTTTTTGACTTGCCCTGGGCTAGAGGGATCATGCAGCCAGTCAACAGGTGTGAAGACTCTGTACTGGGATCCTTAAACAACTCCACACAGACCACACAGTTCCAAAAGGAACTAAAATAGCATTCTTTATTCTGGACAAGGACGGGCTTTTGGAGACTAGTCCTTAATCATGTGATAAACTAAATTAGCAAACAAGCAATTATAATTAACACATGGACTATATAATAAAAAATAATGTTTCAAACACAATAAAAATGTAATATTTAACCATGTATTTGGTTGCTCTCATTTGCATATCACCATTATGTAAAAGCATCAATTTCAATCAGCCAGCAAAGGGCACTGCAGAGTCATCAAGTAACAAAGAATAGTTTGTTTTTGAATTGCTACCATCACAAGCCCCTTTCAGGGACTCTTGGGGCCAGGTCCATAGTCTGTGGGCAAGAGGCTGGCCTTCAAGCCTCTCCAAAAGGCCATAGCATGGGAGCTTCTGTCACATGCAATACTCTTTTGAGTCGCAGGAGCAATTGGTTTGGGGATGGGTAATATAAATGGGACAAGTGGGGTGGGCAGGAAAAAGATTTTTCTCTCTCTCCCTCTCCTTTGCCTGTATACCTCTCTTTCTTTCATCTACCGAGATATAGGAGACATGATGATCTTTAAAGAAAGTTATTGGGAACTGACTAATATAAGTATTTAAAGTATTTCATATCAGATGTTGGATAAATCAAAAACCTTATAAATAAATATAATACCATTAAATGTAAATGGTTTAAATTTCCCTCTATAGAGATATATAATGTTTGAAGAAATGGTTCAATGAAAGGCAGACCTAGGGTCTATTCAGTAAACTATTTTTTTAAAGAAAATGCCCGAAGTTATATCATTCTAAATATACAGGTATACTGTTCTCTCTCACCTAAACAAAACAGTAAATGTGTTGTCCTTTGTATAAATAAAAATGTACCATTCTAAGAGGAAAGAGATAATTTTAATAATAAGGGATCTCTAGGTGAACAAGTGATTAAGTTGGCAAATATATATGTACCTAATGAGAAAAAATAGTTTGTTTTGTTCATTGTTAAATAAGCTGAATAAATTTGCAGAAGGAGTTTTTATTTTTAATGTTTCTATTCACCCACCAATGAATACCTCCACAGGTTTATCCACACTTCAATACTCAAATCAAAAACAATTTCATAAATCCAGAGTTTTTCCTGTCCACATAAATGCCATTCAAGAATAGATTATATTTTTATGATGCATAGATTTCTACATTTAGCTAATAGAGCAGATATAAGTGTTAAAACATTGAGTGACCGTTCTCCTATTATTTTGAGTCTAAATATTCCTCCACTGAAAAATAGAATATGTAACTAGAGATTAACGGTGGAGATCTAGTGAGTCAGTAGAAAAAAAAAAAGGAGTTGATAATACAATATTTTGACCTGGGAAGCTTATAAGACAGTTATTAAATGTCAATTTATAAATTGGGGATCATATTTAAATAATAACAGTTTAGAAGAATCTACAAGATTAATAGATGACATTGTTAAGTTAGAAATTACTCATAAACTCAGTGTTTCAATAGAAATATATCAGATAAAGTTGTTATTATGAACACGGGGGTAAATCCAGTACACTCCTAGCCAGGGTTTTAACAGATAGATGGGCACAGAATTACATTAAAAAAAGAAAAGAAAAAGGGGATAGTGTAATTAATTTGACTGAGCAAATTGGGGAAGCATTTGCTAAATTTTAACATGATTTATATAATCTAACAATAAAATGATCACTATAAAAAAAAATCAAAAAAAAATCAGTGCAAATCTAAGACACACCTTAAAGTAAGATTGTGAGATGACGTGGTAAATAAATTGGATCCGACCTATAACTATTGCTGAATTATGTGATGTTATTGAAACATTCCCCTAAAAGTAAAAGTCACTGGCCAGATGGGCTACCAGTGGTCTACTATAAGATCTTTATAGATGTACTGGGACCTAACCTGATTTAGTTATTCGATTCCTTTGCTAAGGGTACAGATCTTCTAACACAATTACAGGAAGCACACCTAATTGTTATACCTAAACAAAGGTTGAAGAATTATGTTCTAGCTATCGACCAATCTCTTTGCTTAATTGTGATATTAAGATCTTTGCAAAGATTTAAATGAGAGAATAAAAGATACTCTGCCCATTTTTGTTGGGGCAGACCAAGTGGGATTCATCCAAAATAGAGAGGCTACAGATGCTACAACACAACTCTTAAATATGATACATGAATATAGGGGGAAGGGAGCATCATGAGAAAGCATTCAACAGGGTGAATTGGTCCTTATTTGATGTACTGAAATCTATGGGTTTGGGTCCAATCAAGATTAATTGAATAAAATTGCTTTACCATACACAAACTGCTCGACTGCACAAACTTAGTATTAATGGCCCATATTGAAGACCAATTCCTCTGTCAAATGGAACATGTCAAGGCTGTCCCCTCTCTCTGATGTCATTTGCTTTAGGGCTATATGTAATAACCTTGATATAACTGGTTGAGTGATAAGGACAAACAAATGTAAAGTATCAGCTTTTGCTGGCGGCTTACTATTTTCTGTAAGTAACCCACAAATATCTTTACCTATTTTAATGAAAGAACTGATAATATTTGGTAACATTTCTAATTTTAAGGTAAATCAATCCAAGCCTGAGGTTCTTAATATCTCAATATCAAGCCTTAATAGAAACTTTCCCATTAAGATAGGTTAAAGATACAATGAAATATTTGGGAATCTATCTTTCCAGTAAACCTACAAAGACTATATAAACTTAATTAACTTATAATCTTGTGGGAGATAAACTCAGGTATTCATGAATGAAACAAGTAGAATATTTCATGGCTTGGCAGAGCTAATGTATTTAAAATGAACGTGACACCAAGAATTTTATATACTATGCAAACATTACCAATTAACATTCCTAAAATATTTATTTTTTGTTCTATAAGGTACTAAGAAATAAATATTTATGGAAAGAAAAAAAAAACACAGAATAAGGTACTCTTATTTAATCAGCAAAATAGAGGTGGTAAAGGGTAAACAGATATAGAGAAATATTATAAATTGATACATTTGTCCCAAGTAATAATTTGGAATAACTTGAATAAAGCTTGAATAGACTTGGAACAAACCGCATCTAATATTCCTATGGGGTGGCTCCATGGCTATGCAATATTCAACCAGTTCTAATAGATATAAATTATCACACCGTAGCTTGCACTTGTAAAAGTATAAAGGAAATGGGTTAGAAATGAGAAATAAGTATTCCTTGTGAACAATTAGTAAAACCCTATTATATTAAGAAGTGTGAATCTGATTGTAATATATATTTTACGAATTAATGGAATAAGATAGTTCAACTAACACACAAATGTTCATTATTAGCAAAAATACAGCAGAATTCTCATAATATTCTTACGAGGAGGTAGAGGGTTCCATATACCTTACACAAAATTCAACATAAAATCTCAGAAAATTGTTGGTGATGTTTGAACTGTATAGACAACTATATGCATATTTGGTGGTCTTGTCAATTTTTGTCTTCTTTCTGGGAAAATAAATGTTACTATAATAAGATACCCAGATGATTTTGATTCAGAAATAAACCCCTCACAAATATTAAACCACAATACAATGTACACACTACAGTGAAAACTTATAGGAACTCTCTTAAACTCAGGTTGATTAATGCAGCTAAGATTCTGATCCCAAAATATTGGAGACAAATACACATCCCTTCAATTAGGGAATGGTTTTACGCAGTGGACGAGATCTATGAAATGGAACAGATAATATTTTTTAACGATGGTTACCTTGGGTTTGGTATGAAGAACATTTTTTAAAGTAGAAACTAATAAAATAAACCAGAGTCAGAATATTTGTAGATTCACCAACTGATATAGAATGGTGAGGAGAGGAGAGATGCAAAGAGAAATTGTTTTTATTAACAATTAAATGTGTTCAATGTATAATTTGTATTGATTATTTTTTTTAATTATTTTGTTTGTATTTAAGCACATCATTTTGTATTGCAGTGATCTGTATTGTTTTTTTTAATGCATATTCTGGGTGGGCCCCCAATACCCATTTTTTTCTGCACCCCACCCATCCATTATGGGTGCCCCTTTGGATCACAGGAAAGCATAAATTATCCCCGTCTCTGGAAGCTGTTTAAGCATTTAGTATTGTAAGTTGGCATGTAAATCTCCCATGTTAAAATTAGTGTAGGACCCATCGATATTGGACTACTGTGATATAGTGGTGGGCTTAATACATTATGACCATATCATGTAACTGGATCCCCATATTTGTTTGCTAAGATTGTCTACTACCTAATCCCTGTACCTAGTGACACCTTATGGTTAAAAGGGAGAACCCACTCAGATGAACAAAAGCCTAGATAAGTCAAACACCCTAATTATAGTATTAAGGAGGTTGTGATGGACTGAATGGCACCTTGACTGGGTACCTCTATCAAGCTCGCTTCCTAGCTATCACCGGGACACCAGTTATCCTTCAGCCTCTAGCCAACGCAGTTATGCTAATAGCACTCACGTCCATGCAGTGTATGGGAAACACAACCGTGTTAACGTTTTGACCGGCCGCACACGTGGTCCTATGCCCAAAATAGTTCAAGGGCATTTGGTGCTTTTGCCGGTCAATTTTTGGGAGCTCCTGCAGCCGCAATATGGAGTGCTTTGCCTGGCTCTCAGGTAGGTAGGTTTGTTCCCCTAAGTCTCAGACACATTCCCTCCAAAAAGTGCTCTCCTGGTGGCTTGCAAAGTGGTTTAAAACCCTTGACCAAGTTGTCCAGGAAACGCATGGTCACCTCATGCCGAAAACAGTTCCATAACATTCACGGCTAAGTACCGTTGAGGTGACCGGGGATCAACAAAGTCCTCTAATGCCGAAATTAGTTCCATAGCGGTCGCGGCTAAGTACCGTTGAGGACCATTCGTGGGTTTGGTTCCATTCGAATGAAACTAGCATTCAGTTCCATTCGAATGAAGGGAAAGTGCAGAACAAGGGGCACCCAGGGAAAGCTGCTAATGGCGGCTGGGCAGGGTAACTCCAGAACGGAGTCTCAGACCTGGACCATAGTCGGTGGGAAGTAGGCCAGGTTCCACACTCCTCCAAAAGTTTGTGGCAAACGACCGAGGAAAAGGACGTTTGTCATAAAGGATTAATACCTCTCTTATGCCCCAGCCACCATGACACTGGTAGATACATATCTATTAAACAGTGAGTAACTAGGGGCTCTCATTCTAAGGAAATCTAACAAACTAGCTATTGAGCTATTGCTAGCAAAATACCAGGGGAAGGTTGGAGCTGCCCTTGATCTCTCACCCTTGGGTATCAGGTAGAGACAGATATTAAAAAATAAGGGTGTGAAGGTCACTGTCCACCCCCATGCCCCCATCTGTGGTCAAACCACACCATTTGCTATACCAACACTTTGCCTAGAATAGTATAGGGATAATATGCTATATAACAGTGCCATTTCGCATTCACATGACAGGTGTCCTTAACAGAGTGACTTGAGGTTTAATTTGTGAAATACGGTATAGTGTTGCTATATTTTACTTTCTGTCTTATCTTGGCATGACCTTCTTCTATTTTCTGTGTGGTCTATTTGAAGATGATTTTATTAAAGATGACAATTTTCTGCTTCTGCCATTTCTCTGCTTCTTACTACAAACTATTCCAATGTATCTGACATTTTCATCTTTTTTTTGTATAAACACACTAGAAATGTTTGTGTGATTTGCAATTACCAGAAAAAAAAGTCAAAAACATGTTTTCATTCGGTATCATTTCCATTAGTATTTGTGTATCATCCACATAGTAACATAACATTCTGATAGTTTCATTTAGCAGAGGAAAGAAAACTCAGGGTTATTCACTAAAGTGAGAATCAAAGTGAAATTTGAATTATTAGTACTGTAGTTTCAATTCTCTCCCCACCTTATTATGCCACTTTATTGCTGCTAGTGGGAGTAAAAAGAAAAGTATGCCCAGATTTATTGTTGTTTGCTTAAAAATTTGCTCAAATGATTTAGGCAGTTGTGTGAATCACCCTCATTGCCTGTCTTATAGCCACCTGATGTTGTAAATGCCTCATTTCGGGCACCAGTTATGCTGCCCGACTGACATCCCTACTTGCCTGTCTTTTTGTGCCATCTTAGGTTGCTTCCACCTCCATTTTTCATCCATAGTTTTAAGTACATTACATCCTTAGCCAAAAGCATCCCTACGCAGAAGTTGCCGTTTTTTAGATGCGAGTATAAATTGTAAAACTACATCTGTTTAGACATGTACAGAACAAGTAATTCAAGAGAAATAATATGGAGAAAAACCAAATATAACCGATTTACATATGCAGTTGCCTACAACTAAAGAAATAAAATGAATTTTTTTTTTTTTTTTACAAAAAAAGAAAAAGGAAAACCGTAAACAGGAAAAAAGGTACTCCCTAGTCAGTCTCCTGGTAAAATGTTCCCTTCTCTGGATTTGAAGCGCAATATATATAACACATATTACTAACTCTCATGACATTCATTTTCGAATACCCTAGAAAGATCTTTATGAGTTTCCCTTTCTTAGTTTGTCCCATGATTCCCAGATAAGAGTAATTTGTTTCTGTTGTTGAGTTGTCAATGTTGTGGCCATTTCATAAGTATGATTAAGACTGAGTTTAGCTCATAATTGTATAGCTGTCGGGCATTTAGTGATTTTCCAATTTTGTCCCACCAAATGTTTAGCACCCAAAACCACATGAGAGACTAATGCCTGTTCAGGAAATGTTATATGATGTGGGAAATCCAGCCAGATTGATGGCTTAATGGGTACTTGAATATTCATTTACGAAAGCAATTTAGAAACCTCCCTCGACAAAGGGCGTGAGTACGTACAATTCCACCATACATAGGTCATGGTTCCAGTTTGAGCCTTGCACCTCCAACAAGTTGCAGGCACTGTTTTGTATATCACATTCAGTCTAGCTGGGGCCATTTGTGTACCAGTTTTCTATGAGCCTCTGTACGTGAGTAGCATCTGGTAACAATTTACACAATATTTTTAGGTTCAACTGTAATCCCACTCTCTTTCTCCCATTGTGCCATATAGAGGAAAGTAAAGCTTTCATGTGGATTTAGTATCAGCTTATAGCATACAGACAGCATCTTTGGTCTCATTTTTTAGCAACACCTAAAGAATGTACAGCTATCTAACATTTGTCTTGTCCTTTCCTCCCAATCAAGGCACACTCTTTTGTTTATAACATCTTTAATTTGCAAGTACCAGAACACATAACTGGATGAAAGGTCATAAATGTTATTTAGGTCCTTGAATGAAATGATGTGACCCCCAGCTATGAAGTTTG
Source organism: Pelobates cultripes (assembly GCA_933207985.1). NCBI lineage: Eukaryota > Metazoa > Chordata > Amphibia > Anura > Pelobatidae > Pelobates > Pelobates cultripes. Next base: position 263,137,489 of record OW240916.1, on the reverse strand, counting down.
AAATGTGTGTCAGTCCCTTTAGCACCCATTTATGTATAGTTAACCCTGGTGAGATCCGTAATAATGTTTATAAAACCCCATGGCACCCAGTTTTTTCATGGCCGAGTTCCATTCTGAGAGAGAAGCTCTTGTTGTTGGATATAAAGCCATACCTCTGTCCCTCCACTTGGGGGGGGAGGGGGTGGGCATCCAAAAAAAAAGTCACCTGTGCCCCACTCGGTATTTGAGCTAGTTCAGCATCCACTGCTTTGTTATAATCTAGTATTTGAGGTACTCCCATCCCTCCCAGAGCAACCAGCCTTTTAAGTTTGTTACCAGATATCCTTGCACAGTTTGAACAATGAAAAGACAGTGTATGATAACTTCATGCTTTCAATACACTTTCTCTCCAGGATCCGTGGAGGGTGCTACACCTCCAAGAGGTGAACTATACCTTCCTCTGATAAGCTTTTACTGGCACCATGTTTTGTGTTCCTCCCTCATCCAGGCAGAAACTGAAATCACTGTTCCCCAGCCAGAAAGGACTATTTCTAATACTCAGCATATGGAAATGGAACCAAACTGTTAGTGACCTCAAATAGTAATATCTTACCTTTAGTACAGCAGTTCTTGATGACTACTTTTCCCATGAAACTTGTGTCTCATGAAATGTATTTATTTAAAACGTGGAAGAGCTAGCACATACAAGTATGATAAAACAGCAATGTAATGCATTTTTTTCCCACAGACAATCCTAAAGTTTAACATTAACTAAACATATTAGCATTGCCCACTTTCTTCTTTCTACAGACCATCTACTGCTCTATAATAAATGGCAGACAAAGTTGACTTTGCTGATAAATGACCCCACTTTCCAACAGATACATTAGTCAGTGCATTAAACATCAGAGTAATCTCATGGCATTGGTTCATAGTGTCCTCCCCCCACCTCAGCCTATGTCTATTCTATTTCCTTCTTATTTATTTCTTTATTGCTCAGGTGTACCATTTGCCACAGAGCAATAGTAATAAAAACACTGCCATTTCCATCTCTTGTGATAAACTCTAAAATTTTACTGAATAAGCAGATTCAATGATGTTTCCATTATTCAAATGCTGGGTACCGATTATTTATATTGCTGGGTACCAACTGAATGTTTTAGTAGGTATTGCAGTAAGTGCATTTACCATCTTAAAAATCTAATTATACTGTCCTCTGGCTCATATATTGCAGTTCATCCTAATAGGGTTATTCACGTTAGTCTGAATGACCCTGAACTGAATGGGGCTAAACCATCTGGCTGCACATGGGGCCGTTCGGACTGCAAAACCTGGATGTTGATGGAATTTATCAACGTCTGGACTTTGTAATTCAGGCACTTTGAATTTGGTCTGGATTTCAGCCGCCTGGATTTGCAACTTCTCATTACCAGGGAATTGAGGTTGTAAGAAATTCAAATGTGTCATGAGAAAGAGTGATCTCTTCTTGCTCAGTTTACTGCAGTATCCTGCAGCCTCTTAAGTGGTGCCCTTCATAAGCCTGTTGTCTTACCCCTGTGGATTTTGTTGTGTGTTAAAAAACAATGGATACTTAATTCCCTTTGAAAACAAGGTTGCTGCCCTTGGAGGGTTAAGGCAAAAGGCTAACAAAACCTAGACAATCTCAGGACTAGAATTATAAGTGTTTAATGACCAGACTTCTGGAATGTCTGGTCGTTATGGCTGGATTATGATCTCTGAGGGAGGGTATGGAGTTAATAAAGAGGTAAAGGGTTCTCTTTTCCCTCTTGTTTTCCAATTCTTCTTTTTTTCTCTGTCTCTTGTGTTTGCATGGCTTCTAAACATTTAAAAATTAGAATTGTTTGTGTTTGAGGAACCTATATTTTAGACATTATTATTTCACCTTACTGTGGTCTTTTCATACACTAATGTGTGGGTGGGAATCTCTGTTTCCGGCAAGTGCAAAACATTATCTGCAAATTGTGCTATCAAAATATCTTCCAGTGAACATACCAAGTGATTTTGTTTCCTAATTAAGGGTTGTGTGCACTTTCAGCACTGCGTAAACATTCTTGTAGTTTGCATATCTATGTAGTTTGCTGAGATGTATACATTCAGTTCCTTCTTTATTAGTTATTAGGGATGTGCACGGGCAAAAAAATTCGGGTAAGTAAAAAAATGTGTCTGCTTTGGCAATTCGGACCAATGGCATTCGGTTCGGCACTTCCAAACTACCGAACTTCAGCAATTTGGAACTTCGGCAATTCGGAACTTCATAAGCATCCAAATTGCATGAAACAAATTGTATATGTCTAGTAAGTGGTTGTGATGGCAGTCCGGTCACTGGGAGCCCTCTAGATGTGTTAGTGGTTGTGATGGCAATCCTGGCACTGGGAGCCCTTCCAATATGTAAGTAGTTATGGCGGCAGTCCTGGCCACTTATTTCACTCATTGACATGCAAATCAATGTATAATTTTTTTGACATACATGTTTCTGTATTTTGTTTTTGTTATTCTGTCTTTCACTGTTAAAATACACCTACCATTAAAATTATAGACTGGCCATTTCTTCTTCAGTGGGCAAACTTTCAAAATCAGCAGGGGATCAAATACTTTTTTCCCTCACTGTAGATATCTTTTTACTTGTCAGTATTTTATTATTTTAAATAGTAAAACTGTAGAATGAGCAGCGATTCTCAAGGTTAACATGCTGCATATTCAGCATACACGGAGACATGTTGTAAGCCATACCCATCATAACTACGAGTGCAGTTTTATACTTTTATGCTTTGATTCCATAAAACTATAGGAGGGGAGAGGGGAATGACCCATTCTGTGACAGCAACTAGCCTTACTCCTACTGAAAAATGACAATTTAACAACAAAATAATTTACAATAACTGTAGTTCAACTAAAGTTGCTCTATACTTTTTATACCTGTTAATGGGTTACTAACTATTTTGAGGGGGGTACCTATTTTGTGTTTAACTCTATATTGGGCGCTATGAATTAGGTCCCCCCTCCAGTATAACCTGGAAAACAAAGCATTTCACTTACCTGGAATCCAGCACTGGGAGATGCTCCCAGCACTAACTTCCATGTTCTGTCTTGATGTCACAGTCCACACTTCCAATTGCAGGCTTTTCCTAGAGCAGAAACACTACAAATACTGCCACCTACCACCATGACCACTTCAAATCACGGAAGTGGTCATAGTGGTTGAAATAATGCTTTGAAACACACCAATAAACCTTCTTACACTCTAAGCAGCTCAGTAAAGTAATTTTTACCTCTTGTAACCCAATGCTAGCAGGACACAACTGCAACACAAAATACACACCCACAAGTACATAGTATATGTGGATATTAAACATATACCCACAGCAAAGGACATATACAACTATCTGTTTTGGCTAGGTACTAAATGCAATACAAATCAACTCATACTTAATCACCTATTCGAACGAACACGCCGCTACAAATGGTCACTACGCAACCCACCACTAAACAATGAGACCTGTTCATATTTTTCGTACTGTTAACATGCTGTATTCATAGACTGGGGGAGAGGGTGTGAAAGGAGGGAAGAGACAAAGTGAATATGTTATTTCTCAAAATGAGCAAACCAAAACAACAGCTGAAACCATGTCTCATACTAATTGCAACATACGCGGTACTTCCCCTGCGTGGGAAATCTGTTTAACTTGTTGAAAGCGACCACAACTGATTTAGCATATCATCTGCCTCTGGGCAGGCAAACGTGACCTACACGAGCTACACAAAGCAAGCTTGTTCACCTATGTTCCCCCGGTTCCCAGCTCCAGGAATCTGAATGTCTATTGTGGTTAGAGTATTGCACTCCCAGTGCCTAGGTACTTTCACTAATTCTATTGGTTGGTGACAGTGTGCTCATTTGGCCCAGTCATACTATAGGGATGGTCCACTTCATAAAAAGACTGACCGAGTTTGCTATGGTTGGCGGGGTTGATTGTAGTGGAGACAGAGATGGCTGGTCCAAAGGGGAAGCGGGAAGCCAAGCTTCTGTCAGTGCAAGGCTTTTATGGGGAGGGGAGGCCGTTGCCTTTCTCGGTATGCTGGGCTAGTAGGGTGAACTTTAGCTCAATTGACTTGTAGCTCCACCCTGTCCTGCCTAGTATAGGTGAAAATGGAATGTCTTCTACTACAGGCGAAAGTGGTTTTCGCACTTAGACTACTATGTAAGGTTCTGTGTTCATTAGTTCAGGTAGTTGAGGATTGCAAAAAGGAGCTGCATGCTGCCATCCTATGCCTTTGTTCCTTTGTTATGACTATGTGCTGTAATTCCTTTGAAGTGTGTATTATAAATACTTTGGGCGTTGGCGTCTGTCTGAGAATATTTCTTCGAAATGAAGTAATAAACATGGTTATAGAACTCAATTAAAATGTACCTTAGCATGACATATTCCTTAGCCAGACACAGGCTGCTAGTATCTAGTTGTTGGTTTCCCCACAGAGGCATTGCTTCATACATTTTCATTTACAGGGAGAGTCAGGTAGTTTTCACCCCATCTCAGGCCAACCCCGACCTCCTATGGGGGACCTTGCTAATGACCCTGTCTGGGAGCTCCCTGTTTGTTTTTTATGTGTGTGGGTTATGTAAGCTTTGTGGTGCGGTCCTCAGGCACTGGTGGGAGGGTTTCGTAGGTATTGTACCCACGGATCCCATATAGATGTGTATATGTTATAGTGATGCGTTAGGGAGTAGCATGTTTCTTCTAGGCCTCTAATGGTCTCAACCCTTTGTATCCATTCCCTTATGGTGGGTGTGTGAGGTTGTTTCCATAAGGTTGGTATAAGTTGGTTAGCTGCTGTAATGAGGTGGATTAGGAGTGTTTTTTTCATGTTTCTGCATTCCCGGGGGTGGAAGAAGGAATAAGACAGTGTCAGGATGTAGTGGAGTGTTTACCCTTAGAATCTGGTATATCGCCCATGAGATTCTTGTCCAGTATTTGCGTATCCTGTGTGCGGGTGCCTCGCTGGTTTGGTGGCATCTCCAGCAGCGGTCTGTTGTTGTGGGGAATAGGTGGTGTAGTTTCGATGGGGTGTAGTGCCACCTGGCTATCTGTTTATAGTTGCTTTCTTGAGCTATAGTGTTCCTGGAGGTTTTGTGAATTTGTCTAAAAATCTGTTTCCATTTGTTTCTGGATATTTCTAGGTTGAGTTCCCTTTCCCATGTTGGGGTAATTTTCGGTAGTTGGTGGGTAAGTGTTGTGTGGACAGTAGAATACATTAGTGATATATGTTTCTTTGTTAGATCTTGGCTAGCGCAATGTTGCTCAAACGCTGTTTGTGGTTGATTTTTTCCATACTTTAGAGGTCCTGAGTGTATGAAGTGTATCATTTGATGATATTGGAACTTTTGAATCTCGTTTGGGGACGTGATGAGTTTCTGTAGAGGTTTGACCAATTGCTCCCCCGTCTCGTCTAAAAGAAGATATGATTTTTATGACGAGGGGGGAGGTGAGAGGAAGTGGTGTTTAGGAACCACTGTATGTTTATTGGCAAGGACGGTTGGGTCACTGTATAACACTATGTGTGGAGTCATATATGTATATATGTTAATTTATGCCTATTTATGTCTAACGTTTTGGTTACAGATAAAGAAGAGATTTAAAAAATAAAGTTATGGATGTATTATGCAGTAATTTAGTTTGTGATAATAAATGCTGTGGCCTGTTTCATCCATACTAGGTTGTCTGTCGTTATTGGGGGGTTGAATGGGGTTAGTTTATGTACTAGGCTGCATTGCGATTCCCCACTACGTACATACATGGATACTAAGTCTAAACAGGATTCTAAGGATGAATGTCTGCTACTCATACCTCTTAAAGAAAGGAGACATAGGAGATGGGCATTGGACCATTCAACAGAACCCTCTTTGGCATGTGGTAGGAGACAGATATATCGGACCTGCTGGTGATTAATGGAACTCTAAGAAGCTCAAGGATTACTTTGACCTTGTTGTAAAAGGATATGATGCCATCTTCATTGGGGCCAATATGCTAGATGCCATCTATTTTATAACATTTTTATTATTCCAGTTATTTTAGGGGATAGTGTCCCTGAGAACTTACAGCTCAGCTTCTTAAATCCAGCCTAGCAGCATTCATAGACAGGACACAAAAATGCACACATTGTGTGAGTTTAAGACACGTAAAAAAGATTCCTATACATTGGTTAACATACTTGATACCATTATTGGTTCTGATTGCACAATGCTCTTAGCAGTAGGACTCTGCAAAGAGCACTGAAATAGTGCCCCCTCTATGGTCCACCCTTCATATTTGATTGGCAGGAAGTCTGGTTTGCATTGACACCAGGCTGACCTGCCAGTTTTTGGGCTGAACTGACACCTTCCTGGGTGAGTCTCCACCATTTTGGCTGCACCAGTAATGCAATTCACATTACTCGCCATCCCCCTTTTACCCCACCCTTCGGTATCCCACTTCATGAGATGCCGATGTTTACCTATGCACGCATTAAAATAGGTTAGCCATGTAATGAAAGCGAAATAAATCTCATTGTCTCAATCCGTGTGTACATTACCCAGAAGGCATTAGTAACCTTCGTAGGTTTAAAAAAAAGATTATAACTCGGCCATTTTAACACTTTGCTTGCCTTCAGTATCGGAGTTAAATGTCTCAGTAAAAAAAAACCCCCAAAAAACAGAACTAATGGCTGGCAAGCATAACACTTGGAATTCTCACATTAGTAAATAACCCTGTGCGGGTTGTAACAGCAACAATGAAATATTTTTTCCTGTGAATTTTCTTCAAAAATGATTTTATTGAATTATCAGTGATTTCATTAGAGAGACTTTCTGGGGATTGTTCCCAATAAATAGATTAATTTATTGTTTCTTTAAATGATTACAAATCTGTTTTTACTTCTTCAGTTTTAGATTGTTTATAATGTTAATGAATTGTACAGATAGTGGGTTTTAAGCAAATTCAGCATTTGTATAAGTTTAAAAGTTCAATGTTTCTTCAGTTTTGGATGAAATCCAATGCATCTCTATAGATTTACAGCATCTTCTTTTTTGACACTAACAAAACTACATATACAAAAAAAGCACATATGGCATTGAAGAGAGGAGACATCTACCCTGCAAAAATCAAAAATCAATGCCCCAGTTATATTTTATTTATGATAGTACAGACATATCCATATTTAACCCCTTAGTGACCAGACCGTTTTTCAATTTTCTTACCATTAAGGACCAGGACTCTCTACATTTCTGCGGTGTTTGTGTTTAGCTGTAATTTTCCTCTTACTCATTTACTGTACCCACACATATTATATACAGTTTTTCTTGCCATTAAATGGTCTTTCTAAAGTTGCCATTATTTTCATCATATCATATAATTTACTATAAAAACAATTATAAAATATGATTTAAAAAAAAGAACTTGTATGGAGAACTTTAATGGTTACTGCCAAAGAACACCCCGATATGTGTTCAGCAACATCTCCTGAGTAAAGTGATACCCCCCATGTATAGGTGTGTTGGGTTCTCTGGGGGCTAAATAACTTATTTGGAGGGTGAGCATTCCCGTTTTCCAAATTGGAATTTTACCAGGCTGGTCATCATGCACCCATGTTCTATTTGGGACATTTTTGAAGCAGGCCAATGTAATATACCCCCATCCAACCATATATTTTTGAAAAGTAGACACCCTAGGGTATTTCAAATGGTGGTATTTTAACACTTTCATGCACTAATTCTACCACCAGTCCTGTCAACCTTATGGGTAGTCATTTTTTGCATTATTTTTCTTTCACATTGTAGTTTAGGCATGGATTCTCAGTTCCTGTTATGTGTTACTGATAGAGTTGAGCGAACCCGAACTGTAAAGTTCGGGTTCGTACCGAACATTACGATTTTTGGACCCCGGATCCGAACACAGACATATCAGTGTATGTTCGGGTTGGAGTTCGGTGTTCGGTGATTTAATGACGCGTTTTGAAAAGCTGCAGGGCAGCCAATCAACAAGCGTTTGACTCGTGTGCCCTTAGAAGCCATCACAGCCATGCCTACTAATGGCATGGCTGTGATTGGCCAGTGCAGCATGTGACCCAGCCTCTACATAAGCTGGTTACTTAGAATTAGTAAATTAAGCATGTTGCCTGCTCACTGTTAAAAAAAAAAAACCCAAACATTCCCCCCTCCTGAGCCCCCACCCACGACGCACGAGTGGGGGCTTTTAAACTAAAGGGGGACCTATTGCCCCCCACGGCCCCCACCCCTGAGCGGTGGGTGGGGGCCCTAAATATCAATAAGGGGGGCACCTATTGTCTTCCCCCCCGGCCCCCACCTCTGAGCGGTGGGTGGGGGCCCTAAATATCAATAAGGGGGGACCTATTGTCCTCCACCTGGCCCCCACCCCTGAGCAGCGGGTGGGGGCCCTAAATATCAATAAGGGGGGACCTATTGTCCTCCCCCGGGCCTTCACCCCTGAGTGGCGGGAAGGGGCCATAAATATCAATAAGGGGGGGACCTATTGTCTTCCCCCCCTGGCCAGGGGCAGGGGGGAGGACATTAGGCCCCCCCAATTTTTATTTATGGCCCCCACCCACCACTCAGGGGTGGGGGCAGGACAGTAGGTCCCCCCCCACATTCTTATTTATGGCCCCCACCTACAGCTCAGGGGTGCGGGCCGGGGGGGCAGTAGGTCCCCCCCTTATTGTTATTTAGGGTCCCCAGATGCTGCACAGGGGTGGGGTCTGGAGGGGAGGACAGTAGGACAGTCCCCCCCCCCCCTTATTGTTATTTAGGGCCCCCCCACATTCTTATTTAGGGTCCCCAGCCGTCGCACAGGGGTGGGGGAAATAGTTTGTATAGGCTTCTCACTGCTTACGAGACATGCCCCTACTAGCAGTATAGTGAGTAGGGGCTGAATTTACTAATACTAAGTAATCTTTACTTAGTATTAGTAAATTTGGCTGAAAGACCAATTTAGGTCTTTCAGCATTTTGGTAGATAGCTCCCTGATAACGTGGGAATTAGGGAGCTATCTACTAAGTGGCTGCAAGATGCAGCAGTGGCAATGAATAGTGTCGGATTATTTTTAATTTTTATGTTATTTTAAGTGATTTCCCTATCCACATTTGTTTGAAGGGCACTTTTCCTACTCTTACCCCCATTTTACTTCCTTTTGCAGCCCTCTAGCCCTTTCCAGGACTTTTTTAGAGCAATTTTTTGGGCCCAAAAGTTCGTGTCCCCATTGTCTTCAATGGGGTTCGGGTTGGGGTCAAGTTCGATCCCGAACCCGGACTTTTGGCCAAACCCGCCGAACCCGAACATCCAGGTGTCCGCTCAACTTTAGTTAACTACAAAGAAGACCCCAATATGTGTTCAGCAACATCTCCTGAGTACAGTGATACCACCCATGTACAGGTGTGTCGTGTTCTCTGGGGACTAAAAGACCTTATTTGGAGGGTGCGCATTCCAGTTTTCAAACTTTTCAATGTTTGCACATTGAAATATGCCAGATTGGTTTGCAGGGCCTATGTTGCCTTTGAGACCGTATAGCAGCCCAGGAATGAAAATTAACACCATCATGGCATATTATTTGTAAAAGTAGACAACCCACGGTATTCAAAATGGGGTATTTCCAGTCTTTTGTAGTAGCCACTAAGCCACGAGCACTTGCCAAGTTAGTGTTCATGTTTTTTCTGCATTTATATATATATATATATATTAATATCAAAATAAAGTTAGAATAAAATTACATAAATATAATTTAAAAAAAATATATTTTAGTTTTTTTATTTATTTTTAATTATTTGTTATAATATATATATGTATATATATATGCACACAATATATATAGTTATTATACATATTTTATATATATATATATATATATATATATATATATATATACACGTGTGTAATTTTACTCTAAGTATATTTTTATATTAATATATGTATATATTAATAAAAAATACACTTAATATGATGTTATATATAAGATTTATTTATATATATATATATATATATATATATATATATATATATATATATATATGTATTACCTTTTCTGCCTGTCAGTTCTTTTAGAGCAGTCACATGGCTCCAGGGTGTGCTAAATTCTCCTAAGAAGAAGACAGATTGCCAGCGGGGGAATGGGGGCGATCAGTAAGTACATGGGAGAGGGAGGGAGGGTAGGGGTTAATTTTTTTATTTAAATTAAATTTTGTAATTACCTTTTTATTTTAATTTTAACTGAGTGCCTCGACCCATCGATGCACTCAGTACAGGCAGAGCATCGGAAGCCTGCCTCACTGCCGGGCTCCACACCCAGTGTTCTCCGGCAGCCAGGCAGTGAGGCCTCGATGTTGAGGCATCGCTGCTGGAAGCGATCATGATCGCTTCCAGTGCTCTAATTCCCCGGGAACGTATCAGGTACATCCGCGGTCCTTAATGACCGTTTTTTTGGCGGAAGGACCTGATACGTCCTTGGTCACTAAGGAGTTAATATAAAATGGATTATGTAAACAAGTTATTTATTTATTTGGACCTTCTGTCCCTCTTTTCTAGGAGCTTCAAATTGTTTTTGTGTCTGAGAGTATAACAGAGCAATAAAACAGTAATATGTCTTTAAACTTCTATAAATGTGTTTACAAATCATTCTGTTAAAATAAGATACACAGTTTCTTATTACATTTTAAATAGTTCTTATTACAGTTTTTAAAACAACTGTACAATAAGTCATATTTCATTGTCCATATTACTGTTATCACTGTTAATTTAGTTGATGAAAATTTTTGTAAAATTTTTCATTAAAACCATGTTTTCAGTGAAGAAAACAATATAACAACTAAATAAAAAAAAGTGATTATAACAAAAAGTGGGGAACAAATGAAAACGAATGCTAGGGAGTTACGAATATCATATGCAACTTGTTATAATCAATCCATATATAATAATTTCTTTTTTTTTTTGAAAAAGCATAATTTATTTCTTTATAAGAGATAATTAATAAAGACATGTTAGATCGCAACATTTAAATATGTGTCTATATTGCTTGACCAAACCTTAATACCATCAATAATAACAAGTTAATAGATGTTTACTTCCCCAGGAGTGTATAATAAGTTTGGAAATGTTAGCGAAGGGCTTGGATAATGCATTATACTTTAACTAAACCCTTTAGATTTTATTCCAATTAATCTACTGTAGATTTAGTTGACTAAAATCTAATGATATTTAGTCAATTAAAACTAGACTAAAAGTGACTAAAACTAAATCAAAATTTGTTGTTAAAATTAACACTGACTTATCTATCCTTGTATCTGATCTTGTAATTAATTTCTGTTGAGTAAAATTTCATCTGCTCATTAAAACTATTTTTGTTAAAATTTTGCATTTTTACTGATACACACATTTCTTTTGCTGAGTCAGTTCATACACGTAACTGTTCTATGTTACTGCATGATCCTGCTAAATCTCTGTAATAGATATTCATTGCCAATATAAGTACTTTATTCTACATATGTTATGAGAACTAAGTATACAAAGTATTAAATACTTATCGTCGCAAGAATAACAAGTTTTATGCCTGTTGAATGTTTGCCAAAAGCAATTGTGGCATAAAATATCTTGGGGTTTCCAAAACCAAGGTTTTTTTGGGACATTCTGTGGTTTTTAAGAACATTTTCAGTATATAATGTAAATAAATACAGAAGAGTGGAATGTCAGGCAAATGCTAACAAATACTGTTAAATACATAAAATAAAAAAACGATAAGATACACATAAGCTCATTTGCTTAGTAGTTTGCATCCAGATGATATGCACCGTAACTTCCACATGTAAACACGATCCAAAGACTGCAATAGTTTGTTTTACTTTAGTTTTGTAGTATGAACCATTTCTACACTTGGTATGTTTTCTTTACAGACATTCTCAATGGGGCCCAACTGGGCATCACCTGGGTCCATTGGTGCCCAATATATATTTATGAATTATCCAAGAAACTGCTAATTTTCTTGGTTTATCTGTCAAATTTTATTTTCATCTACTACTCTTCACCTCAAAGTCAAGCAGGTGGAGAAAGAGGAGAAGCCACTTATTTAGCCTCTCCTATTATCAGGTTATAGCACATGCCATTGTTTTCTTAAAGAAACACCCCATATAATATAACCACTACAATGGGCTATTATGTTTATAGGTCCAGGAATTCCCTGACATCCCCCACTGTAACTAGTTATACCATTTCCAAATGCTTTGACTTCTTACCCAGGATCTGCCAGGTCCTGCTAACCATTTTTGTTACAACTGGCACAAAGCTGGAAGCTGTATATTACTTATCGGTCCATATATAAGAACAAAGGGAACTCTTTGAATTATAAACTTTGGAAAATGACCGTTATATATATTGTAAGTTAAATATAGTAATGCCATTGATACAATTTTACTATTTCTAGAAACATATAAAATGTATAAAGTGATACTATAAGCAATTTTATTTAAAAGTATTGATTGTGGGGTTTTTTTTTTGGACAGAGCGCAGTTCACTTTTTTTTTTATATACTATTGGCTATACAGGTGCCCACGAATGATGGGATTTAATTTTAATTGTTTTGGTATTTTACAGGTTCATTGTTTGGCCACTCACGTGATCCCTGCATAGCTTTCATTAGGTTGTAGGGATTTATAGGAAACCCCAATTTTGCTGCAGAGAGTTTACACATATACTGAACTGAAAATATGCAGGACAACTTCTGGGACTTTTCCCAAACTGGTTTTCAAATATTGGCTATTAGCTGATATTGCTCATAGCCAGTAAATATTAGCAGCCAACAAATATCAACTATATTCAAAGTAAATTCAAAGTGAAATTTAAATTTGAGACCCGAGTAGCTGAATTGTACGTAATTATAATTTTTTTCCAGTTTGGCTAATTTGACCTTAAATTTGAAATCCACTTAAATTCTGTTTAGTAAATAATCCTGTATGTGTTGCAGCCTACTGCAAATACCATCTGCACCTACAGATACTGTCCATGTTTTTTGTTCACTTTTTTCCGACTCAAACATGTAGCAGAAAAAGTCCTATTTTCTAAGTGATGACAACCACAACTGGATGGTACAAAAGGTTCACCGGTGCATTTGCTCTTTCCCTATGTCCCACCTTAGGAGGGAAGATGCAGAAGATATTGGAGGTGGTTGGGGTTGACACACTTATTTGATTATTTGAGATGTGCTTTAGTGTTGTGACCTTATTTCAACAAATCTCAACAAATGTATCACAGACGAGGCATTTATTATCCATGGTTTATGCTTCAGATTTGGAATTCCCATGGTCTTGCTATATCTGGCAATGGGAGTCAGAGCTAAACATTCCCTTGTCTGACATAGATCGGCTCAGAATCTGAAAAATTACAGCTCATTAGTGATGACCCTCCCACCTCCTGGACAGCATCCATTTTGAAGCTGCATTCTTAGTGAGCTGTCCAGGAGGTGGGAGGGTCTGAGAGGGAGGGTCTGCTGCTGATTGGCTGGAATGTGTCTGCTGACTGTGAGGTACAGGGTCAAAGTTTACTCAATGATGAGTCCGTGGCGAACCGTTCGTGGCGAACCATTCGTGGCGAACCGTTCGGCGAACCGTTCGGGATATCATTACAGCTCATTGTTTTATTCATGAACTTGCTTAGAAGATCCTGGCTAGGTGGAATCAAATATCTGTGAAACTGCAAAAACATTCCCTTAATGCTGTTCCACTCTGGGGTGGGAATGTATCTATATATTGGGATGGATTGTGATTAAGCATTTCTGATGCATCACCATATTTGGAACAGACATCAATGGAATGGAAATATTCGTCTATACAAATGATATATTAACAACATCTTCTTTATCCTTTATAGGGGTTACGTTACGATGACAACTGATTTCAGTTTGTAGAGAGTTCTCAGGATAACTCAGTGTTATGAAGTATTTGTTTGGTTGTTTGTAAAATTATACACAATAAATATGAGAAATATAGTCTTATACTTGTGGATTTGCAATACACAGACCCCCCACCTAATTCAACAAGCTCAGTGAGAAGCTATGTACCATTGATAAAGCCCTGAGAGTGGTGAAACGTGTTTGGTGACATAGCAAGTGGACTGATAAATCAATCCAAGCTTCATCTGAAAAGACTCCACAGGACCACGATACACAAGAAGAGAGAGGTCTGTTTGCAGCTACTGCTACAAGACTGGTGATACAGACAACAATGTGGGATCAACACAGATAGTCTTTCCAGGCTAGTGACTGTGATAGAATTTATCTTGATTCCAAGGCTCAAGCTGATATCCTATATTAAAATTGGCTAACTTGGACTCAGGAAATTCTTGATGTTTAACACAACACTTAAGACCATATATGTCTAGTTCCGGGAGCAGAGAGACCCCACATGAGATGTTTCTTCTCTAATCTTTGTGTTCTTTCTTACCTTGAAACTTATTTGTTATGTGTACATGACGTTCATCCCTATGTCTTATCTGTACTCCCTTCCTATTACTGTTCTAAGAGTATTTGCACGTAAGCACTTACTTTTTAATGTATAAAACCCAGCTGATGAATAAAACGTCAGAGGCTTATTTTGAATACCAACAGGTGTCTGGTGTCTAATTCTCGCTTCTCCAAGTGCACTTGTAACAACAATTTGGGCTTCCTCTGAATATAACAAAGATCAACATTCTGATCCACAACATGACATGCAGGCAATGTTTGATTAAATGTGAGAGTCCTATTTTTTATTCTGTTTTCATTAATACATCTTATATCATTTTTACTTTACTACCGTATGAGCGGTCATTTTCCTTCCCTTCCCCTGTGTTCTGTTTACATATACACTGGCAATTGCAAAGAGAATTGCTGCTATTGGTGACTATTTCTGGAAGGAATATCACTTATACCCGAGTGGGCAATTGTGATATATGCACTGACATTGTACATTCTAAAGCAATTCCAGAGGAAGTGCAGTCTTGTTTTATTTATTTATTTTATACGGATTTGAACTTAGAGGTACAAATTTTTTTCTGTCTACTTATTCTTCACTTATACTTGTAAGATGGGTAGTGTAACAATATGGCTTAAAGCAAAATATGTATGTATAACTCACAAATATCACTCTATGACAATAGAGCCAACTTGGACTGGGTATCAGAGAGCTATGCTAAATTACTATAGTGTAATTGAGGTCAGAGTGTTAAAGAGACCCTACTTCAGGGCATTTCAGACTCCATTGTAGTCTCTAATGGGGCCTTGAGGGGACTCTTTTTTAATATACAGTTTACAAATGTGTGCAATAAATATTTTTTAATACTTGTAAAAAAAGTGTGTGTTTTTTACCTAGAGCCAAATGCTGTAGGTACGCCCAGGTGCCAAATGCTCTAGGTCTGCTCCTGTCAACATGTTGTTTTATAATTAATAGTTTGTCTTGTTTACCTATTGTACAGTGCAGCAGAATATGTTGGTGCTACATAATAAATTGTAATAATTGTGTGTGTTTGTGTGTGTGTGTGTGCAAGCAATATTGCATGTGAGGGGATGCTGCTTGTGATTTCCCCAGACAGAGCATGGTTCTTCAGACGGGGCCCCTGATTGTCTCAACCCTTGGTCAATGCCCAAACTGCCCGAGTGGTCATACTGCCCATGGGGATAGTATAAATCTTGAATACATAACTCCTGCTTGTTGGTTTAAACTAATCCTACTCTGAGAGAACAACATGATTTACAAGGTTATATTATGGTGCAAATCTACTATGCTTTACTTTGTCAGATGCCTGGCATGGACACCCTCTGATACACTTTGCCGACCCTTTACATTGCACATTATAATCTGCAGTCAGGTGACGAAGAGTGAGAACAGTGGATTACTAATATGACATCATGTAGTTGTGCACATTATTATTATTATTATTATTTCCATTTATATAGCACCAATAGTCACATCAGTATGACTTCATGTAACAGGGTCCTAAGAATCCACCAATGTATTGGTGGGGAAGGAAACAAATATTTGGGAAAATATGGATACTATTTAAAGTTTATATCTTAATGTAATTACACCCATTAAAATCTTCAGCTAAGAGTCAGTAAACCCAAACTGGCACTGCTTCCGCCGTTAAAGCTACCTACTATTTTTTGCATGGTGCGTTAGCCAAGTTATGAGTTTTTTTTGTTTTGTTTTTTTAAAGAACACCCACATTTCAAAAGACAGAAGATATAATAAGCTGGGCATTGGTTAGCTATGATGGAATTGATATATTTTCATAACAGAAATACTATGAAAGACACAACATGCTCATAAATATGGTGGAAATGGTAGTTTGTATAATGGTAGTTTGTATAAATTCTAAAATAATTTAAGTTGTTGTCGACTCTTAGGGCCTGAGATGATGGTTCTTCACTGAGTGAGTTCTGTCTACTGGTTGAATATTTATGTTTATGGAATGCAGCAGGCGTACATTAACATAGATCAACATCAACATAGATCCATTCTATTCTTTTCTATTCAGTTATTCACATACATTCATAGGTCCCCTGCTGGACTAAAGTACAATCTGGGACCGTCTTAAGGGCATCAGGGCATCAGGGCCCAGCTGATGGACCAAGATGCATATTCATAGCTTAGCAAACAATTATCTTAGTATTTGTTTTTTTAGTATTGGTATAATTAAATACTATTGCAGTACTGCCAATCCAAGGACATTATATTAATATCTGCTGTATGAAAAAAAACATGTCATGTGAAATGTCAGCATGGATTTTATTACACTTTTCTTTTTATTTTGCAATTTTCACCCAGAAAACTTTTTATTTCTAAATATTTATCCTCAACCTATGCAAAAGAAAATCGACATTCTGCTTCTATAACGAGAATTATTATACATAACCAAGGCAATAAACAGAACATTACGATAATTGGCAAAAGCAAGCAGGATTGTGCAATTCCCAGATTTCAAACTATTAATTTCTTCTCTGAAGACTATAGTTAGAAAAACTAATTATTTTCATCCACTAGGGAATGTAGCCAAAATTCCTGCAAGGCATATCGTAGAGTTTGATTTAAGTCCACCTTGAAATAAGGCAGAATAAATCCAATAGATGCACTAATGAAAATAACCTGTCTTCGAATTGGCTTGGATGATGTCCCTTGGAGGTTATACAATGTATACACACGACAATATGGCTTAACACAACATTACTATGTATTAAACATGTGCAATTCGTTTCGGTCCGAATTAAAATTCGTCCGAATTTTGGGTAATTCGGACATTCGGGTGCTTCCGAGTGTCTGAATAACTGAATTGCCGAAGTGCCGAAGTCCGGAAGTGCCGAAATTACCGAATTTCCAAAGTGTAGTAGTGCTGAAGTGCCGAATTGCTGAAGTGCCGAAGTTCCGAAGTTGCCGAAGTTCCGAGGTGTCAAAGTGCCGAAGTTCCGAAGCACAGTATTGCCTAAGTACTAATATACTTACCCAGTGAAAGAAGAAGAATGTTATACTGTATACAATTTCAAATAAAAAGTATACAAACAAAGACAGGATTCAGCGGTAAGCATTTGCAACACTTAAAATCAAGTAACATACATTCATATAAAATGTAAGTTACTTAGCCAGTCATGTAATGACAGGAATTAATAAGTAGATACCTCCCTAATTCCCACGGTATTAGGGAGCTATCTACTAAAAGGCTGAAAGACCTAAATTGGTCTTTTAGCCAAATTTACTAATACTAAGTAAAGATTACTTAGTATTAGTAAATTATGCCCCTACTCGCTATACCGCGAGTAGGGGCATGTCTATTAAAAAATGAGACACCCCTGAACGGTGGGTGGGGACCCTAAACAGGAATAAGGGGAGGACCTAATATCCTCCCCCCTGGCCCCCACCCCTGAGTGGTGTGTGGGGGCCCTAAATACAAATTGGGGGGACCTAATGTCCTACCCCCTGGCCCCCACCCCTGAGTTGTGGGTGGGGGCCCTAAACAAGAAGAAGGGGGGACCTAATGTCCTCCCCCTGGCCCCCACCTCTGAGCAGTGGGTGGGGCCCTAAATACAAATTGGGGGGTACCTAATGTCTTCCCCGGTGGGGGCCCTAAACAAGAATAAGGGGGGGACTTAATGTCCTCCCCCCGGGCCCCCACCCCTGAGCGGTGGTGGGGGCCCTAAATACAAATTGGGGGGGACCTAATGTCCTCCCCCCTAGCCCCCACCCTGAGTGGTGGGTGCCCTAAACTAGAATAAGGGGACACACACCTAATGTCCTCCCCCCTCACCCCCACCCCTGAGCGGTGGTGGGGGCCCTAAATACAAATTGGGGGGGACCTAATGTCCTCCCCCCTAGCCCCCACCCTGAGTGGTGGGTGCCCTAAACTAGAATAAGGGGACACACACCTAATGTCCTCCCCCCTCACCCCCACCCCTGAGCGGTGAGTGGGGGCCCTAAATACAAATTGGGGGGGACTTAATGTCCTCCCCCCTGGCCCCCACCCATGATCGGTGGGTGGGGGCCCTAAACAAAAATAAGGGGGGGACCTAATGTTCTCCCCCCTGCCCCCCACCCCTGATCGGTGGGTGGGGGCCCTAAACAAAAATAATGTCCTCCCCCCTGGCCCCCACCCCTGAGTGGTGGGTGGGGGTCCTAAATACATATTTAACCACCCTCCCCCCAGGTGACTAGGGGTCCCCAAACCCCTAGTCACGCCTTCCCCCAAAAAATAAACTCCTACCTACCCCCCTCACCCTAAAAATAATGAGGGGGGACCTTTACTAAATACCTGTAAAAATAAAAATAAACTTACCATTCAATGTTTTCTTTCTTCTAAAATCTTCTTTTTTCAGCCCCAAAAAAGGCCAAATAAAAATCCAAAATAACCAAATCACACACAGAAGAGAAAATAGCACAGTCAGTAAAAAAGGGGGACAAAACATTTTTTAGATACATAAATGAGAAAAGAAAAGTAAAACAAGGATTAGTTAGATTAAAAACAAAAGAAGGAAGGTATGTAGAAGAGGATAAAGGTCTAGCTGACTGCCTCACTTGTCACCAGTAGGGTACCTCAGGGATCTGTACTTGGACCCATTCTCTTAGTACAGAATATTTGATAGGGGGGCGGGGCCGGGCCGCCGGGCCGACTGGTCGCCATCCACATGGGCTCCAGCAACGAACCGCCCGAAACAGCATTAAACATACCCAAACCCACTCAAAGAATAGCAAAATTTGCCGCATCGGAAAGTGGGAAAGCACCGACACCTACCCGAAACCCGCATGAAGCTGATCGTGTGGCAGGCAGGCGGAGAAGATTGGGTTCGGCCTACATACAGCCTCTGAGTACCGGCTGCCATTGCAGTAAAAGGGCGCAACACATAACCAATCCGCAGCAGGGAAAGCATCCCGGACGTGTGGAGACCCTTGGCCTGGGGCACGGCCCCGCTTTCCCCCCCCCCCCGGCCGGTGGGGGATATCCCGGCCACATGGTGGACACTATGCCGGCTACCTAAACTGGCACTGGCAGAGAGACGGCCAGCCAGCTGTACCAGACATCAACACCGAGGAGGAAAATACTAAACGGTGAAATCATCCCGGCAGGGACGGAGGAGGATCACACAGACACTGAAGCTCAGGAGGGTGGGGTTCCGACGCAGCTGCGCCATACTACCAACATGGCTTCTCCTCACAGGCACCATTGTAAGTGGAGAGCAGAGGCACCAAAGCTCACCGAGGGGAGTCGACATGGACGGCCGGGGCGGACCACGGTGCTGCCGGGCCCCTGAGGGACCCTCTGCGATGCCTGCCGGCCAGCAGGAAAAGTGAGTGTCCGGGCCTCTGGGTCTGGGAGGTCCCCAGAGGGCCATGTCCCTGGAGCCGAGAGCCCTGTGGGGCGGGACTGCGCGGCCCTCCCGGCGGACCGGTGGCCGGGAGCGGCGTGCACCGGTCCCAAGTGTGAGGCCGGTACCGGGAGAGACACTGGGACACAATCTTCGCTGGGTCTGGGGCGGTGATGGGGAGGTGCAGGGAGCGGGTGGCCCCGGACTCTAGGTGTGGGGGTCCAGCGGGCCATGTCGGCCACCGAGTGCCCACAGCATCGCAAAGGACTCAGGTGTTGGGCTGGGACCGTCCCGGGGGGACACTGACGGAGACCCGGCGCCCCGGGTGGCGCACCACGGCCAAACCATGAGGGGCCCTTATCGGACAGACATTACAATTGGCTCTGCTCCTACACCGTTATAGTTATTATAGTTATTTGTCTATGCATTCCCTAATACCGCATGCCAGAAATATGACACGCCATGAGCCACCAATACACTATACATAATTGGTTAATTGAAGCGATATGGGATGACAATGGCGGTAAAAGTCGCTTACCACTGCGCACACGACAACCCTACTCCTTAGGTTAAAAACTTGACAGATACTATTTCTTAATGGGTCTACCACTAATTACATATGCGGTGTTATCTATATGACCCAAGAGATGTTATTAATATAACAAGTTACTTACAGAATCATCTAGTAATCCACAGATTCATTATGTTACCATTATCAGTTAATACATAAAGATTACTTAGGGGCTTTTATTCATGTTCATAGTTAATGCCGTTTTAATGCAAACAAGTTTTCAAGGGATAGCTCGCACTAGTGCCTTAACAGCTGCATTTAGTCCGTATCTATTTTGCTTATATGATGCTGTTTCTGAATTACCAAAGGAACGGGCAGTTAACGCTAAAATGCCCAAAGGGGCCATAGGTAGCTACTGCTGCATATTAGATCACTGACTGCCACATGATAGACGGTACAGTCGCTTCTTGATTTAAACCTGATATCCAAATAGCTCTATTATCTATTAAGGCAGCAGACTGCAAACAAATATGCCCCTTATGCTGAAAATTGAAAAAGTTTTTGTATCTTAGATTGTTCCTTCATGCCTGACTCTACTTAGCAAGCTGATTAATATGCCTCTACACAGGAGACAATGTGCATTCACCAACTAGCCAACACGCAGCACTGACATACACTAATTAACATAAAACAATTACCTAACGCAATAATTGAACCAATAAGGCAATACGGTACATAAGAGCATACAACACAAAGCAACCACCTGTTAACAAAAACTCAGGTTAAGACAATTCCGCTCCTACGCAGGCAACTAAAGGTATATGCAATGTTAAACTAATATCTGAGCCCCTGCGTGGGCAATCACTTGCTTTACTACAAATCCATTTGATGTATGACTTTATATTGTGCACACAATAAAAATATTCAACACAGAATATTTGATAGAGTCCTAACCTCAACATATGAGGAAAGGGATTTAGGGGTGATTATTTCTGATGACTTAAAGGTAGGCAGACAATGTAATAGAGCAGCAGGAAATGCTAGCAGACAGTGGCGTACACATGACCCATGGGGCCCCGGTGCGAAAATTGATCCGTGGGCCCCCCCGCGCTTACTCGGTGCAGGTTGGGGCCGCAACACACGGCGGCGGGCACTTGGTCGCAGGGGTTGCAGGGCTGCGACCCCGCGACCGCGGTATGCACACACACTTAAAGGACCACTACAGACACCCAGATCACATCAGCTCAATGAAGTGGTCTGGGTGCCAGGTCCCTCTAGTTTTAACCCTGCAGCTGAAAACAGCCTCACTGAGGGTTAATCCAGCCTTGACAGCTGCTAGAGGAGCTTCCGCGATTCTCACTGTGAAAATCACAGTGAGAAGACACTGAACGTCCATAGGAAAGCATTGAGTAAGTCTGCTGTCCCAGTTCATAAGCAGAACAACTTTAGCTTAATTAATTGGTTTTGATTTATAGATCATGCCCCAGCAGTCTCACTGTTCTCCAATTATTTGCCATTTAGAATGGAAATCAACTTGTTTATGTAGCACTAGCCACACCTCCCTGTGTGTGACTTACACAGCCTCTCTATCAATTCCTGAAGAAGAGCTCAGCATTTTTTTTAACTCTCTTTATTGCACAGTGTGTTCAATTTAGAATGTATTATTTCTTCCTCTTTGACTGCTAACACCTAGAGCAGCCTCCCATGTTTAATACAATAAAGTTCAAATAAAAGAGCAGGAGTTAAAAATATCTCTAAAGTAAACAAACTATGCTGTAAAATGAAATATGTCTTTTTCATGGTGTTTGTGTAAGTTACAACCAGTATAGGTGTATTTAATACTGAGTTAACAAAAGTGATTTAATACATAAACAGCAGAGAATGTATTAGTAAATCTATTATCTATACACCAAAGCTTCTTCGTTAAGCCAAAATAAAATACCAAAAAACTCAAACACGTTTCACCTTCACACAGGCTTTTTCAACGTGTTTTATTGGTGGGTGCCCTTTTGGAGGTGACCACAAGAAAGCTTAAATTGAGGAGTCTTTTGAAGCAGTTTAAACTGCAAGTAAGTATTGCACGTTATCATGTAAATCTCCCATGTTAAATATTGGGGTACTCTGACATAGTGGTGGGCTTAACACAATAAAGCCATAGGGTGGAACTGAAACCCCATATTTATTTGCTAAAATAGGTGATTTCAAGTAGCCTTGTTAAATGTAAAGCTGTAATTTTGTTTGTGTGTGCACTGTTCCTTTAGCTGTATTTTGTAGATGTTTTGGTCTTTATGTCAGCACCATTGCTCTCAAATGCATGTTATGGGTGTTCACCCAATTCCCATTTGTTATTGGTGTTTTATACTATACTTTTGGATTTATTATTTTGGTTGTAAATAAAACAAGTTTTTTATCGAATTTGGACCTTCCTGTTTTTATCTCTGAAGATTTTTACTTGGAGGATTAACTTTGGTTTCCTAGGTGGGAAAGATGCCACCTAAGCTATATAGGATGGAGCATAACTTTACTGTGCTTTCTGTTTGTGAGTATACCACCATTTATTATTTGTTGTTTTTTTTTAGCTGTACAGAGAGCACTGTTTGTTCTGTTTTTTGGGGGTTTTTTTTTGACACTGTGGTGAACTCTCACTGTGATAAAACAGCATATTGAAAGAGACCACTTCTATGAACATTGACCATCACACACTATTGAGTCCAAGATCAGCATATCCACAGACAGGGATTGTAGCATCAAAGTGCAAATATCTGGAGCTAATTTCAAGCTTCAGAAAATTGTAAGTGGGTTTCCTTTCTTTTATTTATAATCATCAGCATCAAAAATGCAACCATATTCTGTTTTATTTGTTCTCTGATTTTGCATTTCGTTCCATTTTTATTTGAGTTGAGGACACTTGTGAAGGCGCTGTTTCCTTGCATTCCCTATACACTGAGCATACTGTCCTTTTTTTTATTTTACTTCTATAGTTTTATCCAAGTCTATTCTTCCCATAATCTACTCTGCAAAACTCACATTCTTCATGGTTTTAGCACAACTTCCAGGCTGTCTTCAATCACCAACCACATCAATGTCTTCAATACTTGGAGAAAGTTGATCATCCTGACTTTACCTATATTTTAGATAAGCTTAATAACCAATTACAGGTAATCCAAGTTCTATCATCACCTTACTTTTCTCATCATCTTTACATGGTTTCTTTTAACAACTGTAAATAATGGCTTGATCCTGGACCAACTGAAATTTATCTCATTATTAGTTCCATCTCTCTGTGTCTCACAATCTCCTCTTCAACCATTGAGCAAGTTTAATCATTGATTCTTCCTTAACCCTTGTCAAATACACTATTACCCATTCAAACATTTCTACCTTTCCAGTATCAGAAAAGTCCATCACTCTTGTCTCAGTCTAACCGTGTTCGACTAGTTTGCAAAAAGATAATTACTTTTAATTTACCAATGCTTTATTTTCAAATTATTTACTCTTACTAAATCCCTCTACAACTCTGTGATCCGCTACCTCTTCTGATTCATATTTCACATTATACCATATGATACTCTCTGCTCTTTCACGTCCACAAACCTTACATTAGTCTTTTTTCTTTGTGCACCTTTACATTTGTACTTATTTGTCTCTCAGTATACTATTATTGTAACAACTTCTCATATCATCCTCACAAATATCCAGAAACCCTTTGTTGTGAGTCTATATTTTAAATCCAATTCCTATTCCTTGGCTACCTCAGCCTCTTCAAAATAATCACCTTAGGGCTCTCTGCCTCCTCCATCTCATCCAATATTATCATCTACTCATATTTTAACTAATCCTCATCAGTGTGCAAATTGCCAATATTAATTTGATCTAATTCCACTTGATTTTAATAATAGCTACCCTTCAACAAGTGGATAATTCATACATGATTATATTATCGCTAAGCAGTGTAATGCACTTTGGATATGGACACTAACTCTTAAATATCTGTGCTCAGTAACCCCAGGGGCTACTAATACTTTGTTATACGTTTGAAAATCAAGGACCAGACTGATGTTGGGCGAGAATGTCTAACTCTGCAACATTCCGTTAGATTGCATAATCTGAGCAGTCACACATCTGTCGGAATTTACTCTTTTTTTCAAAACTATATACATACGGATTAGCTGGGCATTCAAAGTAAATTCTTACATAGTTATTCACAAACATAAGAATTCAAAGTTAATTAAAATTGAATTTCAAATTTAAGGACAAAATAGCCAAACTAAAATTAAAATTAACCTGAAGAATTTTTCCAGTTTAGCTATTGTGTCCTAAATTTTGAAATTCCCTTTGAATTTGCTTTGAATTCCTGGCAATTTACACTTGTGAATAACCCTGATAATTCGGTACTAAAACGTAGCACCTGAGAAGATTGTGGAATGGATGCTTAAAGTGGACTGGTAAAGGCGGTTATCAAGAGATATCCTTGTCAAAATTGCTGCAATAGGTATTGATGGTTATAGTCTAGAATTGATATAGTCCAAAGAAAATATAAAATGAGCAAACTGTGAAAAGTTAATATATTTATTGATTGCCATTTATTCTATTCATTTACATTCAATAAAGATTACACTCCTAATGCTCTATTATAGTTAAAAAACATTGTATTCAGCATATTTACATGTTTGATAAACAGCTATATGTATTAGAATGCTTTTTACAGCAAAATTACATATATCTGGAAATATTTCCATTTGGTCTGTAATTGATAAGTAGCGTGAGAAACAAGAAGGCTAACCTGGTGCATGCTGAATGTGTGATTGCTGGGTTATTTACTGGACTTTTTTGCTGACTACTTGTCCTTGTCTTTCAGCCTTCTGGCTGTGCACCTGTTGGATCTGTGCATCCTATGTGTTCATGTTCATCTAATTCAGTGTTCTTGGGTTTAGTTTAATTAGTCTTCGATTGCTTTGGTCATAACCAGTAAAGGTGAGTGACAGAAGATCTTTGTCTTGCTTTCTAGTTTATTTTGGTCACTTAAAGAATCTCACTGTAGGTTGCCCAGATGTGCTGCTGGATATAAATGCAAAGATAAATTGGTCGACAGGTTTTACATTGAGGTTTTAGCATGAACGATAATGTATATGTTGTCTAAGTGGCGTGTTTCTCCTGTCCTCTTTGAAGCTAATTACAATGGCTGGTAGTTTCCTGAATCAGGCTGTGATCAAGGAGCTTCAGAAGTCTTGATAATATTTTGGTCTAAAACTGAATTCAAATTTCTGGTCCACAGCATCTCATAGACATGGAGTTTCAATGAGATTTAGGGAATCACAAAAAAGTCATACTTTAGGATAGTAATAGCTAAACTCTTGTTTTTAAGTTTTCATTTTTATTTTCAATGAAATGATGGCGAGCTATATAAAACTATTATGGGTAACAAATGTATATCCAGGGACACTGTAGGCACTATACCCATTTCATATCATGGAATTGGTTATAGTGCTTGGAGTCCCCTTGCATCGTCCCTCTATTCAGAGCTAAACCGTTTTCAAGCAGTTTAACACTAAATAAGGGTCCTTGGCCACCAATAGCCCAGTACCTACCGGAGTTATGGCTAAAGCAGTGATTACACACTTCCTTGTAGTCATACTTATTACGTTGGTATGGCTGATTAAAGCACTGGAAGGGTTAATATGTCTATTACATGAGTGTGCCATCTGTCCAATGACAAGGTTTGCAAAATAGGTGCCTTTTATTGAATCCAAATCTCTAGCTCTGACACATTGGCCAAGTGTAAAACCTTACTTATACATATGAAGCATTTTATACATTTCCAGTCCAGTTGGTTGTCTATGTTTTGGCTGATTTTGCTTTGCAGATCTTTGACTTTTTTGACATGCTAGTTGAAAGTCAAGAGTCAGGTTGTCTGCTTTGGACCATATCCAAAAACATTATTTCAGAGATTAATAAGTATGTCTCATATCATACATATTCAGAATGCTGAGGGTATTTCCTACCAAAGAAGTTAAAACATGAACAATTTACCTTAAGCTGTTTGGGTGAAATTGGGAAAGTCTGTTGGACTTGTAAGGTGGCTTTTGAATGGAAAGATTCTGACAATTCTACAAAAAAAATATTTTGGTACCAGTAGTACAGCTAGGCATGTGGACCTTTTTAATACATCCTTTTATAAAAGTTTGTGTTTAAATCAACCAAAAGTGAGATAGAAATATCCATCAATCTATAATCCCTACAGTCATGCCTACCCTTTGTCCTAACCTCCTTCAGGACAAGCTTGGAAACTTGAGATGGTCACAAAGGGTATAAAATCTATGACATGCATATTAGGGATATGCTTACTAGGGTCCAAGATTTAATTTTGAGTAGGTTGCTATTTATCTCGTCAGAAGTTAGGATTTTCTGTAAATTTTCTCCTTTTGATTTTTTAACTGTTTGTTGGTATCAATAATTGTTTACCATGTATGTGTTTATGTATGTTCTTTCATTAAGTTCTGCCTTTGTCTAGTAAAGAGTCACATTACATGAAGAGATATTTAATGCTATTTAATAGTATTTTTGATTGCATAGATATTTTGCCAAATAGTGCTTTGCGTTTTATTTTTTAAATCTGATTTGGTGGGATAACCTAAGGTGCTCCAATTATAGGTGCATTGATGGTGGCAACTTTTGATCACAGAAATAGGTGTGGGTGGTGGTAATAGATTTTTTTTTTACTAGGGAATACAATTATTTTTAAGTTTAGAGAGTTTGATTGGGATTATATACCGCACAATCTGTTTAGCATATGGATGCCTCATTAATCAGGTACATCAGGTGGATATGTCAGTATCTTATAACCAGATCACAATTTGTGGTTGTAGTACAACCCTAACTTATGGGGTTTGTACATCCCTAAAGTAGAAATGGTTTCTTTCAGGAGGGAGATAGTGTGATGGTTCATTGAAAGCCTTAACATGTAATTATTTTCTTGATCTTTACAGGATTTTAATCTATGACATACCCTCATGCCAACAAACTATGGCACAAAAAATTTATTAGATATAACACTCTGTATGAGGTACCCATATTAATTTGCACAATGTCTTTATCTCTATAGAAACCATATATATTTTCATCCCTGATATTCCAGTAATGATTCCTGATTGTTTATTTGATTTTGCACATACAGAACCATAGTTTGAACCAAACTTCAAGACTGACTTTGTCTGAACACGTCAATCTTCTGACCTCATCTTGCATCAAAGACTTGGCTTATCCTTCTGTTATTATATAAGGAAATCCCTCTAATAGCCAGACATCCTATCTGGTAAGCACTTTCCTGGATTACCTCCTTTTTATGCCCAGTTGGACCTGACTATAAAGGATCTAGAAGAACATCTGGAGTTACCTTCATATCTTCTTTATGAACTCTGTTATTTGCTTTATCCATGTGCAACCTGTGGGAAATAGGATTCGGACAAAGCAAAACGGGTACAAGGCCAATGAGTGTATTGCGAATATATACATAATGCAGATATTATGTTTTTATTTTGCAGTACACTGATAGGCACATTTTGCTGCCATTTGGTTTATAGAAAAAATGACAAAAAGTAAAGCAAAGTTAATAGAAGGTTGGAAGTTGGACTTTTGACAAATAAGCAGCATGTGACATTCACAGCTCTGATTATTTAACAACATTCTTGTCCCCATTGCTTTACAGTGATTAATGCATACAATTCCTACTAAACCGAAAACTTTTTGCTATTAAAGTTAAAAGAATATTGCATAATCTGGTATTCTTTAACCCCTTAAGGACCACACTTCTGGAATAAAAGAGAATCATGACATTATCACACATGTCATGTGTCAGATTTAGCCTAAATGAACATTTCAATCATTATAACTACTACAGTGGTTATGGTGTCAGGAATGCCTTAGAGCCCCTTTCAATGTGAGTAGTCAAACTGTTTGACTTATTACCTATGGTCTGATGGGTGCTACTTCCTGCCTCTCTTCGTCAGCTATGGAGAGCCAGAAGTTGCTGGAAGGATGGGTACAGGGCAAGCTCATTGGCTGAGAGCTTCAGTTGATTGCTTTCAGCCAATGAGCTAAGCCCTAACCTGTTTAGCTTATCTGAGTCAGATATTTTCCAACTTTCATAGAGGCAAGGAGTGACATCTGATAAATTAATAAGAAGTCAAACTATTAGCAAATGATTTGACTACTTATATTGAGGAGTTTCACGCATTTGTCACCATAACAACTACAGCATGCTATAGTGATTACAGAACTTGGAGTGGTCCTTTAATAAAGTGATTTCTGTGTAAAGAGAATGCCCTACAGCCTCACTGTTCAATTCTCTGCAATTTAGGAGTAATATCACTTTGTTTATGTAATCCTAGCCACACCTATCCTTGCTGTGACAGAGCCTTCTTACACACTTTCTGAAGAAGGGGTTGTTGTGCCTAATCATTAAATTCATGAAGCACCAATATCAAAAAGCAATAATCAATTACACTAAGTTTTTAAAATTATTGGTGGGCACCAAAACCCTATTCAGGATGAGTGAATTGAGCATTTGAGAAAGGGAAAGACACTGGCACCAAGGACTTGTAAATAATCAATACAAACTTTATTGACTAACAGAGAATTAATAAGTAATAACATTCAATCTATAGTGCACATTCAGCTTAAGTATTCATCACCATTAGAGAAGCTTGGTTGTCACTCCACTGCACACGACTGGGAGAACTCTGGCAGTCAAGCTTGGAGGGACCCTCTCTACTGGGAACAGCGGAACCAGCAACATGCGTCGATATTGCAGGTGGGTAGTACTCCAAGAGAGTGCCAAGTTTTCTCTGTCTTTTATACCTTTCTACCAATGGGATGGAGAGTCTGTACATTTCCACCAAGTTTCTTTATCAGTACAGCCCAGCAAAGACCTGTCACAAGCGCTGGATGGGACCGGCAGCTGGCCAGGCTGTTCAGGACCGCTAAAAACGCCATGTCATGTCTGTGCGGTTAGCCTATCTCTTATCTATAAGCTAGCTCTATACTATTCTCGTGGTGGTACGCACGAGTCATTCTGATGCTGTGTTTTGTGGTTTTATACAGTTTTAGTGCTGTGTATTAATAGCTGTGACATCCAGGCCTGCATCTAGTGACACTGCCTGTATGTGCTTATGAGCTTACAGGCGCCATCTTAACTATCTATAAAAGTTTAATTTGCTCAATCATTCTTAATTAATATGGAATATTATTATCCACAGGGGTCTGTTTAAAAAAAAATAAAAAATTTCCTTATTGTCCAGTGCCTTTAACCCCTTAAGACCGGAGTGCGTACTACTACGCCCTATTTTAGGCGGCTCTAAACGCCGCCGGGCGTAATAGTACGCCCTCCGGTCTTTCCTTACTTACTCGGTCGCCGGCGGTCCCACGCCAGCGATCGTGGTGGGGGGGACTCCCAGGGAACACCCCCCTCACGGCAGATCCTCCTCCTCCGGTGCCCCCCGGCCATGTGAGAGTGAGGTCCTTGCGAGGACCTCACAATCATATGGCCGGGTTAGCTGGCTTCTGTATTGCCAGCAGGGGGACTGCCTGTAATGACAGGTGGTCCGCCTGCTGGCTGGAAATAAAAATAAAATAAATTAATAAAGTGTAAAAAAATAATAATATATACTTAGATCTATACAATGAGTGCAGAATTATTAGGCAAATGAGTATTTTGACCACATCATCCTCTTTATGCATGTTGTCTTACTCCAAGCTGTATAGGCTCGAAAGCCTACTACCAATTAAGCATATTAGGTGATGTGCATCTCTGTAATGAGAAGGGGTGTGGTCTAATGACATCAACACCCTATATCAGGTGTGCATAATTATTAGGCAACTTCCTTTCCTTTGGCAAAATGGGTCAAAAGAAGGACTTGACAGGCTCAGAAAAGTCAAAAATAGTGAGATATCTTGCAGAGGGATGCAGCACTCTTAAAATTGCAAAGCTTCTGAAGCGTGATCATCGAACAATCAAGCGTTTCATTCAAAATAGTCAACAGGGTCGCAAGAAGCGTGTGGAAAAACCAAGGCGCAAAATAACTGCCCATGAACTGAGAAAAGTCAAGCGTGCAGCTGCCACGATGCCACTTGCCACCAGTTTGGCCATATTTCAGAGCTGCAACATCACTGGAGTGCCCAAAAGCACAAGGTGTGCAATACTCAGAGACATGGCCAAGGTAAGAAAGGCTGAAAGACGACCACCACTGAACAAGACACACAAGCTGAAACGTCAAGACTGGGCCAAGAAATATCTCAAGACTGATTTTTCTAAGGTTTTATGGACTGATGAAATGAGAGTGAGTCTTGATGGGCCAGATGGATGGGCCCGTGGCTGGATTGGTAAAGGGCAGAGAGCTCCAGTCCGACTCAGACGCCAGCAAGGTGGAGGTGGAGTACTGGTTTGGGCTGGTATCATCAAAGATGAGCTTGTGGGGCCTTTTCGGGTTGAGGATGGAGTCAAGCTCAACTCCCAGTCCTACTGCCAGTTCCTGGAAGACACCTTCTTCAAGCAGTGGTACAGGAAGAAGTCTGCATCCTTCAAGAAAACATGATTTTCATGCAGGACAATGCTCCATCACACGCGTCCAAGTACTCCACAGCGTGGCTGGCAAGAAAGGGTATAAAAGAAGAAAATCTAATGACATGGCCTCCTTGTTCACCTGATCTGAACCCCATTGAGAACCTGTGGTCCATCATCAAATGTGAGATATACAAGGAGGGAAAACAGTACACCTCTCTGAACAGTGTCTGGGAGGCTGTGGTTGCTGCTGCACGCAATCAGGGCCGTCTTTAATTTAGATTGGACCCTGGGCGAGCATTTACTTGGGCCCCCTGACTACGTCTAGATACACACAAATACACTACCTGACACACATGCAGATACACACTGACCACATATAGAAACACACAAGAACATACAGATACACACAGACTACATATAGATACACTGACACACACACAGATACAAACACTGACATACATGCAGATACAAAGGTACACACACTGACTACTTATAGATACACCGACACACACACTGACAGACAGACACACAGATACACACATGCAGATATACAGATACAAACACTGACACATACAGATACACACAAATACAAATGGACAACATACAGATACAGAGACACATTCTGACAGACGTACTGACACAGACTCACACACAGAAAACCAAACTGAAACACACATACACAAAGACATACTGAACCACACAGACACTGATGGACTCTCACACACACAGACATACAGATACACTGACAGACGTACTGGCACATATACACACAGACAGACGGACATACTGAAACACACATACACAGACATTGACAGACATATTGACAAACACAGACATACAGAACCACACTGACAGACTCACACATAGACATACTGACAGACATACACACATTCTGGCACACACACACAGACAGACTGAAACACACAGACACAAACACTGACAGATATACACACATACAGATATTTTGAAACTCACAGACAGCCATACTGAAACACACAGACACTGACAGACTCACACAGACATACTGACACACTGACAGACATACTGGCACACAGACAGACATTCTGGCACACAGACAGACATTCTGGCACACAGACAGACAGACATGCTGAAACACACATACACACATACAGACAGACATGCTGAAACACACATACACACAGACAGACATGCTGAAACACACATACACACAGACACTGACAGACAAACACACATCCAGACATTTTGACATACACAGACAGCCATACTGAAACACCACATACACACTGAACCACAGACACTGATAGACTCACACACAGACATACTGACACACTGACAGACATACACACATTCAGACATACTGAACCACACAGACACTGACAAACACACATCCAGACATTTTGACATACACAGACAGCCATACTGAAACACACACACTGAACCACAGACACTGACAGACTCACACACAGACATACTGACAGACATACTGGCACACAGACAGACATACTGGCACACAGACAGACATTCTGGCACACAGACAGACATTCTGGCACACAGACAGACAGACATTCTGGCACACAGACAGACAGACATTCTGGCACACAGACAGACAGACATTCTGGCACACAGACAGACAGACATTCTGGCACACAGACAGACAGACATTCTGGCACACAGACAGACAGACATTCTGGCACACAGACAGACAGACATTCTGGCACACAGACAGACATGCTGAAACACACATACCCACAGACACTGACAGACAAACACACATCCAGACATTTTGACATACACAGACAGCCATACTGAAACACACATACACACTGAACCACAGACACTGACAGACTCACACACAGACATACTAACACACACTGACAGACATACACACATACAGACATACTGAACCACACAGACACTGACAAACACACATACAGATACACTGACAGACTTTGATAACCACCCTCCAGTTTCTTACCTTGTCCTGGAGGGTGGCTTCCCTGGGGTCCAGTGGGCTGGCTGGGGTGGCTGGGAGTTAAGCTCCGGAACAGCTGGTCCGCCTTCCTCCCGCGCGGCTCCAGTTTCTGTGGGAGGAAGTGACGCACGGCTGTCACTTCCTCCCACTGCTGCCGAAAAGCAAGGACCCGGTCGCGCTGTTAAAGCGCCACAGCGCCCGACCGGGCCCCTGCTGACACAGTCCCACCGGGTGGCCCTAAGTGCATGGGCCACCCGATGGGCCCCCATAGTTTGCGGGCAGAGGGCAAACAGGGCAGTTACCTCGGGCCCCCCAGCAGGGACAGGGCCCGGGGCAGCTGCCCCGTTTGCCCCGCGTTAAAGACGGCCCTGCACGCAATGTTGATGGTGAACAGATCAAAACACTGACAGAATCCATGGATGGCAGGCTTTTGAGTGTCCTTGCAAAGAAAGATGGCTATATTGGTCACTGATTTGTTTTTGTTTTGTTTTTGAATGTCAGAAATGTATATTTGTGAATGTTGAGATGTTATATTGGTTTCACTGGTAATAATAAATAATTGAAATGGGTATATATTTGTTTTTTGTTAAGTTGCTAATAATTATGCACAGTAATAGTCACCTGCACACACAGATATCCCCCTAACATAGCTATAACTAAAACAAACTAAAAACTACTTCCAAAAATATTCAGCTTTGATATTAATGAGTTTTTTGGGTTCATTGAGAACATGGTTGTTGTTCAATAATAAAATTAATCCTCAAAAATACAACTTGCCTAATAATTCTGCACTCCCTGTATATATATATATATACACACACACACAACATATACATACACACGTACACTGTCTAGGTGTATTTTACTATTAAAATATATAATTATATATATAAATATCAAATTACACGTAGACTGATACTGATTAAATATATATAATTATTGTTATATATATTTATATATAATATAAAAAAATTAAATATGTAAATACGTAAACAAATAAAATTAAAAAAATAGAAAAAAATAATTAAAAAATATATAGATGTGTGTTATTTCGTTCTAACTGTATTGTGATATTTATATATATATATATATATATATATATATATATATTTATATCAAAATACACGTAGAACGAAATATATATATATATCTATATACATAAATATATATGTGTATATCACTATATATTTATACCTATATATAAATAAAAATATTTTTAAAAAATTATATATACACACATATATACACACACATATTCACATACGTATATATATATATATATATATATATATATATATATACACACACACATATATTAATTCTACATATATATTTATGTAATATTTTTACATAATTGGGTATCTTAATTAATTACAATTAGCAGGACCTGCCTGACAACCCATGCCGAAAGTAAAGGGAATTTAATTTGCTAGCACTATATTTAACCGTATAACTTTCCAAGACACCATAAAACCTGTACATGGGGGGTACTGTTCTACTCGGGGGACTTCGCTGAACACAAATATTAGTGTTTCAAAACAGTAAAATGTATTACAACTATGAGATCGCCAGTAAAAGTGACGTTTTCTGCATTTTTCTCACGCACAAACAGCACTTACACGGACGATATTATTGCTGCTATACTTTTTACTGTTTTGAAACACAAATATTTGTGTTCAGCGAAGTCTCCCGAGTACAACAGTACCCCTCATGTACAGGTTTTATGGTGTTTTCAAAAGTTACAGCGAATGTGTTTCATTTTTTTCACATTAAAATTCACCAGATTGGTTACGTTGCCTTTGAGACCCTATGGTAGCCCAAGAATGAAAATTACCCCTATGATGGCATACCATTTGCAATAGTAGACAACCCAAGGTATTGCAAACAGGGTATGTCCAGTCTTTTTTAGTAGCCACTTAGTCACAAACACTGGCCAAAATTGGCGTTTTTGCATTTTTCACACACAAACAAATACTAACGCTAACTTTGGCCGGTGTTTGTGACCAAATGGCTACTAAAAAAGACTGGACATACCCCATTTGCAATACCTTGGGTTGTCTACTATTGCAAATGGTATGCCATTATGGGTGTAAATTTCATTCCTGGGCTACTATAAAGTCCCAAAGGCAACGTCACCAATCTGGTGAATTTCAATTTCAAATGTAACGTGCTATATTTGACCATGTAACTTCCCAATATGCCATAAAACCTGTACATAGGGGGTACTGTTTTACATGTGATACTTTGCTGAATACAAATATATGTGTATTTTATTGCAGTAAAAGCAAACAGTATTATGACATTGACAGTTAAAATGTCATGTAGAACTAAAAAAACAAACAAAACAAAAAAACAAGAAAAAATCTTATTTTCTCCCATTTTTTTCATATTAAATTATGTTTCATAGCTAAATATTTGATATTAAATGAAAGCCCTGTTTCCCCTGAATAAAATGATATATAATAAGGGTGGCTGCATTTAATATGAAAGAGGTGAATTACGGTTGGACAGACATGTAGCGCAAATGCCAGGTTTTGTTTACATTTTGTTTCGTTCACAACGTGTACATTTGACTCCGTCCTTAAGGGGTTAATTTGGAAGTTCTTATCTTTAGCTCTGTTAATTTGCCAATATGAGCCTGCATCAGCTACCTGTGTGGGATTAATGTTTTAATTAACAGAAGAGGAGATAAAGTCTTCTAAAGTAAACACACTGGGAGTAGGGAACTTTTTTTATGGAGATTGTGTGATTCACAGCCTGAGGGGGATGGGGGGGGGGATTTGGGGGGTGGCTAGGGCTGCATTAACAAAGTCATTCAACAGCAAAGAATTGAGCGCTGAGACTGGCGGCATGATCTAAACACCAAAACTGCTTCACTATGCTAAAGTTGTCTTGGTGTTTTAAAGTTTAATTTTAACTTACTTAACAAGGTTTTTTTTTTTTATATTGCTTGTTAAACTAGAGTTAGATTTTGTTTGTTTATTTCTCATTTAGTAAATATCCACAGACAAACTGCTCCATTCATTCCAACAACATGCGGCTGCAGCAAACTTATTTCTTACTGAGTGATTTGTGCTAGAAAAGAAAAAGTTGTAAACGAGTTAAATAAATTTCATGCTGTTCAGGATGTTCTCGTTTTGCTGTTTTTACTGCAGTGATTGAAACCTTCTGTCCAGCAACTGTCTTTGCGTGATAGGCACAGACACACATTAATAAGACAACATTGTGTTGATCTACTAAACAAAAAGCACAACAACCCAATAACTACAAACAGACTGTATTACTTCACTGCTTATTTAAAAACTTCCATCCAGAATTTAAGACTGTGGCTTTCGGCTTTATGGTAATCCCTTTCTAAATCATACGAATGCTGTACTCCCCACCTGTGAATGATTGAAACATGGAACTCTGCTTTTTTTCTTTGGGTTTATATAAGGGTTATTGTAGAATGCCTTATGTAATTTACTATATTCATTGACATTGCTTAACCATTCCTGGAACTGATATTTGTATTTAGAGACCTAAGAAATTTGTATGTAAGTGTCAGATGTATTATTAGTAAGTCTGTCTGTCAGTCTTTCTTCCGGTTCCGTCGCATACCATTTTAACGGGGTATTTGTGTGCTTTTATTATAAATATACAACATATGTATACACATGTTAAGATGGTTGCATGTTATTGCCCTTATGGATTAAGCAAGATATAATCCACTGTGGTGAACAGTAATTCCCCTCCAAAAAAAATAAAAAAAATAATAGAAATGCAGTGCAGATACCTAACAAATAGTTAAAATGCTAAAGATGTACTTTGTTATCATTTTAAAGGGACACTGCATATCCTCCTTGTCCCATTTTATACATTTATTGATTTGAAAGGCACTTTTATGAATTAATGTGGTAAGATCCCCGAACAGTCAAGCTGACTGCCCAGAGTGCTTCCTGATTCACTCTGTTTGAACAATCAAAGTGATAACTTCCATATGAAAGCATTAGTCTTATGCTTCCTTGTGAGAAGCACTCTACTGGGTCAACACCATAATAACAGCATCTGATTGGTTAATTTGTGCACTTGTTATGCATGTTCCAATTTTGTTTGGACAGGAAGGGGTGACCACAGTAATGGCAAGAGAGGGGAAGTAGCAAGAGATGGCATTTACAAGGTTAAAGTAACACTTCAAGCATTGAAACCAAAATTGCAGCAGTATTGTTTAAACAAATTAATAAAATAGTAACAGATAAAATACAATTTTACAGGAAAATTCTAAAAGTAAAAATATTACCACAAAGTGTTCATTTAAAAAAAAAAAAAAACTTAATTGTGGAATAGATATTTAACAGTACTCCAAAGTTCTTAAAATTGGTATGCTAAAGACAAATATTGTGGTAGAACTAATTTTCTGATCATACAACTAAAATAACAGGTTTTCTGATGACTTATACGATTGCCTCATTCTACTATGGTAAGAACATGCACATGATAGAAAAAAAAATTTGCCCTACAAGTGTGTGAACAGTGGTAACATACACTGGTGTAACTGTAGAAGACATATGAAAAATTTTGGGATGCAGAGTTGTTAATGTTAAATAGTAACCAGACACCTACTATTAATATATTCTAATTTTTGCACTGGGAAAACTTCTACATCACGTTTAAAGATGGGCATAACACGACAGTGGTAATTTTTTAAACAATGTTGATCAAGTGTTCAAAAATGAGTGTTAAGTTCTTCAGACATTTACACCTGGAGGGTGTTTCCGGATTAAAATTAACCAAATTGTTTCTTTTTACCGGATTGCAAGGGCTGGCATTGACAAAACTCTTTGATGCTTCAATTAATGTTAACCTTAGGGAAGATTATCAGCCAGTGACACTACTGCAGTTAAAAAAGGAAGTCTGCATAAGTACAAATGAATGACACACACATCTGCATTCAATTTGGAAATGCAAAAAGTGCAAAAGTGAGTCAATGTTCTTTACTTAGCTGCTCATTATAACAGTCAAATGAATTACTACACTGGGGGAGTCATTTGCAAAGAGAAGTTTGTTTTCTTATTTTCTTCTACTGTTGTTTTATGTGCTGTGTGGGATAAATTGTGCAGTTCTTTCTGGATTTAATGACGAGAAACCCATGTTTGCTTACCGCAGAGAACGTTCTGTAAAGTGAAAGGAAGAATGTTAAAACTATAATATGGATCGGTATATTAAATTTCAGTTATTTTCTGGTTTTATCAAAATTAAATATGTCATTGCTTTAGGATCCTTATTAAGTATGTGCCCCTATTCCTCTTTGCCATTTTAAAAAAGGGTGCCCACTTTATTGCTTAACCTCTATTTATTGTTGGTTGAAAATATTTTACTTATTTTACAGATTTATCATACCTCAGATGACAACCTAGTTTCTTCTTCAGCAACTATATATTTCTAAAGGGATCACAACAATCATCATTCTGGATAAAGATAAATGCATTGAGTCAAATTAGATAAAAGTCTTATCATGAATAGTCTATCAGAACCATCATCACATTCTGATTTTGCTCTGAACTGGAAGTTGTGACTATTTCTCAGCTACTAAGAATGTTCCATGTATCAGAAATTTCTGGCACATTCCTGTATCGGTCTACAGAACATTGATCAACCCTCATGCCATTTTCTCCTTACCTAGTGGATAGAAAAATACTATATTGAAGTTTCACTCTATACTTCTCAAGTCTCTATGGAAGCACACTGAAAATCATATACATTTATTTATCAGTGGAAAACAACAAGTACATAGAACTCTGTCTTCTTCTCTTTCTCCACCTCTCACTAAAATTCTCAATCTCTCTCTCTCCTCTGGTATATTTCCATTGCCCTTCAAACATGCAACTGTAACCCCAATTCTAAAGAAGCCCAATCTTGACCCTAACTCCTCATCCAACTATCGCCCTATCTTGCCTTTTGCATCTTGCCTTTTGCATCCAAGATCCTTGAAAAAATTGTGTATGCGAGATTGACAGACTTCCTCGAGTCCAACTCTCTGCTAGACCCACTTCAATCTGGTTTCCACACCAAGCACTCTGTGGAAACGGCACTGACCAAAGTATCCAATGATCTACTCGCTGCAAAATCTTGTGGTCACTACTCTATCCTAATTCTCCTTGACCTGTCTGCGGCTTTGGACACTGTTGATCATCAACAGCTTCTTCTCATCCTCCGCAATATCAGTCTACGAGATATTGCTCTCTCCTGGTGTTCCTCCTACCTCTCCCAGTGCTCTTTCAGTGTTTCTTTCTCTGGCTCTGCTTCTTCTCCCCAACTCCTCTCTGTTGGTGTCCCCCAAGGTTCAGCCCTTGGTCCCCTACTATTCTCCATCTATACTGCCTCCCTTGGTAAACTCATTAGCTCCTTTGGCTTCCAATATCATTTCTATGCAGATGACACGCAAATCTACCTGTCCTCTCCTGATCTCTCCCCATCCCTCTTGACTAGTGTCTCTGACTGCCTCTCTGCTGTTTCTAACTGGATGGCTGCCCACTTCCTTAAACTAAACTTGACATGTGTTGTTACTCCTGTGTCTGTCTCCCTCCAAGTCAACGGTGCTACCACCAGCTCCACCACACAGGCTCGCTGCCTAGGTGTTCTCTTTGACTCCGACCTCTCCATCAAGCCTCATGTTCAATCTATTACCAAATCCTGTCATTTCCATCTCAAAAACATTGCGCGCATCCGCCCCTACTTAACGACAGATGCGACTAAGGTGTTGGTCCATTCCACTGTCCTTTCCTCTCCTTGACTACTGTAATCCGCTTCTCGGTGGTCTTACGTGCTCCCAACTTGCGCCGTTACAGTCCATAAATAATGCGGCGGCGAGGCTCATCTTCCTGTCCGCCCTCACCTCCCATGCCTCACCCTTCTGTCAGTCCCTACATTGGCTTCCTATAAAATATAGAGCTCAATGTAAAATTCTGGTTCTTGCTTTCAAATCTCTACATAATGCTGCTCCCACCTATCTATCCTCCCTTATACACAAGTATGTCCTGTCTAGGCCCTTACGATCTGCTGAAGACTTACGTCTATCTTCTGTCCGTACTCCCACCTCTGATGCTCGCCTTCAAGATTTCTCGAGGGCTGCACCGTTCCTGTGGAACTCGCTTCCCTCCTCCATTAGATGCTCACCCAGTCTCCACTCCTTCAAAAAATCGTATTCATAAAAGCGTATCAATTAAACTGTTAATAGCTCCTGACTGATTACTCTTCTGCAACTGTCACTAGTCTAATACTATCCTTACCTTTTTGTGTCATTTCACCCCACTCCCTCTAGCATGTAAGCTCATTGAGCAGGGCCCTTAACCCCTCTGTTCCTGTGTGTCCAACTTGTCTGGTTACAACTACATGTCTGTTCGTCCACCCATTGTAAAGCGCTGCGGAATTTGACGGGGCTCTATAAATATCATAATAATAATAATAGTTAATAGGCTGAAAAGGTTAATTTAACTGATACATGGGGTATTCGACACACTCAGGCAAAATTAGATCCTGGGCCTCCTGAAGATCTATGTACATGCTTTTAAGGGGCAGTCCAGGCTGGAGTTTCTACCCCATTTTATAGTATAAATCCAAAAGCTATATATGTATTTTTATGTATCTGTGTATTTGTGGGTGAAAATAATGATAGTATTAACCATAAGAAAAAATGTAAAATATATAAAACTCATCTTTAAAAGCAGACTGAGACACAGAGAAATTCAATGGGTCATGGGGCAAAGGGAGTCCATCCATTGGGTAATGGGGAACAGAAGGCTTGTGTGAAATGAGGTTGGAGAAGATATATGCCACTCCTATGATTAATGGGCCTAGGGCATATCTGGGCAGTCCACTTATG
Source organism: Pelobates cultripes (assembly GCA_933207985.1). Classification (NCBI taxonomy): domain Eukaryota; kingdom Metazoa; phylum Chordata; class Amphibia; order Anura; family Pelobatidae; genus Pelobates; species Pelobates cultripes. Next base: position 263,096,758 of record OW240916.1, on the reverse strand, counting down.
AATAAGGGCAAAGATTAAATAACGATTACCATTGTAACGGATCACCTGGCACCCCGACTGGGTACCTCCGTTGATAGATGCTCCTAGCGCTTCTTGAGGATTCCAAGCACTCTAGCCGACACCACAACCACCGCAGGCCAAACCTCTCTTCCTTCAGAGCGAAGCAGGAACGAGCTCTTAAAAGAGCTTAGGCGTGATTATAGCAAGGGAATATGCAGAGCATAGCAATCCCTTGTAGCAGATGCCCCCAAAAAGAGACAGGACTCCATATTGAGAGTGAAAGAGAACTGTCTAAACCTTTATTTCCCTTGTGACCAGCCCATAGGGTCACCACAATAACATTGTTGTGAAACCTCAATAAAATCACAAACAGTCAAACCCTAGCAGGCAACACACAGTGACTTATCACAACACAATGGCACATTTTTAAAAGGGTGGGGGAGACAATATTTAACAGTAAATATCTCACCTGCCTGCAGAATTAGCAATATGCAAATCTACCCGAATATGCAAATAAACCAGTCTTGCAATTCAGGTAGTGCATATTGCTGTTGCTACCAACAGAGGGCACTAGACAAGCTCCATAGCCAAACCCACCTAGTTGGTAGCAAACCTCAGCAGTACAGGAGAACAGGCAATACATTCCAGGGGCCATAGTCACATGGCAGGAGGCTGGCAATCAGTCTTCTCCAATGCCCAGTGGCGAGGCTGGTTCCGCCACAACCATATACAGTGTTGAAGGTGCATTTGTCACATTAGATTTTACTGACGGTGTTTCCTATGAAGCATAGCCAAAGCATAGCCCCTTCTCTGTCTCTGTGCCCTGACGTGACCTTCTCCTACCCGCTGCTGGCACCCTTACTGCTAATTCACGCATGCAGGACTTCTCATGAGTGGCTCATGTCCATTGAAACAGCCTGCCTACCCCCATCAGAGGCTCCCGCATTCTTCAATCATTTAAGAATTCCCTCAAAACCCATCTTTCCACAAAATCTAATGGCTTCCCAGAGTCAGTGGTGACTAATAGGGGGGTTGGGCGGTACACCCCAAGTGCCACTCATTTTGGGGGTGCCATCCACCCTCGTAGTGAGTGCCGCTGCTGGGCAGCAGGAGGAGAAATGCGGAGGTGAACAGAGGCACACAATGCTATGCTGCTAACATGCTCCGTCCTCACGGTGTTCTGAGCAGAAGCGCTCTGACACTCTGTGTGGGTGCACGGGCGTCCGCAGGAATTTTTCCGGGGGGTGCATAATTGTACTGACATCCATGCTCGGGCCCTTTTTGCAAGACTGGACTGAGGCTACAAAGCAGCCCAGGAAAAAAAATGTATGCCAGCCCCATAAGTCATTGTGCCATGTAGTGTGTGTGTGTGTATATATATATATATATATATAAATAAATGTGTGTGTGTGTGTTTGTGTGTGTGTGTGTATGTGTGTATAAATATATATAGATAGATATGTGTGTGTATATAAATATTATTGGTATGTTTCTTTTTCTAATTCAAAAGATTGTTTCTGTCAGTAATTATACAGTAAGCATACTCACATGCAGACAGACAATCTCACTGACACAAGCTCATTGATACACAGGTTCACAGACAGACACTCTCATTGACCTAAAAACCCAAGCTCACTGATACACACTATTAGGCTCACTGACAGACAATCTCACTGACACACGCAGACAAGCTTGCTGGTACACATACGCATACACTTAGTACAAACTCTAAAGTGCAAAGTAGGAGAATTAAGAAGGGGGTTGTAAAAAAACAATCCACTTAAAAAGACTCCCTAAAGTGGAGCGCTAAATTAGTACTCACCCCAACAACCCAGGGGTATTCGATATCTCAAGCAGAGATAAATATAGGACAAAAAGTAAGAGAAAATACAATGGTGAAGTATGTCAAAGAATTGTGTATAAATCCTTAAGTGCAAAAAAGGCAAACTCACAAATATAGAGGCAAGTGAAGGACTGGCTCAAATCTCAAGCGTTTTGGTGTGCATGAGGAAACACCTTCCCCTTTTGCTGGTTTTCTTATCTTCAACACTCAGGAAGAAAAATAAAAGATATCCCTCTAGTGTAGTATATTGAGACCAAATAATAAATGCAAATTAGTGCCAAATCATAGAATGCTCACCTTTTATAGAGCCAACTGTAAATACCTGGCTCAGGTGGAAACAGCCTGTTACCCACTAAAGGGGGGGTAAAACCTTCTTTGGAGCAAATAGCAGCAGGATGGAGACGGCAGCAGATGGACTAATAGAGATCCAAGGATCAAATTTATAACGAATAATTAAGTATTAAAAACATATACAACTTACAAAACAATAAAATAAATGTCCATATAAATGCTGAGCAGATCCTCCGAGACGCGTTTTGCCCTCTCCTCGGGCTTTCTCAATCGAAGTCTCCTCGTTATCACTTCCTGCTTTTTTAAATCCTGAAGGTGTTATCCAATTGGTTGCGGTCCCTCCTCGTTATCCAATGATCGTTGTATACTTCGCGGGTGTTTCCCGCAGACACTCTTGTCCTTCGTATTGTAAACCGGAAGTGACGTTCCGCCACTACGTCACTTCCGGCACAGGTGTCGCCATCTTGCATTCTGGCGAATCCCCTCGCAACTGAGTTCTCATGTAGCAAGTCCATAACTCTAATGAGGCTCAAAAGCAATAGCACAGAAATAATAAAAAATAGTTAAACTTTTGCATATAATAATAACTATAAAAGTAAATTGTGTGAGAGTGCCCCACAGTGAATAAAAAACTTGTGTATTTGTAAAAAAGAATATTATTCAGCTCCCCTTGAGCAATATATTGAAAGTTCTTAAATAAAAGTGCAATTCATATTTTCAAAGAACACTAAAAAGGTTGAGAATACTGCATTTAGAATGAAAAAACTCAGATCATTTAAAAAACATTAAAGGTGTATACACAATGCATGTATATAAAAGATCAATAGATTAAAAATATATAAAAATTACGTTTTCAACTCTCCTTCACCAATATATTACAGATTCATAAATAAAGGTGCAATTCACATTCTTAGTGGCCGGGAAATGCCAAGGAGTTTAAGACCACAATTAAAATGAATGAACTCAAATCATTAAAAAAAAAAAAACTGTTAAAGGTGTATATACAATGCATATATGTAAAAAGTAAAGAATATAAAAATATAAAAAAATCTATAAAAAATGACATAGCTCAAAATCATTATTCAACCCATAGGGAAGAAGGGAGTTGCAGTTAAAAATCCATCTCATCTCTGCCCTTCCCATCGCAGTGATGAGATCTTCCCCCCTTCAATTAACTTCTACCTTCTGTATACTCAGGAACATAAGCTGCATTGGGTCTTTATCATGTTTCAATTTAAAATGGTTGGAAAGGCTGTGTTTTTCAAACCCTATTGTAATGTTGCTTTCATGTTCTTGAATTCTTACATGTAATGGTCTTAAAGTTCTCCCTATATAAAGCAGACCACATGTGCACTCTATTGCATATATTACTCTCTTAGAGTGACAGGTGATTAATTGTTTTATGGGAAATTTCTCATTTTTATTTTTAGGGTGTATAAATTGGTCAATATGTCTTTATTTGTGATTTCAACTGTAAATATAACGAATTGTGAAAAAGCATTGGCCTATATTGAAGGGGGACGAGATTTTAAACTCTATACTTCCAGAGAAGCAAAAAATAATATATAGGGGGGTGCCCAATCTTAAAAGTAAACTAGTTCATAGTCATCTACCTAAGAAAGAGACAATTAGGAACCCATTTAAAGAGAAAGAGGGATTCTATGGATGTGAGAATTGTTGAGCGTGTGTTAATACGAAAAAAAAAAAAAAAAAAAAAAGACATATTGACCAATTTATACACCCTAAAAATAAAAATGAGAAATTTCCCATAAAACAACTAATAGAAAGTAATATATGCAATAGAGTGCACATGTGGTCTGCTTTATATAGGGAGAACTATAAGACCATTACATAGAAACATAGAAACATAGAATGTGACGGCAGATAAGAACCATTCCGTCCATCTAGTCTGCCCAATTTTCTAAATACTTTCATTAGTCCCTGGCCTTATCTTATAGTTAGGATAGCCTTATGCCTATCCCACGCATGCTTAAACTCCTTTACTGTGTTAACCTCTACCACTTCAGCTGGAAGGCTATTCCATGCATCCACTACCCTCTCAGTAAAGTAATACTTCCTGATATTATTTTTAAACCTCTGTCCCTCTAATTTAAGACTATGTCCTCTTGTTGTGGTAGTTTTTCTTCTTTTAAATATAGTCTCCTCCTTTACTGTGTTGATTCCCTTTATATATTTAAATGTTTCTATCATATCCCCCTGTCTCGTCTTTCCTCCAAGCTATACATGTTAAGATCCTTTAACCTTTCCTGGTAAGTTTTATCCCGCAATCCATGAACCAGTTTAGTAGCCCTTCTCTGAACCCTCTCTAAGGTATCAATATCCTTCTGAAGATACGGTCTCCAGTACTGTGTACAATACTCCAAGTGAGGTCTCACCAGTGTTCTGTACAATGGCATGAGCACTTCCCTCTTTCTACTGCTAATACCTCTCCCTATACAACCAAGCATTCTGCTAGCATTTCCTGCTGCTCTATTACATTGTCTGCCTACCTTTAATTCATCAGAAATAATCACCCCTAAATCCTGTTCCTCATATGTTGAGAGTATTCTGTACTCTGCCCTTGGGTTTTTACGTCCAAGATGCATTATCTTGCACTTATCCACATTAAATGTCACTTGCCACAATTCTGACCATTTTTCTAGTTTACCTAAATCATTTGCCATTTGGCTTATCCCTCATGGAACATCAACCCTGTTACATATCTTAGTATCATCTGCAAAAAGACATACCTTACCATCAAGACCTTCTGCAATATCACTAATAAAAATATTAAAGAGAATGGGTCCAAGTACAGATCCCTGAGGTACCCCACTGGTGACAAGTCCAAGCTTCGAATATATTCCATTAACTACAACCCTCTGTTGCCTGTCACTCAGCCACTGCCTTACATTACATGTAAGAATTCAAGAACATGTACGCAACATTAAGATAGGGTTTGAAAAACACAGCCTCTCCAATCATTTTAAATTGCAACATGATAAAGACCCAACGCAGTTTATGTTCCTGGGTATACAGAAGGTAGAAGTTAATTGGAGGGGGAAGATCTCATCACTGTGATGGGAAGGGAAGGGCAGAGATGAGATGGATTTTTAACTGCAACTCCCTTCTCCCCTATGGGTTGAATAATGATTTTGAGCTATATCATTTTTTATAGATTTTTTATATTTTTATATTCTTTACTTTTTACATATATGCATTGTATATACAACTTAAATTTTTTTTAAATGATCTGAGTTTTTTCATTCTAAATGCAGTATTCTCAATCTTTTTTGTATTATTTGGATATCAAAAATATGAATTGCACTTTTATTTAAGAACTTTCAATATATTGCTCAAGGGGAACTGAATAATATATTCTCTTTTACGAATACACAAGTTTTTTATTTACTGTGGGGCACTCTCACACAATTTACTTTTATAGTTATTATTATATGCAAAAGTTTAACTATTTTTTATTATTTCTGTGCTATTGCTTTTGAGTCTCATTAGAATTATGGACTTGCTACATGAGATCTCAGTTTATCGCCAGAATGCAAGATGGTGATACCCGTGGCGTAACATCACTTTCGGTTTACAATACGAAGGACAAGAGTGTCAGCGGGAAACATCCGCGAAGAATACAACGATCATTGGATAACAAGGAGGGAACGCAACCAATTGGATAACACCTTCAGGATTCAAAAAAGCAGGAAGTGATAACGAGGAGATAGACTTCAATTGAGAAAGCCCGAGGAGAGGACGAAACGCGTCTCAGAGGATCTGCTCAGCATTAAGAGCAACCTGCCAAATGATAATAGAAGAAGGGCTTACTTCCTGTCCCCCATACCACCCACAGCTCAGGTTCCCTTTACCCAACCTCAGGTTAAGTGATTGACAGATGCCTCCCACCGGTCGCCCTCCCACCCCCCATATAAAGGGATAACTCTTTCCCTCTGTTCAGGGATGGCTGGCAGAGCAGTCAAAGACAAACCAGCACACACTGCCCTGTGTGGCACCCTCCCTGAGCCGACAGGAAGAATAAATCTCCCATGAATTGTCCATCCCAGAAAGGGGGCCACCCAGTAATTCAATACCCAAAAAACAGCACAGGCCTCCCGCAGTGACAACGACTGCACCCAAGCCACCCACATACAATCCCTCATCCCGCCCAAATCAAATCGCCTTCCATAAGCCCCAGCCAGCTGCCCGGAGGCCTAGAAAACGTGTCTCTGGTAGTCAGCTAAGAGAGTTCCATAGTTAGTTGCTGGGGAGCAGGGGAGAAAAACAGGGCGGGGAGGGTGCAAAAAACCCAAAACGGGACAGGCTCTGGGCATCCAGGAGAAACAAGGCCCAAATGGCCCATCTCTGCAGCGAAACAGATGCTCCACAAGCCAATAACCCAATGCCCCTCTGCCCAAACAAAATGCCAATCGCAACCCCAGTGAAGAAGGCAACTACGCTCACCCCACAGATCCAATGTATTCCAGGAGCCAAGACACGGATAACCAGTGCAGCACACATCACAGGATCTCACTCGCTGGCCTGGAACCATTCTCTCGGCATCTGCGGCAGGTCTGCAGGATCTACTATCATGGGTGGCAGGTCGCTAGGTGCCTAGAGCCCTAGAGCACCCAGCTGTATCCCCCCCCAGCTGCAGCACATGTGGGTGGCCATCCTTGAAGATGAGGAGCTTGAAAGGATAGCCCCATGCATACCAGACATTTGCCACACGAAGGACCTCAGTAATTGGCTTCCACTCCCATCTCTTCTGAAGATATTGGTACAGCGAGAGGGATGCAACCTGGTATGTGATAGGGCCCTCTCTGTCCTGCTTCATCACAGCTTCCTTAGTGGGGAAGTGAAGAAATCTGATTATTACGTCCATCCTCCTGGTCCACAGCGCTCTGTGCCCCCATACACATGCCACATGTGATCTCAGGGAGCAATGGCTTAAATATGCTCACCACCAGGTCCACCAGAGGATCCTCGCCAGCACGTTCAGGGAGGCCCCTGAGACACACATTGTTGTGTCATGAGCGATTGCCCATATCCTCAATCGCCAGTTCTGCCGATAGTACCCATGAGGGAATTATTCCGGGCAGCTGCCACATTGTGAGCCACAGTCATGAACTCTAAGTGCTGCTCCAATCGGGCCGTCCGCACACCCATCGCCTGGATCTCCCCTTGCAGGACACTGGTGGACCTTGTGATCTCACCAGCCAGGTAAATTTTCACCTCAGCAAGGGTGGTCAGGATCCGGGCTGCATCTGGCAACGGCAGGTCACCCGCCATCATCACCTCCGCATGTAGCGGTGTGGAATTGGTAGGCGATCCCAAACCGCCACCGTCTTACAGAGCGGGCGGCAAGGCCCGAGGCGCCGCAAGCAGGTCGGCAACTGTCGACCCAGGATCCGGGCCCGTCTTGGAAACTTTCTTAGGGGCTCTTTTTTCCATGTGGGTAATTTAGGTTAGTTTTCAGCTAGTTTGATAGATTTTGTAGCTTTTGATGGCAGTCACAGAGCAGAGCTTCACTCGAGCATGTCATACTACGCCCCCCTAAATGTATCCATTTTATAAAATTGTAAATACTAAAGATTACATTTTTATTAGTTACATTATAATTAGTGAACTAATAATAATGTAACACACCCCATAGTTCTCTAATCCCCATGAAATGAACCTCACAGTGCTCCAACATCATATATATATATATATATATATATATATATATATATATATATATATATATATATATATATATATATATATATATATATATATATATATATATCTCAATTTATTTGTAGACATAACCTATTTTGAGAATTCTGCAAGTTTGTTATTTCTATTTATATAAATATGATATTGATGATTAAACTGTACAAGATCCATCTATTGTTTACAAAATTTGGAACAAAATTCCTGCCAAGGTAATCATTTAAAAAAAAAAAAAAATACAAACCAGCATTAAAAAAAAAATGTAAAAACAAACCGAATAGAGTTTATATTTCATAAACTTGATTTTTGTTGTAGAGTTGAATTATCTTTTCTTTGTAAATACTGTCAGTGCTTATATAGAATAACATAGTAGCAACGTCATTTAATTTCGGCATATAGTTGCGCAGATAGACAAATCAGTTTGTATCAGCCTTCATGCATAGTTTTGTTTTTTACTCCGTATGTAAATAGTGTGCATTTGATCAATTTGGATTAAATAAAGTATAATAGACGAATGCCACGTTCAATTGAAAAACCAATGCTCTGTCTATTTTTCTCAGTCTAGGTCGATCTGATCAAAATAAAAGTGATCTGCACTCAGAGTTCAATTATGTATTTTTTTTTCTAACCAGGATGTATATTTTACCAAAGGCTAGCTTGTCTGGTCTGATCACACAGAAGAATTAGTAGAGCTCAAATTGCTGAAAAACATAATGCTGGCCACGATAGAAATGTGTCAGAACACACAGTGCATCACAATCTGCTGCGTATGGTGCTACATGGCCACGGACCTGTCAGAGTGCCCATGATGACCACTGTCCATCGCCAAAAGTGCCTTCAAGTTGCAAAAGAAATAACCAAAAACTTGTAATAGTACGTCTGTTTTGTATGACAATTGCAGAATTGCAATATCATTTCCTATTTTAGAGATGTCCATTAAATTACATACTTTAGTGTTGCATTTTAAAGGGACACTCCAGGCACCCAGACCACTTCTGCCCATTGGAGTGGTCTGGGTGCCAACTCCCACTACTCTTAACCCTGCAAGTGTAATTATTGTAGTTTTTTTTATAATCTGCAATAATTACCTTGCAGTGTTAACTCCACCTCTAGTGGCTGTCTACTAGACACCCACTAGAGGGCACTTCCTCCTTCATAACACAGAAAACCTGTGCTAGAGCGTCGCCGGACGTCCTCACGCTGTGTGAGGACGTCCAGCGTCGCTCAATTGCCCATAGGAAAGCATTAAAAAGCATTTTGCAATGCTTTCCTATGGGGAGCTCTAATGCGCATGCGCGACATTGCTGCGCATGCACATTAGGTCTCCCCCGGCCGGTGGGCGGGATCAGTCTCGCCCACTGGCTGATGTAATACAGAGGAGGAGCGGCGGCGGAGGAAGAAGCAGCGACATAGTTTTCACCCCTTCAGCAACCGGGGATTGGGGGGGACCTGCAGTGCCAGGAGAACTGATTGTTTTCTTGGCACTGGCATTTCCCTTTAACCAGTAAAGTCTTGAAATAAGCATTTTCTTTCTGAATTGCTAAATCAGCTTGTAACGGACCGTTTTGCACACAAGGGGTAAAAACCGTTTAGGCGATCGGCCCCCTTTCCAGAGATCCAGGCACAGCTACTGCAGAACACCAAAACTCACGAACTGGATACAAAATAGCACTCCAACTCCCGAACTGGAACCTCCCAAATAGCTGCTAGCAGACGAACAGGAAAAGCAGACGAACAGCTTACACTCCTGGCAATCAGTCTCTAACAGCATACAGTGAATCCCCCCAAGAACGAGACAAGGCTCCGTGTTGAGGGTCAAGCAGTGGTCTGAGGTGGGCGCTGGTTTCCATTAACTGGTCTCCTCCAGGACTGAGCCTGGTTGGCACTGTTCAGGGGGCACTCAGGACGCTTGTGCCCCAACTGCTTGCATCCATAGCACCGGATGGGTTGGGAGTACTCCCGGGCATTAAATCGGGCTGGTTGCATATAATTGTTAGCTGGTGGTGCAGCTGGGGTACGGTGTACTGGGGGTTGGTAGACTGTAGGAGCGGGTGTTACTGCTGGTCGATATTCCAGTCTGGCAGGGGCTTTAGCAGCTGTACCATCCAACTTGCGGGCATCCGTGTATTCGTCTGCCAGACGGGCAGCCTCGGGTAGGGTAGAGGGTTTTCTGTCTCTGACCCATTCCCGGACCCCAGCAGGTAGTCTATCAAAGCAGTGCTCCAGCAGGAACACTTGTAACACCTCCTCCCCAGTTACCACTTGGCATCCAGCCATCCAGTGGGCTGCGGTACGATGGACTCTGCAGGCCCATTCCACATAAGAGTCCCCAACCAGCTTGTTGGTTTCTCTAAACCTCCGCCTGTACGCCTCTGGGGTCACTGCATACCTGGCTAGGAGCGCCTCTTTCACCGCCCGATAGCTGGTGATCTCCTCCTCTGGGATGGCCCGAAAAGCTTCACTAGCCCGGCCAGATAATTTCCCAGAGAGGATGGTGACCCATTCATCTGCAGGTACCTGATGTAGCGCACGCTGCCTCTCAAAGTCTGCCAAAAATCCATCAATCTCTCCCTCTGTTTCCACAAAATTTTTAAACGCAGCAAAAGGTACCTTTTTTCTAGCAACCACATTATTGTCATACGGTACCTCTGCTGCTGCAGCTCCTCTTTCTCGGGCTGCCTGTTGTGTTGCAACTGCTGCCTGCACACGAACCACGATGTCAGCTGAGGGGTTGGGGCCAAAATGTGCCAGCCTTATTTGTACTGCCCGGTTGAATTGTATTTCCTCGGGTGTTAAATCCAAGGTACTGGGCACGTTGACTCTTTCCATTTCCGTTGCTGCATCCATCTCCATTAGCAAAGCAATAATCTCCCGTTTCTTTAAATTGCTTGCTGACCTTCCTCGGCGTTCCAATATGTCCTTAAGTGTAGCACGCCTTAATTCCTCGTACTGCATCTCTTGTAGCTGACCTCCAGTGCTGTAGGATTCATCCCGTCGCTTGCCACCAATTGTTAAGACACCTCCCGTGTCTTTAAGCCAAACCGCCGTTTAGTAAACCTTCCCCGGCTGCAGTACAGTCTCTGTTCGCTTACTCTGTAACCCACGAACCAAATGCAGGGGAAGCGGCAATCTCCCGATCGAAATCCACGAACGGCTCCAAACTCCCGAACGGCAATATACGAACTGCTAGGAACCGTCGAACAATAATATCCCCAAAGCGGCTTTCGTTCCATCCAGCAGTCTCTAAACGTGAAGAAGAAATCCCCCCAATAACGAGACAGAAGCTCCGCATTGAGGGTCAAATAAGATCTGGGTTTACTGTGGGCTACCTGCCCGTATTTATGCAGGTCTCCCACCTGGTGGACACTCCCCTAGGGGACCAAATGGAAGACTTAAAGTACAGACAGATAGCAGGACATTTCTGACACACAGTCACATATTTTACCCACAGTACATTCTGATTCCCTCCCCTCTGTCCTGGAGTTAATTACCAAGTAACTCAATTAACTCCAGGACAAGGACAGTCGCCATCTTAAACATGAAATAATAAAAGACACAAAAATGCATAACTACATGAAAACTGAACATTTCCCATTCGTATTACATGTCCCCAGATAGCCTGGGTCTGAGTGCATATTATTGGCGAATAGCGCTCAGATCCCACACACATAGTTCAATCGCCATGGAGTCAAAGTTCTTACAGTCCTTCGGTACACGAATGACTCCATGGGTGGGCTATCTGGGTTAAGTCTTTTGTGTGTTCTCCATCTCCCGAACGGCCGATGTTCGCATGCTTTCGTGGAGGCAGCCAGGCGTTCCCTTGTTTCAGCGGTGTTCGACAGAAAAAGTGTCCGTTTTCCGTTCCATAGAAATAGAGCCAAACACCGCTGAGCGTTCGCATGATTTAAAATGGCCGCTGCCTCGTGGTCGACATACGAACGACGACCACCCTGAGTTCGGTTTAATTGAGAAGTGTCTGCGGTTAACCACAACGTTATAATGGTGATCACTTCGTTAACCTGCAGCACACTCCTCACTTGGGTGGTCGTTCGTTCGGCGGTTTTGTTCGGGAAAAAGAGTCATTCGAATGGCTGGGCTATAGAAACCAGCCATTCATACGAACGGGGACAAACAGACGAACGGGCAAAAAATCCAGCAGACAGATGGTTCTGTCACACAGCTCATAACAGCATTTATATTACAGAGTAAAATTCGATCAGGACAGCAAGATTGATAACCTATATACAGTAAATGGATCAGTAGTGCTTTTTCGCTCAATCTAACTGTACACCAAAGAAGATCATGTATTTGTGACTCATGCTTTGCATTATGTTTTTTGCCTGTAGTAGCATGTCCCTAATATTGATTTTGTAAACATAATACAATCTAATGATGTTTGCATAAGATATAAGAGAATATTTTGAAAATTGATTGACTGGAGTTACTTCTGAGTTTTTCAAGATGCTATTAGATGAATTAATGAAATTTTTTATTAAAGAAAAAAAAAACAAACACAATAATTCTAAAAACTAAATATTTAATCTAAGCACATTTTAGGCAATGTGGCACTGAGACAGTTAATCATTGCTACAATAACCATATCCTTCAATTTGCATTGTAATTTGTGTAGTGCAAATTACTGGGTGTGGTTGCTATAAACATACTATCAATGCGATCCACTCACAAAAAGTCTTTTGATGGAACATTTTATAAAACCACATAAAATACCACAACTGCATTCTAACAAAAAAAATAAAATTATATAAAGACCAAACATTACTGGAAACAGGACAATCATTTGATAAATACACATCAGTGTCGTGTTTTGTCAGCCTTATGTAGCACAATTTATTTGAGCTACATATAAATGTTGATTTGCTATTTAAAGTTATTCAGTGTGAATTATTTTACACATAATCCTATTTTACCAAATGACTTAAAACTATTTATGATTTATAATAAATGTTTTTTTCTTTATGTCCACAAACATTTTAAAAATATTACAAAGCCAGAATTTGTAATCATTTTAACTTATACCAGATGCATTGGCCCATATTCAATGTATTGTGAAAATGCATTGTTTTCTGCTCTGAAGGATATTAGTTCTGTTCATTACAGCAGAGCTTAACTCTTCTTCAGCTTAAAGGAACACTGTACTCACTATAACAACTAATTGAAGTTGTTATAGTGCTTACAGCAGTTCACCCATTAAAATTGCCGCCATAATGTTTTATTTTAGCAGTTAGAAGGCTTAAAAGTGCGTCTGTTACTTTGCGTCTCTCGTAATTAGGCATACTGTGATATTATGACTGCACGCGCAGTGCCATTATGACTTTCCATGACCTGCTTTGATAGAGTCAGACCATTGGAAGCGCTATGCATGTGCCTATGAGGTTTTCGGCTTCCAGGAATTGTGTACAGATCCTTGCAACATGTGGACGCACATTATCATGCTGTTAACATGAGTTGATAGTGGTGGATGAATGGCACAACAATGGGCCTCAGGATCTTATCACGGTATCTCTGTGCATTCAAAATGCCATCAATAAAATGCACCTGTGTTCTTTGTCCATAACATACACATGCCCATACTATAACCCCACTGCCACCATGGGACACTCGATCCACAATGTTGACATCAGCAAACCACTCACCCACACGATGCCATACACACTGTCTGCCATCTTCCCTGTACAGTGAAATGCGGGATTCATCCATGAAGAGAACACCTCTCCTAAGTGCCAGACACCACTGAATGTGAGCATTTGCCCACTCAAGTTGGTTACGATGACAAACTGCAGTCAGGTTGAGACCCATATGAGGACGACAAGCATGCCGATGAGTTTTCCTGAGATGGTTTCTGACAGTTTGTGCCAGATGCGACTAAGGTGTTGGTCCATTCCACTGTCCTTTCTCGCCTTGACTACTGTAATCCGCTTCTCAGTGGTCTTACGTGCTCCCAACTTGCACCGTTACAGTCCATAATGAATATGGCAGCGAGGCTCATCTTCCTGTCCGCCCGCACCTCCCATGCTTCACCCTCCTGTCAGTCCCTACATTGGCTTCCTATTTAAAATTCTGGTTCTTGCTTTCAAATTGCTACATAATGCTGCTCCCACCTATCTATCCTCCCTTATACACAAGTATGTCCCGTCTAGGCCCTTACGATCTGCTGAAGACTTACGTCTATCTTCTGTCCGTACTCCCACCTCTGATGCTCGCCTTCAAGATTTCTCGAGGGCTGCACCGTTCCTGTGGAACTCGCTTCCCTCCTCCCTTGAATGCTCACCCAGTCTCCACTCCTTAAAAATAAATCGTTAAAAACTCACTTCTTCATAAAAGCGTATCAATTAAACTGTTAATAGCTCCTGACTGATTCCTCTTCTGCAACTGTCACTAGTCCAATACTATCCTTACCTTTTTGTGTCATTTTACCCTACTCCCTCTAGCATGCACGCTCATTGAGCAGGGCCCTCAACCCCTCTGTTCCTGTGTGTCCAACTTGTCTGGTTACAACTAACAGCACTTCCCCATGTCTGTTCGTCCACCCATTGTAAAGCGCTGCGGAATTTGATGGCGCGATATAAATATCATAATAATAATAATAACAATAATAATATTCTCTGGTTATGCAAACAGATTGTTGTAGCAGCTGTCTGGGTGGCTGGTCTAAGATGATCTTGGAGGTGAAGATGGTGGATGTGGAGGTCCTGGGCTGGTGTGGTAACACGTGGTCTGCGGTTGTGAGGCCGGTTGGATGCATTGCCAAATTCTCTGAAATGCATTTGGAGACGGCTTATTCACGGGCAACAGCTCTGGTGGACATTCCTGCAGTTAGCATGCCAATTGCATGCTCCATCAAAACTTGTGACATCTGTGGCATTGTGCTGTGTGATAAAACTGCACATTTTAGAGTGGCCTTTTATTGTGGCCAGCCTAAGGTACACATGTGCAATAATCATGCTGTCTAATCAGCATCTTGATATGCCACACCTGTGAGGTGGATGGATTATCTCGGCAAAGGAGAAGTGTTCACTAACACAGATTTAGACAGATTTGTGAACACTATTTGAGAGAAATAGGCCTTTTGTGTACATAGAAAAAGTCTTAGGTCTTCGAGTTCAGCTCATGAAAAATGGGGGCAAAAACAAAAGTGTTGCATTTATAATTTTTTTCAATATATATATATATCTTGGTTACTATAACGTGAATATTTTTTGATTTAGGAATTGAAAACTATGTCTCCAAACGGTTTAAATGAGAAATTAATATATACTCCATTCTAATTAAAGTAATAGTACTATTTAGTTATTTTATGTATATAGATTAATTATAATCCTTTTTGGTTACTAAGCAGTAAGAATTCTTTGATTACATTTTTCACAGCACTAACACTGCAAATATCTTGCTTTATTATTTATGTCTCTATTACTTTTTAGTAATATTCTTATTTTCTCACAATACTATGTTACACATAGATGGAATTGTGTTCAAATCCACATAGCTCTAGGTTAGTCATATATTGTATTATCACATTCCTGGTCTTGAATTCTTTCAAGGTGGTGATGGAAGGAGCCGCACTCAATCCTAGCAGCCACCCAGTGCTCTGGAGCAGGACCAGCAATCCCACAACGACAAGGCAACACAAGAAATACAACAGGCATTTAAGGTGTTAAAGCCACAGGCAGTTTTAATGGAACAAAAAAGAGCAGCAATGTTTCGACCTGCCAAGAGGTTTTTTTCATGGTGACCAGTTCTTCTCTTGGCCAGGTTATTATTCAGCTGGCTAACTGATGACAGGTAGGGAAAATGTGTTGATGGCTTGGATCTTGTTCTTGCCATTGAGCTGGGACTTCAGGAGGTGTCTGACTCTTTGGAGGTAATTGTATGTTGCTACGGACTACAGAAGAAATCAAATATATATATATATATGTATATATACACAATATAGCACCAACTTATTCTGCAGCGCATACAATATTATGAAAGAGGAAAATTTTACAATAAATGAGACAATTACAAAATGTTACAGGAACGGTAGATGAGGACCCTACTCAGACAAGCTTACAGTTGAAAGGAGTGGAGTATAAAGACACAATAGGAAGGGCATCAAGGGGGACAGCAAACAACAAGGTGAAGAAGTGGCAAAACTGGAGGTGAGAGTGGAGTCGGGATGGGGAGTGCAAGAGGCAGATTTGTGGAATAGAAGTCATGCTAGGAGGCCATAGGTATATCTGAAAATATGGGTTTTGAGGGACTTCTTAAAATAATTGAAGACTAGGGGAGAGTCTGATGGCGTAGGCAGGCTGTTCCAATGGAAAGGAGCTGCCCGTGAAAAGCCCTGCAAGTTCGAGTTGGCAGCAAGGGTGTGAGCAGCGGTCAGGAGGTGGTCACTGGTAGAGTGGAGAGACCAAGAAGGGGCATATCTATGAATCAGTGAATAAATGTAACAGAGGCTAGAGTTGTTTAGAACTTTATAGGTATGGGATAGTATTTTAAATTGACATGTATAGGATACAGGAAGCCAGTGTAAGGATTGACAGAGGGGCAAGGTATTAAGGAAGTGGCAGAAGAGAAAGATCAGCATGGCGGCAGTATTCACTACTGATTGTAGCGTGGCAGTAGGGCTTTCAAACATATACCTGTTACTCTGTCACTGCCTTCCACTTAGATGCCCAATTTGCAAAAAAAGTAATGATGGTCCAGGCACTCAAGTTCAATCCAGTGGGCAGATTTATTGGAGCAGAATCAAAACAACATTTCGGCCCACAACAGGGTCTTTGTCAATCTTTCCTTCTTTCTTTCTTTCCCACAACATCTTAAACAAAACAGGAAGTTGTACTAAGGATAATGTTGTGATCCCAGCACTAAACCACAAGGTGGCAACACTGTATGCTCTGTGATGTTTGTCAGAAGATCGAGGTAATTTGGTGCCCTGTATTAATGTATCTCTTCAATACACCCAGACTAGTCAAGAGATCTGCAGAGCTAAGAGATATGATTCTACCTATCCTAACAAGCAAGTCTATTGTTGAGCATTTGTTTTTTTCAAACAGGAGATAAAACTTTACTAAAACCTCATGGTGTTTAATCACATTTTGTATGATCTGTTATTTGATCATAGGGAAAATCCAGGCTGGATTAAAGCCATTCATTTAGAAATGCATTATGTAGAATGTGCATTAAAATGTGTTAAAATAAATAATGAGTTGTAGGAAAAAAAAAAAAAGAATTGAAGTCATAGCAATGGTTTACTGGAGTTGTAGTTCAATTGTCATAGTTCTGTTGTACAATGATAACAACTCAACTAATTGTCATGTCGTGACATCACATACAACATTGAAAAGCAAAAATCGAAAGATGGAATAGAGGGGCACAAATGGTGAGTTTAAACCTAATTAGTATCAATTAGTATTTTTTAACAAGAAAAATGCAGCATAGCTAATTGTAACTTTACCAACACATTGTACCAAATACAAAAAGATAAGTCCTGCGCTCACTCCCATCACTACTGGGCCGACAGCAATGACTACAGTACACATCAGCCCCAATATATAGTAAAAACCAAAGAAAAGAAAAAGTTACCTGCGCTCTCTCCTTAATCCCTATGTATATGTAGACAAATGGAGGTCATTTAGTTGCTCCAATGGCCATTGGAGGGAATGCCCGCCTGCCAACGTCAAGGCAGACCCCCTAAAGTGGGTCCTACACTGACCCTTCAGCCTGCTTCCTTGAACATCAGGCAAAGATATCTCTAATGAGACAGAGAGGGGTATTTTTTTATATACACCCCTATATACTTATTAACCCTTAATAGGTAACACATGGGATGTCTCATTAGAGAAATCTTTGCCAGAAGTTCAAGGAAGCAGGCTGAAGGGTCAGTGTTAGGACCCACTTAGGGGGGTCTGCCTTGACGTTGGCAGGCGGTCATTCCCTCCAATGGACATTGGAGCAACTAAATGACCTCCATTTGTCTAAATATACATAGGGATTAAGCAGAGAGCGCAGGTAACTTTTTCTTTTCTTTGGTTTTTACATTGTACCAAATGTTTGAGTACCCCTTTAAGTGAATATATGATATAATGTAGTTTATATATATATATATATATATATATATATATGATTTTCTTTATGCTAACTTCCTATGTCCATCCATGCCAGAACAAATATGGTTGCCATTATATAACAGAGACAAACCACTGACGTTCTATCTGCTGTCTGTATACACTCTCAAATGCTTAGCCACCCTGCAAGCCTGTCACGGCAAAGAATTATGCTGCAAAATTGCCTAAAACAGTAATATTGTGTTTTATTCAAAAATTCGGCTTATTTCAATACAAACCTTAAATATATTAAATCCAATTTAAAGACCAAATATTTAGTAAATCTAGAGCTGGCTGTTTATATATTGTGTTTCAGTACCCGTGGTTGTGGTCCATAAACAAAAGATTTTAGTTTCAATTGTATACACGGAGTTTCTGATGCATTAGTACAATAAAAACATTCTTTCTTTACTTGTCCAAGTTACGGCATTTTTGAAATTACATTCATAATAGTTCTTTGGTGATTAATGTACCAAACGGATTTGGTTTACATACAACTTTTATAGCAAACAGGGACAATATAATCTTTTAAATAGTTTTGTAGAAGTTATAGTATATTTTTAAACCGTAAGATCAGTTGTTGATTTTTTAATACAATATGGCATGTTCTTTGTTGTTTATAACAAAAAGTCACTAAATATGCATAAGTAAGTCAATCTGAAAACCTTGATGGTTTATAGAAATGTCTCTTCTAAATATATTCAAAGGATTAGGTCATGTAAGAGAAATGTAGCATAGTGAATTTTATTAATAAAATTGACTTGTGAAATATTGATCCCTTCACTTTAGATTAAGTTGATGAACCACAGCAACATCATTTCATCAGGAAATTAAGCTTTTACGGAAAGCCAGTAATCTACCAGTTAGCTTTCTGAAAATCAATAAATACACTTGCTGTAATTGGACCGTTGTTATAATAGGGCCTACCTTTAGGGGCTTAGGGTTAAGGAAAAAATTAGTCTTGGGAGTACCTTTCCTAAAGACACTGTAGACTACAACTCCGATGACTCCTAGCCTTGTTGCTGAATAGAATTCGGAAAAATTGAAACTTTGGGGCAATAGGTTTAGTTGAAGTAATGCAGACGAATATTCTGTATTTGAAATTGGGCAATTTTGTTGGTTGTACAAAATGACTGAACTCCTGACCGCTATTAAAATGTAATAATTTCTCTTAATATTCAATATTGCATAAAAAAGCAGAGGTTAACATCTGAAATGTATAACTTTGTGGAATGTTTTTTACTCCCCTAGTCTGATCCTATGTTTAAATCTAGAATATCAAGTTTCCTTTAAAGGATCACTATAGTGTCAGGAAAACAAACTAGGTTTCCTGACACTATATAACCCTTAGGGTCCCACCACCCTCAGGATCCCCTCCTGCTGGGCTGAAGGGGTTAAAACCCCTTCAGCCACTTACCTTTATCCAGCATCGGGCTCCCTCGGCACTGGTGACCTCTCCTCTCCCTCCAACATCAGCTCCCGACTAAAGCCGAATGCGCATGTGCGGCAAGAACTGCACACGCATTAAAAATGCCTATAGGAAAGCATTTCTCAATGCTTTTTTCTATGGACGTTCTGAGTGCTCAATGTGATTTTCGCATTGAGTGTTGCAAAAGCGCCTCTAGCGGCTGTCAAGAAGACAGCCACTAGAGGCTGGATTAACTCGGCAATGTAAACATAGCAGTTTCTCTGTTACATCTGAAGGGTTAAAACCTGGGGGACCTGGCACCCAGACCACTTCATTGAGCTGAAGTGGTCTGGGTGACTATAGTGGACCTTTAATGAGCTTGATATTTACAGCAATCTGTTTTTTTCATAGTAAGGGTGGCATTTAATTCCAAATGGCAAAATATATTAGATTTAGATGAGAATTTCAACCCCACCCAAAATAATTTTATAATCACTATATTTAGTTTAATTTGTTTCATTTTGTTGATTCCAAAGAGGATGCCACAAAAAAATCCCAATGTGGATCACATTAGACAAAAGTCAATATACAATGTGGGTAAAATGATTACGCAATTGAAAGAGCTGTACGCTCATTTTATTTTTTTACAAAAATATAAATAATGAAAGCAAATGTGGATTTTGCGTTACATTCCATTACTGAGGAAATGGGCAGCTATATGCAGTTAACACAATGTGGGTAATTTATTAATTCCAAACTGTAGCAAACTAAAAAATGAATTGTAAAATTCAGGCTAAAATAGCCAGGTTGTTATTTTTAACAAGTTAGAGGAGCTTTCTAAATCATCTACTTTAGCCAACATTTTCCCATTTGGATTTCAATTGGCTATATTTCGGAGTTTAACAAACAACTGTGAAAGTACTATAAAGTCAAATAATAAATGTGAGGATAAAGAGTGGGTTTAAACCTATCCCTAAAGGATTTAATGCTTCTACAATAAGCAGAGGTGCACAAATGCTCAACAACAAGCATCTAAGAAAAATCTAATTACCGTATATACTCGAGTGTAAGTCGACCCGAATATAAGTCGAGACCCCTAATTTTACCCCAAAAAACTGGGAAAACTTATTGATTCAAGTATAAGACTAGGGTGGGAAATGCAGCAGCTACTGGTAAATTTCTAAATAAAATTATATCCCCAAAAAATTATATTAATTGAATATTTATTTACAGTGTGTGTATATAATGAATGCAGTGTGTGTGTGTATGAATGCAGTGTGTGTATGAATGCAGTGTGTGTGTATGAGTGCAGTGTGTGTGTATGAGTGCAGTTTGTGTGTGTATTAATGCAGAGTGTGTGTGTATGAATGCAGTGTGTGTGTTTGAGTGCAGTGTGTGTGTTTGAGTGCAGTGTGTGTGTTTGAGTGCAGTGTGTGTATGAGTGCAGTGTGTGTGTGTATGAGTGCAGTGTGTGTGTGTATGAGTGCAGTGTGTGTGTATGAATGCAGTGTGTGTGTGATGCAGAGCCTTGGTCGGGGGTGGGCATTTTTATCATATTTTTTTAAAATTATTATTATTATCTTAATATTTTTTTGTTATAATAATTTTTTTTATTTTATTATTATTTTTTAATATTATTAATATTATTTAGTGTGTGTGTGTGTGTGTGTGTATGAATGCAGTGTGGGTGTGTGTATGAATGCAGTGTGTATGAGTGCAGTGTGTGTATTAATGCAGTGTGTATGAATGCAGTGTGTGTGTGTGATGCAGAGTGTGTTTGTGTATGTGATGCAGAGCCTTGGTCGGGGGTGGGCATTTTTTTTTTTTTTTAAATTATTATTTTAATATTTAATTTTTTTGTTATATTAATATTTTATTTTTATTTTATTATTATTATTTTTTAATATTATTAATATTTTATTATTATTTAAATTTTTATTTTTATTTTTTCATCCCCCCTCCCTGCTTGATACCTGGCCAGGGAGGGGGGCTCTCATTCCCTGGTGGTCCAGTGGTGTGCACTGTGTAGGTGGGGGCTGGCAGAGAGCTGTAACTTACCTTTCCTGCAGCTCCTGTCAGCTCCCTTCTCCTCCGTGCAGCATCCCCATCAGCTCCCCTGCAAGTCTCGCGGTGTGAGTGCCGCACGGAGCGTTGCCATGGTAAACCGTGGCAACGCTCTGATCTCGCGGCTCTCGCAAGACTTGCAGGGAAGCTGACAGAGGAGCTTACCGGAGGAGAGAGAAGGGAGCTGACAGGAACTGCAGGAAAGGTAAGTTACAGCTCGCTGCCAGCCCCCAACAGGACCACCGGGCTTGTAATGAGCCCGGCGGTCCTGGTCTGTATTATGGCAGTGTAAGTTGCCATAATACAGACAGTGACTCGAGTATAAGTCGAGTGGGGGGTTTTCAGCACAAAAAATGTGCTGAAAAACTCGACTTATACTCAAGTATATACGGTAAATATTTTTTCTAGAAATACTTTAGATAAAGATCCCTGAAGGCTTATCACTCCAAAATTCTGTTAGCCTAGCAGAAGAGGATTAGAAGAGCCTACAATATTTGAGATCGTAATTACCCGGTAAATAGAGCCCAAACCAGCTTTAATAATGTTCCTAACTACTCAATGAGTTCCCTATAGAGCATAACATATTTCTCGTATTTAAGCCATATTACAAGAAGCACGCATGGTTAACATTAAAACAACTTTCAGAATGGGTCAAAACTAAAATTTCTGCTTTTTATGTGAAAGGAGTTTGCAAGAAATGTTAATGCATTTCTGTGGGTTTTTGGAGCAATTTTAGTGGTTTAAGACATTTTTGTTGCATGTAATTTAAAGTTTTGAGTTCTTGCTGTAAAACCATGTATTGACCACATAATGGTGAGCTTCTCAAACCCATTCCTTTGGTGAAAACCGTAGTGTGTGGGAAGAAGTACACATTTAGGGTTAGCATTTCCGTTCCAAAGGCATTATCAAAGGTTACGAAAATGGCAGATTATCTCGTATTTATTTCTGCAGAATATCACACTGTATGAAATGCATTAAACCAAATTAATAAGTAGTGTTTGTGTATATATGGTATAATCATTCCTAATTTTGAAGGATTTATAATTGGGTTATTTTTTTTATGTTTTTTTTAATATCTCAAGAGAACTCTAACATTTTTTTTTCTGTAGGTGATGAAATTACTTGGGTTTATTTGAGACGTTGTGTTTGCTAGTGTGCACTCTCACATTAACATGAGAACTCCATCATGGGTTATTTTGTTGTGGTAAATTACTTGCTTGTGACAACCTCTGTTTCCACTTTGTGGGATATACTCCTGGGAGATGAAAAGCAAATAGTTTTGAAAATGTCACGTGAATTTTAAATTTCAATGTTGCTTAGAGGGATACAGTAATATTGCGATGTAGTACACTGTATACCACCATTAACAAAGTCCAAGTTTAGAACATTTTGCTAATTACATTAGGGTAACATTATGGTAAAGTTAGGATTAGGAGTTAATTTAGGTTAAGATATTTTTTTTATTAGGTTAGAGATTGTCCATGGTACTAAGGTTAGCAAGGTTTGGCCAGTGGGATTCCTTCCTTCAAAAAATGCCGTGACTAACTTTGAGCACTATTTGTTGTTTGACTAATGATCAGTTAGTTGCATTCTACTGCCTCTTGTAGGCAGATACCTCCTACTTGGAGGCAACCTGTCCTTTCTCTTCCTTATCGTCTATACCTGGTTTGTGCTAAGGAGACTCAAACTTCAGATTTTGCTGCCCTTTTTCTGAGTTAGCGCTGTATCATCCCACTTTTTGTGCCCCTTCTTTCATTAACCCTGAGTCACCCCAATCTTTAAAGGGACTCAGTACCATTAGGAATACAGATATAATGGTACAGATGTAATGTTGCTAGTTATTTTCAGGACCCCTCCCACCTGTACTTTAAAAACAAAATTTATAAAAAAAAAAAAAAAAAAAATTTACTCACCTTGTCTCCAGCACCGAGTTTCCCTTGGCTCTGCCGCAGCCTCCACTTAGCACGGTGTCACCCAGAATACATGCCTCCAGCATGATGGTCCAATTCAATGCTCTTTACAGAGGAGCACTGGGGAGTATAGGTGCATGAGTCTGCCTATGATTTTGTTATAGAGAATCATTGCAAGCAATAATTCTCTATGACTGATGTGACTGCACTGTAATGTGTCAGTGTTCTAGGGTATGAGAGCCATATAGTAATAGTACTGGCTCTCTTACTGAGAGGGCTTGGAGGCATGGCTTCAAGCTGCACTTCCAAGCCTTCTAATTATTTAAATCAAGTCATTTGGGGCCACTAAGTAGGGGCGTGCTACTGTAGGCACTGTAACAACTTCATCTAGTGTTGCTTTTAGACACCCTGATCATATTCTCACATTTACCTAACTATCCACTGGCGTACATACCGCGGTCGCAGGAGACGCAGCTGCGACCAGGCCGGGCACTCCGGGAATCCGCCATTATCTTTTTCCGGGGCCGCCGTCCAAGGGGTCCATTGGGTGGCTCATGTTGTCAGGGCCACCCGATGGATTGTCAGGGGGCCCGGTCAGCGCTGGGCGGTTTAACAGCCCGGGCCTCTTGTGATGAGATCACACAGAGCTGGGAGGAAGTGACCGCATGTCACTCCTCCCAGCATACACCGAGCCCGCGTGGGAGGAAGCAGAGGGAGTCAGAGTGGGAACTCTGACTCCCATCCACCTGAGCCACCACTGGACCCCAGGGAAAGTCACCCTCCTGCACCTAAAAGGTAGGAAACAGGAGGGTGACTTAAACATTCTGTATGTATGTGCGTGTGTCTGTCTGTGTGCCTGTCTGTATGTATGTATGTATGTGTGTGTCTGTCTGTGTCTGCCTGTATGTATGTGTGCCTGTTTGTATGTATGCCTTTGTATGTATGTGTTTCTGTCTGTGTGTCTGTATGTGTCTGTCTGTATGTGTGCCTGTCTGTGTATGTCACTAGTCTAATACTATCCTTACCTTTTTGTGTCATTTTACCCCATTCCTTCTAGCATGTAAGTTCATTGAGCAGGGCCCTCAACCCCTCTGTTCCTGTGTGTCAAACTTGTCTGGTTACAACTACATGTCTGTTTGCCACCCATTGTAAAGCGCTGTGGAATTTGATGGCACTATATAAATATATTATTATTATTATGTATGTGTGTGTCTGTACGTATGTCTGTGTGTGTGCTTGTCTGTTTGTATGTATGTATGTGCGTCTTGTGTGTGTGTGTGTCTGTCTGTCTGTGTATGTATGTGTGCCTGTCTGTATGTATGTATGCCAGTCTGTATGTGTGTGTGTCTGTCTGTATGTGTGTGTGCCTGTCTGTATGTATGTGTGTCTTGTGTGTGTGCGTGTCTGCCTGTATGTATGTATGTGTCTGTATGTGTGCCTGTCTGTCTGTATGTATGTGTCTGTGTGTATGTGTCTGTATGTATGTGTATGTGTGTCTCTATGTATGTATGTGTGTGTGTCTTTCGGGGGGGGAGTGGAGGGAATAGGGAGGGGGGGGCCCATGAATTGTGTGTACGCCACTGTAACTATCCATAAACCCATATTAATGGACACACTACTATACTTGTCAGTACAGCACTATGTACATTAGTATATTAAGGGAAGTCTATTTAATGAACATTAAAGGCTTTCAAAATTGACATTTAACGATCAACATTTTAAAGTATTAAACAAAAAAATAATAATTAAAAAGATGAAAAGAGAGAACAAAAAAATTCAGTTCTTTTGTGTGGGGGTCGTTGGAAAATCCCACATAAAGTGAAACAAGATAATTTTCTCCTTTTAGATCTCATCCATCACTAGCTTTGTTTAACACTGATGAATATGCTGATATATTATACTTATAATAATTATTACATGACCTTTGCATATTTTACTGATTTTAAAAAACAATTCTTCATATTTTGCAATACATTTGCTTTTTATAATGTATTACTGAACACATACAAAGTTTGTAAAAAAATATTTACAGAAAAACAAAGATTTGTTTTCAAACATTTTTGCGCTATAATTGTTTCTTATAAATATTCCAAGCGCACTGCATGAATAAAAATAGGTAATTAAATATTTCTCCCTGATATCATACTGTATCCAAAATTTTCTCAAATAAAAATAGCATGTTGCTCCTAAACCTGTCATACATCTAGACTTTGTCCACAAGGTCTCTAGCATAGTATAATCCTGTGTAAAAATTCCTTACATTCTATTTGTCTGCTTTGTATTTTACTTATCATCTACATCTTTGTCCTTTTATTTTAATGCCAAAATGTGTCCTTAATATTTCAATACTTTTGCTTTTGAAGAGAAGCTAAGTGAGTGCCATGAAATACTGTCATTTGCTCTATCCTCACTCAAATTCCTCCTTCTTTTGAGTTCTGCCAATACTACCACAGTTATTAACTGTATAGCTCCCAGCTTTATCTTGTTGTCATCAGTCATGAATCAAACTCATTATATTGTGGTTTTGACGTTTTAATGGCTCATTCATATCAGTAATATTGCCTTGAAAGAGGCTTTGTTTTAATATTATTTTTAAGTGTGTTTGATTTGCTATATCACTTTTGATTATATCAACTGCCAATTTTGTGACTCAAACCAGTTTGTAGCTACAGTGAAATAAAAGAAAAAATACAAATCATGTAACTATAGTCACTAATACTTAAAAAAAAAAAAAATCAGAGAACAAGATAAAATTAGAATTATTAGAACAAAATTTGTACCATTCACTCCTTTTGGATTTAATCATACACTGGTACCTATCAATGCCACATGCAGGATATCAATTCATATATTTTTTTATAATTACTATTATTTAATTGAATTAAAAACATATTCCTTAACATTGTATGATTGAACAGGATAATTAACTAGTAAAATATAAACCAAACTTATAGATGCAGAAAAAGCTGTAGTTAAGAACTCTAACCATGCTCTTACAATTTAGAACAGTAGCATTTCTATCTAAAGCCCCTAAAAAGTAATGTTCTTTATGGAAATTGGGCAACCCTTTTTTGTAGTTGTTATGGTGGGACACATTTTCAGTTTTACTACATGACAGGAATTGCTTAAGTCTCTCTTTACTTGATCTCTACAAGAGCACAGTTATACAACAAAACACTTTAACCAATCAAAAACAAGGAAAAGTTCATATAAGCTCCACCCACTCCCTAACACATCAGGGTAACACTGCGTCCTACATTTTTTGTTTTGTTGTTAGTTTTTGATTACTGATTTTTCCATTTAATTATGTTTTTTATTATTCTCCTTGATCTGTATATAATTCGCATTTTTTGCTCTCCTTTCACCTATTATTACTATTATATTTCTGCATACACCCTTATTACTGTTCTCACCACCACTGTCACATATGACTATATCTAATTTAGTGCACTGTTTTCTTTCAGTTGTGTCTCTTCTTTGAATCAGGGGAGCCTCTACCTGTTTTCCTCCATTGTCTGGGCCTGCAGGAGAATGTCTCTGATCTCGCCCTTGCACCAGAGATCCTTGAAGGCCCTTTTAAATTCAACGGTTTCACATTTGGCCTTTTGCTCTGATCTGCATTTGCGAATGTACTAATCTGGCCTGCTCCCTCTAGCCGGCCAAATTTAAGTTATAACGTTGCTTATACAGGCTGGCTTCTACGGTTACACAGTGATATATTAAAGTTATATGTGGGGTAAGCCCCCATATTACAATTGTGTGTACTTTGGCTGGCATACACTGAGCCAGATAAATGAGCCCCCATTTAGTCTATATAAAGGGTGTGCACCCATTTATGTTTCATAAGGAGTGAGCCCCCTTTATGTGCTATTGACACAAATTACACCTGTATGTAAGTCATTAACTCTTGTCCTAGTTGGAGTGAGCATCCTTCATACATCGCTGGCTGGGTCTGTTCAATTCTTGGCATGAGCCCACAATATTATTATTAAATAGTAAAGAGTCACTTTACTATTTGTTCCAGGCATCCTGCCTGTGTTATTACTATTGACTATGGTCTAACTAGTTAGCTATCATACAGTAGATCCCTCATTAGGCCTTCTCTGTCTGTGCCCACTACCCCTTTGGCTATGTTGCCAGGAGCACGGATTGCATGCAATATATGTCAGTGTATGACTAATTGATATACTGATCAGATCATCTCTTTTGATTACTCATTGTTTCACATACGTACCCTTACTGGTTGCTATTTTCACACAGGTTTTCTTGGGTAGCATCCACTCCAACTATGGAAGACTCTTCCACGGAACAGAACCTACAAGCTCTGATTAATGTTTAAGTAGCCGCCTCAGTAGAAAAAGCCTTACCTAAAGTGCATCCCCATGCTCCTAGATGCAGAGTGCCATTGTCCAAAATGACATACAGCAGCTTGCGGATCATTCTGCTGAGTCAGATGCCTCAAACAGTGTATCAGCTAAACCGCCCAACATTATTGGAAAGGATCTGGACCGGTGCCTTCCAACTGAAAGGAAGGCATCGGCAGAGTGCTGCAAGAGAATGGAGGACAACATAGATATGGCTCATTTCTCTGTTATCGATGATGACTCCCCGACCCCTCTACCTCTGTCATTATTGCATGAATGGTTGGATGGCTGCTCTGTCTCCGAAGATGAGCAAAGATGGCAGGGGTGTGCATAAAGCCGCTTCGTTGGAGAAGGATGTGTTTCTCATAGACAATAGAGGGCATACATTGTTCAATCTGAGTACAATTTGACATCCGAGCTACTCAAAGTGGTCATTGTCAGATCATCTGGTACAGTTTGTGCATTTCTGGATGTAACCGTTGATCGGGAGATATGTAATTGTTTACAGGCAGATTGCCTCAGGTGTTGTCTTCCCAAATTCAACTCCACTGTGTCCATATTCTTGTGGTCAGCAGTGATCCATGAAAGGGCATTGAACGGGGCTTGAAGTTCACCCAGGACAAGATGTTGGATGTCCTTGGACCATTGGCTAAAGTGCTATCCAAAAATACATCACTGAATTCAGCTTGCATCAGGGACTGCTCCTTATGAGCTATTTGCCACCTCACCAATGCCAACATAAAAATGTGTTTGCAGCATCGATTCCAGCTTTCTGTACTGGGTTCAAAAGAATTGGGCCCTCAAATAAAAGGCAAACAATTCCTATTTGGCGAACCTTTTATTTGTGAGCTCTAGAAGCATGTTAACCTATACACTACTCTGAACAAGGCCCTTACCTCATGAAGAAGGTCTTCCATCCTACACCTTCTTCAGGTATTTTTGGTAAGACTGGTCGGCAGAGGGACCGTTCCACCAGCTGTCGTGCAATATTATCTACAAGTGAAATGTATTCCACATCAGTTTTCCACTCAACTGCAAGCAGGCATAATGTCACACTTTCTTCACAGGCAGAAAGAACTATCAGCAGATACAATGTTACATCATAAAATTCTGTTCCATACCAATACAGAATTTTCCTCCAAGGTCACATGTGGTTTCACAGAAACATTAAGACGAGAAAGGCAGATCTCCATTCGACAAAGGATCAGAAAGTATTTGTGGAGGACCGCCTAGCACCCTAATCGGGTGCCCGCACCAATCGCTGCTTCCTAGTGCTTATCGAGTACCACAAGCACCGCACCAAACACCATCAGAACTGTAGTCCCCCTTTCCAGCATTGCAGCTTGGTTGGGGTCCTCCACTCACACTGGACCCAAGACCAGCATTCAGCTTCCAGGGGGTAGACCTCTCCAAGAGAGTGTAGCAAAATGCTCTTAAAAGAGCAAGTGATTACAATCCCAAGGGAGTATAGTGATATAGCAATCCCCAGAGTTAATAAAGCTGTCCGCTCCACACATGACACAAGGCTCAATGTTGAGGGTGAAGAGGAACTCATGTACTGTATTAACTCAATTATCTCCAGACACACAAAAAAAAACATTTTTATAAAAACCCCAAAATACCTTAAATACATACAAAATCCCCACAAAGGTTATATCCTCTGATATCCCCAATCTAGGTGACCAACACCCAGATCGGTTCAGGGGTTCAGGAATTTCCTGGAAGTCGCGTATTGTCAGCCTCCTCTCTTCATTGATTTAGGTGATTTACCCAGGTCTTCAGCACTAATGGGCTATGCAATGCCAGATTCCTTTGAGAGAATCCTTTATCCTTTATAAAATCAGCTGGTTCAGCTCACACTGGATGTAAGGATCAAACTTTGCTCCCTTGGTGGATTTTCGCCATTTAATCAGTTGCTGGCCTGCAAGGGTGTGGTGAGACTTGCAAGATGTTTCCACACATTGATATTGGACAGAGTTTTTTTTCTGTGTTTTTGAGTTTACATGCACTGTAATAGCTTGGTTATTACTACTAGTTCATGACATGTTTTAATGCATGATCATATGATTATATATATATATTTGTGGTAAGGGCTCATGATAGTACAGAAGAAACAAAACACTGATAAGTGTAGGATGGTATTAAAAGAGCAAGTCGGTTGTGGTGTGCCAGAACTGACGATGAGGTAGGCCTGTAAATAAAGAGGGCCCACCAAGAAGAAATGTAAAGAGAAAGGAGTTAATAATGAGGAGTGGTGGGAGGGTGATGCAGCGCTGACCTCGAACGGTATGGAGCCAGGTAAGGGGTGTCCCTTAAGTAGGGAAGGTGTGTGTCATACGCCCCTCCCACAATTACAGGCCAAAAGGCCTTAATAAATAAATAAATATATATATATGGATAACAAATCCAAATTACCAGTGGCAAAACATTTTCTCGAATTGGGACATACTCTTCCGTCCCAATTCGTTCGAAACTGATGGCCATTGATCATGTCCCCCTACCCAGAAGGGGTGGTGACCGGAAAAAGATGCTCCTACAGCGGGAGCTAAACTGGATTAGAACACTGCAAACTGTCCATCCTGATGGATTGAATGAGAAATATTCATTGTCTGCTTTCTTATGAGCTTATTCTGTATGGAAATTACATTCAACCTGATACATACTGTAGCGGGAGTTTGGTGCCTACCCGGTGGGTTAAGTCATCATCTCTTTGGCTCAGATAGATGATGGTCTACTTCAGGGGTAGGCAACCTCTTAGCAGCACTGTGCCGATATAGGATTGTGATGTCCTGTAGCGTGCCGATCCTATTTTTTTAAATTGAGGTGTGTATGCTGCCGTATTCTGCTTGTTATTTTTACTGTAATTGCTTTGTATCGTTTTATTTGTGCGTGTATGAGCTATTATATTGTATATGTGCATTAATAGTTTATGGTATTGTGTATGATACATATGAATGTGGGCTGTGTATGAGGGCTGCTTGTGGAATTGTGTGTGGATGGATCAACACCATACCCTCAACACCATACCCTGGCACTTACCACAGGAATTCTTCGCAATATTGTAAAAAGCGGTTAGCAACTATGTCTGGAAGGGGAACCGAGTGAGGCTCAGCCACGACAAAATATGCCTACCCAAAACGTGGGGAGGCCTGGCAGACTTCCGCAAATACTACCACGCATCTGTTCAGCAGCGGATAAGGGACTGGCACACAGCCCCTAACCACAAATGATGGGTAACACTGGACAGAGAAAGCACGAACAAAACCCTTCACTCACAGGTATGGCACCAAACCCAGAGGGAAACCCCAACACCAGCAAAACCTCACCCATAACAAAAACACTGAAAACATGGGCCATAATGAGAAAAGAAACATATATATCCCCGCAGCTGAGCCCACTGATTCCACTGACAAATAACATTGCCCTAGGTGGAAGGCTACCGAGGAGTGCATGGCCAGCAGCAGAGGAGGATGACTATATACCTCTGAAGGAGGTGTTAAGCAACACAGGACTAAAGAACCAAGAGAATGGACCGGAACTGAAACCCCCACGCTCATGCACAGGTTCCGCTATGCACAGCTACGATATTTTTACTATAATTTACCAAACAGAACGGCAGTACATAGAGACATCACGTGGTTCGAAAACCTATGCGTGAACGAACCAGAAGCGGATGGGAGAGTATCCATACTATACCAACAGATTATAATAGGAGAACGGGTTAGGTACATAGCCTTCAAGAGACATATGCCGGACCTCAGCATAGAAACCGCACTGATTCACTTCACAGAACAATCACTTGCACAATACAAGAAATCCATCCTGAGACACCTACTCAATGCAGCCAAATCCCTGATCCCAGAGATGTGGAAAAACACCCAACCACCCACAATCACACAATGGCTACAGAGAGCAGAAGAGATCCACACAGTGGAAGCAAAATACACAGATTTATTGGGACCTAGCACCAAACATACAGAACTGTGGGGGTCATGGTACATGTACCTAACACACACACGGACACAGGAAGAAAGGAGGCGAGACACATAGGAAATCAAGACACACACAAACACCACAAAACCCAAGTAAGACACCCCCTCCTGGATAGTCACCAAACATGAAAACAAGACAGAACTAATAGAACCCAGAACCAGAGCAGGACAGAAAACAGAACCTAGAACATGTACACAAGACATGAGGAAAACAAGAACAGGGCAGGACAGGGCTGTACATGAACTGAGATTACAAAATAAAACAAGACAAGAGATACAAGGTAAAACAAGAGGAGAAATAACTAAGCACTATATATGAAAAGTATGGGGATTTAGTTACATTATATGATCATACATGCATAAGCCTACCACAATGCCAATGTACCCCATGTTCGGCAGATCCTACACTGCCTAATGTTCGCTAAAAGAACCATACTAAACCACAATAGCACTTACCTGCAAGAAAGGGCAGAGACTTGATACACTGCTGCAGGTTCAGACTGAAACAAAAGGAAAATGGAAAACAAACGGGTGTGGCAACATAAAACAAACATATAAATGAATCCAGGAGACTGAATTCCAGGGACGGAATAATGGAATGAACCCAGAAAACCCAGCATAAGGAAAACCAGACATGGAATAGAAAACCAAAAAAAAACAAGAAAAACTAAACAAGAATTGTAAAAAGAGTACTGGATACCAGAAGCCATCACCAGACTGATCCGCAGAACAAGGCATGATGTGACAGTCGTATATTTTGTTTTCTGTAATGTTTAATACCATCAATGTGGGGATTTATTATTAATATAGCAGGCAGTTAATCTCTTGGATGATGTCTCCTTTGGGGTAAATACCATGTTTTTTTCGCT
Organism: Pelobates cultripes; assembly: GCA_933207985.1. Classification (NCBI taxonomy): domain Eukaryota; kingdom Metazoa; phylum Chordata; class Amphibia; order Anura; family Pelobatidae; genus Pelobates; species Pelobates cultripes. Next base: position 263,064,193 of record OW240916.1, on the reverse strand, counting down.
AGATATATTCAGTATTATATTTTTTATTTATGATCATGAAATATATTGTTTACTTACTTTCTTCTCTATTTGCCGGGTTTTATATATATATATATATATATATATATATATATATATATATATATATCATATATTGTATTTTCTCTGTATATATTTTTACTATTTAATAAGAAATTGGATTTGTTTCTGAGATTATGGTTAAAACCATCATGTTTCTAAATCTCATTTATTGGCATATGCTTTAGCAATTAGGCTAAGCATTATTAGTGGCTAATAATGATACACTGTCCCTTACCAGCTATTGAGTTTTTGTATTTTATTTTAGATAAGTTGCTAGGGACAACTATTCTCCATAGCAATGAACTCCCAATGAGGCCGCCTTACGGCCGATCACGTGACGTGGTAATGACGCTGACGCCACGTAGTGACGTCACGAAGGCACACGCTGACGTCGGCGGAACCTGCGCGAGTTTTGGACCGGGCTGACAGGGAGCATTAGTCTATTCTGGTGGTGGGTAAGTTAATTGTACGTTTGTATTTCGGTATATATGTGAGTATTTGCATTGTTATTGTTAGTCCTGATGAAAGTCTGTGAGTAACAGACTGAAATGTTGATTTATCTGTAAAGTGTATTAAAAATTAAGTTTTATACTTTTTCTAAGTCCTGGGAGTGCTATCTGCAATTTATTTTGCTATACCTCATCTGACAAGCACTGGGCAAGTATATTTTGGATTGCATGGAGTACAAGATAATTTTTTCTTTATATATATATATATATATATATATATATATATATATATATATATATATATATATATTATATATATTTTCCTGCTGTTGGATAAATAACTAACCTTTATCTTTCCATTGTTTCTTTCTGTCAATTTTGTTTGATCTTTGGATTCTAATGCCCTGCTGAAGGTCATTCGTTCTTCTCAAGCTGAGTTTTGTTGTTTATCAGTTTCTTTATATTTTTTCTTTGTTCTGTTTTTTCCGCAGCTTGATAGAAGAAAGTGTTTGGGAGTAGATGGAGCTTATATTAAAATTTCCTTGTTTCTGATTGGTTAAAAGTTTAGCTGTTTAACTGTGCTGCTGTGGCGTTCAAGTAAAGAGAGACTTAAGCAAAATATTCACCTCTTGTCATTACTAAAATTAAGATTATCGGTACACTCAAGCTAACATAATCTTCAATTATTATGCTAAGATCTCCATTCAGCTTTATCAGAGGATGGAGAAACGAACAAAGGAATATTCAGTTTACACTTAGTCTCTTTGTAGTCTGTACCTGGAACTCAAGCACACCTTGCACACCTTGCACACCTTGCTTAGGGGTAGGGTGAATCAACTATTGGGTGGATTTATTACCTTCACGTCTAGCTCATTAAGAGACTGGAGTGATTGCTTAATTATACAAATGCAAATAAGAGCCTGTTTTGTACTGGAAATTCCTGCTATATGAACCATTTAATAGTTTTGTATGGGTGATATACTAATGGATATTTTATATACTTTTGCAATCGGCTGTTGGCTAAATTCCATATCTCCAAAGTGTCATGCGGATATATAACAGAGTAAATGACCCGTGCAAGGGACTAAACTGTTCGTTTGCATCGGTATTTGGAGTTCCACCATTGGCCTCAAAAAAAGAGATGATTGATATGGAAAAAAAAAGATGATTAATGTCTGGGAATAACTACTAGATGTTAATTTTATTGACAGATCAAGTGAGAAGTGACTGACAGAGACAAAAACAGGAGGAGCAGTAAAAAAAAAAGGTTACCCTTCTTGGTCTCTAAGCTCTGCCCATGACCTTCTCCTGTCCGCTGCTCGCAAACGTATGGCCAACTCATGCTTGCAGGACTTCTTACGGGTGGCTCGCTTCCCCCTTCCTATGGAATAGCCTGCCTACCACTATCAGACTCACCCCTAGTCTTCAATCTTTTAAGAAGTTCCTTAAAACCTATCTCTTCAGGAAAGTTTATGGCCTCCCAGAGTAGCCTTTACCTCACATACCTGTCCCTTGCTTTCTCCTAAAGTGCAGAACTTTCTCCTCCAGTTCTGTTTTACTCCCACCCTTTTTGTTTGCTATTTCCTGTCCTATTGTGTTTTATACCCCACCACCTATAGACTGTAAGCTAATTTGAGCAGAGTCCTCTTCAATCCTGTAAGTTTTTCGTCATTGTCTTATTTATTGTTAAATATCCTTTTGTAAAATTGTAAAGAGCTAAGGAATCTGTTGGCGCTATATAAATGGCAATAATAATAATAATAATAAAAATAATTTAAATAAGTAAAAAAAAATAATATAAAAACACAAGTTTTTTTTTTTACTGCTCCTCCTATTTTTCATTCTATTCGTTACTATTTTCTTACTTAATCTGTGAAGCAAATGGCAGAAAAATATCAAATATTTATATTATGTATATACTTTGCAGTATACTAGTTGGCCCATTTTCACTCCCTTTTTGGATTCATCCAAATAATTTTGTTTAATCTTTTCCACAGACGACACTTGGAGGTCAGTCCTAGAGATCACAAACTAAATTTCATTTCTGGAAAAATGGTTCAGCCAAACCAAACATTTATGCCGTGCATTTTACACACAAAACAACATGTGTAATTGGAGCAATCAACTGACTTGAAAAACATGCGGATTCTGGGACCTAGACTGAAAATTCCACAATAACAAGCAAATGTTGCTGCATTTATAACAACACAGCCTAACTACATTTCTATCAGTAGTACTAGCAAGATAATGTTAAAGCTAAATGTAAGGTTAGGATTTGATTTTGTTCTTAGGATAATAGGGAGCATTAAAGGATCACTATAGGCTCAGGAACACAAACATGTATTCCTAACCCTATAGTGTTAAAACCACCATCTAGCCCCCCTGGCCCCCTCATGCCTCCATAAATATAGTAAAAAATCTTATTGTATTCAAGCCTGAGGCTGCTGGCTCTGCCCTGTCTACATCAGAAAAACAAGCTGTCTGCTGACATCATCAGAAGTGGTAGCCTGATCCAATCACAGTGCTTCCCCATAGGATTGACTGAGACTGACAAGGAGGCAGATCGGGGCAGAGACAGCACAATTCAAACACAGCCCTGGCTAATCGGCATCTCCACATAGAGATGAATTGAATCAATGCATCTCTGTGAGGAAAGTTCAGTGTCTGCATGCAGAGGGAGGAGATACTGAATGTTTGGATGCATTTTAGGCAGCCATGACCCAGGAAGGATCTCTAACATCCATCTGAGGAGTGGCCAGTGAAGTTATCACTAGGCTGTAATGTAAACACTGCATTTTCTCTGAAAAGACGGTATTTACAGCAGAAAGCCTGAAGGTAGTGATTCTACTCACCAGAACAAATTCAATAAGCTGTAGTTGTTCTGGTGACTATAGTGTCCATTTAAGATGCTTAGTTTTAGACTAAGACTAACTCCCATGATTCTTAGCTATGGAATCCTAAACCCTCATCCCTAACTATCCCTAGACATAAAGCACTATGTATATTGCTCTACCTTGAGTCATTTTAGTGTGTAATATTTTACTGTTAACATAACGATAGTGACATTTTAATATTGACAATTAATTTTTTTTTTTAAAGTGAATCATACCTTATCAGCCACTGACAGCCGTAGAACAAACAAATCTTATAAAATATAAAGAAGAGAATGCATTAGTAGTTTCAACATCATTAGCAAGATGGCTAACACCCCCCCTGCCCCCCAAACATTACTATAGTATATGTAGGAATGATGAGAATGCTACTCCAAATCTTTACATGTCAGTGATAAAATGCATCACATAGCCCATTTTACATTCCCTTTCTATCTCTTGGCTTTTCCCCGATGAGTAGTATCTATTAAGGAATGCATACTGAATATTCTGAATTCTGCTGAGTCATATATAATAACTACTGAACATGAATTCATTGCATACATTGGAGGAATTATCTGTATAGTTTATACACAGACAAATGTTCTTCTTTCACACATCAAATTCGACACGACATAGAAAATGACCTGCCATTCACCCACGTGTTTTTTTCCTCCATGCTGTTGAAGACTGCCGAAAAACATATTGACTGGAAAGTGATTGTTTTCAGCTTCTGAAACTTGTAAGACTTCCATTTTGTTAACATGTGAGTTGATACAAAATAAACGAGTAGACCTACAGAGGGGCTCTGGATGGACACCCATCTGTTTTTACAGCAATGCGAAAAAAAATATTTCCCCAACTCAAATTTTGAATTTTATAATGACACTTATTAAAATAATATAAACAATGGATACACATTACACTATAAAAGAAAAGGTTCCTGAGGCATATGCATTATAAATGTTTTCCAATTTTCAGTTTGTGGTATATAGTTCCAGTGAAATTGTTAGCAAATGTGTAAATTGAAGAGAATTAGGGCTCATGTTTACACTTTGCAGTTAACATTGTGCCAACATGTCTTTATGCCTATCCCACAATGCACTACTTAGCCTTCTGCAAGGCAAAATGTCCAACCGTTGTCCTGGTATTCGTGTATAGAAGAGACACGCCCCAAGCTTACCTTCATGGTTGGAGTTTACACATTTGTGCCAAACGCGTAAAAGATTAATTCAAAACATTTTAGCATAATATAAGTATTGTTTGTCAAGGCTCTAAACCTGATGAAATGAGCACTATCATAAATTATGTCTAGGCTTTAATTTGCTCCTCTTATTTCTGCGTGGCAATTGCACTTTAACCCTTAAGAACAAAATAATTATGTCAAAACAAACTACCTTTCAAAGATCATAAATAAACTTGAGCATCCCACTCAGTTAGCAGTGGAGAGTCTGTTAACAATTAAAGAAGGACATCTCAGGATAGTATTTAGTCCTTTAGGGACCAGATAGCAGTGACTGACTAAGATATTATTCATCTTTAACTATGAAGATTAATTCCTATACATTTCTTAGGTTTAATATATTTCTTTTTGCTCTAAACTTAGATAAATGTTTAGGCTGGTTTGCTTTCTTGTATCAGTCACTTAAATACTGTAACGTGTTCTTATTGTGATTCGTATTCACCATTGCATCTTAAGTTGCTTTATAATAATACATGTCTCATCTCATGTGTTTTTTCACCCAAGTGCATCTGCTAGTAACTCGAAAAGCTGTAGTTAAAATTTTATTTCAAATACTCATTTGATTAATTTAGTGTTCCATTTAGATTAAGCTAGAAAAATAAAAAATGTAGGTAAAGAAAAGCAGCCTTATGCTGACACCTGTTTAATCTTGTTGCGTACAGTATAAGAAGAGATTTATATGCTTCTAATTAGCACTGGGTAGGAGTTATGTCTTACGAGCTTGGTTTTCAGTTTTGTCAGCTCTTGTGGTTATTCAAGAGGGATTTACACATGATTTATACTATGTGGTTTGAAGGAAGTTTAGAAAATTGGATTTAACAAATCACCAAAGTACAAAAAGGTGAAGAAGAGAAAATTAACAACATATTTCTGTGTTCATAAAAAATGTCAAGTTGGCAGGGATACTGCAGAGTAAACACAATGTAGCTGGCTGTATTTATCATTGTAATACGATAGAATTACAGATATTTCTAGGCTTATAAACTCACGGATATGTTTAACGATTTAAATTAATCTTGTCGTTAATTTGTAACTGTTGGAGATATGGTAGAGTGAAGTCTAAATTAACTATTAGATGGCAGTGAACTTTTTGCTAATTATTAATAGATGCTAAATTAATTTGGCCTAACTCCTTTAATTAAGGATCTTGTTAACTGGCTGATGGTCTCATGATGTATATGTAAATAAGAACAAATAAAAATACAGCACTTACTGCGATATATAGGCAACAATAGGGGTATTGGAGAGGAAATTTCTAGTGCAGAGCAAAATAGAGGTTCTGCTCAATCCTTAAGGCTCAGGTGGTATGTTCCCCATCCACTTACATCAGAGATACTGCACTATATTTTCATTGTATTTTCTCTTTTTATTTAATTACATATTTATCAACATCTGAGAATTCTATGTCATATCTACATCCTTTGATGCACCGGAATAGAAAGCCTCCTACACTCAACATTTAAACGCTAGAAACCTAATACCTGTTATTTTCGTATTGAGCAGGTCCATATTGGGGCAATATGAATTAAGGTCTTCTAAGTACCTTTAAGAATGGTCTTCAGCATTCCTATACATATATAATTTTAATTGTTTCAGAAACAAGAACATAGATAGTTGCTACTTGAAAAAATAGGTTTTTAAGGCAGTTTTGCAGGGAGTCTAACAATAACACTGCCATCATAAAGTTAGCGTCACCTCCAAAAGTATCTGATTGCACTCATGAGACTGAATATGGCAGTGAAGAAGTGAAATGACTAATGGACTTATGGACACTTATACGGAGAGTAAAACACTATCAGCCTTAAGAAAAAGTATTGCTTCACTCATTCTATCACCTTGCGTGGGATTTAAAATGTTACATGATGTCCTGGGTTCAGTGTGCTGGCTATTGTCCAATGTTAAAATAAATATTTCAAAAAATAAAATACAAGTCCCAGGAACTCAGTAAAACATAGATGAGAGGTAAGGCTGATATGCTGAAATAGGAAAGGGTAGGTAAAAATGTGTTGTAGGAATAGAATAAAGGGAGTTGAATAGAACAGAGACAACAGTTATAAACATGAACAGTACATAAAAACAAGAGAGAAAATCAAAAGCACAGTGCAAAAGGAAAAAACTGGAGACAAAAAAAATATTGGAAAGGGTAGGAGGTAGACAGAGATCTATTAAAGTACATTTGTAAGGTGATGGGGGATGGAACAGAGAGACCGAGGAAATTGAAAAGGAGAATTAAAGATATTTATGTGGTTAGGGAAGAAAGTGAAAAAGATTGTAAGGGGTGGGAGAGAAAAAACTTAACTGAAAAATGGGATTCAAAAAACTGAAATCAAAGATATGGATGTGATATGAAATGGAGAAAGGGGGAGAAAATCAGATTTTATAAAGGTTGCAAATATGATGGAGCTGAGATTTAACAGATGTAGGGGTGTCGAGTTGAGGGCTAGGAAAGGAGGAACAAGGTCTTAGAATTTCTGAATCTAGTTTTGGTTGATGTTGATGCAGTGCCATGGCTGTATTGTGTGTATATAAGTTAAAACAAACATTATAATCACCAAAACAAATTTAACTTAATGATGCAGTTTTTTGTATAGAACATGCCCCTGCAGTCTCACTGGTCAATTATCTGCCATTTAGGAGTTACATCACTTTGTTTATGCAGCTTTAGTCACATTTTCCTCTAAGTAACTGTACATTCTTCCTAAACACTTCCTGTAAAGCTATATATAATGTTTACACTTCCTTTATTGTGTATTCTGTTTAATTTAGAATTTACAATCTCCAGCACTGTTAATAGCTTGCTAGATCTTATGTGATTAGTATGTGATTAAGATTAATGCTGGCTCTGTGAGTCACAGCCAAGGAAGGTATGTCTAGGGCTGCACGAACAGAAACAAAAATGATTTTACTTATAAATGACAGAGAATTAAGCAGTAAGACTTCAGAGGCATGATCTATACATTTAAACTACTTAATTAAACTAAAATTGTTTTGGTGACTATATTGTCCTTTTTAAAGACGAGTGTGTATATATATATATATATATATATATATATATATATATATTCTTATTTTTTTTCTCCCTTTCCTTTCTTTTCTTTTTTTTAATGCAAGACTAATAAATGTAAATCTACAAGTATGTCACTAGGTGTTTAAGACAAATGCCATTGCAGTTTCTAAGTTTGGATACATTATGTTACTTCCAATAAGTTAATATCTCTTAATAATCAATATATATGTCCAAGCTTAAAGTGTTTAAAATGAAAAGATGTGATAAATTAGTACTAAACACTGTAGTTGTGCAACACGTGTGAGGAAAAAACCACATGCAAATATCTGTCTATCTATCTATCTATCTATCTATCTATCTAACACAACCTTTGATCAATATGTCCTTGTTATGTATTTAATTAGTCAGGGGCGATTATCCAAACCTTTAATCTCTTCCGATAACCATTCCTAAATTTAGAAGACAAGTTGAATTGTGTCCTTCCAGCCTAAACAGGAAAAAGTAAACAAATTAGAATCTCGCTTAACAGATGTTAATTTGTTCTTTATTTAAAATAGTTATTTATGTAATTGTATTCACATTTGCCTTATACTTTTTGATGTATCCCACTAGATACCATTCAGTCCAATTGAATGTAACATTGTGATTGAGCTATTCTAAGACAGGAAATCCCCCAAATCAAAGCATGTTTCTATACCCACATGTTTAGTATTCTTTAAATATAGCAAATCACCCTCTTTGCCCATGGCAAGCAAGTCCAAATTTAAATGTGTTGTATATATGGAGCCTGCTAAATGCAAGCACATGAAACATGTCGCTTAGCTTTAATTAGACTGAACATTACTAAGGGAGAACATTTTTCTATTCTGAAATAATAGAAAGAGGCATATTTTAAGCACAGAAAGCATAAAGAAAGAGACAGATACTGCACTTTTATATTCCAGATAATTGTAAAGAGGCATTCTATCTAAACAAAAAAATATTGAACAAATGAACAAAGTTTAAAAGTGAACAAATAAAAATGTGTCATTGGGCTATAGGTGAAACAGGTGGCAAGTGCGCCATAGTAGTTTCATAGGTTTGTGAATGTCTAACAAAGCAATACCCATTTTCTCTTACAATAGCCTTGAAAAAAAATGTCACCATAGAGAAGTGTTTGGTACCACGGCACACAACGTCCCTCCCTTATTTGCTCTACTCTAGTGCTAGCCTTTACTAAAAAAGAAAACACATTTATCTGCTCGGATCAGGAAGCCCCCAGCCCACCTTCATTCTAAACACAGAGCTGGGGAATGTGGGCAAGCAAATTAAAGGTTCCAGAGCTCTTGTCTAACCTCTGGGAATTTAGCAGCTTGCCAGAATCCCATAGAGACCCCTGTATTAAATAGAGGAACTGTAGATACATCCCCTTATTGTAAAGGAACAACAAGGTGTATGCTTGAAACTGTGCATCTCAGATTTGTTTAATATCTGTTATTCCTTCCAAATTATATTTAATATAAAGAAAACTGTAAACTTTGTGTTATATTTGCTAAAGATTGCTGGTAGAAAATGTTTTCTATACAAACTGGAAGATTAGCATGTGGATTTTGATAATTCCAGCTTGGAACCAACAACAAAACATTTAATATGTTTCCAGTTTTATACATATTTTACACACACACATATATATATATATATATATATATTGTATGTATATTTTGTATGTGTAAAGTGACTTGATCTTACATGTTAGTAATGTGTATCAGACTTGTATAATTTTTGTGTGTTTTTTAAAATATATATGTTAAAGGAAAAAAATGTAATAAAGATTATTATACATAAATAAAAGAAATTCACATATTTTTTCTTATATTTCTCTATTTTTTTATCCCCTTTCCTACATACTAATTAATATGCTGCCTGTATAAAAATTACATAGAAGAACAATATTCAATATTAAAAAAACACATTTATATTTCATGTGAGATCACTAAATGAGAAACAGAAATTATGAATCAAACAATAGGAAGTAAAAATCGCTCTGGGCATCTAGTAACAAAACAGACTTTTTGAATGGATTAAAATGTATCAATGTAAAGCATCATTTTATATATTATTGTTTTAGAATTACATATGCAGAGATATAGAGAAGGAATTAAACCAACACTATGTATTATTCATGTCTATATTGTTATATCCCTTATACTTCATTTCAGTTGTTTTTGCCTCCTCATCATACATATCCAATAACATGATGGACTTTATAAAATTTTTCGACATTTTCAGTGACACGAAATGTGAGAACTCCAGACAATTAAAAAAAATAGCAATAGTCTATCCACCTCCAGCAAACAATTCTTTCCAAACGACTTCCTTTATTTGGGAGCTGGATCAAAAGGTCCTGTATAATACTTATCATCTCTACAGATAAATCAACAGAAGCATTTATTTGAACGTATTCACTAAAATATAGGAATTTTTTTTTCATTTTGCTATTTTGTTCTCAATACAGAAACGAAAACCAACAGGGTTATTTAATAAACTCTGAATTGTAGTGAATTGAAATACGAAAGCCTAAACCGGGCTAAAATATCCAAGCTGTGACTATGGCTAAAATGGTGAACTTAAAGGACCACTATAGACGTCATGCTGTAACGCTTCATGTTGCGGAGCTTTGGGACGTTGCTGTCACAGGCCGTTTGCCCCAGTCAGCCGTTTCCGGTGGCCTGAGCAGCCAGTGGCCGGACTGGAAGTGACGTCATGGATTTAGGGTCGATGCGGAAGAGTTACCGGAGTGATGAAGAGGCATTTGAAGAAAGTCACCTAGCTTCCCTTGATCCAATTATTCAGTTTAATTCCTGGTTCCAAGAGGTCGCTCAATGTTCATGCATTGCAGAGCCAAATGCAATGTGTCTGGCCACAGCCACCAGGGATGGGAAACCTTCAGCCCGCATGGTCCTCCTGAAAGGATTTGGTTCAGATGTCTTTCGATTTTCACAAAAACAGAGGAAGTAGGAAAGGAATAGAGCTGGAAGAAAACCCTGTTGCCTCTCTTCTCTTTTTCTGGGAGCCCTTGAATCGACAGGTTCGGATTGAGGGTTCTGTGGAGCAGCTTTCAGATGAGGAATCTGAAAGATATTTTCACTCTCGTCCCAAAAGTAGCCAGATTGGAGCAGCTGTGAGCAGACAGAGTCAAGTTATTCCTGACAGAGAGTATCTGCGCACAAAGAATGCTGAGCTAGAGGAGGAGTACAAGGAGAAAGAAGTGCCCAGACCTCCTGAGTGGGGAGGTTACATTATTTGCCCATCTGTCATGGAATTTTGGCAGGGACAGACCAATCGTCTGCATGATCGTATTGTTTTTCGCCGCCAAAACGGAGAAGAGCACAGTCCCTGGACACACAAAGAGGAAGGGGGTTGGGTTTATGAGCATCTTGCTCCATAATGTCATGGATACATAAGTTATTCTACTTATTCCATTGATGACCATTTTGAGAGATTCCACTGTGCCCATCGCTGATGTGTCTACCTCAAAATGATTGTGTTTGATTGTGCTGTACAGTGAATATACACCTCATCAACTCCTCTGTGGGCTGAGTCTTGGTGGTGCCTCACGTGATGTGAGCCAATGTGCCATAATCACTATTGTACGTTACATTGGCCCTGTATCTCCACCCTCATATTGTGCCGTTGAGAATGTACTTTAAACTGACATGGTGTAATTAGATGTTATGGTATGTGAATGGATAAGTGCAGTCGGTTTATATAGGGAACAGATATCTAAAAGATAAAGGTTATATTGAATAAGCTTTGGTAAACCAACTGTTAAAAAAAACAAAACACTTGTCACATAGAGGAACTTGTTAAAATAAATGGAGAACACAAAAAAAAAAAAAAAAATAAGAAAAAAAAAAAGGACCACTATAGTGCCAGGAAAACATACTCGTTTTCCTGGCACTATAGTGCCCTGAGGGTGCCCCCACCCTCAGGGACCCCCTCCCGCCCGGCTCTGGAAGGGGGAAAGGGGTTAAAACTTACCTTTTTCCAGCGCTGGGCGGGGAGCTCTCCTCCTCCGATTCTCCTCTTCTCCTCCCATGCGGCTGAATGCGCACGTGCGGCAAGAGCTGCGCGCGCATTCAGCCGGCCACATAGGAAAGCATTCATAATCACAAAAAATCACAGTGAGAAGCACGCAAGCGCCTCTAGTGGCTGTCAATGAGACAGCCGCTAGAGGAAATAGGGGAAGGCTTAACCCATTCATAAACATAGCAGTTTCTCTGAAACTGCTATGTTTATGAAAAAATGGGTTAACCCTAGCTGGACCTGGCACCCAGACCACTTCATTAAGCTGAAGTGGTCTGGGTGCCTAGAGTGGTCCTTTAATAAAATTAGCTATATTTGCTAATATTTTGGCTTTCAGATTTTCATTTGTTAAAGTAAGTTTGTAGTTTAGAAGATGACTCTGCAATATATTTTGACAACATAAGCCAATTAACATATTATTCAAAACATTATTTTTATAAATACAATCTTTATTGCATATTATTGGCAATGTGAGCTATTACACATTCTTAAGTGCTATAAAAATGAATAGCGTATAGATATACAAATTTTCTAGCTGCAATTATCCTGGTTGCCTCTAGTGGTGGTTAGCGAGGATGTAAACAGTTAGATGATTAGTTATTGTAAGTGGAAGAGCTCCTTTAATCCAGAGATTAGTAAGAATTACACTCTCAGGCAGCATCTGCTATAGAAGTTGCCATCCAGATGTGTAATTTCAACTAATTTCAGGTATGCATGAATATGTAGGTCATGGAGCTGTCTGAGATTATGTATTTATTAAAGAGAATTAATGCTCATATAATAATAATAATAACAAAGTATTTAACCAGGAAAGGTACATTCAGTTTACTCTGGTTTCCAAGTACATCCTGATGTCACCATCTGTGCATACATGACTGAAAACATGATATATCTGTTGGCATTGTGTAATACATATTGTAATATATATATATCATTTCAAATTACCTTAGGCCACCCATAATTTTTTTGCCGTAGTGGGGTGTTCTCTGACCTTTTTCATAAACTACAGTTCATTTATTGCTATAACAGCATTTAATTTTTGATATACATTCTACGTGATATGATTTGTACAAATAGTTGACTTGCTTGATTTGCACTGATGCAAAAAATGGTCTTTCTTCAGATTGTGGTGTGTTAACGCAGCAATATGAACTAGAATTTATAGATGTGCTTTATGATCGCTACATTGCCAAGACCTATTTTTCAAAAAGTCTACATTTGTATATATAGGTCTTAAGCAAAATATAAAAGGAGGGCTGCACCAGAATAGACAATGTCCAATTTCAATAGTTATTGAAGATAAAAAGTCCGACCTAAAAAGGTGTCCTCTCTGTCGTCTTAAGGTACAGGAACGCGATAATTTCCAGAGCTTCTGTCCAGCTCTAGGGTAAAGCGCACACAGCGGTATAATCCCCGCTTATGGGATTTATGATGGGTTCGTCAGGGTATCCAAAATTCAAAGGAAACAGAAACAGCCAAATAGTGCTCTCTGTATAACTGTATATCATAAAAGAGAATAAAAAAACGTACTTACAAGTACAGAGCAGGCCAACTGCTCTTTGATGTCAGCGCTGGTGGAATAATCCCCACCTATGGATTTCTTTGGTTGTCAGGAACTTGTAGAGGTAGTATTAAAATCAGAATAAAATGTATATAAAATATAACATTGAACTAAAAAGATAAATAGCCAGGGTACATGTATAAATAAAAGTAGTTGGGACTATCAGGTAACCAAAAACTTTAATATTTATTATACAAAATTAGATTTCCATAACGCGTTTTGTCTAACAGACTTTATCAAACCTTGTTTGATTTCAGAATGGCATTATTTTACATAACAATATTATTTGAGATCTTTGGATCTTCTTTCTGAATAAAGATGAGCCAAGATCTCCTTCATATTTGATACGGCAGAGCACTTCTGAGTGACAGGGACACAGGCATTTAGGCATGATGGAAGGCTAAGTGTGTGCATGTGTATTTTCATTCCACCCCTAATTTCTCTGTATCCCCTTTTATGTCTATCTCCCTTTATATTATGTCTATCTTCTTTGGTTTGTTTCTCGGCACCTCCCCATTTTCTCTTTCACTCTTTGCTCCATTCCAAACTTTTAAGTATGGCCAAGCTTTCTGTACTACTGTTTGGGTCTCTTCTCCCCAGCCTCACCTGTGCAGTTCCACGGAACAAGTGCCATGTGAAAGGTAAGGAGCAGGAATGTGATATTGTGTAGGTTCTGGTGTAAATTCTTCCAGAAAACCTTTATGATTTTTTCTCCTGTTAAGAAGTTTAGAACATGTTTTGTTTACTGGGTTGAGGCAGGATAATTATGGTGTTGAGATGGTCATTTTTCATAACTGGTACACTAGCAGGCATAAAAAAAACATCCATCTTCATTTGGTTTTAAGTGTGTGTGTGTGTGTGTGGGGGTGAATTGCAATTATAAACTTAATATGTGCTAGCAGTTATTTCAGTTGTATGGCCAATAAAAATAATATGCTGGCATTTTAATATTACTGATATACCCTTTAATTCACCCCTTGTACATTGAGTGCGTGCTTAAACATACGCTTCGTTTGCACTTGCCCCAGTCCTTTTGCTCTGGCAGACAGCAGGACACTTTCCATTTTATCTCACACACTAACATTGTATGACTTACTTAATGGCCTCAAGATATATAAAAAAAGACTATTCATGAAAGATCCATAACTCAAAGATATATCTGTAGATACATGCATATATTAATGTTTACAATTGTGAATATTGGATGAATGCATGATACATATGCACTCACTGAATAGTTTTGTGAAGTTGCATGAATATGCATTATCTTATTGGGAAAACGGATTAAATTACAATATACATTAATATAAAATAATAATGTGTTGAATGCGTTACAGTTATAAAAGGTTATTGTCTTAAAAAAACAACCAAAGAAAAATGATTCCTTTATTTTGTAGCAGTATATTGAACTGGGGCTGTAACATTTTTTTTTTTTGCCGTTACATTTTCTACAGAATTTTATGTTTTCATCATGCAAAGCAATATTTCTGCTTCTGGGCATTTACTGGCATCAATAAATAAAGCAGGTTTTCTGACGTGAGTGTTTTTACCAGGAATTTCCGGTAACTTGCGTATGCTTTGAAAATGTCCTAGCTAATACGAATGCATCAGAATGGAAATTTACCTGGCCAGTTACACAATGTGTTTGTTCATACAGTGAAGATAGAACAGATTTTGTGAAGAAGAAAAAATAAATATATAAAAAATATTCTCTGAGATAACTGAAATAAGCTGGAAAAAACTCTTTGAAATAATTTGCAAGGAAACGTTTTATTTCAAATAGGTATTCTACTTGATGAGGATGTTACTACTAATCCAAGTAATATATCTACAATATGCAATTACAGTTGTGTATATAGTGTCAACATATTCTGAAGTGCTGTACATAGGGTAAAACAAAAAAAAAAATTGAATTGGGGGCACACCCAAAAATGTTCATGTATTTCTAAATAGTGGTGCTGCAATAAAGACAACAACATACACAAAATACAGTTAAACAAACAGCGCACATACAAAAAACACAAAATAAATACAGGTTTCAATTTTACAAGGCTTCTTAAAACCACCCAGCTTATCAAACAAATATGGGGATTCAGTGACACCATATGCCCATATTGTGTTAAGCCCACCACTACGTCACAGCACCCCAATAGCGGTGGCTCCTACATTAATTCTACATGGGAGAATTACATGATAACTTGCAATACTTACAGCTTCAATGCTTTTCTGTGGTCACCTCAAAAGGGGCACACATAATGGGGTGCTCAACCGAATGAGAATCTGGTCTGGATTTAAAATCTACACAGAAAAAAAGAGAAACATTTTCATGCATTTCTAAGGTAAAACAATAGGTAAAACAAGACAAGACAATACTTCTAACAAAACATGTTTGACATATGAAAACGGTAGGTGTCATGATATACCACCCAACATCAGTAAGCACTAAACCTAGACTGTATATTGGTCCTTAGAATGGTGGGGTAAATGTAATTAGACAGAACAGTATTCAAAGTATAGTCAGGTACAAAGGGAGACAGAAATTGGAGAAGCGAGATACAAAGTCAGGTCAAGGATATCAGAAAGTAGTAGTGGAAATAGTCAAGGGATGCCGAGTCAATAAACCAGAAAAATCAGACAATATGTGTATAACACTATTAAGACCTAATCAGAAACCAAAACGGGACAGTGATACCCAGAAAAATGCCTGGTTTTATATAGTAAAGGCATTTGCGTAATATCCATGCCCACAAAGGGTGTGTTGCAAATGACATAATGCAGAGACATTGCATTGTATCATAAAAGGGGGGCATGACCGCAGTGGCCAGTGTTGGAAACACCAGAAATAGAGGTAGAAGAGAAAGAAACAGCATGGTGGCGAATCGGTGTGCCACATGATCAGTATAATGTAAGTACAGCAAAGGGGTCTATAACAATGAGATTACAATATATAAGAATGAGGGACTAATGCACAGAGGGAAGTGAGGGAATTAAATGATATGAATATACCTGAGAGGTTGCACAGTAGATAGTGAACAGAAAAGAAAGTTTGTAAGGCAGGGTTGTCAAATTCATTTGTTCTGATGAGCCTAATTGTCAACTGAAATAAGTATAGAGAGTCAAATGCATAAAATGTATTTGTGTAAGGGGCAAAATAGCCGTATATGGAGTAAGGATCCAGCATAAGCTTAGGATAGTGTAAAGGGAGCAAGTCGGTTGTGGTGTGCCGATACCGACGATACGGTAGGCCTGTAAATAAAGAGGGCCCACCAAGGAGTAAGAAAGTAAAGTAAATGGAAAGAAAAGAGAAAGTGTTGAAATGAGGAGTGGGTGGGAGGGTCATTCTGATGCTGACCTCAAGCGATATGAGTCAGGTAAGGGGTGTCCCTTATATAGGGGAGTGAATTAATTTAAGCCCCTCCCACAAATACAGGCAAAACTGCCTTAATACTTGTGTAAGGGGCAAAATAGCCGTATATGGAGTAAGGATCCAGCATAAGCTTAGGATAGTGTAAAGGGAGCAAGTCGGTTGTGGTGTGCCGATACCGACGATACGGTAGGCCTGTAAATAAAGAGGGCAAAAATGAATAATCAAAGATTTAATACAGTCAACAAATATATACAAATTAACCAGACATTTCCTTAAATGCATTACAGTATTTAATTCCTGAAAGGATTTTGAAGGTAGGAATCTAGGACCGAAAGTGGGCACCATTTGTTGTGGGTAGGATAGTATGTTATCTCTACTGTTGGTGCATGTTGACTCATTTCGGAATGTGGTAGAGCCAATAGGTAATGATATATGTGTTTACGTACGTGGGATCGTTGAAGACAATGATCTGTCTGAGTGGTGGTGATGGTAGTGGATTCTCTGGCCTGAGAAAGGCATAAAAGGCAATGTGCATGGCTGGTAATGGCCGACTTGGTAGTATAATTGAATGGTTGTAGATCTAATAGGTCCGATAAGGATGAACAGTTGGATGGCTATTGGTAATCTCTGAGAGGAACGTGGGGGAATGGATTCCTGAAAACCTCTGAGTATATTCTTTTCTGGTATGATAGCATGAGGTTTATGGTAGTTTTGGCCATAGGTTATCATGTGTTGTTGAATGCCTGTAAAATATATAATTAATGGTGTATGAGATAGTTTAAGTTTAAGGTGGCAAAAATAAGCAAAACTTAGGAGAAATTTTGTGACACAGGTTGAGCTATGTCGTGTTCCAATGAGATTCTTTAAGCCAGGTGAAAAGCTGTGTTATGCGTTCTACAAGTATGGGACGAAAGTGCTAGGTGGGATAGTGCATGCTATGCTGCATGAGTATGTCTAATCCATGATTTTGTCTCTGGAACGAAAGAGTGGACCTGACTGTATGGGCGGCTGTAGGAAGCGTATGATGAACATGCCTGGAATATAAATGAGACAGTTGTCGGCAGGGATGTATACCCCCGTCTGGTACATGAAAGTGAAATGTGATAAGTGGCCAACCAAGTGAGTTCCCCAGAAACATCATGAACTTATGGATGAGTAGTGGCGTTTGTTGATGATATGATATGTGCTTAGTTGTCTGAGTAACAACGGATTGATGACCCTGACCATGATTTACCCCATGCCACAGCAGCTGCTACAATGGGGTAGATCTCCCAAAGGGGCTGAAGTGGTGGAAAAATTTCCAAACCTGGATGCCATGGCCAACAGCCCCAAAGCAATTGTTCCCGGTAGATCGCTGCCAAACCCGTGGTATACGCTGTGTCTGACCATCTGGTTGGAGAAGTGTCAGACAATCCTGGAAGGAACATGCTTTTACATGCCAAGTGGTTAAGAAATCCCCCCCATGTGCAGGTCTGCTGTTGCTGAGGTGTCTAGGCACTTCCTCTGATCGTCATGTTGGAAGTGTGGAAAAAAGGGGAAAGTACTCTGGATGTGAAAGCGTGGTCTTGTGGTATGATTGGCATGGCAAAATTAAGGAACCTGGTAGGGATTGTAGTTCCTTGTAGTTGTAAGTACTAAGCAGGAGGTAGTGATTGATTTAGTTGAGAATGTTCCCTATTTGTCTTGTGGTAACTTGCGTGTATGGATGCCGACTCAAGTCATATGCCCAGTAATGTGATGATAGTGTCTGCGCCTTCTGTTTCTTATGGGGTACTGGGACGCCCAAGTGGTCAACCAGACTAAGCTGCCATGAGGCTTCTAGTGAAAAATATGCTTTCTTTGAGCAACAAGAAGTCTTCTAGATAGTGTATGACTGTAATGCCTCTGGATATGTTATCATAACCAGCACAGAGTATCTGCGAATATCGATAGTAGGTTAATCTGTAGCTCAAAAGTTGAGCAGGGAAAGGATTGCCCAATTTATGCCATGTAAGTGCCAGTGTGTAGGGTAGATGGTAGCTGTTTACTGCGTTGATGATATTGGTCTTACTTAACAAGCTTTAACCCATGCTTGAGTGATAGCTGTAAAGGTAGATCAATGGTGTTGTATAGTAAGAAGGGAGTTGAGACTTGGGGTAGCGGAGGTGTGTGGTGCCAATAAGTCTATAGTTAGTCTTTGTTTAAGGGAAGATTCCTTGTGACAATACCAATGTGTGTGTTTGGTGCCATGCTATAAATGGTGGAGATTGGAAGACCACTCTGCAAATCTTGGCTATGAGTGTGTTTTCAGCCAATGGTTTTGTTGTGCTGACTGTAAGTGAGGGCATGCTATATTCCTTGAAGGTGTGTTTATGATACCTGTATGGGAGCCCTTTGAAGCTCCAGAGCTTTAGTACATCTACTACAAGTCTGGAAGGGGGATGAGTCAGTGGTGTTGAAAATGCATTGGTGTGTACAGATGGTGAGTACGTTATTTGTAAGTTGTATTGGGCCACATGGTTTGTCATGTGCCCTGAACCATTTGAACATATATGCAACAGTCTATATGCAATGCAACTACTCATATCAATCGTCTCTGGTAGTTCAGAGGTGCTGGTACCTGGAGCCTGAGAGTGCTCGTCCATTTGTTTGGGACAGAACCCCTTCTGTATGGGTACCTGCACAAATAAACATCTCTACATATTCCAAATACCAACCCATCCAAGAGATGGTCAGTTCCCGATTTACCTGGAATCCCTGAATCTGACCATCACAGATACATCATCATACATATATATGCCTTGCTTCCCCAATGTGCTGGGATCATACGTGCAGGGTTAACATCTTGTGTGTCATAAGAATTGATTGTACCAGGTAACCGAGTTTCGGTTGGTGCTGGTTGTACAGTAACGTGAGGCCCAGCCTTGTGAGGGCTGTGGTGACCAACTCGAGATTGCCAGTCTGTCATAAAAATTTTTGGCTCATGAGTTTATGAGTGAGGCTAGCATAGCCTGGGTGTCACCTGAGTTGATGTAGCTGGGCCTTCCCCTGCCTCCGTGTTGTCCGTTGATGTATGGAGGAGTTTGAATAACTCTGCTTTCCTTGCTGTAGCAGGGTAGGGTATTTGTCACCTCCTTAGGTCGGTGGTAATGGGTGGGATCGTCCAGGATCTGATTGCTGCAGGACTAGCAACATGTCCTCTGCTTGAAGGTGTATCAATTCTAGACGGGGTGCTAGGAAGAGGTGATTCTTCACCATCTTTTGGAAAAATACTTAAATAACAATAAAGATGCAATTATTTGTACCCAGGGTTCTTGTACTGGCTTGCTAGCTAAGCCGTAAGGCGAAACGATTAGGCTTGGTGTTTTTTGGTGACTGGTGAGGCCCTGCTAGTTGCCAAGTGGCTTGAGAGGCTCTATCTATGCTTGGCGCGAGGGGATTTTGTGTGGCCACCGAACATTGTGGCAGGATGTTGGCCTCTCGGTGACAGTAACCAGAAAATAGGAAGGGGAGTGACAGGTGAGGCCCTCTCTATGATACAATGCGAGGCGGCTAGCTCACGAGTGGCCCGAGGGGTGTATGCCTCCGAGTGTGAGGCGGGGTGTTGGCCTCGCGGGACCACTAACCGAAGCATAATGCAGAGAAAAAAGGGGGTAATACCTATTGGGCCCTAGAACCCTAATTGCCAGTACACTATTACTATTCCAGGGAAGGTAAGAGATGGATAACTACGTGAGCAGGTGTATGTACCTGGTAGTATGGTATTGAACCTGACAATCCGTATAGGATTTGTAGTAGTAACTGTAACCTGAATGGATAAAACCATATGGCATAAGGAAATATGGCATAGACCAAGCTTATCTTAATACGTACAGTATATGTGAAAAGTAAAGTGCCATGATGTGTAAATATTAAGCATCGTAGCCATACTGGTTAAATATGTATCAATCTTAACCCATTAAGTGCCGTATGTACAAGTGAAAATGTGGTCTGTCCCCACCTTGTATGTTGTATGTCCCCTTGCTAGGGGAAAGTCTGTTGCGTGAGCAGCGTGCTGTGAAAAATGTATGTGAACTATATTACCAGTTACGTATATACAGACGCATCTGCTACTGTGTAATAATATATGTATTTATACCAGATGTTGATATACTGCTTGCTATGTGAATTGTTGTATGTCTTATTGAATGGTAGGGGTCAGTGAACATGGTGTTGCAAAATGCAAGTGCACTGGAGATCTGCCGAGTGCCCTATAGGTGGCAGTGTAGTTGGATACTGATTGGTATGTGAAATGTTGTTTGTCTGTTGACCTATAGGTGTCAGTGTTTTGGTGTTTGTAAAACCCCATGAAAATTGTCAATGTACTTGACAGACCTGTAGGTGGCAGTGTTGATAGAACCACTGTTGGTCTTGATGTGAAATGTAAATTATTGTGAATTAAACCTGAATTTGAGCCCGTGCTGGAGTTTCATTTATGGTTTATGGTTATGTTTAACCCCGTAAGGACCAAACTTCTGGAATAAAAGGGAATCATGACACGTCACACATGTCTTGTGTCCTTAAGGGGTTAAAACAATCTTATGTGTAATTTATATTGGCTGGTAAATTGTATATGACATGTGAAGACAGTTTTGCTGTTGACCAGTAGGGGTCATAAATGCTGATTGTATGGTAAAAATACCCTTTAACCCCTTAAGGACCAAACTTCTGGAATAAAAGGGAATCATGACATGACACATGTCATGTGTCCCTAAGGGTTAATCCTACCGTATGACAGATAGGAGTCAGTATAAAAGCGAAAATGCTGTAGTTAGTTTGTTTGCTTATGAAGTGAAATAAAGTCTGAGAAGACTGTAGTATACCGATTGACCGGTAGGGGTCAGCATGTAGGCGAAAATGCCGTGGTTCGTTAGTTTGTACATGAAATGCAATAATGTCTGAGAAGCCTGTAGTACACTGAATGACCGGTAGGTGTAAGTGTGTAGATAAAAATGCAGTGGTTTATTGTTTTGTACACGAAAAGCAATAATGTCTAAGAAGCCTGTAGTACACCGAATGACTGATAGGTGTCAGTGTGTAGGTGAAAAATGCGGTGGTTCGTTGGTTTGTACATGAAATGCAATAATGTCTGAGAAGCCTGTAGTACACCGAATGACCGGTAGGGGTCAGTGTGTAGGCAAAGATGCAGTGGTTTGTTGATTTGTACATGAAAGGCGATAATGTCTAAGAAGCCTGTAGTCCACCGAAAGACCAGTAGGGGTCAGTGTGTAGGTGTAAATGCAGTGGTTTATTGGTTTGTACATGAAAATGCAAACAACGCCTAAGAAGCCTGTAGTACACCGAATGACCAATAGGGGTCAGTGTGTAGGTGAAAAATGCGGTGGTTCGTTGGTTTGTACATGAAATGCAATAATGTCTGAGAAGCCTGTAGTACACCGAATGACCGGTAGGGGTCAGTGTGTAGGCAAAAATGCAGTGGTTCGTTGGTTTGTACATGAAATGCGATAATGTCTAAGAAGTCTGTAGTACCCCCAAAGACCAGTAGGGGGTTTAAATGAATGATATGCATGAACATGCAATGGTTTTAGAACAGACAGACAAAATGCAGCCGTAAAGTGAGGACCTGACCCGTGCATGGTGCCGTGGGACTGATGCCTGGCGTAATGGGTAGGTCAACTTACGGTTTGTGAGTCACTTGGACACCATCCACAGTGATAGATTGAAGAAAGAAGGTGGTAGGCCGGAAAAGCCTGTGGCTGGATTCCTGACACAGCTCAGCTTAGAAAACCTCATGGAGTAATCAGGTAAAATGGCGTCTGGATGACCCGGAAGTGGAAATCATTCTGATGCTGACCTCAAGCGATATGAGTCAGGTAAGGGGTGTCCCTTATATAGGGGAGTGAATTAATTTAAGCCCCTCCCACAAATACAGGCAAAACTGCCTTAATACATATACAAACATGCGCAAACAAGAAGAAATGTGGGCACAAAGAACAAGTTCACATAATGTTATAAATGTAACCAAATTACGTGGAGATAGCACTCCCAGGACTCCAAAGGTGTAAAAATAAAATGTAACTTTATTTTCAAAATTTAAAAGATCAACGTTTCAGTTTGTCACCCAAACTTTCATCAGGATGCTGAAAGTTTGGGTGACAAACTGAAACGCTGATCTTTTAAATTTTGAAAATTAAAGTTAAATTTTATTTTTACACCTTTGAAGTCCTGGGAGTGCTATCTTTACGTAATTTGGTTATACTATGCACTGGGCAGAGACACCAGTTAGTGGAGTGCAAGACTATTTTTTGATGTTCTAAATGTAATGTATTACTTTCAATAAAAAAGGTTTATTTGTATGTGGTATTTGAGTTTGAATGCAGTTCTGTGTTTGTATGTTCTGTTGCTATTTGAATGCAATGGTGTATTTGTGTGTAGTGTTGCCAATTAAATGAAGGGATGTGTTTGTGTAGAGTGTTGACATTGCAATACAAGGGTGTAACTGTACATAGTATTGGCGGATAGGGTTTTGTGTTTGTAGTAATGAAGTTTGAATGCAGGACTATATTTGCATGAAGTGTTTGTGTTGAATGTAGGGCTGTTTGTAGTGTTGTTGCTTCAATTCAGGGGTGTGTTTGTGTGAATTATTGATGTTTGGATGCAGGGTGTATTTGTGTCCAGTGTTGGCAATAGACACACTGACACACATGCACACACATACTGACACAGATTTGCACACACGTACAGATGCACACAGATGCACACACTGACACAGATATGCACACACACTCAGATACACAAAGATACACAGGTATGCATATACACAAATACATACAGACACACACACATAAAAGTAACAATTAAGTGAGAGTCCTCATGAGTCCCACAACCACTCGATGAGCCAAATTTGTGTGCTCCACTGGCAGTGTGTAGCCCACAGTCCATAAATTTGATAGACTTTTGTAAGGATTGAGAAGTTAGGGGGTTAGCTAATAGGCTTCTATAAAGAAACATGTTTTTAATCATTTTTGAGGGCTGCAGAGATGGAGAGAGTCACTTGTTGTGTGGGAGCTCATTCCATAAGGAGAGAGCCGCCCTGTAGAAGTCCTGCTGGTGAAAGTCTGGGGTGCGGGTATGATAAAGGGATAGTAACAGATCTTTGGCGGATATCACAGGCGAGGTTGGAATATAACTGCTCATGAGGGAGGAGATATAAGCAGAAGCACAGGAGAGCTTTGTAGGTAAGCATGACAATTTTAAATCAATCCTAGATCCTCCCTAAATATGGCACCTGCATACATTTATAAATAAATGGGCTAGGGCATTTTTCCTCATGTTGCATGACTCTGAGAGGAATTTGACCTAAATAGTTTGGACACACTAATATGATTCACTAAGCCACGGGCATGCAACCTGCAGCACTCCAGATGTTGTGGACTATATCTCCCCTGATGCTTTGCCAGTTTAATGACTGTAAGATCATTATAGGAAATAGTCCACAACATCCGGGATAAAGGTAAATAGGGTGGAATAATGGCCGTAAGAAAACACATTTGTTAAATATAGGATAAGACGTAATCTAATAATAGAAATTCTGGTAAGTGTGCCCTTACATCACCTTGTATCCCGACACTGTCATTACCCAACCGACCTCCTCTCACCAATCTCCCCTTAATGCTCATACCAGACTGACTTTATACGACATGACTTGCATTATACGTTTGACCAGCTCTCTGTTGGATCACCCCTTACGGCACTGCTCAGATTGGCCCTGATATTGTTTCAAGGTATTCTTTAATGCCCTCTCTTCCAAGGATGGATCACCTAATTACCAATTTGGTTTACTTACTATGGACTACTTTACTCCTCATACCTATGCTCCTTACCATTTCATTGCCATTTCATCGAACTAGTTACTCCATTGATTTTCAAATATTAGACCATCTATTCTTCATGTTTTGTTGATTTCTTCTATCCATGAATATGGTAAAAAGTTCCAAGTTCAAACTGAGCCTGAATAATGTAAGAAAGCTTTAATAAGGAGTGTCCCTGCTTTGCAAGCGCATTCAGCGCAGAGTCTTCCATTGGTGAAGATGGATTATTATTTTTTTACACATTTAAATTTTTGTTTCGCTGCATTTTTTTGTGAATCATTTATTAGTTAATTTATGCTTTTAATAGTGTGTTATTATGGATTTTGTTTGGCCTTTTGTGAGGTTAAAAATAGAAGATTTAAGAAAATATGGAAAGCATATATTTTTTTTTAACAGGTATTAGTTTTATTGAACTCTTCACTATTCTCTTAAGTCTGGGTGTGGGTGACTAGGGGCTTGGAAACCCCAACCCAACCGAAGTGATCAATTGTCCATAACTTGGGGTTTGGCTAATGACATGTCCATTATTCATTATCACATTTGATACCCATTACCTGAAACCCGTGTCTGGAGTATAGATAATTGCATGCCTCCCCCCCCCCCCTAGTTGTTTATTAAATAGCTCTTAGCTGTCACTCCTTGAGTGGGATTTGGGAAGGGGGAAGGACATATCAACATTAGAGCCCCCATATAGATTATTTCGCTGCATTTTTTTGTGAATCATTTATTAGTTAATTTATGCTTTTAATAGTGTGTTATTATGGATTTTGTTTGGCCTTTTGTGAGGTTAAAAATAGAAGATTTAAGAAAATATGGAAAGCATATATTTTTTTTTAACAGGTATTAGTTTTATTGAACTCTTCACTATTCTCTTAAGTCTGGGTGTGGGTGACTAGGGGCTTGGAAACCCCAACCCAACCGAAGTGATCAATTGTCCATAACTTGGGGTTTGGCTAATGACATGTCCATTATTCATTATCACATTTGATACCCATTACCTGAAACCCGTGTCTGGAGTATAGATAATTGCATGCCTCCCCCCCCCTAGTTGTTTATTAAATAGCTCTTAGCTGTCACTCCTTGAGTGGGATTTGGGAAGGGGGAAGGACATATCAACATTAGAGCCTCCATATAGAGGTCACAATGTCACTTACAAGTCTCATCAGTTGACCATCCTATCTCCAGATCTAATGAGATGGTAGTACAGACAAGAATATCCTTATATATTATATATAATATTCCCTCCTTTTTGTCCTCTTAGTTTGTAGGGTGCATGGGTCTTGGAGAAGAGGGCAGGGATTTTTGTGAATGAGAGTGCATGAGGTTTGTAGAGAGGTGCAGGGTTTTTTTTGTAAAGAGGGGGCAGGGGTTTTGTAGAAAGGGGACTGGACAGGGGGTTTTGTAGAGAGGAGCAAGGGAGTTTGTAGAAGAGGGACTGGGCAGGGGCTTTGTAGAAGGGGGGTTGTAGAAGGGTGACTGGGCAGGTTTTTTTTAGAGGAGCGGCTCCAGGGTTTTTGTAGAGGGGGCAGGAGTTTTATAGAAAGGGGGTGTTGTAGAAGGTGAACTGGGCAGGGATTTTTGTAGAGGGGGTGCAGGTTTTTTGAAGAGGGGGCAGGGTTTTTTGAAAAGGGGGACTGGGCAGGTGCTTTGTAGAATGGGGAACTGGAAGACAATTTAAAAAAAAGAATAAAAAAAAAGAATTAGAATTAAAAAAAATCATGGTGTGACTGTGCGGATATCACACACACATGCCACAGACTGAACGCAATATCCCCTCCCCCCACTACCGCCATGGTTAGGGGCACACTTAGAAGACGGCCTGACACCATCACCCTGAATGGGAAACACATGATCACACAAACGCTGACGGACAATCTCCCTAAGCCATAACCATAACCTCTTGACTAACTATCAATGCACACAGAACTGACGCAAGGACACATACCCCCACTCTGACTAATGCGAAAGCTTGTTTTGTATGCTCATATATCCCCCACCCTTTTTTTCTATTATGTATCCCAAAATGCGTTGATATGAAAAAAAAAGAAAAATGTTTTTCAATAAACAGAGATTGACAAAAAAAAAAAAATCGTGGGTGTTTTTTTTTACATATTTGAAAGGCGGAGGGGGGGGGGGAGAGAGGCCAAACACAGGATTCGCCCCGGGTGCCAAATGCTCTAGGTACGCCCCTGCTAGAAACTTATCTATCTCTATTTTAAGAATCTACAAATACTACACTGTGAGTAGTTTAATATGGATGCAATTTTATGCACTTTCTTTTCTGATTGACATTTATCAAATTACAGTCACCCTTCCAGCATGCACATGGTTCAGTGAAGCATTAAATATACAATGGTAGAATGTTTAAGGAAACAAGTATAATATTTTGATTGCAAAAAACAAGAGTTATCATCACTTAAATTGTAAAACCGATTATCATACTGATTTGTATCTTTATTGATGCCCATGGATTTTAAGTAGACAGTATCATATGAAATGCAAAGAATTCTAGTGAAGACACTAAACAGCATTCCTACATTGAAGTAACAAACTACATAGATTAATTAGGCAAGGAAAATACAAAATTAAGGGACAAGTAAAGAAAAATAATGGCATACGGTAATTATTTTTGACATTCACTCATATATTTTGTTAGAAAGAGTTTAGATTTGAATGTTCCAAAAATATGTAAAATATTCCTATTTCACATACAAATGAACAATATCTAATGTCTGAAATTAAAGTGATTCTAAATTCTGTACCATGTTCATTGAATTGATTGCAATTCATGATGACTACAAGGAAACTATGATGAAGTCATTTTGATGGTCTAAAAAGACTGACAGTATAAGGTGAGAGAAAACTATGTGTGCGAAAAGTTAAATTAGGAAATGAAAAACGTTGTCGCTGAGAAAAAAAATTGTAATGTTGACCATCAAGTAACCAGGAACCTATGATTTAATATCTAGAAATAAATGATCTCTTCATAAAGTTGGATTACTACATTGTACCATTCTATGAAATATGTGTCTACTCGTTTGCTATCTAGGATACAGATGAACTCATTTATTAATGTAGAATACTCTATTACATTACTGGTACTGGTTCATGCTGCTGTTCTCTCTCGACTTGACTACTGCAATCCAAGACCCCTGCGCTCAGCCCAAGACCTACGCCTATCCTCTGCCCGGATCCCCACCTCTGATGCTCGCCTTCAAGACTTCTCCAGGGCTGCACCTATTCTGTGGGACTCCCTTCCCTACTCACTTTCCCCCAGCCTCCACTCCTTCAAAAAATCTTTGAAAACTCACTTCTTCATTAAAGCGTATCAATTAAACTGTCAGCAGGTTTCTCATGCCCCACCCCATGACTCCTTTCCTGCAACTGTCAAAAATGACCTACCAAGCACTCAATAAACCCTTCTCTAACAAACTATGTAATTCCCCTACTTTAACCCTTTTTTGAAAAGGGGGACTGGGCAGGTGCCCAGTGTCACTATACCCACTCCCTCCAGCATGTAAGCTCACCGAGCAGGGCTCTCAACCTCCTCTGTTGCTGTACGTCCAGTGATCTGATCTCAATTATGTGTCTGTTAGTCCACCCATTGTACAGCGCTACGGAATTTGTTGGCACTATATAAATAATAAAATAATAATAATAATAATAATTATAATATGGCTGAAATACTAACAGGGTTATTCATTCTTAGTCAGCTATACTTTTAGTTCAGCTACTTTGGACTCAAGAAGTTCACTTAGTATTCAATTTAAATTCTCACTTTAGTGAATAACCCTGTAATATTAAAGGAGATAACAGAATACAAAAAAGTGCAATAAGAGGCGTTTTACAAAATGCAGTAAGACTAAAGTGCAACTAGCTATCACAGTGGAACAATAGTTCCACACAGTATAAAACACAGTAAACAAATAACGTTAACAGCGCACAAAATGATAATAATAGTGGATCATATTTTGCTTAATCCATAAGTGTAATAACAAGCAACCATCTTAAAATGTGTATACATATGTGGTATAAAAATCTAATAAAAGCACACAAATACCCTGCAAACATAAAGTTAAAATGGCACGCAACAGAACCGGAAGTGATATATTGCACCCTCATTGGAAATCACTGACAACTTGTGTTAACGTTTATATTCATTATATTCTCCATTTTCTTTTAAAATTTATGTTAAACATTTAGCAAGTAACATATCCCAGTCTAGACAAGGCAAAGCCAGGACAAACTTTGCAAATGAAGAGGAGATATAGAAACATTGTTTTACTCCTTCTCTTCTCTGTGTGCTTTCTCTGTGATTACTGCCAGATGCAAAAGCTATCTATCTATCTATCTATCTATCTATCTATCTATCCATCTATCTTTTAACGATCTATCTATCTATCTATCTATCTATCAATATATCTATCCTATAAACACAACCTTTGAAAAATATATCCTTGTTATGTATTTAATTAGTCAGGAGTGATTATCCAATCCTTTACTCTCTTCCAAAAACCATTTTTAAATTTCAGAAGACTACATGAATTCTGTCCTTCCAGCCTAAATAGGAAAAGTAAACAAATTAGAATCTCGCTTAACAGATATTAACTTTTTATCTGTTTTTGTATCTTGTTTAGCAGAACAAAGCCATGCAGGTATAAAATATATATATAATGAAACAAAGCCCATGCCAAAAGACCCTTTTAGTTAACATGCAATCAATCACCCATGCCTCGTAGGTCACATAGCTTTATGGTATGTTTTGCCACAAAGACCAGGCTTATGAATTCAGTGTCGGAAACCCAATATCAATTTTATGTTTTGTTAAGACATGTTACATATAGCAAACTTGTGGGCCCTCGCAAATTAAAACAACGCATGGCTGATTTACACTGTTTAGTTTAGATTTTGATGCTTGCGATCAATACATTGTTATAACCAGATGTCTGCTTACTTATTTCAGGAGACACATATTGTTTTCCTTTAATGATCTAATTCATCATAATTATCACAGATCAGATTTTTATTTTACTTCTGTCAAAGGAAAACTGCACACAATTCCATTATTACACTGACCAGATTAGCAGTAGTAAAGGTGAAATATACAATTCTCAGCTAATTCTTTCATTTCTCCTGGATAGTAATGCCACTATCGGTTAATTTCATCCAGCATTCCTTACTATCCAGATTTACTGATTTATAATCACTAGCTTTTGTACATGGAAGTTTAATTGTAAACTTATTTATTATTCTGCAGACATTTGTACATGTACTTTTTAGAATGTATGAGAAAGTTTACTACATGCATTCAATGTAAAATAATCTTTAAAGAAGTGTAGCAAAA
This sequence comes from Pelobates cultripes, assembly GCA_933207985.1. Lineage (NCBI taxonomy): Eukaryota > Metazoa > Chordata > Amphibia > Anura > Pelobatidae > Pelobates > Pelobates cultripes. The sequence continues at coordinate 263,034,377 of OW240916.1, read as the reverse complement.
AAGGTACAATATAGGCAAAAACCCGGATATCCTGTAAAATCTAACACGTTCTGTTTAGGTTGTAATACAAACTTATATTCCTAACGCTTTAGTGTCCCGGTTCCAAGTTACACAGACCCACCCCCCATTTATCCCATACAAATCATAATATAAAGATTTTACTCACCTTTTGCTCCATCTGCTCTGCATACCTCTCCTCATCCCCCAACGTCATGGAGGAGGCATGGCCTCCTCTGGCGTTGTCCAATCCAATGCTTCTCATAGAGATGTGCACACGAGTGTACCAGTACCAGTGCCATGATGGCATCAAGTTTTCCCATAGGAAAGTATTAAATCAACTCTTTCTTACAGAGGCCTTCCCCGGCAACATGTATTTACTGCATATGGGCATAAAGGCATCATGTTCCTTAAAAATATCCTAAGACAGGATATTTTAATATATTTTTATTTATCTATTTATATATTGATATATAATATGACTTAAACTTGGCATTTTGCTTCTGTACTGATATTTATTGCAGACTTTGTCTTAATTATTGCATGAATGTGTGATGCCTTTAAAATATTTTATTCTTCCAAGATTTATGTTAAGACAACAAATAAATGGAAAACGGATTAATTATAAATACGTATGTTTTGTTTTATAGGCATCCTTTAACAAAATATATACAAAATTGTTGTTTTGGCCTGCGGTTTAGCACTAACAAGGCATCCGATATTTCAAATAACTTTTACAAGTATGATATTCTTAAAACAGAGCATTTTAATGTATATAATTCTATATATATTTCAGAAACAAACCATGTCAACTATTGCAAATTTTTCATTTTTTTTTTTTATCTCAGAGGATTTTGAGGTCCTAAAATCCCAAGTTCTTAATTGTGTGGCATTACTTTTATTTTTTTTCAACAGTTCTACAAACTAAATGAATAAGGTACAGTAAATATTCCTGAAATACATTTAGAAATTATATTACCCATTTATTGTCACGTAAGTACTTTTTCCTTTTTTTCCCCTTTGTACACTTAATATGCTATGATGATAGTTTTTATAGCTTTATATTTTACCAAATTGCAAGAACTTTACATTATTACCAATAGATGGCACTAGCTATATATAGTTCAATAAAGTGGGTGTTCTCTTTTGAATCTACTTAGAATACATTTATTTTATGGTGTAATTAAGAGATTCATATATAAGGTTACGTTCTTTAATCCTTTTGACCATCCACAAGAAGACTATGAGGTCTGTTTCTGAATATTTATATTCATTCACAAATATAGGCTCTATTGTTTTTTTGACAATCTAGAAAGATTGGGAATCTTGACAAACCATTTCTAAAACACGGCAACAATTGTAAAGCCCAAAACAAGTATGGGGTAGAAGTAATCAAAATACATTTAACATAGAAACCATTTTTTTGTGTCACAAAACTTAAATATTATTTTTCTCTATAATAAAATGGACTATAAGAAATTGTAGCAAATGTTTTATTCCCTCAAAAATCGTTTAAAGTATATTTTTTTAAAGGAACACTCCAGCACCATAACCACTGCATCATATTGTAGTGGTTATGGTGCTAGGAATGTCCTGGCGCCCCTAACATTGTAAGTAGTAACAGCAGTAAAACAGTTTTAGAATGGTTTGATTTCTTACCTGGTGCCTGCAGGATATTGCTCCCTGTCGCCTGCAGCCGGAAACTCTTAGCTCTGAGCTACTCTTAGAGGTGCAGGGGTTAGCTAAGTGACTGAGATTGATCAGCTGACACTCTCAGCCAATGAGCTGGCCTCAGCTAATGGAAGCTTCTGGAGGCTGAGAGGTTATGGGGAGATGTTCCTGGTGGACCTCAGTTACAACATGGAGGGTGTAGACAGGGCAAATGGGGCAGTCCTGGCACCATAACCTCTAGAGTACAGTGTCATGGTTATGATGCTTGGAGTGCCTCTTTAACTGGTAGCATAATGCACACATGAGAAATGCTAATTTGAAGATGTCTTCATAATTACTGGCAATCTTCAGCATGAACATGGCCTATAACAAAAACACCTACATAGCATCAGTTACTGGAAGGGAAAAAAAAAAAAAACTAAAAACCCTCATTTGTAGGTACATTAAAGGTGGTAGCCGATTGTGAGGCTCAATAGAATGCATGTGTGTGAGCCAGTTGAGGGTTTAAACCACTACTGATAATTGAATTACATAGCATTCACTATTCTGTATAGTTTATATTATTCAAGGGGTTTGATTGCATCTAGTGTGGGATTTTACATGCCTTTCCATATGTGAGCATGAACCTTTTTCTATTAAAAAATAATACATATATGGGAATTTGCTGTGGTGAAATGGAAGGGAATTGAAAAGTTTAGGTGGAAGAAGGTAGAATGTATGGTAATTACATATTGATATTAAAAAATGGTAAAGGGTAAATTAATTATAAAAAAATATATTACATAATAAAAAAACAGCCATAATTTTTGTAGATATGTTTACACTATCCAGCAAGTCCAGACATGGCAACATTAATCTAAATGGTTATATCACACTAAATCATAGTATGTAGGTACATATACATGTCACTGCATGTAAGACAGCCAAAATAATTGCTAAAAACAAGTATTGCACACTATCGTTGTCATGGATGACTAACTCCAGTTGTTAAATCTACCAAAAGACTATGTTTCAATATTATTAACTCTTGAAATATTTATATATTTTCATGTTAATTGATATTGCAATTCTTACTCAAGCAAATAAATCCCTGAATTCTGGCTTCACATTTGGAAAACCATCTCCACATGTATAAATAAATAACATATAAAGAACTATTGCCACATATATGAACGAGACAGACAAGACATGTATAAATTCTCTCCTCATGCACATATATATATATATATATATATATATACATAAAACTGTCTCCCCATTTATATCTCAACCAGACATTGCAGCCAGATATAGATTCTCCCCATGTATGAATATAAAATGAATATGTGGCAATATACACACACCCTCTGTGTACACATAAATAAGTATATTGTCAACAAAAACTATAACAATGTAGTAAGTGAATAAGAAAGGCACTCAAGTGCTTATTGTGAATGTAGATGCACATATATATATTTAGCTTTAGTTTCCACTATTTTTATATTTGTGTGCAGGGTGAGGATGCATGTATATAAATCTAGGTGTATAGTGAATCCATATGTGTTTTCTGTGTGTGTAGTATGATGCATGTGCATAGTGTGAGAATGCATGTGTACATTTGTGTGTGGGCAAGGTGAGAATGCTGTGTGTAGAAGGTACTTGTTATGTGTCATACACGTCATTGCTAAGGACGCTCCCGTAAGCAGGTGGCTACCTTGCATGGGGCTACATACCACCTGTTAGTCAATGGCACACACCACATCCACTTTACACATTCCACATCCATTATACACACACACCATAGTACGCACACACTTCATCCTTGTGGGCAGACACAGGATAGGCCCTGTGGGTGGACTCAGAAACGACTCGGTGGGCAGACTTGGGGGCCGACCCAGGGGCCCAGATCTTGATCTGTGTCAGGGGCCCCAAAATTTCTGATGGCAGCCCTGCCTAGTTCCATCTTGTTAAGATCAACATATGAAACAATTAATCATTTTTTATATTTAAAAGATTTTTTAGGAACTCTAGGGTCAGGGAAGTTGACTGATCGTATTGTTATGATTGAATACCTTTCCATCAAAGTAGACTCTTATCATGGTAGAAATGTCATAATGCATACTGATCTCTCTGTTTTATTACCATTTCTTGCGTTTTGGAGGGATGCTAAACTTTTGGACCTGAAAATTCAGTAAGACTCAATCAGAATAATAATTACCTTCTTAATACCCAAGTCAAGCATCAGTCAACATACTCAGTAATTAAAGCCAAGTTAACATTACGATATTTCAACTAGAAAGAGAATCCCACGTTTTCAAAATAGAAATATATAACAGAAAACATAAAGTGAAACAACACCTTAAAATGTATTTACTATAATAAAATTATTAAAGCAAAATAAATTAATATATTATTAAAATATTATATATTTAATGATTAATAATGTAATGATTAGAATCATTCATCCACTATATTTAATGATTTAATGATTAGAATCATGCATTCACTATATTTACCTTTTATACAAACATATATTTAGTGCTCTGGAGAACATGGGAACAAATCTGTTGGCCTTGTAGTAACAAGGGAACAATATGTTGAATTATAGTTGATTAAGTTAAGCACCCGTACACCACTGCTAATTATTGGAATTGGTTGCATTCACAGAAATATAACGCTCCTCCTTATCAGATAATAAAAGTTATATACATTAAAATTGGGCTGAAAAGGTCACGTGTACTAACAGTTGTAAATGTGTTATGTGTTATAAAGGACGTTTCCACAGATGACCTGAGGAACGTCCTTTATTTTACCTAAAAGATCCTACCACTCTTCCTCACTTTACATGTTTTCAATATAGTTTTTTTTATTTTATTTTTTTCCAAAAGTAAACATGCCTGGTGCTCTTTGATCTGTATTTTAAATTGAACTGTTAAGTTAGAATCTGGTAGACATCTGTTCTCCTCCCAAGTCTATTGCTTTTCCTTGCCTTTCTTTTTTGTTTGTGTATTTTCTGTGTTTTGTTTTGAAATCTTCTCGCCAGTCTACTGTAAGCGATTAACTTCAAGGGACATTCCATTTTTGCTTTCTTGTCATTTTTGTAAAATGCCAAAAGGAAAATTGTTATGTAAGATGTAATAGACCAATGGTGCATTCGGTCAATGAATACAGAAACACTCGGTTAAACATCGGAAGTGTCAATGTTCATACCAATTGTGTTATAGACGGTGCCTAAATTCAGCTTGCTGTTTTGCAGTACATCTGTTGAGGCTCTCATTTAGAGTATCATTTTTTAATTCATATTTACGTATTAAGTTAAAAAATAAAATTCCAGCATAGTGTAATGTAGAATTGGCTACAATAGTTAAAAAAAATACTCTAAGCACCATAACTACTATAGCACACAGTAGTGGTTATGGTGCAGGGGTGCCCTGGTGCCCCTCCACTGAAAGGATACAACTCACTTTTGAACAGTTTGACTTCTTACCTGGGTACTGCTGGGCACCACACCCCACATCCACTAAATCCTATGAAGATCTGAAAGCTGAGCTAAGCTGGACAGTACAGGACTTAACTCTGAATAACTAATGAAAGTTCTTGCTTAGCAGCTTCCAGTTCTGCAGAGGAAGTAGTGCAGGCAAGGAGTGGTGCCCTGACACCATAACCACTACACCATTATATAGTGGTTATGGTGCCTGGAATGCTCCTTTAATAATGTAAGGGAGTCAAACAAAATGTATTCAGCATCAATGTATTCATTAAGTGCGAGTCAAATGCAGTATATCAATGGCTGCTGGTGTCCAACTTTATGCTATGTCTGAAGGTCAGAGAAAAGTCATTGTCATTGGAAGTTACAATAAAAACGTGTTAAGTGATTGGAAATGATCTTTGCTAATGGCTTCATACTCCTGTTCATACTCACTTGACCAAAAGCAAAACAGAGTGTGTCACGTGCATTAACTGATTTAAGTTCTAAAGCATAAAATGTGGAAAACAAAAATGAATCTAATTGATGGGCTAAAAAAATGTATGTGCCCTAACCCATAGTGAGTGGTTACACGTTAATGAGATGAACAGAATCCTGTAAAGGTACTATCAACAGTGAAAATAATGTAATACATAACTATCTTTTACATGGCCCCTGTTGTTTAGGGGCCAGTTTAGTTGTGTGTAGATTAAGTCACATTAGGACTTAACAAGAAGGAACCCACATATTATTTTCTATTTTATGAGGGGAAAAAAACACAACCCTTAGTGCTAGGAATCTAAAGTTGTATTCCTAGCACTAGAGTGCCCTCTGCTCCCCGTCCTCCCCCCCTCCCCTCTGCATCCCCTACTCCTAGTACTGCAAAGGTTAACAAAAAAACAAACAAAAATCCTTGTAACACTTACCCAATTCCAGCACCGATGTCCCTTGGCGCTGGGTCAGCACTCCACCTCTTCCGATGTAAACTAATGAATTTGCATGGTGAGTGATGTGAGCGCATAAAGCCCTCCCAATAGGAAAGCATTGCTGCAATGCTTTCCTATGGGGACTTAACTGATGCTGGATGTCCTGGTTAGCCACCAGGAAGTGCCTCTAGTGGCTGTTTGATTGACATCCACTAGAGGCAGTCTTAGTCCTGCAATGTAATAATTGCAGTTTCTCAGAAACTGCAGTAATTAACATTACAAGGTTGTAAACAACATAGCTAAGCACTCCGACAAAGTCATACAGTATCTTCCTATGTCAAGATTCATATACCTCCTTGCTTTATGTTTATCTGGAGTATTTTCTTCTATACTCTTGGATTTTGTACCTGCAAAAATAAATAAATTAGTTTGATCAAAGGTTGGGTAAGATTTTGGGATCCATATTGATAGATTTCAGAAAAAAAAGGTTTCAATCATTGTAGAAGCATCTCACTAAAATCCTCAATCTCTCTCTCTCCTCTGGTATATTTCCATTGCCCTTCAAACATGCAACTGTAACCCCAATTCTAAAGAAGCCCAATCTTGAACCTAACTCACCATCCAACTATCGTCCTATCTCGCTACTGCCTTTTGCATCCAAGATCCTTGAAAAAATTGTGTATGCGAGATTGACAGACTTCCTCGAGTCCAACTCTCTGCTAGACCCGCTTCAGTCTGGTTTCCGCGCTAAGCACTCTGTGGAAACAGCACTGACCAAAGTATCCAATGATCTACTCGCTGCAAAATCTCGTGGTCACTACTCTATCCTAATTCTCCTTGACCTGTCTGCGGCTTTTGACACTGCTGATCATCAACAGCTTCTTCTCATGCTCCGCAATATCGGTCTACAAGTTACTGCTCTCTCCTGGTGCTCCTCCTACCTCTCCCAGCGCTCTTTCAGTGTTTCTTTCTCTGGCTCTGCTTCTTCTCCCCAACTCCTCTCTGTTGGTGTCCCCCAAGGTTCAGTCCTTGGTCCCCTACTGTTCTCCATCTATACTGCCTCCCTTGGTAAACTCATTAGCTCCTTTGGCTTCCAATATAATTTCTATGCAGATGACACGCAAATCTACCTGTCCTCTCCTGATCTCTCCCCGTCCCTCTTGACTAGTGTCTCTGACTGCCTCTCTGCTGTTTCTAACTGGATGGCTGCCCACTTCCTTAAACTAATCTTGACCAAAACTGAAATTCTGGTCTTTCCTTCCTCAAGTGTTGTTACTCCTGTGTCTGTCTGCCTCCAAGTCAACGGTGCTACCATCAGCTCCACCACGCAGGCTCGCTGCCTAGGTGTTCTCTTTGACTCCGACCTCTCCTTCAAGCCTCATGTTCAATCTACCGCCAAATCCTGTCATTTCCATCTAAAAAACATTGCGTGCATCCGCCCCTACTTAACGCCAGATGCGACTAAGGTGTTGGTCCATTCCACTGTCCTTTCTCGCCTTGACTACTGTAATCCGCTTCTCAGTGGTCTTACGTGCTCCCAACTAGCACCGTTACAGTCCATAATGAATGCGGCGGCAAGGCTCATCTTCCTGTCCGCCCGCACCTCCCATGCCTCACCCTTCTGTCAATCCCTACACTGGCTTCCTATAAAATATAGAGCTCAATTTAAAATTCTGGTTCTTGCTTTCAAATCGCTACATGATGCTGCTCCCACCTATCTATCCTCCCTTATACACAAGTATGTCCTGTCTAGCCCCTTTCGAACTGCTGAAGACTTACGTCTATCTTCTGTCCGTACTGACACTTCTGATGCCCGCCTTCAAGATTTCTCGAGGGTTGCACCGTTCCTGTGGAACTCGCTTCCCTCCTCCGTTAGATGCTCACCCAGTCTCCATTCCTTCAAAAAAATTGTTAAAAACCCACTTCTTCATAAAAGCATATCACTTAAACTGTTCACTTAAACTGCTCCTGACTGATTCCTCTTCTGCAACTGTCATTAGTCTAATACTATCCTTACCTTTCTGTGTCATTTTACCCCACTTCCTCTAGCATGTAAGCTCATTGAGCAGGGCCCTCAACCCCTCTGTTCCTGTGTGTCCAACTTGTCTGGTTACAACTACATGTCTGTTCGTCCACCCATTGTAAAGGAATTTGACAGCGCTCTATAAATATCATAATAATAATAATAATAATCATCATCTATACCTTATAATTGTTATTATTATAATTGACCATATAATCATTCTTAAATATATATTGTGTAGATTTTGCAGTTCAAAGAAACAAACATTTTAATGATTTATTGCTCCAATCAAATAGAAAAGCCATTTTTATTGACAAAACATTTAATTAAACCCATTACCATCACCTGAGTTTTGCTTTTAATTTACTTATAGGAATATATTTTACTATAATATTTAAGGATCTTGTGCAAAATGGGAATAGATATTAAAGTGTGTATAAGAAAGGCTAAAATTCCTCCCTAGTTATAGCCCAGCTATCATTATTAATTCTATAAATATCTGGAGATGTCCAAGTCCAAATTTAGTGCAAAATATTTAGAAGAGGAAAAAGTGGACAACCTTGTCTTATACCATCAAAAACCTCAAATAAAATAAATTTATTGTGGACATCTGATCTTGTATTGGTATATAACATCAATACTGCTTGTACTAACAAGGAAGGGCAACTCAGTGGTGTATTTAGGATTTGTGCTGCCCTAGGCAGGACAGTGCTCGGGCACCCCCACTTAATTTAAATTTTTCCCACCCCTTCCAGTCAAGCTCACACTTTGACTGACAGACACACACACTCACTGATAGATGCATACACTCATTGACAGACACACACTCTCATATACACTGACATATAATGACAAACACACACACACTCACTGATTTGACATACTGATAGACAGACACACACTATTACTCCGGGACACACTGACAGACGCACACTCTCACTGACAGACACATGCACTGACAGGCGCACAAACTCACTGACTGACACATACACACTCACTGACCAACACAAACACATTCACTGACCGACACACACACACACGCTTACAGACACACACACATACACACACACACACATTCACTCACATACACACACACATTCACTCACAGACACACACTCACAGGTACACACACTCATTCACTCACAGACACACACACACAAACACACATTTACTCACAGACACACACACAGACATTACCACCAACACTCACAAATTATTATTTAAATTTTTTATTTTAAATCCACCCAGCCTCCCTGGGAGACCTGGAGTGGATTACTTACCTGTCCAGTAGGGCTGCTGGGCGGGCATTCAGGGGCGGACAGGCAGAGTAGGCGGCGAGGGAGCTCTGATTTTCCTGCTCAGCTCCTTCGCGTGCCGCTTAGTGATGCCGGGAGCCAGAGTGACGTCATATTCCGGCTCCCAGCTTCATTAAGCGGCGCGGAGGGAGCTGAGCAGGAAGAGTTCAGGTAAGTATGCTCCCTCGCTGCCCACTACCCACTGCCAGCCTCGGGGAGGCTCAAAAGTGGCCAGCTGGCCAGCTCTTGAACCCCCTAGGACACAAGGCAAGCAAGGGATCTGCTTGGGCGTTTTGGGCGGTTTTCTTTGCCACCCCATGCAAAGTACTGCCCAAGGCAAATGCCTTGTTTGCCTTGTGTAAGATACATCCCTGGGGCAACTAAAGCTGTAGCATTTTTCCTTTATGAACTGTCAGTTAGGATGGTTACGTGCCTTCCTACTTCCACAGGAGGCCTATTCTGGCTAGGTAATGCTAATCTTTATTTTTTTTTTTCGAGAAACATATCAGAATGGTATATGGTTTATTACTTATTTATGGATATACAATTATCATAATGCATTATTTCTCTTTTCTATTATTATCACTTCTCTTATTCTCTTAAAAAATTCATAGTACTAAAAAACATAAAACAATATAAAAAAAATAATAATTCAGTCTTTTAGTTACGGTGTTATCGCTTGTCATTGAAGTTTGATTATTTTTTTCTTATCTATTGTCGTTTCCTTCTCTATCATTGTTCATTATCAGTTTCACTTTCTTTATTCTTATTCAATCAGCAAGAAAGTATAATTTTATACCTAATAAATATTACCTATCAGCAGCAAACAATAAAACAACTACAAAAAACAAACAAAAAAAATTGTCTTGGCGGTCTTGCGGGCAAACGAATCATAAAAAAGCTTAGGAGGCAGAGACATGAGTACAGGAACCATTTTCTATGTACAATGAGCTTCTCTCTTTCCTTTCCTTTTTCCTCTTTCCTTTTTCTTTTTTCTTCCCTAATCTATCTTCTTTATCTATGCCTAATATTTTTACCCTTGTTTTCTTTTTCACTATCTTTCACTTTTCTATTCCATTCCTTTCCCTTTCCCTTTTTTTCCTTTTCTTTTATCGCTTCCTTTCCCCTTCCTTATACTTTGGCTATACTTTCTAATTTCTTGGGTTCATTTATTATCTAAATTAATCCTCCCCCAAAATTGTTAACCAGTCATTCCAGAATTTGAATTCTGATCTATTCCATTTGGATTGACTTAAAATCACCCTATCCATAGTACATTGTGTGTGAATCTGCATTTTTATCTCCGGCCATGTTGGGATTTTATTTGATAGCCAGTTTCTGGCTAATAATAATTTATTTGCTGTCAGAATATGAAAAATTATTTTCCATTCCATTTTTATTTTGCTTAAGGAAGTGAAGATGTATAAGGGCTTTTTCTGGGTTCAAGTCCAATTCATGTCCGAACCATTGTTTCATGCATTGGGATATATCATTCTATAATGTTGTTAATTTTGGGCATGTCCACCAGATATGGACAAAATCTCCTTTTGGCACACTACATCTCCAACACTTTGGTAAAACATTGGGATACATTTTGCTAAGGATTGAGGGGACTCTATACCGGCGGTTAACTAATTTATATTGGGCCTTATTGAGATTCAAACAACATACTGATTTATAGAGATTCTCTTAAGACTTATTCCACTCATTTATATCGATTTGTGTCTGTCTAATCAGTCTAATCAGTTCTTGACATTTGGCGGTCAAGTGACTATAATTATCTTGTCTTAAGATCTTATTAAATATCTCAAAGGCCTTATTTTCTGTTGTCAGAATTAGATTAGATTTTATATAACCTTTAACTCTTAGGTACTTAAATAGGTCCACATCTGGAAGATCATATTCATTTTGAAGTTCTTGAAAAGTCTTAATATTATCTCCTGTCATTAAATCTTGAACACATCTTATTCCTTTTACATACCAGGAGTCTGTATTAATATCCTCCATTAAGCCATTTAATATACCGAGGGGAAGAAACAGTAAAATGTTATTTTTCCAAACCTTTTTTTATCTTTCAATCTATTCCAATTTAGCAAGATATGATTTAAAGGGGAGTCGTCATCATTTAGGAGCATATGGGATTGTTGTTTTTTAGAAGACCAAAATAGTAACAACATGTCCTGGGTCTTTGTCTAATTTTTTTTTTTGGGTTCACCAGTTTTCCTTTATTGCTCTACTATTTTGTGTTGTTATTGCATGTGCCAAAAGAGCTGTGTTTGCATATTCCTGGATAATTGGGATCCCTAATCCTCTTTATTTTTAATTTTTTTTAAATAATTGGAGGCCCAGTCTTGGTCTTTTATCTAACCAAATATATTTTGTAAAGGCCGATTGAATCATTTTAATCCAAGGTGTGGGTATTAATTGATGAATCTTTCGAAATATGTAGGTGAACTTAGGTAGTATATATGCTTTAATGGAGTCTATTCTACCCCACCATGAAACTTCAAGAGGTTTCCATGTTTTAAGTAGTCTATTGGTCTCTTTTATTAATGCAAGTAAATTTATTGCTAACTATTCAGCAGGATGTACTGATATATTGATTCCCAAATAAACAAAACTTGTGATTTCCCATTTAAAGTCGTATTTATCCTTAATTGTATTTATCTGTAATTCCGATATATTTAGAGGAATAGCAGTAGTTTTTGAGACATTTAGTTTATAGTTTGATAGAGTACTATATTTTTTTATGCAGCTCATGATAGCATCTGTCGAGAAGCAGGGGTCTTGTATTGTCAGTAATATATAGTCGGCATAGAGTTTTATTTTTTGTGATTTCATATTAGCAAATCCTATGATGTAATTGTGTTCTCTAATGTCTCTTGCGAGAGGCTCCAGCGAGAGAACACAGAGTAGTGGGGACAGCGGGCATCCTTGACGGGTGTCGTTTGATAGTGAAAACCATGTCGATTTTCTTCCAGATCCTGTAACTCTACCTGATGGTCTAGAATAAAGGGCCATAATAACTTCGTAGCTATCACCCTCTAATCCAAAAGCCCACATTGTCTGTGCCATATATTCCAAACTGATCCTGTCAAATGCCTTTTCGGCATCTAATGACAGGATCAGTAGGGGGGATTTAGATTTTTGAGTTTGTTGGTATATATTCATAAGTGATCGCATATGTTTTACTGAATATCTCCCTAAGACAAAACCAACTTGGTTATTGTCTATTAGAGTTGTTAGTACAGGTTTTAATCTTTCAGCTATTATGACCGCATATATTTTAATATCTTGATTTCAAATTGATATAGGTCTATAACTCGTAACATCCTCTGGATTTTTACCTGTTTTGAGGATTGGCACTATATTTCCATGCAGAATCTCTTCGGGTATATTTCCTTTCTTAATAAATTCATTAAAAGTCATAACAAGGTGTAGAGCTAAGTCATTTTTATATAATTTGTAGGAAAAAGCATCAAAACCATCAGGATCAGGAGATTTTTTGTTTTTGTGGGGATTTGATTATTTTGATCACTTCTTCTTTTAAAAATACACTATTTAGTTCTTTTAATATTTCTTTAGAGGGTTTTGGATATTTTTTCTAATCAAAATAATCTTTTATATTACTCTTTGTAGATGATATTGGTAAATTATACAATTATTGATAATATTTATTAAATAATTGGCCTATGTCTTCTGGATTTAGATAAACTATATCTTCCTTTTTAATCTTCTTTTTTTATGATAGTATTTTATCCTCTTTATTTAATTCATAATACCAGGATATTTTCAAGGCCTGGATTGTTTTATTTATTTATTTTTTATTAAAAGTTAATTTATCCTTTTTTTTTAGATCTGATATGTCATTAGATCTGAGAACAGTTGGGTTTTGTTTATTTAAATTAATTTGTTGATATAATTTGATATGAAGATCTGTTAGTTTTTCTTCTTTTGAGTTTTGAGTAGTGATGTCCCGAACGGTTCGCTGGCGAATAGTTCCTGGCGAACATCGCTTGTTCGCGTTCGCCACGGATGGCGAACATATGCGCTGTTCGGTCCGCCTCCTATTCGTCATCATTGAGTAAACTTTGACCCTGTACCTCACAGTCAGCAGACACATTCCAGCCAATCAGCAGCAGACCCTCCCTCCCAGACCCTCCCACCTCCTGGACAGCATCCATTTTACATTCATTGTGAAGCTGCATTCTTAGTGAGAGGAGGGACAGTGTAGCTGCTGCTGATTTGATAGGGAAATTGATAGCTAGGCTAGTGTATTCAGTGTCCACTACAGTCCTGAAGGACTCATCTGATCTCTCTGACCTCACTACCCCCCACACCCTCAGCCTCACTACCCCCCACACCACCCCCAGCCTCACTACCCCCCACACCACTCTGCCTCACTACCCCACCACCCTCAGCATCACCAACCCCAATGCACCCTCAGCCTCACTACCCCCTCACACCCTCAGCCTCACTACCCCCCCCCACCGCCCTCAGCCTCACTACCCCCCACCACCCTCAGCCTCCCACCACCATCCTCAGCCTCATCCCCTACCACCCATAGCCTCATCCCCTACCACCCTCAGCATCACCCCACCACCCTCAGCATCAACACCCCCAATCACCCTCAGTCTCACTACCACCCACAGCACTCTCAGTCTCACT
>OW240916.1:262820761-263011448 GCA_933207985.1 Pelobates cultripes | reverse complement strand
GGAGCATATTTATAAACAATGCAAACATATTCCAGAATGAAAATATATTTTTCAATAGAAGAAAAAAATTGATAGGTGAGAGTAATATACACAGAAGAAAAGATGTGACAAAGGTGGGACATGATTATTGCAGATAAGTGTGTGATCAAGACCAGGGTGGAGGAATCACAAGTTGAATTGATATGCTTTATGAAATAAATAAGTTTAGTGATTTCTTACAGATGCACATTTAAAACAAACACTAGGATGACCTCAATTCATATTAAAGCTCAACGTATATCTACTTACCTTGGTTACATGCATGATGCAAAATAGTTGGAACACTATAGGGCCAGGAACACAAACGTATTCCTGACCCTATAGTGCAGAACCCACCATTTAGGTGGCTTGCCCACCCCCCCTTAGCCCTCTTAAAAGTTAATAAAACTCACCTTATTTCCAGATGATTTTTATCCAATCCAAGGCTTTCCCATGGGCCATACGCCATTTTGGCCAATCAGCAACTCCACCTGAATCAAAGCATCTCTATGAGGAATGTGGGGGACCGCCTGGTACCACGACTGGGAACCTCCAACAATCACGCTTCATAGATATCACTGAGTACTATAAGCACTTTGCCGGAACACCATAAGTACTTCCTGCCCCGATCCGCCACAACTTACAACTTACAAGCTTACAACCCCAGTTCCTTTTCGAAGCTTGGACACCAGCAGAGTTATTCTATAGGGTGTGGGACGTCACAAAGAAGTGTCCTGGAAGTCTGAGCTCACATCTGCCATATGTCTTGCTTGCCTCTCAGATAGAAGTCTTTTGATATGGTAATGATCACACCTTCCAGAAACAGGAAATCCTTGATTCAATACCATATCCAAAAGAGACATTTGCTTAACCCAATTATCCCCCAGGCCCTAGAGTTACAGATCACAAAACATAAACTATTAAATATACATCCCACACATATAGGAACTAGAGTTGAGCGGACACGTGGATGTTCGGGTTCGCCGGGTTCGCCCGAACTTCAGCAAAAAGTTTGAGTTCGGGACTCGAAGTTGACCTGAACTTGACCCCAAACTTTTGGGTACTAAAATGGCTCTAAAAAAGTCCTGGAAAGGGCTAGAGGGCTGCAAAAGGAAGTAAAATGTATTGCCTAAGTACTAAGTACTTACCCAGTGGAAGAAGAAGAATGTTACACTTTATACAATTTTAAATAAAAAGTATACAAACATAGTCAGGATTCATTTGTAAGCATTTGCAACACTTACAACAATCAAGTAACACACATTCATATAAAATGTAAGTTACTTGGCCAGTCAATGTAATGACAGGAATAGAGTTGAGCGAACCCGAACATTACGATTTTTTGACCCCGAACCCGAGCCCGGACATTTCAGTAACAGTTCGGGTTCGGGTTCGAGTTCGGTGTTCGGCGATTTAAGGGCACGTTTTGAAAAGCTGCAGGGCAGCCAATCACCAAGCGATTGACTCGTGTGCCCTTAGAAGCCATCACAGCCATGCCTACTAATGGCATGGCTGTGATTGGCCAGTGCAGCATGTGACCCAACCTCAATATAAGCTAGTAGGGGCATGTCTATTAAACAGCGGCGGGTGGGGGCCCTAAAGGAAAATAATGGAGGGGGACCTATTGTCCTCCCCCCGGTCCCCACCCCTGAGCGGCGGGTGGGGGCCCTAAATACCAATAATGGGGAGGACCTATTGTCCTCCCCCCGGCCCCCACCCCTGAGCGGTGGGTGGGGGCCCTAAATAAAAATTTGGTGCGTGGGACCTAATGTCCTCCCCCATGGCCCCCACCACTGAGCGGTGGGTGGGGGCCATAAATAAAAATTGGGGGGTGGAGGCCGGGGGGAGGACATTAGGTGTCCCCCCTAATTGGTATTTAGGGCCCCCACCCACCGCTCAGGGGTGGGGGCCAGGGAGGAGGACATTAGGTGTCCCCCCTAATTGGTATTTAGGGCCCCCACCCACCGCTCAGTGGTGGGGGCCAGGGGGGAGGACATTAGGTCCCACCCGCCAAATTGGGTGGGGGCCCTAAGTAAAAATTTGGCGGGGGGGACCTAATGTCCTCCCCCTGGTCCCCACCACTGAGCTCTGTCACCCTCTCTTCCAGGGGCTGCTCTCCCAGGAGAGGCAGCTGCATGGCCACTTGTACCTGCTCTTCGCTTGGGAGGCTCTCTCTCCACCGAAGCTGAACCTCCTACAGGGCCTCGTACCATAGCTCCTTCCAAGTTGCATTTCTCCAGTCCAGTATGCCCTCTTCCAAGACAGGACCATCTTGTTGGGCCAAGTTGCTTTGTCAGAGGAACTGTTCCTCATATGGGGACGCTGCCCGGGGGCTAGCTCGTGAGAGGAGGGACAGTGTAGCTGCTGTTGATTTGATAGGGAAATTGATAGCTAGGCTAGTGTATTCAGTGTCCACTACAGTCCTGAAGGACTCTCTGACCTCACCACCCCCACACCACCCTCAGCATCACCACCCCCAGCCTCACTACCCCCACACCACCCTCAGCATCACCACCCCCACACCCTCAGCCTCACTACCCCCCACCCCTCAGCCTCCACACCCCCCCCACCCTCGGCCTCACTTACACCCCCACCGCCCTCAGCCTCCATATCCCCCACTTATAGCATCACTACCCCCCAACCATTCAGCATCACCACCCCCAACCACCCTCAGCCTCACTACCCCTCAGCCACCCCTCCGCCTCACTGCCCACCCACACCACCCTCATCATCACCATCCCCAGCCTCACTTCCCCCACACCACCCTCAGCATCACCACCCAGCCTCACTGCCCCACCACCCTCAGCACATCCACCACCTTCCAGCATCCACCACCCCCAGCAGCCCTCGGCTTCCCCACCACCCTCAGCATCCACCAGCCCCCACACCCTCAGCCTCACTACCCCCGCACCCTCACTGCCCCCCCACACCCCTCAGCCTCACTACACCCCCCTGCCCTCAGCCTCTCCACTACCCCCCCCACCACCCTCAGCATCACTACCCCCCCAACCACACTCAGCATCACCACCCCCAACCACCTTCAGCCTCACTAACCCCAACCACCCTCTGCCTCACTACCCCCCACACCACCCTCAGCATCACCACCCCCAGCCTCACTAGCCCCCACACCACCCTCAGCATCACCACCCTCAGCATCACAACCCCTGGTGGGGGGGGAGGCTGAGGGTGGTGAGGCTGGTGGGCGGGATGGGGAGGCTGGTGGGGGGAGGCTGAGGGTGGTGAGGGAGCCTACCTTCTCTTCCCTGGTGGTCCAGTGGCCACTTCTTCCAGTCCCCTTATTACTGATTTATAAGAACACCAGATTAGAGGGTAAGAAAGGTTTTCGGATTGTTTTTACTAAAAGATAATATTCTGTCATCTGTTTAATGTATTCAATATCTTTTTCATGTTTTAAAAGATTATTATTTAAGCGCCAATTGGATGTAATGTTTTGACAATTATCTTTAATTTCAAGTATTACAGAGTTATGATCTGACAAAGATATTTCTTTTATTATCGTTTTCTTTAGTTTGTTGAACCGCTTCAAAGTTACCAGTTATCATATCAATTCGTGAATATGTACAATGTGAATTTGAAAAATAAGTATAGTCTCTATCTGCTGTATGAAAAACTTGCCATATATCTAAAAGGGTATGTTTATCCAATATCGATTGTAATTTACGTGACTTAGAAATAATGTTTTTGTTATGAATCTCACCTTTTTTATTACACTTATCTAATTGGGGATTTTTTTCTATTTTGTCCAATATTTTTGAGATAAATTGGGCAGGAGCTTTATTTGGAGCATATATGTTGACAAAGGTCATAGTTTGATTATTAAATTCTCCCACTAGGATTATGTATCTCCCTTCATTATCCTCTTCTACATACTTAGTGTTACAATTAAGTGTACTGGAAAAAGAACTGCGAAAACCTCTTTTTTTTGTGTTTAATGAAGCCGAAAAAAGAAATGGATATTTTTGCGATTTTAGATTAATCTTATCTTTTTGATTCAAATGTGTCTCTTGGAGACAACAAATATAATTTTTTTGATTATTCAAATATCGATATAACATTGATCGTTTATGGGGAGAATTTAATCCTCGTACATTAAGAGTAAGTATTTTAATCATAGATCTTCAGATCCATGCCTCTGTCCCCCTTTGTATACCGCATGTCCGCCAAAAGAAAGAAAAAAAAAAACTACACAAAAGATTACATAAATATATTTACAACTAACAGCCCTGAATATCCCGTATATGCAAGCCTGACTCCGCAATTTATACCCTATCGTGCGGATAATGGATGCCATAAATGCTATGGCGGTAGGAGCTGATGGTTTCCCTTCTTCCCCCCTATTATTGTTTTATCCTCTTTTCTTTTCTTTTCTTTTTCATATAATATATTTAGACAGTGTTGGAAGTTTTAGTGTATTAGTTGTTGATCTCCCTTAGTTTTTTAGACTTATGATGGTTGAGCAGAGAGAGAAGAGAAAAGAAAAATTACAAATATTTTTCTAATTCCTTGCGTAATTCTTCAAATCTCCTTAATAAAGAATAAGCATCATCTTACAGATATAATCATATTTCGTACTTAGATCCATCAGATCAATACTCATAATGAGATAATTATAGTAAAAAAAAAGTCTTTCCTCTTTTGCATTTCTTTTTCCTCGTCTTTAAACATGAAATATTCAACCTTCTACTAACCTCCTATATTATTATCTTTTATAATTCTGATCTTGTTTTTCACAATGACTTCATAAATTCTGTGTGTATGATCTGATAATAACATTTTTTGTTTATGGTAAGTGATAATGTATTCTATTAAATAATGGGAAGTGAAATTTATTAATATAATTATGTCTATTAGTGTGGTATAAAATTAATTTTGTTAAATACAATTTCCTTATCTATCTCATAACTATTATTTTATGTCTTTTAAAAAAAAAAAAACTCTTATTGTGTTCGTGTTACTAAAGTGAAAGTTATTATAAATCAATAAGGTTCAATTCCGTCTCTTTCCTCCTGCACTCCCTCCTCCCTCGCTGATTGGCCTTATCCTAGTTTGTGTTCTGTTAATATATATTTTATATGTATTAAATAATTATTCTTAAAGTGTTTGTGTAGATTATATAGGTTAATTTGTGTAGGAGGAAGAGCAAAAAAGAAGAAAAAAAAAACATTTTTAGAATCCGTTATGGATTATGTTGTGTCCATGCTTGACAGTTTGTTATATGTGCATCTCTATAGCTTTTTCTTATAAAACAAGAAGGAAGAAAAAAAAAAATCTTTCTTCTTTGATCTGTAATGCTTTCTTGAATTAATTTAATAAATGGTTATCTTCCATCCAAGACTTTATTTTTTTCCAGAGTATCAAATACTAATGTTGAACAGTCATATGTAAAGATGTGGGGAATCCCCATCTATACTTAATATCCTTTTTTTCTAAGGATTGCCGTGTGGGATGCCAATGTACGTCTTTTAGATCTGGTATAAAAAGATAGATCTGAAATATGGGTCTGCTAATGGGACTTCTTTTATAGCTTTTACAATGTTATCTTTTATCTTTTTTTCGTGAGGTTATGCAATAACTTAAAACATCTCTTGGTGGATCATCTGTTGATGTTGGGGATTTCCCCGTCCTATGGCATCTATCTCAGATTTAGGAATGATCTTCTTGAATATCGATTAATTTAGATAATAAATCTTTCAAGAAAGGTTCCAAATGCTCAATTGTGATGGATTCAGCAATTCCTCTTATACTCAAATTGTTCCTTTTGCAACGATTTTCCAGGTCTGCAATTTTCTGTTCCATGGACACATTTTTTTTTTCCTGTTGGTAATTTGCATCTTTGTAATTCTTTATTTGAAACTCCAGTTGTTTCACTTTTTCTTCGTTTTCTTTGACTCTTGATCCTAAAATCACTAAATCTTTCTTAAGATCTTGTATATTAAGTTGAATTTCCTGTTTAATCTTCTGAAACCAGGGCCGGCCTTAGGCAATTAGGCGCCCTGTGCAAAAAGTCTTCACGGCGCCCCCCCCACCTCCCACCAAGTTGCCTGAATACAGTAACACACACAGGCACCGGGGACATGTGTATCACGAGGCAAACAAGGCATCTGCCTTGGGCGCCACTTTGCAGGGGGCGGCAAAAAAAAGCATCCCTCCAAACCCCCAGGCAGATCCCTTGCTTGCCTCGCATCCTGGGGGGCTCAAGAGCTGACCGGCTGGCCACTTTTGAGCCCCCCCAAGGCTGGCAGCGGGCAGCGAAGGAGCATACTCACCTGAGCTCTTCCTGCTCAGCTTCCTCTGCGCCGCTTAATGAAGCCGGGAGCCAGAATATGACGTCAGTCCGGCTCCCGGCATCACTAAGCGCTGCTTACTCAGCCTGTGCGCCCCCTGCCTGCCTGCCCAGCAGCCACACTGGACTGCTGGTAAGAAATCCACTCCAGCTTTCCCAAGGAGGCTGGGTGGATTTAAAATAAATGTAAAAAATATTAGTTTGTGAGTGTTAGTGGAAATGTCTGTGTGTGTGTCTGTGAGTGTTTATTTTGAAGTGAATGTGTGTGTGTGTGTGTGTCTGTAAGTGTGTAATTGTGTGTGTCTGTAAGTGAATGTGTGTGTGTCTGTGAGTGAATGTGTGTGTTGGTCAGTGAGTGTATATGTGTCAGTCAGTGAGTGTGTATGTGTCAGTCAGTGAGTGTGTATGTGTCGTCAGCGAGTGTGTATGTGTCGTCAGCGAGTGTGTATGTGTCAGTCAGTGAGTGTGTATGTGTCGTCAGCGAGTGTGTATGTGTCGTCAGCGAGTGTGTATGTGTCGTCAGTGAGTGTGTAGGTCAGTGAGTGTGTATGTGTCGGTCAGTGAGTGTGTGTCGGTCAGTGAGTGTGTGGTCAGTGAGTGTGTAGTGTGTATGTGTCGGTCAGTGGAGTCGTGCATCTTTCAGTGAGTGCTTGCGTCTGTCAGTGAGAGTGTGCATCTGTCAGTGTGTGTCCAAGTAATGGTGTATGTGTGTATGTCATTGTTTGTCAGTGTATATGAGAGTGTGTGTCTGTCAGTGAGTGTGCGTCTGTCAGTGAGTGAGCGTCTGTCAGTCAAAGTGCGGCCTTGACAGGAAGGGGAGGGGGAAATTTAAACTCGGTTACAGGCATGTACACACACACTCAGTTAAAGGCAGTCACACATACAGGCACAGGCAAAAACAATGGCACAGCTACAGCGACACACACAGACAGACAGTCACATAGGCAGTCACACACACAGACAGACACACAGTAACACACACATAGACAGTTATACACACACAGGCAGGCAGTCACACAGATAGAAAGTCACACACACACAGGCAGGCAGTCACACACAGACAGATAGTTACAGACAGACACACACAGGCAGGCAGTCACATACAGGCAGTCACACACACAGGCAGGCAGTCACACAGACAGACAGTCACACACACCCACAGACAGACAGTCACACAAACAGGCAAACAGTCACACACACACACTTACCTCTTTCCAGTGGATGCAGTTGGCTGATGGGGAAGCATCTTTCCCTCTTCCTGTACAGCAGGGGCTTCGGGAGGTATTAGCCCGTCTCCGCCTCTCGATAAGCCCCGCCTCCGCCGCTCGGTAAACCCCGCCCCCTCTGCCGCGATTTTTTTTTTTTTTTTTTTTTTTTAAATAGACCCGGGTGGAGAATAATTAATCCTCCAGCCAGGTACCTCTTTTAGCTCCCCTGCACTCCGGCCATGAGTGAGCTGTGTCGGCCACAGGGCGCCCCCTGTTCCATGGCGCCCTGTGCGGTCGCACAGCTCGCACACCCCTAAGGCCGGCCCTGTCTGAAACTGTAGATTGAGTGCAATAGTTAACTGATGTTGTAAAACTGATTCTTTCTCCATAAAAACTGATTTTTCCTTTGTTATCTCCTCAATTTTTAGAGGATTTTTCTCTTCTGGATCATTTTGTATTGATTTCTCCAGTTCTGTTTTAGTGGAATCTTGGCATCTTTTTTATCTTTTGTTGTGGGAAGTTTTTTTTCATCTGTCCTTTTGGATGCCATTTTTATTTGTCTTTTTAAATCGCTATTCCTCTTGTTTGTTATACTATTTAGTTAGTCGCTGTGGTGTAAAAAAATATTTTTTCCCTCCCCCCCCCTTCTTTCTTCTTTATCCCCATTTTTCCCTTCCCTTTCTGTCTCTCGTTTCTTTCCCATTCGTTTCCTTTTTTTTCTCTTTTGCCCTTTCTTTGTAATTAATTCCTTCCTTTTTTTTATGACAAAGTAAGGATTAAAAAATCCTCCCCAATTACCAAGCACATTTTCAGCAGCTTTTGCAGCAAAAGTCATAAAGTAATTATTTAGATATTATATTTGGTTAACATTGCAAATTGAATTAATATACCTCTTTATTTTTCAGATCTTTCTTTTTTGCCTCCTTTATCTTCCCTTTCTTTCTCTTTCACTTTAAGGGAGGATTATTCAGAGGTCAATTTCAATTAGCTCCTTTAAGTCCTTTTTCCTAGATATAGATTAACTCTTTATATATTTTTCCCCCCTATGTCTTATGCTTTGTTAATCTAGTTTCCATTAATGAGTTAACTTTTCAGTTGCAGTTAGATTTTTGCAAATCCACTTATATGGGATTATACAAAGAAAAAAATATCCACCCCTCTTTTTTTTTTACATAACAGGGATGTATCAGCTTGCATTTAGATAGATTAAGATGTTCACTTTCTTATTTTTTTTAGAGACCAGTATGTATTCAGTGTTTATGTTTAATCAAATTGCACTTATCTGTAACTTTGTGACCTCTAGTATTGCTCAATCCGCGTCACTCCTTTTGTCTCTACCCGCGGTAGTTTGGCACCAGCATTCAATGGGCTCAGGAATTCGAAGAGGCTCTATATGGTCTTTATCAGGTCGTCCACATTAAAAGGCAAAAGGCTTATCGATAGCCATATTACTTTCTGCTATTGCGCAAGGGCTCAGCAACACTTCAGCGTAGTCCGAGAGTTCTATTCGACGCCGTCCAATACTACGATCTCCTAACACCGGGGAGAGTATTAATTACTCCAGCTGCACCCCTCCACGAGCGCGACGGCGTCTAGTCATGTCGTCACGTCATCGATCCAACCCCGATCGTGTAATGCTAATCTTTAAAGTTGCATTTTCTTAAATAATTCTCTGTAACATTACCTACAATTGTTTCCTGGGTCTGCATTCTCTCCTACATTTCCTATAATACTGATACCTTGGCTTGCAGTTTAGTGATAGACACCCACTGTTGATGCGCGCATACATTCTGGAGAGGGATGAATGACACAATTTAGATTAAATCTCACCTGTACTGTGCCCTTTTGGGGCTCTAGCTTGACTCAGTCACATATTCTACCAGTGCTTAGTTTGTCCAGATTTTGACTTGGCTTAATCCACATATTTGCTGCCTTCTCACCTGGCTTGTTTTTTTTATTTTTTACTCTGACTCCTCCTGATCCGGGCATTCTTTTGACTATTAGTTTCTTTTCACCTACCCCAATGTACTAAGCACCTGTAGGGATTGGTAATATGCTACTGTCCTGTTCTATCTATTCTGCTACTGATCTAGACTTTGCAAGTAGGATTTCTGTGTACTCTTGACTCACAGTCATCTGTCAAATAAAATCAAATCATAACCTTTCCTTGTATTATAATGAGCTATAACATCTCTTTTTTAAAATTAATAATAATATATTAATTACATTTGTTTAAAGTAAGACTTATAAATGAGTAAGCTCCTTGTTTGCATAGATAGCGTTAGTTGATTCTTCGAGCTCCTGTTATTGTGATTTCTGGATTTCAAATCAAAGTTTGCTTTAAATGCTACTCACTGCAGGACAGTCATTACTATTTTGGATCAAAGTCGAGTCTAAAAAATATCTTCCTCTATTAGTTTGCCACCTCTAATTACCCTTAATATAATTGTATCATATTAAGGTGTCTTCAAAATTGAAAACTTTTCCCCTTTAAATGAAAACACAGACCTTGAGCACTTTTTCAGGTTACTGAGTTTTGTCTGAATTGTTTTATGGCATGTGTTTTAAGAAGTGATGCTTTTCAAACAAGAAACCTAAGGCAAGAGAACATGTTTATTCCAAACAATTCCGCTTTGCCAAAAAAAGAAAATATCTTTTTACTGGAACATTGTTGCTCTCATGTTTTTGTTGTTTGGTATTTATTTTGAATTTGTTCCAACTAAACAACTTTTAGAAAGTATCAGACATTTTTAACACTTTAACTGTCAGGTAGGTTAGCCATACGCAGCTTACTAATCAGATATCCAACAGCCTTAGCAGTTGGTAACTATGATCCTTCATATAGCACGCTATACACTCCCCGTTGCTCAGTAATAATGAAGTTGTTAATAAGCACAATAGTTATATAATTATCAAAAATCCCATAAAACATCAGCTTAACAGGTGGGAGAAGCACAACTGGTGGATACTCTGCTGTAGATTAGGAAATAGGGGGAGGAGGTAGTGAGGTCAAACGAGTTGTGCTAGGATAGACAGATGAAGAGGTGATCGCATGAGACAGGATGATAGAGTGTTGTTTCTCGATAATTGATCAGTTCTGCGAAGTGGAGAGGATTATGGGAGGAGAGGCAGAAAAGATAACTCCATTAAATAGAAAGTGGAAGGATTATTGGATTGGGTTCTAAGAGGAAAATGTAGTCAGGTACATATCTTTTTTTTTTTTTTTTAGCATATATGGTTTTCTGTACAAAGAGCACATGAGGGTATGAATTCAGGCATGCATAGTGGAACAAAATGTTTAGAATTTTTCCATTCTTTATACTATTAGAAGACAAATGTATCTGAGAATATTCATATGATAACTACCAGGATTCACTGGCTACCATTTTCTAGTTGTCAGGGTCAACTAGTGGGAACTAGGTTAATTAATTAGCTATCGGCTGATTACACAACTGCAAACTGATTATCCTTCCAGTTCAAATGTTTTTTCAGACGCTTAAACATGTAACATGTTCTGTCTCTTATTATGCTTACAATTCACATATTACGGTATTACACAGTCTGACTGACACTGTGCAATGTGAGACCCCTAATCTCAGTCTCTCTTTCATTACTGACATGCCTGCAGTATGCCTGTGGTGAGAGCAATGTGTTTTGCTCTCCACTGTCTATACCCCCTGCATATAACTAGTGGTAGAGGGGCTGATCTGATAGCCGTAGAGGCAAATGTATGCTGTGTACTTATTGTGTGATCCCCACTGCACTGTCACCTCTCTCCACCAGAGCTCTCTTAGCAAGACAGCAATGGAATAGCAGATGCTACCTACCCACCAATTTCTATCAGTCTGACAAATATATGTCTCTAAGCTAAACGAAAAGATTGATTGATCTCTAAGCCTAAACGTAGCCCTAACCTTAACCCTGGTTCTCTCTTTGTGTTATGTTTATTACTTTTTGTGTGATATAGTGTGCCCTGATATAGTTACATCTTAACAGCATAGTTGTCTTAATTTCAGGATGTTAAATTGAAAGAAAGGGTGTGTGATTTTTATACTTGAGCTGAGAAGCTCATTGGGACACTTAAACCTGAGTATATCTAACTGTTCAGTGAATCACATCAAATAAACCATGTCTTCAAATATTGCGACGGGTAAGCATTTGAAGTTAATCGTCATCATAACATACATATGGTTCCCTCCACTGGAAGCTTGATATTTAGAATTATGGTGGTGTTTAGAATGTATGTTTAAAATGGTGGTGGTATTTAGATTGTTTAGAATGCCTGTTTAAAATGGTGGTGGTGTTCAGAGTGTTTAGAATGCATGTTTAGAATGCCGGTGGTGTTTAGAATGCATGTTTAAAATGGTGGTGGTGATTAGAATGTTTAGAATGGCGATGATGTTTAGAATGCATGTTTAAAATGGCGGTGGTGTTTATAATGTTTAGAATGCATGTTTAGAATGGCGGTGGTGTTTAGAATGTTTAGAATGCATGTTTAGAATAGCGGTAGTGTTTATAATGTTTAGAATGCATGTTTAGAATGGTGGTGGTGTTTAGAATGTTTAGAATGCATGTTTAGAATGGTGCCTGGATACATTTTATAACATCACACATTTTGAATAAATTGCAAACAATAAAAACAAAATAACAATTAAATACATTGGTTCTCTTTTTCTTTTCCTCTTTGCATTTATTTTTGAATACAAATGGAGATATTTGAAAAAGAGAACATTAGGAAGTGGGGACTGTAGCGGAGAGCTAGTATTGCATAGCCTATCTCCACTTTAGATCCCAGTAAGGCTCAGGAACAAGTATAATAAATCCACAGAGTAATAATTCCAGCAGGCAAAAAGTCTACAACAATATCCCAAACGCAATCCCAATGACTGGACGACACACAGCATCAAGAGCAGAACTAAAGATTTATTCACAGCAGCTCCTTATAAAGGATTCTCCCATGCAAGGGAGGGATTTACAGTAATTACAAAAGTAACCAATGATACAGAGGTTCCCTCTCCTACTTTCCATCCCCTCAGAGTGACACTTAATCCACTTAATCCTGGCACCTTTTCCCCTGTTTCTTGGATGTACCCCAAAACCGTGGGGTACCAGGACCTAAGTGGCATCCCCTGGTAGCTCTGGTCTGGGTGACTAACATACTCAAAATTCACCCAGATCAGACCAGGGGTTCGGGACTTATAGACAATAAACGATTTGACCGACCGCACACGAATAGGTAGCCAAAAGCAGTTCCATGTATTATGGCCTTGCGGTCTGTCTTTGTTCGGGAGATGAAACAGACAGAAATCCTTGCCATCCATAGATAATACTGGGTTCGCACGAACCCCCTTGTTCGGTATATTGAACTCACCGAACGAGGAGTCGATCAGCCCCTCCCTTCGTGAGTTCTGGAACTCTGGAGGTCTCAGCGGTGTTCGCGCAATCGAGTGTCCAATTTGGGATCCAAACACTCAACGACCAAACACCGCTGAGAGTTCGTGCGTAAGATGGCCGCCGCCACGTGTTCGTCTACCGAATGGCAGCCACCCAGATACAGCAATAGACGTACATGATAGGGTGATCTATATACTATACAATAATGTTCATTCAAGTGTATTTGTAATGTAATGACTGACCAAGTGCCAAGCTCAGGTGATTTGCCCTCTCACTAACTTGCCTTAGATTTTATTTTTTTATGTGGAATATATTACCATTTGACCTATTTGCGGCTCTTATAAAATTTCTTTTTATCTTTTGTTGCTCATGATATCAATACCATGAGATGCTTTTTTGTTTAAGGTAATCTCCGGTAAGAAAATATCATGTTTAGAAAAAGGAACTTTAAAGCTGTGATAAAAATACAACGAGATGATACGTGTCATAAAAATTCAAAAGCAATAGATTTTTTTTCTTTTAGACGAAATGTTATGTAGTAATGTATTATTTGCTTTAGCATTTCCTCAAGAATAACATTGGTTATTTTTTTTTTCGTAGTTTTCGTCCGCAGCAAAATAAGACATCTGTCTGTTTTCGTATTCCAGTAAGGTCAATGGAAAAGGGCATCTGAGAGAGAAAGATAAAATCTCTCCCATTACCAGTATCCAGGAAACAAATTGATTACAGAGCCCTCTCCTGGTTTTAGCCCTATAGCGCTGAAAGAACATACACAGGGAAAAAAACCTTAAGATGGCAAAACAAGAAACTTCACCCTCAACTGACTTTTAATACTTTAAAAGATTTAAAGGTACATATATACTGAATTAACAAATTGACAGTAACAGGATTAAGCCGAATTTAAAAGTAATTGTCATGTCTCAGATAGCTGCTCAAATACATAACTAAGGGTTAGCTGTGGGTTATGCATTTTTTATTTCCAAATATATTTCTTTATTTTTTTAATCTTACATGGTATGTTTGGATGGTGAAGCCAGAATATACCTTGTAAGTTAATTTAACTCTTATGGTGACTTTCACAAAGGCGAATGCATGTTTGCGGCACTCATATGACATCTCTCTATAGATGCATGAGCACTCATAGACCTGAACACCAACGTGGTGCAGTTATAAGTATTAATTTTATTTACTTCCACTGTCCTCTTCATCCTTTTAGGCCTAAATACAATATATTGGGGCGAGCATATAGAGAAGTGACAGTTTTTATTATAGACTATAGCAATAAGGAGAAATAGACTGGGCACATACGGATGGATTCATGCAAATTGTAGTATACAAAGTTTCAGCTCTAAAAGGAGCCTTTCATAAGTTCAAGAAGCTGCAGCAAGCTGTAGAGGTCATGGTGTGTGGATTGTACTTTTAATATTGATTCTACTAACTGTGTTATAATGATGTTATTATTTTAATTAGGTGACTCAGTTGTGCAAATTGGAAATGATTCACCATAAGCGGTGCTCTCCTGATACTCACAAAAGCAGGGTAATTTATTTGACTCAAATTGAGAAATTTCCTTTTTCTTTTGTGGATTTACCCCTGAGAGATTTAATTGTTATCAATCAATTTCACAAAAGGACAAACATTAAAAGAACATACATAAACCAAGCATAAAATGCAGTTTGGGAGAAAAATGAAGACTTGCATTTTTATTTTGTAGTTTTGAAGGGAGCAATTCAAAGGTTAGGCCTCCACTAAATGAGAATATTTGCCCACATTGCTATCTGTGTGTGGTAGAGGATATCCAGGGACCAGGGTACTGGGTGTTCACTGGTTCTTTATAATTCCGTTATATGGAATGAAAGGAAAGCATGTTTAACTTTAAATGCATGTGTAGAGACCACCATAACATTTTCTCAGTTGAAGTCCACAGATTTAAGTCCTGATAGAATGCTAAGAGGTTCTGTGGGCTCTCTCTCAGGACAGGAGATTTATTAAGTTGATCATGTCTTGTGCAAATTCACAGATCATTCACAGATCATTTAACAAACAATAAGGTAACAATTAGCTGATGTAGTCTGGCCATGAGCCCAGTCTAATGTGACTGTTAAACGCGGTCTGGTATGGAGAAATATTTCTATCCCCCACCCCCTTCCCCCCCCATCCAGACTACATGGCATCAAAGAACTCCAGGGCCTCAGCACTTGACCCAGTCTCTTACCCAAGTTGTGCCATTCCTGCCATAATGGCATCCCTAGAATTGTGTGCCCATTCAATAATATGCAAGAACACGCATCCATACATTAACATTTACATTAGTGTTAGAAACTATAAATGTAAGAAGACAACTTAAATCTTATAGAATGGCTGTAAATATGTATCCATTGTGTAACACGAAAACAAAAAGAGTGGGCAGGCATACTTGGAAATGTCAGCTGGATGAGTAGCAAGAAAATACAGACTGGATGAGCCATAATAAAAATACAGACTTTCCAAGCAGCACGGCAAATTCACCATCAATAGTTTATATGTCTTTGTATCTTCCTCTCAAGTTATTTCAGCACTAAGGCTAAGGTAGACATGTTGGTTCTTCAGTCAAAATGAACAATGGTTAATGTTTAACTGCTAGACTGTTTTTATGTGGATGGTGATGGTTAACCAGAGTTGAATTAACTGGTAGAGAATGGCAGCGGTTGTCATATGCTGTATGGCCTCCCACAAATACATTCTTGGTATTATTAATACACTAGTGTTTCATTTCCTAAACGCTGCTCACATTCATTTAGGAAAATATTTCAGAATGAAATATTTGGATCTAGTAGAAAGCGGTAAACAAACTAAATATTGGTTGACTTTTTTGGACAGGAATTAAAACAGATATTTGTTTCATGTGTGTTGGAACAAAGTATTACTTTATTTTTACCATTTCCATATCACCATCGTCTTCACTGTTCTTACATTCTTACTGCTTATCGAGAGAAGACCTAATGTTTTACAATCAAAAGCTTGTGGCCTTCTGTGTTCCAACTGCATTGTGAGAAGTAGTTACCTCAACCATTGTTGCAACAATGTAGACATCATTTTTCAGAAACTGATTAAAATATCTTATGTTAAAGGACCACTCTAGGCACCCAGACCACTTCAGCTTAATGAAGTGGTCTGGGTGCCAGGTCCTTCTAGGGTTAACCCATTTTTTCATAATTATAGCAGTTTCAGAGAAACTGCTATAATTATGAATGGGTTAAGCCTTCCCCCTAATCCTCTAGTGGCTGTCTCATTGACAGCCACTAGAGGCGCTTGCGTGCTTCTCACTGTAAAAAACACAGTGAGAGCACGCCAGCGTATAGGAAAGCATTGTAAATGCTTTCCTATGAGACCGGCTGAATGCGCGCGCAGCTCTTGCCGCGCGTGCGCATTCAGCCGGCGGGGGAACGGAGGCGGAGAGGAGGAGGAGAGCTCTCCGCCCGGCTGGAAAAAGGTAAGTTTTTACCCCTTTCCCCCTTCCAGAGCCGGGCGGGAGGGGGACCCTGAGGGTGGGGGCACCCTCAGGGCACTATAGTGCCAGGAAAACGAGTATGTTTTCCTGGCACTATAGTGGTCCTTTAAGTTTTTCTTGTAGTAATCACTGTAATCTAGTATATGTGAAAAGAAGCACTCTTTGGATTTTATTATAAAAATAAAGTAATTCCAACTGGTCGTCTTATCAGGTATACATTTAAACTTTATTAGTATACAAATTGAGTCACTTTTTTGTGTGTGGTGGTAATTATACATAAAATAAAACCTTAAAATAGTGACACAACAGGTTATTCATGGAAATCCAAATTGCAGAGACTTAATCTGGTGATGGTGCCTTCCCAGGGTAATTTGGTCAAACGATTTGCAAACCATTTGGCAACTTTTCTGGCGTTGGCTAGGAGCTGGTCATAGCCTCTTGTGGAGCTGAAAGCTCCTGCTAGGAGCTTCAGTTACCTCCAGTGAGCTAAATTGTGCCCTTCAAGGTTGGCTCATTGGCTGAGTGCTTTCAGCAAATGGGCTATTACCTTCTTCTTAGGCTAGCTCAATGCTGCCTTCTCTCTCTCTGAGAATATTAAAGGTGCTTGACAGGTATCTTGACAAACCATTCACAAATGGTTATGGTATTTGAATTGTTCTTTTAAGACCATTTCAATCAAAGTATATATGTGGGTACAGAAAAGACAAACTTAGCTTATGAACCCCTCAAACATCCCCCAATAAGCTATGATTATCATGTTAAATTCTCATTTTTTTTTTTTATTTCTTATCCTGGCATCAGGATACAATATAAATATATAATTAAGTACAATTGCTCTTGTTGAAATTAGTGTCTGTAATTTGAGTTTGCAAGAAAAGCATTATCTTTTCCAGTGAATGCACGGCCTACATTAGTTGTTAAAGTATTCAAATTTTTTTTTTGGGAAGGAATGTTGCCCATTTGGTATGTGGCATCATTATTGTCTGGGGACAGCTTTTATTAAACATGTTTTTTCTGCTAGTGTTCTACCTAGTAGGAGGATACATTTGTAATTTTACCCATCTTACCTAGTAACCCCTCTATTACTCAATTACATGATAAATGATCTCGCAGACACTAAAGTTATATGTGAGAAAAAAAGGGACTTTCACATGTTCATAAAAAAATATTCCATATGAAATTCAATTATTACTAGCCACATGCTTTAACATTTCAATGTTAATGTTTGTTTTTGGAACATTTCACCTTTAGTTTTACTTGGTTGCATGATGTGTCTTTTGTTTGACTAGTAAAGGTAACTGATTTTAATTTTGAAAGGAAAACAAATACAGAATATTTTTTTTTCCTTTAAATTCTATTACTTTTGAGAGCTACGTGTCATTACTCTTTTGTTTACATTAACTTACTGTTTTTTTGACTCGTGTTCCTTTTATTGCTTCTTTGTTCTCCATTCCAGCTCTTTATACTTTATCTGTTCTAGGTTATAGTTGGTCTTCTACTATCTTACCCACTTCAAGGAGGTGGGCAGTGGTCTGTAGCTATAAAAGGCTCAACCAGCGCTCATTGGAGCCCTACTAAGAAAATCCCTGTAAACTAGGGGAGTGCTCTTTTATAATAAGTGGTCTAAATGACTATAAATTAGGCAAATTTGTTTGCACCACCTTTTTGAACAGAACATGGATTAGTCTTACACTGTGGTTTGATGAGTATTGTCAGGAGTTGGTCCCTCAGCTAACCGTCAGTCAATTCAAACCTAAAGGGGGGTTATATCTAGTATCTAAATCCCCACTTTACTTCCAGCCAGCCAGCACTTATAGTTACCCCCTACTCTACTATATTTCGTATAGATATCTATACCCGCAGAGGTTTATTCTAATCACCTTCATGCTGACATAAAAAAAATATGCAGAGACACAAAATGTCCCATATTTCTTAAATAATGGAATAAATTCTGCACTTATCTAGCTTCTTTCACGTATTTAAGTTGGGTAAATATTTGGGTAAATTTGGTAATTAATTGTGAGGTTTCTTAATTGTATATTTTAGTTTTTTTTATTATTTTTTTTCTTTGATATTTAAGGTAAGTTTTTTTCTGTTGGGTAATTAATTATGAGGGTTCTTAATTTTGTATTATTTTAGTATTTTTTTTCTTTGAGGATCTTATTTTGAAATCAAATAATATTACATTTTTTTTTACATATTTAAGTTAAGTTTATTCTATTGGGTAATTAATTGTGAGTGTTCTTAATTGTGTATTATTTTAGTATTTTTTTCCAAGAGGATCTCATTTTGAAATAATAAAATGTAATACAAGCACCTTTTCTCAGAGATAAAATATAGAAAGCTAGCATCTAAAAGTATGTTATAAGAGAAACCACTTCCTTATAATGAGACAGGAGGAATGCTATTTGCTTTCATATTATCTCTACTCTGGACTCCTGGAGCTGACATTCATTTTTAGTTGCTGACAGATAAATATATTTGTGGGAGCATTATTTTCTTTTTGGCTAATATGCATGACTGGTGATATAGTGGGGCTGACGTCTAAACATACATATGGGCATATAGTCTGCAACAGACAGTCTGACTCAATGGTTACTTTATTCTGAAACATTTAACACTAATTGGTAGCTTGACTGACAATGGCCCTAAGCATTTTTATAATATAACAATTAGAGTTCATTCTCCAGAACAATTAAGACAATTGTGTGTAGAGGTGCACAAAGCTACACCACCTGCCTTGTTCCTATTAGTCTATCAACCCTTATTTGTAATTCCCTTGCAGGCTTCTCATGCCTTAGGTATCTACGGATTTTTGGACCTTCGTTAATGAAACTTGTGGACTGAAACATTTTGTATTTGTGCAATAAATAATTGTCAACTTCATAACTAGGTATTTGGATCCAGACTTCTCTTTTAATGAGAAATGTATAGCATATGTGTGATAAAATATGATGTGATCATTGGCATCATGACATGGTACTCCAGGGGAGCATAAATAGTACCCCCCAAATAGTATCTGGATACATAACTCCATAAGATCCTCACCAACAGTTTCTACCACTAAAGGCATTAAATGAAAGCTGTGTAACTAATTATTAGCTAATTAACCATATGTGGTGCATAAATACCCACACTCCCCTCCATCCTTAGATCCTCTTAGTTCAAAATTATAAGACATTTAGATTAACTTGGAGATTCATAAATATTTTTCTGAACTACTTTTCTCATGGTGCATCATATGAATTATTGAATTATTATTCCAAATATGGCAAAATGTGTTTATGCTAACACAGTGGTTCCCAAACCAGTCCTTAAGGCACGCCTACCAGTCCAGGACTTAGGGATTACTCAGTTGTGTCAAATGTGGTTTTTTTCTTCTAAAAATACCTTTATTAATCCCTAAATCCTGGACTGGTAGGGGTGTTTTGAGGACTGGTTTGGGAGTCACTGTGTTAACAGATAGTTAGCTAGTGATTATGACACCTAAAGACTACATCAGGATCCATTTCTGTCAGCAAAACCCCTTTCCCCTCAATATTGTTTTTTCCCCTTCCATTCTTTTATCTTGTTGCTCTATAATTGTTGCATTTTTGTTTTAAAACTATGTTGTAAAAAACTTGTTTAATAAAAAATTATGTTAAAAAAACAAGAAGTTGAGGATATATTGGGCCAGACATATTTAGATATCTACTAAGGTGACAGACAGACTTTGCATCTGGCAGTTAGAGGAGGAGTAAAACAATGTTTCTATATCTCCTCTTTGTTTGCAAAGTTTGTCCTGGCTTTGCCTTGTCTGGACTGGGATATGTTACTTGCTAAATGTTTAACATAAATTTAAAAGAAAATGGAAAATCTAATGAATATAAAGGTTAACACAAGTTGTCGGTGATTTCCAATGAGTGTGCAATACATCACTTCCGGTTCTGTTGCGTGCCAACTTCATGTTTGCGGGGTATATGTGTGCTTTTATTATATTTTATACCACATATGTATACACATTTTAAGATGGTTGCTTGTTATTAGACTTATGGATTAAGCAAAATATAATACACTATTATCATCATTTTGTGCGCTGTTAACTTTATTTGTTTGCTGTGGTTTTTACTGTGGGGAAGTATCATGATTGGTTCCACTGTGATAGCTAGTTGCACTTTAGTCTTACTGCACTTTGTTTCTCTTTCTCCTCTTCATTTGAAATGATTGCCCTGGTTTTGCCTCGTCTGCACTGCATTATGTTATTTGCTGAATGTTTAATATTAATTTTAAAAATACAAAACAGAGCATCTAATGAGAAAAAGGTTAACACAAGTTATAGATTGTTTCCAATGTTTTGTTCAATGGTGTAAATTCCAGAGAAGTGACCGTTCTCCTTTAAATATGTAAAAGAGAACTGTCATAGTTTAATATTAGTATTTTAGCCATGTTATAATATATGCTTTCCATATGAGTTCATCTTTGTCCAAAAATCTTAGGCAGCAGAATAGAAGATACATATTTTTTTTTAAATGGTACAATCTAGTATTATAAGTTTGTGAACAGATAATTTATTTCTAAATATTATATCATAGGTCCACGGTTGCTTGATGGTCAACAAGATAGACAGGCAGACCAACAGATTCATAGATAGACATATGGATAGATCTTTGAGCAAAAGGAAGTGCATTCTGAACAAATATAACTATTAAAGTTCCCACTAAAAGAATTTGCCTGAGTTTAGTATTTCATCTAAAGACTGTGAGTAGATCACACTTCATTTAAAGTGAATGCAGAGATGGCGGCTGTACTATGCCCTGTGGCCACATTTGATCTGCCTGACATTGACAAATCCATTTTGTCAGAATTTATCTTCTGTGTGTAATTTGAAAGTGGCTGTGTAGGTGGAAAAATACCTCTGTTACATTTTAAGGTTAAAGATGACAAGTTTAGGAAGTTAATATGTTCAATATGTTATCAATCAAGGCACATTACCAATAATTCTAGGCATAAATAGCTTCCATTTGGGATTCAATATATTATCTTCCTGCAGTACATAGTGATACTTACATACCTTCATTTTTTCTCTTTGGCTTTAGGCTTCATATGTTCTAAAAGGGTATACGTATATCTTTAGTATACATTTGGGCCTCTTTAACTTCCTTTAAATTCCATGAATAGAATTTAGCTCTTTCATAGTTCAGTGATGCCACTCCAAAATTATAAAAGTATTGTGAGTAACTAAAACAATATACTGCATTGCTCAAAATGTACAGAGGTGAAACCTCATAAATCAAACAATGAAACAATGAAAATCTAATTTATATAGGCTTCACAAAAACTCTTAATTTTAAAAAGGCTAATTTCAATAAGATAACGCAACACTTATTAACTTGCAGGAACTATTCATTGGCAAAAGCACAGGTGATAAATGGGATGTCTTTACTAAAAGTCTATTGACGTAAATTTCTCAATATATACACCATTGGGGAACAAATATAAAACAAGCAAATTAAAACCAATGTGGCTCAGTAAAAGGGTTAGTCAAGAAATAAACATAAGAAAAATGCATTCAAACTTTTATATCAGGTGGTAATGGGACGATTAGATGAGCTAAACTAGAAATTGAAAAGCTCATAGCCAAAGGCAGCAGGAGCATCCTCAAAAAGTATTTTAAATATATCAAGGTCAAAACAGATTAAGAGTGAAAGTGTTGGTCCATAGGGATATTTGATTGGTATGTTAATGAGTTTCTCAAAGCCCTTATTGGACTTTATAGTGTATTTCCCTCCTCCCCACCATAAACGTTAAAATAAATATGAAATTAAGCTAACATAAACCTGAAATATACTGCTGGTTGAAATTCACGATGCTCAGCACTTCCCAGACTTCCCAGACTTCCCAGACTTTGAATTCACCGTTTAATTGGCTCTGTGCAAATGTGCACACACTAAGTCAGTGAAGGAAGTGAGTGGGGAGAGAAGGAAGGAGACTGGGAAAATAATTTTAAAAATGATGGAGGCTACATGGTGGCAGGGAGGGCTTCAGTGAAAAAAGGAGAGATGGGAGATAAATACTTCCCCTGCAAGGGAGAGGCTAATTACGTTCATTGCCAGAATGAGGGAACAGCGTTCCAGGCTATCAAAGTCATGTGTGTAACTAGTTCACAGCACAAAAGAGCAAATATCTCAGTATGTGCTGTGTTTCAAGATGAAATGTTGCATAGAGAGACTCCTACCATCATGACCACTTTCCATATATAGCAGCATTTATGGCTATAGATTTGCAAATTCTGTTTACAAAAGCCTTACAACAAGCAACTAATAGGTTAACACAGGATAAAGTGTAACAACAATTAAATAAAGGTAATGTTAAAAAAGCCCAGAGGCCACACGGTATTCCCCAGAAGTAATTAGGGAGTTTAGAGTAGAAATTTCAATACCACTGTTTTTAATCTGTCTGGATTTTTTTTTTTATTAGGAATCCTGCCAATTAAGAAAAGCAGATGTGGTGCCTATATTTAAAAATGGTTCAAAGGCTTAGCCTGGAAACTACAGACCTGTGAGCTTATTATTTGAAGGGCTGCCAAAGGGTAATATTCAATAATTTATTCTGAATAAAGATATAATGGGTAAGAAGCATCATGGTTTGATGAAAGACAGATCACGCCAAACTAACAAGTAGTTAGGAGAAATATAAACTGGGTATTGCAGTGGATATAGTTATTTAGATTTTGCTAAGGCATTTGATACAGTTCCATAAAAAGGTTACTGTTAAAGCTCAGTTGGTTTAGATGACAAATTTTGTTCTTTGATATAACATTGGCTTAAAACGCAGAGAGTAGTTGTAGTAGTTGTAGAACAATCTATATGAAGTAGCGAGGATTTAGATAGATTGTTTCATATGTATACAACACATTTTTATTTACTGATAACTAGGTGTATACAAAGATAATTGATTATCAGGATTTTTGTCAACAGCCAAAAAATAAGGTAATTGCATGTAAGGGCCAAAATGTGGAAGAGGAAATACAATTTAGCTATGCATTAGGATGTCCACATGAGGGACCCTTGTGCATGCATACGCATGCATACTTGTTATGTTCATGGTATGTTTCTGAAACAAGATGCTTTATACCTGGGGTTCCCAATTAATTTTTCCCGTGGAACCCTTTGACATAGTGTATCAAGATCGTGGAACCCCCCCCCCCAAATTGTTTTTTACAATTGCGCCGTTTTTATGTATGTGCAGGTGTGTGTCAAGATGTGTATATCTTTGCTTGTATGTGCCAGTTGTATATCTGACACACAGATACACACAAACACCCACTGGCACATAGTGACACACAGATACACACTGACACACAGATACACACACCTTGACACACAGTGTGTATCCGTGTGTGTGTATGTATCTGTGTGCCAAGGTGTGTGTATCTGTGTGTCAAAGAGTGTGTATCTGGGTTTGTATGTGTCTGTATCAAGGTGTGTGTATCTGTGTTTGTATGTGCCAGTGTGTATGAATCTGACACATAGATACACACTGGCAGATAGTGGCACACAGATACACACACTGACAGACACACCTTGACACACAGTGTGTATCTGTGTGTGTGTATGCATGTATCTATCTGTGTGTCAAGGTGTGTGTATCTATGTTTCAAAGTGTGTGTATCTGTGTTTGTATGAGCCGGTGTGTGTATCTCTGTTTCAGTGTGTATCTGTGTGTGTGTGTATATCTGACACACAGATATACACACACACTGACACATTTTACTCCACCCAGCCTCCCTACCTTTAGGAGTGCTGGAATGGAGTCCCTGTAGTCCAGTGGGGCTGCTGGGCGGCTGGCATGGAGTCCCTGTGGTCCAGTGGGGCTGCTGGGTAGCTGGCGAGCAGTCCATGGGGTCCAGTAGGGCTTCTAAGTGGCTGGCGTGCTGGCAGCAAGTGAGCAGTGATCTCCCTGCTCATCTCCCTTGCACCTCTTAGTGATGCCGGAGCCAGAGTGATGTCATATACCGGCTCCAGCACCACTGATGTGCGTGCGAGGGAGCTGAGCAGGGAGATCACTGCCCACTGCTCCTTCACCGCCCACAGCCATTTTATTTTGACATTTTTTTTGCGGAACTCCAATTAGTGTTACGCGGAACCCCAATTAGTGTTACGCGGAACCTTAGTGTTCAGCGGAACACCAGTTGGGAAACGCTGCTTTAGACGTTCACTATACATGTCTCAATCACTATTTATATGCTACACAATTAGTTGATAGTGGCCTTCCTTTCCCTCCATTAGGTCCCTAGTGTACTTTTGATGTCAGTTTTGATGAGTTTATGATCTGGTTAAAGAGAGAAAATAATATGACTGCCTATGTAAACACCACATTATCACTAGAGAAAGAAATGTAGTACTCTTGTAAGTGAAAGTTTAGATTGACATGTTTTAATAGGGCTGTGATTTGATTTCTCTTATGAATAAAAAGAAATGTCCTTTACATTACATTTACACACCATATTGAAATGAGCTGTACATAACACTGATTAAATCTATACAAAGATAAATGCCTAAATATTTGTATTGCCTAAGGAATCCAGTAGCTGTTATGACTGAGGCCATCCCAGACATTCAAGGAAATGTCCTTCTCTGCATTATGACTGGCTGGACGAGTGATGTGAAAACCTCAGCCGTTACAGGTTATGTCTTAGGACGGGGCTAGTCAACCTTTGGTACTTCAGATGTTGTGGACTAAATACATCTCCCCTGATGCTTTGCCAGGATCATGGCTGAAAGACCATTATGGGAGATGCAGACCTCAACATCTGGGTTGCCAA
Organism: Pelobates cultripes; assembly: GCA_933207985.1. Lineage (NCBI taxonomy): Eukaryota > Metazoa > Chordata > Amphibia > Anura > Pelobatidae > Pelobates > Pelobates cultripes. The sequence continues at coordinate 262,986,231 of OW240916.1, read as the reverse complement.
AGGTTGCCTTTTACTGCCTTTGGAATTAAATAGTGACTTATCTTTACAGTGTAGATGAGTAAGTATTAGATTGAATATCATGAAACAAGGGATATTATGGATAACCACTGTTTTTCTAGGTAACCATGCCCTTGCCTTGCCTTGCATTTTACATTTGCTTTAATGAAAGCCTATCTCTTTTATAGAAAGTGCCTATTCTTATCTTTAGAATATTCAGCTAGGAATAGCTATTGCTTCTACAGAACCCTAATTTAGAAGTTCCTGAAACTAAAGCATATAGTTATTTTTTTGTTTTATTCAAACTAATGAAAGCAGTACAGTTTTTAGTTTGAGGATGTATTACGAAGATGTACTGTAATGTTATGATATGTCTGTGCACCAGACTGAAAATATGGCAGTACCACTTGTGCGTTCTTTAATATATAGTAGCTGCTTTTCAAAATAATATACATCAATAGGTTCTTCGGCTTTCTCTTTTACATGTTTACAGAAACCACCACTCTAGAGAGCATGGAACAATATAGTTTCTTTGTCACAGTATCTATTAATCACGTTTAAGGTAGAAATCAATGTGTTTTTTTATTTTATGTTCCTGTTCAAATTTTCATGGCCAAGAAAAAAGATTGCCTGCTTGCTTGTATTCATGACCAGATTCATAACAATTTACTTGAATTTCTATTCTTCATTCTCAATTGCTCTTTCTTTGGTTTCAAACTTTCCTTTGAAATATTTATACCTGAAGTCATTAGCTTTACCTCCAGTGCAAAGCCACAAAGAAGCAGGGAGACAAAAGAGCAGATATTGGAAAAGAGGCCTCTGTGTGTGTTACACTGTGGAAATGTAATCTGTACACACCAGGTGTTTTACTGGAAGGTATTTTACCCATTCATTTTTAACGCTGTACAGTTTCTCTTGGTTCTCAATGCATCCTGCCCGGAGGAACAGAAATAAAGTACATTACTATCTAGATCGAAGTAATGTACCCTATTAAAGATAGTGTACATAAGCAGATATTATCTATATCATCAGTGTATGTTTGCCCCCGAAACCTAACAACTCGTCATTTATTTTTCTATTAAATTAAAGGATTCATTAAAATTCTTTTACTAAACTCTCAATAAATACTTTGGGAGAATCATTGATAAGTGTACCATCTGTTATATATTATTTATATTTCCAGAGGGAAGAAAAGTTTTGTTCCGCCGACCTATAGTATGTAAAAATACTTTTGATTTTAACTCTTTTCTAGCTATAGTATATATGTTTTTAAAACCAAGACTTTTTTATAGTAAAATCCTAGAGATATATGTAATTCCGACATCAAAGGTTTCCAAAATATTTTTACGGAGAGACCTTATTCTCTACAGGAAAAATATGTCAGGCTGTGGTTTTTGTAAAAAGATGACAAATTCTGTAATGGTAAATACGTTATGGAAAAATAGAATAAATGATGATGTATACAAGGCAACACAAACTTTTTAATAACGCAGTTCTACTTCAAAGGATCCCTTTCCCAGGACCAATTACTCACAGAGTAACACACCATTGCAATTCTTTAATTGTATCACATTTACATGCACATGTTGCCCTAATTAAGTCTCTATATATTTTAGGAGAGACAGATCTTTTTAAGTTAACTAACCTGGTACCTTCTGTGACATTGTTATTCACATAAGAGAAATAAATATATTGCCAATCTATTATTATTATTATTATTATTATTATTATTATTATTATTATTACTAGCCCTTATATAGCACCAACATATTCAACCCACAGAGCTCTACAATTATAGAAAGGGGATATTTAACAATAAGCAAACAACATGCAAAATATTAACATAGACAAGAAGTGAAGAAGGCCCTGCTCAAATGACCTTACAATCTGTAAAATTTAGCCTGATGCATTTGCTGGTTAAGATGAAACTAACCAGTTCCTAATCATGGTGGAATAACCTGTGTTACTGCTGGCTTTATGAGTCATATTTAATAGATGAGAATGCGTACTGATAAACTGCATGTAAATTCCTAATCTCTCTCACTCTATGAAATAGGGATTGCCATTCTCATTCATTGTTCCATACAGAGCAGACAAGATTTTGGTTAAGTACCCTATTATAAGATCAACTCCCATCTAAGGGCCTCAGGAGGAGCAGAGGGCAATTGCTCCTGGGCCAGCAGCATGCAGAGATAGTGGACAGCAGTGGATAGCAGGGAGTGCATTGGGATGTCTTTGTCAGAGTACTGAAGGAGTAAGTCAGGAGGCAGAACTTATGCAGAGCCTTTGCTAGTAGTGTACTTTGTGGGTCTTTCTTGGTCTGGACTGGACCACTTAACTATTTACGTGGAGACAGCAGTACCTGGGATTAACCAGGCTTCCAGACTGTTGTTAATATGTGTATGATGTCACTGAAGGTTTTTGCAAGTAGCCAGGGCGAGATTAGACAGTCCGCATGATCTTTATAACACACACTGATTATTATTTGTGGCATAGTCACAAAGGCTAAAAAAGACTTGCATCCAATAAGTCCAGCCTTTCTTACATCTCTTTCTGCTGTTGATTCAAAAGAAGGCAAACAAAAAGCATTTTGAAGTGCTTTCAAATTTTGCAACAAACTTGGAAAATAAATCCTTCTTCACCCCAGAATGGGGTGAATCAAAAAGCTGTTACCCAGCATATTAAAGATAATATTCCCAAATATGATGTGTTTGTTATACTTCATCCAGTTTCTGTTTAAAGGCATGCATTCCATATTTTTATTGTTCTTACTGTACAGAACTCTTTCCTTGCTTTAGACTAAATTGCCTTTTATTTTTAACCTAAATGAGTGACTTTGTGTCCCCTATATATAGCTCTATATATAGTCCTTTTAACTAATAGATTTAATAACAATGGTTTGTATTGGCCACAAACATATTTGTATAATGTTATCGTATCCGCCTTCAGGTACCATTTTTCTAAGCTACACAGATTTTGGCTTATGAAGCCTTTCTTCATAACGTAAATCTTCAATTACCCTTGTTCATTGTTAGCCCCATTCTGCAATTTTTCTAGTGCTATAACATGCTTTTAGAACAGGTGACCAAAATTGCACAGCATATTCAAGGTGAGGTCTCACAATTGATTTATAAAGAGGCAAAATTATATTTTCATTCTGAGAATTAATGCCCATTTTAAGGCATGACAATGACAAAATCCCACTCATGTTCTCCTCAACTCAGTACTATTTAGCATGAAAATTGCTTGTTCATTCTTAACTCCGAAGTGTAAAAAAAGAACGAAAATAAGAATATAGGTATATACCCATACACTTAACCCAAAAGATGGGATAGTGACAGGTCTACAAGATATAAGATACACCTAGATGAAAATAACAAGAAGGGAAACGATCATAGGGAAACACCGTTTAGTAGATGGTACCCTAAGGTGATATTGCACTCACGAAATTGTGATGAAAATCAAGCCCATCTAGATTTTCTTTGGTCTTGTCAAGAAGTCTTGTGAGGAGATGGTTAATGCCTCAAAATGAAGAAAAACCGAACATAGTATAGAATTGTATGGTAAAAAAGAATTACATTTTATTGGAAGCACTTACACAAGTTGTAGATAAAAATGCCCATCAAGTAAATGTCTCCTTTGTAAGATGGTAATCAGAGGTTGCAAATACAGAGATGGCAGATCAAATAAAATAAAATAAAATCAAAACAGCTCTACGCGTTTCGTCTAAAAGACTTAGACTTCCTCAGGAGCAATAAAAACAATCAAATAAACTACAAATGTACTGAGTCCATTGATGCACTTTACTATGCACAAGATGTGTCTCTTATTACTAGCACAGTACAGATTTTTATAAGATAAGGCAGAGCAGTATTTAGAGTTAATCTGAAAATAGCCCAGTGCTAGGGAATTGGTTTGGGATAGATCCCCTCCTATGTAGCATATACACCTGTTAATAAAGCTGATATTTAGGATTGGGTATCACACCTTTATATGGATTTGGATTGTTTCCCTACATGGTGTCTATTTTTGGCTTGCATATTGGCATATGTATCACTTGTATATACTTTGTTTTATTTATTATGTTTAGGTGTCAATTATATAAGATTATAATTTTTTTATGCCAATATACAGTAATAACTATATTACTACATATATATCCAGGGGATGCAGCTGATCTCGGAGCTTTGTATGCACTGAGACTAATGGCATCAATTTCTTGTTTGTTTTTTGTATTTTAACTCCGAAGTGTAGACATGTGCAATTTGTTTCGGTCCGAATCAAAATTCATCTGAATTTCGGGTAATTCGGACATTCGGGTGCTTCCGAATGTCCGAATAGCTGAATTGCCAAAGTGCCGAATTGCTGAAGTCCCGAAATTACCGAATTTCCGAAGTGTAGTAGTGCCAAAGTGCCGAATTGCTGAAGTGCCGAAGTTCCGAAGTTGCCTAGATTCCGAGGTATCAAAGTGCCGAAGTTCCGAAGCACAGTATTGCCTAAGTACTAATATACTTACCCAGTGAAAGAAGAAGAATGTTACATTGTATACAATTTTAAATAAAAAGTATACAAACATAGCCAGGATTCAGCTGTAAGCATTTGCAACACTTACAACAATCAAGTAACACACATTCATATAAAATGTAAGCTACTTAGCCAGTCATGTAATGACAGGAATGAATAAGTCGATAACTCCCTAATTCCCACGGTATTAGAGAGCTATCTACTAAAAGGCTGAAAGACCTGAATTGGTCTTTCAGACAAATTTACTAATACTAAGTAAAGATGTCTTATTATTATTAAATTATGCCCCTACTCGCTATACCGCGAGTAGGGGCATGTCTATTAAACAGTAAGCAGCCTGTGGCTGCTCACTGTTAAAAAAAAAAGGGTCCCTCCTCCTGAGCCGCAATCCATGACGTGCAAGTGGGGGCTTTTAAACTAAAGGGGGGATCTATTGCCCCCCCGGCCCCCACCCCTGAGCGGCGGGTGGGGGACCCAAAGTAAAAAGGGGGGGAGGACCTATTTTCCTCCCCCCTGTCCCCTCCCCTGAGTGGTGGGTGGGGACCCTAAACAAGAATAAAGGGGGGACCTAATGTCCTCCCCCCTGGCCCCCACCCCTGAGCAGTGGGTGGGGGCCCTAAATACAAATTGTGGGGGGGACCTAATGTCATCCCCCCTGGCCCCCACCCCTAAGCGGTGGGTGGGGGCCCTAAACTAGAATAAGGGGGAACCTAATGTCCTCCCCTATGGTCCCCACCCCTGAGCGGTGGGTGGGGGCCCTAAATACAAATTTAACCCCCCTTCCCTCCCAGGTGACTAGGGTTCCCCAAACCCCTAGTCACCCCCTCCCCCAAAAATGATCCCCTACCTACCCCCCTCACCCTAAAAATAATGAGAGGGGGACCTTTAACTAAGTACCTGTAAAAATAAAAATAAACTTACCATTTGATGTTTTCTTTCTTCTAAAATCTTATTTTTTCAGCCCCAAAAAAGGCCAAATAAAAATCCTTAATAACCGATGCAATTAAAAAAAAAAAAAAAAAAAACCAGAGCGCAAAAAAAAGTAATCCGTCGTCACCTGGTGAATGCTCCGTGCAGACTGAGCTCTGTAGGGCGGGGGAAGGCTTATAAAGCCTTGCCCCGCCCTGCAATTAGGCTCAGAGCACTCTGATTGGTGGGTTTAAGCCATCCAATCAGAGTGCTCTGACAGGTAAATGAAGAGACTGACAGGTAAGTCTCTACATTTACCTGTCACAGCACTCTGATTGGTTGGTTTGAAATCCACCAATCAGAGTGCTCTGTGTCATTTTACACAGCGTGGGAAAGTTCTTTGGAATTTTTCCATGCTGTGTAATTTGACTCATAACTCTCTGATTAGTGGATTAAGTTTTTTTTTTTAATTGCGTTGGTTATTCTGGATTTTTATTTGCCCTTTTTTGGGGCTGAAAAAAGAAGATTTTAGAAGAAAGAAGACATCAAGTGTTAAGTTTATTTTTATTTTTACAGGTAGTTAAAGGTCCCCCCCTCATTATTTTTAGGGTGAGGGGGTAGGTAGGTAGGGGGTTAATTTTTTGGGGGAGGGGGTGACTAGGGGTTTGGGGACCCCTAGTCACCTGGGGGGAGGGGGGTTACATTTGTATTTAGGGCCCCTACCTGCCGTTCAGGGGTGGGGGCCAGGGGGAGGACATTAGGCCCCCCAAAATTTGTATTTAGGGCCCCCACCCACCACCCAGGGGTGGGGGCCAGGGGGGAGGACATTATGTCCCCCCAATTTGTATTTAGGGCCCCCATCCACTTCTCAGGGGTGGGGCCAGGCGTGAGGACAATAGGTCCCCCCTTATTTGAGTTTAGGGCACCCACCCAGCGCTCAGGGGTGGGGGCTGGTGGGGAGGACAATAGGTCCTCCCCCATTTTTTTACTTTAGGGCCCCACCCACTGCTCAAGAGTGGGGTATGGGGGGGCAATAGTTCCCCCCTTTAGTTTAAAAGCCCCCACTTGCGCGTCGTGGGTGGGGGCTCAGGAGGGGAGACCCTTTTTTTTAGACATGCCCCTACTAAGTAATTTTTACTTAGTATTAGTAAATTTGGCTGAAAGACCAATTTAGGTCTTTCAGCCTTTTGGTAGATAACTCCCTAATACCGTGGGAATTAGGGAGTTATCTACCAAGCGGCTGCAAGAGAGGTCCCGAAATGCCGGAGTTCCGAAGTGCCGAAGTAGCCGAAGTTCCGAAGTGCCGAAGTTCCGAAGTGCCGAAGTTCTGAAGTGTCTAAGTTCCGAAGTGCCGAAGTTGTCGAAGTTCTGAAGTGGCGAAGTTCCAAAGTGCCGAAGTGTTAAAATGCCGAAGTTCTGAAGTGTCGAAGTGCTGAATTGACGAAGTCCCCTCATGAACATGCCTGCCGAAGTGCACAATTTTGCATTTTATTAGATTACATTTCATCTGCCATATGAGTGACCAGTCTCTTAATCAATCTAAATCTCTCTGCAGGGAAGTCATATGCTTTCATAAAACCATGCTGATATCTGCAAATGACAGTGTTGTTCTCAATGCTTTCCTGAATATTGTTCCTAAATAAGACTTCAAATATTTTTTAAGACATAGAAATTAAAGTCACAGAGCTATAATTTCTGGGCAGTGAACCATTTTTGAATATAGTTACCACATCTGCCTTTCTCAAATCCTCCAGTATAATTCCTGAAATAAAGGAATAAAGGGTCACTATGGTCACCAGAACCACTACAATGTAATTTAGTGTTTCAGGTGTCTATAGCCTGTCACTGCAGGCTGAACAATGTTGTTTACATTGCTGCCTAGTAACACATATAATCGCTCAGATAGCTAGAGGTGCTTCTTTGTGCAGTGCTGTACAGTGTGCACCACTGGCTTTTAGTGTCTCCATGTTCTGCATTGAGAAGATGAATGTTCCCCACAGAGTTGCATTGATTCAATGCATCTCAATGAGTAGATGCTTATTGGCACAGCATGGTGTTTTGTCACGCATGCGCAATAGCCTTGCAGTGCTTTCCTATCAAAATAGAAGATCTCGGGGCAGGGCAAGCCGCGGCAAGATCGGCACAACGTGGGGAAAAAGTGAGTAAAAACACTTTTCTCATGTGATTAAAAGGTGGAGGGGGCTGATAACCTAAACAGACAGTTAAACACTATAGTGTCAGGAATACATTGTATTCCTGACACTATAGTGTTCCTTTAAAAACAGACATTTGCTTAGGTCCCTAAGTACTTGTGGGTGAATACCATCAACTTGTGGGGCTTTATTTACATTAACTTTCTTTAGTTGCTGCAGCACCTTGTCTTGAGTCATCAAATCACTTTTTTTTTAAATGTCTGCCTTTCCTTGATTTTCACTTAGATTGGTCTTTTTAAAATTATATGTTTTAATATACCCCATGTGAATTTCCTTTTTTTTTTTTTTTTCAAAAGACACCATATTGTCATCACTATTTCCCAAGTGCTCTCTTTTACTTGAATGCTAGACAAAATACCTGCATTGTTCATAATAACCATTCCTGTCCTAATGTGTCTTACACCCCACCTCCTATAGAATGTAAGCTCGATTGAGCAGGGTCCTCTTCAACCTATTGTTCCTGTAAGTTAATTTGTAATCGTCCTATTTATAGTTAAATCCCCTTTCATAATATTGTAAAGAGCTACGGAATCTGTTGGCGCTATATAAATGGCAATAATAATAATAATAATAATAATAATAATAATCCAGACTATCAACCTTTTTAGTTGGTACTTCTTCCAATTGTGACATGAGTTTTTTATTTAACAGGTTCAAAAACCTGATTCCCCTTGGGTGAACTACAAGTCCCTCTATCCCTTTGCCTGGGTATTTAAAATCTCAGAAAATGTAGAAAAAGTCAGATGTGTAGCTTTCCCAATTTGTTCTAACAGCTGTTCTTTCTCATCAATATCAGCACTAGGGTTTATAATATATTCCAACCAATAATCGATTCCCCTCTTTTGCCTTAGGTATTTATCTAACCATAAAGCTTTTCGCATTTACCTTATCACATTCCACTTGTTTAATATTAGGCTTTAATTCATGGTTGACAAACAAACATTTTTCTCCACCTTTCCTATTTTTTTTCCTATCCTTTTTAAACAACATGTAATAACTTCAGTTCATAATGTTTCCAATATACATATTATGTCATATTGCTTAGTGTTTTGCATGGCAAGTTGCAGATCTCTAAGGATGCTCTGTCATGCTGTGCAGGGCAGTGTGATGCAGGTCACATACTTATGATGTCATATTTTGCATCTCTGGCTGACTCATTCTGTCAAATCCACATCGCTAGTTTGCACATGAAGATGCAGGGATCAGTAAGTTTTTGTGCAAAAAAAGTTCATTTGTTTCTGCTTGTGCCCCAGTGCCAGCACTCCCGTTTTCTGGAGTAAAGTGAAAAATACATATATATGTTCAACAATGGAAAGGACAATCATAACAAGATGAAGAGAAGAGTTAGAATTTTAACACTAGTTATTGGAATAAATAAATATATAATAAAAAAAATAAAAAATTGATTTTCTCACCCCTCCTGGGTGGTTTGTTTATTCCTCATTCTCGGGTCTTATACCAGAGGCTTAGGAGTTTGAGTGTTCTGTGCAATCCCTTAGATGTTCCTAGAACTGCATTCTGGACAGCGATCTCAGATGTCCCACCTGGATTCTGTCGAAGCCACTCCCACAACTTGGGAGTCACAGCCCCGAGTGCTCCTAACACAATAGGGACTACTACTGCTTTCACTTTCCACATCTTTTCTAGTACTTCTTTCAGCCCTTGGTATTTGTCCACCTTCTCATATTCCTTCTTCCTGATGTTATAGTCACTGGGTATTGCCACATCCACCACGACTGCAGTCTCTTGTTCCTTGTCTACAACCATGATGTCTGGTTGGTTGGCCCGCACTTGCTTGTCTGTATGGATCTTGAAGTCCCACAGGATCTTAGCCCTGTCATTCTCAACTACCCTTGGTGGTTTCTCCCATCTGGACTTAGGCAAGTCTGATCCATATTCTGTGCAGATGTTTCAGTACATAATCCCAACAACTTGGTTGTGTCTCTCCGTGTATGCTGTTCCTGCTAACATCTTGTATCTGTCTACTAGGTGCTGGACTGTCTAAGAGGCCTCTTTGCACAGTCTGCACCTCGAGTCTTGCCTGGTGTGGTAGACTCCAGCTTCTATTGATCTGGTGCTGAGTGCCTGCTCCTGTGCTGCTAGGATTAGTGCCTCAGTGCTGTCTTTCAGTCTTGCCTTTACCAACCACTGGTAGGATTTTGTCATGTGGGCCACATCCACTATCTGCCGGTGGTACACCCCATGGAGAGGTTTGTCTTGCCAAGGAACCTCATTTTTTTCTGCATCCTCGATCTGTGGAAGTCTCAGGCATTCCCTTAGCAGTTCATCTTTGGGAGCTATCTTTGTGATGTACTTGTGGATGCTCAGTGTTTCATCCAGGACTGTGGCCTTGACACTCATCAGGCCCCGACCTCCTTCCTTTCACACAAGTGTACAGTCTCTGGGTGCTGGATTTTGTGTGGAATCCTCCATTCATAGTGAGTAGTTTTCTTGTCTTGACATCCATGGTGACTAGTTCTTCTCTTGGCCAGGTTATTATTCCAGCTGGGTGCCTGATGACTGGTAGGGCTTGGATCTTGTTCTTGCCATTGAGCTGGGACTTCAGGACCTGTCTGACTCTTTGGAGGTACTTGGATGTTGCTATCCTCCTTGCCTCTTCCTCGTGGTTGCTATGCTTTTGTGGTACCACCAGGTACTTGTAGCTCTTCTCTACATCTTCTATTTGGCCTTTTGGAACTTCAACTCCTTCTGTCCTGATCATCTTTCCTCTTTTTGCTATCATCCGCCTGCACTTCTCTAATCTGAATGACATTCTGTATGTTCTTTTACATAACCACATTTGTTTTATGAAGTGTTATAATTTTTATTTAAAATTGCCACTTACTTATGCCTCCTGTTCCACTTCCTTACATTGAATGCTAGAGCACATGTAATAACAGGCAGCCTCCCAACTGACAAACAGTGCCTACATTAAAGCTCAATATTCAGTTTTGGAACACGGTAAACCTACAACGTAACTATGCAATTGCACTCAGGGCTGCCATCAGTTGTCACCACCTGATGGCGGCCCTGATTGCACTTGGTGTCCTACAAAGAGAGATGATGCAGAATTTCCCACTCATCATTTGCATCACAGCACAGGTCCATCCAGTAATGCCCATAGTAAACTTCAGGTGGTGTTTAGTTAATTTAGCATATTATCTTTGGAGCCTCTCTGACTAATTGCTCCCATTTCTTGCCCTTCCTATATGTTCTGTGTGGATATCCATTCCAATACATGCCTTATTGACCATCAATTGTGTCTGTGCTGACCATCACACTGGGCCTGACCATATTACTCTGTCTTCAACATCTATTTCCCTTGATTCCTCAGCTCTTCACTTTCACTTCAACATATACGGAATACCGAGCCTTACATTCTGAAAAGAAAACAAGTTACACTGAAAAGGAAAGATAAATCAGGGGCCGCATGGATGCGATCACAACATGACTGGTAATGGGATTCCTCTGTTTGGTATAGGCAATAATAAATACATGCTCTTTTGGAATCACGCCACCCAGGGGCTGCTCTTACCTCAGTTTTGTTCCCTTGCGGCTGGTTAGGGCCCGGGAGGTACCGCAGCAGACTCCCTTGCTGTTGGCAGCACGTACATCCGGTGCACTTGCAGATGCTGGCCTCTGGGCGGATGAGCCAATAAAAGGCTCTACCTCCAATTATGATGCGAACGTGAGTGTGACAATACATGCACGGTCTAAGGTCATTTAATCACAAATAGTGAATCGCAGTTCTCTTAGGGCTATTTAATTTTATTTTGTCCTGTTATGCTATGTCCTGTCTTGGTTAACCATTGTGGTTTATCAGAGAGCGTGTTTTTCTATTGATTCCTCTGTGTTTTTGACCTTTGGCTTGTATTTTTGAGTATTCTGAATTCTATTGTCCTTGACCTTGGCTTGTCTCACCTTGTTCCTGCTATCTTCTCCTGACCTCGGCTTGTCCTGGTTATTCTAGTGTTTACGTTAAATCCAGCCATTCTAAAGTCTTTTGTTTGGGGTTTTCTATTTCTTTTCTGGTTACTTAGATTCTACGTGTTGGGCTATGGCAAATTCTGACAACTGGCTTATTGTACCTATTTACTATAATGTGTTTGACATTATTTATAAACATATATATTAGCTGATATAATTGGCCGCGCCTCAGTCATATACCCAAATTATCATCTTTTTCTTGTGAATCAAAGAGAAACAGAATTTGGTTTCCTTGTCATTTCTGTTCTCTTTACTTGTGTTATTATCTAACTATTGGGATATGACCAATTGCATGGCTGAGGGTCATATACACTGTAGTCCACAAGAGCTGGGGTGGGGTGCTCTATCTTATTAGTGTCACAAATATAGTTTATCATTAGTGTCAGAGCGCTGATTGCACACTTCTGTCAAAGCCTCAGTTAACCACCACTGTCAGCTGAGTGCTGATTATGCGATCAACTTGGAACTTTGATTCATCACAACTGTCAGAATAATGATTGGGCATTGCTGCTAGGCCTCTGATTGGATTGCTGCCGTCGGTGCTTTGATAACCCACATTTTAATTCCGCTAGCCTGATTGGGAGTCTCCAAGTGGCTACATCAATCTGTGCTATTCCAGACTAATAAATAGTCTGGCTTGTCGCAAACAATACTTTCTTAAAGTATTGCCTTTTATTCTGTTTACAGAACATCAGCCCCTACTTGAAAATATTTAATATGAAGCAAGCTTGGCAAATATAACAAAAAAAATATATTACATTTTAGACTCTAATTACGACCAGTTTGGTACTTTCTTGATTTTTAAACATGTTAATCTAACAGCAAAATGAAGAACACCTGATATTGAACATTCCGTGCGAGGCTGAGCAAGATTTTTCTCTTTTTTTTTCTTTTTGCAGGCCTTGCCACACATGAAGTAGACAACAGAAACAACGTGATGGGGAGAGATCAACAAAACAAAATATGATAAAAAGAAGTTGGATACAAGAGATTTCATCTGCAACTAATTTAGCTGTATCAACACATATGTTAGCCAGGACACTTTCCAGGCATTTTATATGGTTTTATATGCAGCTTAGATCTCATATACTATATATGATGCGAAAAACTAAGCCTTACGATGCCCTGAAAAAAACTAAAATATTAAACGTTTAATAAAGTGAGACATACTTTTATGCTGATGCCACCTTACAAAGATTGGTGTATCTTGTATCTATCGTACAAGTATGAGATTTGTACGTTTTTTTCCAGCTTTTATAAGAATGCAATCTGTCAGATCTTTAAATGAATTGCTTAAACAGATGCAAGAGGATAAGGTAATCGTTATTTATTTATGTGCATCTAAGCAATATTAATAAAATTAATATATTGCTATAGTACAGGGGGTTGAGCAGTTTCTGACAATCTCATCAAGAGAAGAAAAATAATACTACATTGTGTTATTTATTGAATAGTCATGTGTTCGTTTATATTTCTTGTAATAGCTAAAATAGTGACCGAGAATACAATGTAGTATTGTATAGTAGTCTCGTTTGTTTCTCATTTCTTGTTTTGTAAAATGTACTTTATCTGCTGACAATTAGACTATCATGCAATATTTGCTACTCCCCCAAACTACAAAAATGTGTAGTGAAAATTGTTGTACAGCAGAAGTCCTCTCTGATAAATCCTTGTGAAGTTTAGTCCAGCTGCAGACATAAGTCACACATTTAAATGACACATAGTGGTTGAGATTTTAAAACATGTATTCTTAGCTCTATAATTGTAGTCTAGTTTTGTAAAATACAGGTAATAAAATACTATCACGGCATAGATTTATTATACAAATAAACATGATATTTTATTTGGTCGCTAATTCCTACTGCAATCGATTCACACCGTAAATTAAATAATAAAACAGTTCACTTTAAAATTAAATGTCAGATGGTAACATTTCAAAGGGACAGTCAAAGCACCATATCCACTACAGCCTGCTGTCGACACCACCTAGTAAGAAATAGACTCTGAATGGTTTGACACATACCTGGCATCCCACTCTCAGCCAATGAACGAACAGTTGTGTTAGTCTGGATGAACAAAATTGGAATCCCCTCATGCCCTGACATCGGTCATCCGTAAGGTGTGCTATGTTATTGAAACTAAGTTGGACCTTTCCTCCTTCCATTGCTACACAATCCAGCTTTCCCACCTGGACTAAAAGCCCCTGCCATCAGGATGCTCTTGAACAGCGAAAATGCAGTGTTTACTTTACAAGCTAGGGATGCACCTCATAGAGATGCATTGATTGATTCCAACTCTATGAGGAGATGTTGATTGGCCAAGGCTGTGTTTGACTTGTGCTGGCTCTGCCCCTGATCTGCCTCCTTGACAGTTTCAGCCAATACAATGCTTTCCTATGTGAAATCATTGTATTTGGCTCCATCTTAACTTCTGATGATGTCAGCCAAGTAGGCAGATCAGGGGCAGAGACAGCAACTGCAGACTTGAATACAAGTAAGATTTTGCTATATTTAGGGAGGCAAGGGTGTTGGGGGCTTGAGGGGGCCTTGATGGTGGCTTTAACACTATAGGGTCAGGAATACATGTTTGCGTTCCTGAGCCTATAGTGTTTTATTTAATATTGTATCAAGTTTAGTTTAATTGTTTTTTTTGTAAATATGATTTTTATTCATTTTGTCAGAGATAAGTAACATTGAGACTCACAGGTCTCCATAGGCACACTGAATATGGTAACAAGTGCACAACATGTGCAAGCATTGGTTTTAGAAAATGCGAATAGCCATTTGGGCTCGCAGGCCCGCATTGTTGATGGACATGCAGGTCCCTTGCAGTATTTATGTTTTGTAAATGTGATTTTTATTATTTTAGCGAATTCCTGTTGAACAGGTAAGAGTATAAGCGCAGGACACGCAGGTCCGTCTTGTACCAATGATGTGGAAAGGTGATGGGTATGAACAGACACAGTATAATGTGGGCGCGCAGGCTGCAGTTATCAGAGGACACGCATGTCCTGGAGTGATTGACGATTTAAGTATGATAAGGCACTTTTGGCGGCAGTCCGGTTTTCCGTGTTATGCTAGTTTTGGCTGGGGATGTAGCCCTAGTCTATAGATTAGTGACAATATGATGTTTGTAGGCTTCCTGTGGGCCTCATCCAGGCCTCATCCAGTCTAGCCTTTACTCTGTATGGAGCTCTGTAGTGGGTTTGTCAACCCCCGTCAATGGTGGGTCTATGGTGCCTCAGTCCCTTCCCTCTGTGTTCTACAATGGGTGCTGAGCTTGTGTCAGTTCATTTGGTTCCTACAATATAGGTCTCTCGGGCTGCCCCACCCAAATGAGTCTCCTGGTGCGTCCCTGCCGTCCTGTTAGGATCACGCTCTATAGGTGGGGGTGGTGTGGGTGAAAGAGGGGGTAAGGAGTTGGGACGGGTGTAGGAATTTCAGGAGTTCGTCGATGTCCTGTGTATGGTTTACGTTCGGATCTGTAGTCTGTCCCTGTCATCAGTACTGTAGTTTGTCAGTGAAGTCTGATTTTGTCGTTGTCAGTAACCAGTGTGTCCATATATTGAGGTAAGCTTGGTGTGTGCCAGTTGCGTTGTTATGGAGGTCTTCAAGGGATCTTAGTTCCTCCATTTGAGAGAACCAGGTTCTTAGTGATGGAATGACCGGTTGTTTCCAGTGTTGTGGGATCACTGATCACTGGGTTGTCTGTGAAGAGTTTCAGCATTGTGTGGATCCCCTTCCAGAACGGGAGGATCTTTCTACATTCCCACCAGATGTGTAGTAGTGTGCCCCTCTCCTCTCTGCACCTCCAGCATAGTGGGGAGTGATCTGGGGTGATCATTTGTAGTGTCGAGGTGGTGCGATACCAGAAGGTTAGTAATTTGTATGCAGTTTCTTGTGTCTTGCTAAAGCTAGAGCAGTGGTGTGTAAGGTAACAGATTTTTTCCCATTCCGCCTTGTCAAATGTGCGGGCTGCTTCCCATTTTCCCATGAAGCTTTGCTGTTCGGTCGGGGTCAATGTCCTTGTGGGAGTGTTGCGATGTAACTCTGAATCTGTTTGTGTTTTAGTCGCATCAGGAGGGTAATGTCTGCGTCGCCTCTCAAGTCGCATAGTGTCTTGATGCCCTCCGTCGAGTAGACATGTCTGGGTCTGGGCAGTGGGTCATGTACCAGTGTTTTGAATGCTTTCAGGTCTAGTCTCGGTGGGAAATCCGGGTTGTGTCAGTGGGAGCAAGGGTGATGGGTCGGCGAAAGGTCGTGCTTCCCCTTCGTGCGGTGCCACTCATGTAGGGTAGCTTTCATGTAAGGGGTGCATTTTTTGGCCCCATTCATAGTCCCTGGTGGTAGCCATCGCAGTTGGGACGCCCGCTTCGCTCTTCTCTGCCTGCTTCCATAACCTCTCCGTAGGAGGTGGCAGGCTCTGTAGTAGAGGAAGAAGTCGAGCAATGCCAGGCCGCCCTTATCCTTTGGCTGTGTTAATAGAGTGTGTTTAAGTCTGGGTCGTTTCCTGTTCCATACGTAGTGTCCGAGGGCTGTGCGTAGCGAGGTAAAGAATGTACGGGGGATCGCTATGGGGATGGTTTGGAAGAGGTACAAGAGGTGTGGGAGGAAATTCATCTTGACTACCTGTATCCTTCCCAGCCAGGAGATGTGCGGGTATGCCCACTCCTGCATCTCCGTACCGAACTTCGTATGCATTGAGAGGAAGTTTTCCCTAAATAGGTCGCCCTCCTTACGTGTTAGCCAAATACCCAGGTATCTAATTTTATGTGATGCCCATTGGAAAGTGTGGTGTTGGCGTATTGGTGCCGTCCTGTGTTTGGGAATGCTAACATTGAGTTTATTTTGAGGTTGGATATCAGTCTGGAGTCCTGGAAGGCTTTTAGTATGTTGGGGAGGGACACTTCTGGGTTTGTCACATAGAAGAGCAAGTCATCTGCGTATGCCGCTATCTTGTGGTGATTTGTTCCCGTCGTCACCCTTCTGATGTCTGGATTATTTCTTATGGCCACCAAGAGTGGCTCAAGGGCAAGGACGAAGAGCAGTGGGGACAGGGGGCATCCCTGCCGGGTACCATTCTGTATATCAAATGTCGCCGACAGGGCTCCATTGATCACTACCTGGGCGGAGGGCTGGGTGTATAAGGCCTCAATCCATCCCAGAATCTTGGGGCCTAGGCCGGTGTGTGCCAGAGTCCGGAATAGGTATTTCCAGCTGACCCTGTCGAAGGCCTTCTCCGTGTCCGTGGACAGAAAAATATGCCAAAGGACGTGCATAATATCAGCATATCAACGTGAACATGGCTACCCTTGCGAATGGTGCGCATGGTGTTATCGCGAGCCTCCCTTCCCATCATGAGCCCCACCTGGTCCAGATGTACCAGCGTGGGCACGTGAATCTGCAATCTGGTAGCCAGGATTTTGGCCAGTAGCTTGAGGTCGCAATTTATAAGGGAGATGGGTCGGTAACTCTCGCAGTGCTCTCCGTCCTTGCCCTCCTTGGGGAGGATGGTTATATGCGCCGCCAGGGATTGTTTGGGGAAATAATGGCCCTCCCTGATGGCATTGTATGTAGCAAGAAGTGGAGTGTATAGTATGTCTGCAAAGGTTTTGTAATAGCATAGCGGCAGGCCATCTGGGCCCGGGCTTCTGCCAGGTTTTGTCTGCTTTACCGCCATGGCCAATTTCTCAGGTGTGATTGCTTCATCTAGTAGGTCCGCTGTGTCCCTTTCCAATCTGCGTAATGCGTGCATAACTAAGTATTCGTTTATGGAGTCTAGGAGCCCTTTGTCCGCGGTGTGTGATTGTGGTCAAGGCAGGGTGTACAAGTCTGCGTAGTATGCCCGGATTACTTCCTGGATCTTAGTGGGCAGTCGGTGTAGGGTGTCTTTATTGTCTGTTTATCTTAGTTGAGGTTGTCTACATCCTGTATTTCTGTCAGTATTGCGGTCAGTTCACCCTCCCTCTGTTTTTTCAGTATGGTGCTCTTTTGTAGAAAGTGGCCCCTCACTACACTTTTGTGTGCCTCCCAGAGGATTGTCGGGGTTGTGTGAGTAGGCGTGTTGATAGTGAAATATTCTCTGAGGAACGATCCGATGTCAGATTTTACATCGGGTACGGAGAGTAGGTGTTCGTTGAGTCACCACTTGGCCACCGTGGGTCTGTATAGGTGGGATGGTAGCATGAGCGATATTGTGGCGTGGTCAGACCATGTCGCCGTGCCGTGTTCGGCTTGTAGGACGAGGGGGAGGTGATAGTGTGACATTAAGAAGTAATTGATTCCGGTATACGTGTTATGTGGGTGGGAGAAAAATGTGTAGTCCCTTTCATCAGGGTGATGGGTCCTCCAACAGTCCACTAGCTTATGCTTGGATAACAGTTATTTAAGTGCGGAGAGGTGTTGGGTCGGGACATGAGAAGTGCCTGTGGATGTGTCCCATCTCAGGTCCAGGGACAGGTTAAAGTCTCCTAGTACCAGGACCCCCTCTGCAAATTCTCTCAGCATACGCAGGGTCCGTGATAGAAACCTGCAGTGGTTGCTTCACCTAAGTGTTGTTTCTAAGTGTGTAGTTGGGGATATTCTGGAGAGTTTTACAGAAGCTTCAACTGTCTAAGAGTTGTGCTAAGAGCTTTCGTTTCTACTGTTACAGGTAAGATTCATCTGTAGGAAAAGGTTACTGATTGCACAAGGTTTGAATTCCTGTTGGTAATTATAAGGCATTTGATTTGATTAGTCAGTTACTTGCTATTGATTGCTGTTTAAATTAGCTGTTGTTTGCAAATAAGCAGAGGCCTACCCAGGTGTTAAACATTCCTAGTGGGTGGTGATTTTAGGAGTTATATAAGGCTTGTTGTCATTAGCTTGGCTAATATAGCTTGGTTGCTTCACCTAAGTGTTGCTTCTAAATGTGTAGTTGGAGATATTCTGGAGAGTTTTACAGAAGCTTTAACTGTCTAAGAGTTGTGCTAAGAGCTTTCTTTTCTACTGTTACAGGTAAGATTCATCTGTAGGAAAAGGTTACTGATTAACCAATTAACAGATTTATTTAACCAATCATTGTTAACAGGAATAGTCCCAGAAGATTGGAAGTTAGGGAATGTTGTGCCCATTTACAAGAAAGGTAATAGGGAGGAGTCGGGCAACTATAGGCCAGTAAGCCTTACTTCAGTAGTGGAGAAAGTTATGGAAACCATGTTAAAGGATAGGATTGTTGAACATCTAAAAACACATGGATTTCAAGATCAGAGACAACATGGGTTTACTTCAGGGAGATCATGCCAAACTAATGTTATTGATTTTTTTGATTGGGTAACTAAAATTATAGATCAGGGTGGTGCAGTAGACATTGCTTACCTAGATTTCAGTAAGGCTTTTGACACTGTTGCACATAGAAGGCTTATTAATAAACTGCAATCTTTAAGTTTGGATTCCAATATTGTTGAATGGGTAAGGCAGAGGCTGAGTGACAGGCAACAGAGGGTTGTAGTTAATGGAATATATTCGAAGCTTGGACTTGTGGGGTACCTCAGGGATGTGTACTTGGACCCATTCTCTTTAATATTTTTATTAGTGATATTGCAGAAGGGATAAGACCGTATCTTTAGAAGGATGTTGATACCTTAGAGAGGGTTCAGAGAAGGACTACTAAACTGGTTCATGGATTGCGGGATAAAACTTACCAGGAAAGGTTAAAGGATCTTAACATGTATAGCTTGGAGGAAAGACGAGACAGGGGGGATATGATAGAAACATTTAAATATATAAAGGGAATCTACACAGTAAAGGAGGAGACTATATTTAAAAGAAGAAAAACTACCACAACAAGAGGACATAGTCTTAAATTAGAGGGACAAAGGTTTAAAAATAATATCAGGAAGTATTACTTTACTGAGAGGGTAGTGGATGCATGGAATAGCCTTCCAGCTGAAGTGGTAGAGGTTAACACAGTAAAGGAGTTTAAGCATGCGTGGGATAGGCATAAGGCTATCCTAACTATAAGATAAGGCTAGGGACTAATGAAAGTATTTAGAAAATTGGGCAGACTAGATGGGCCAAA
This sequence comes from Pelobates cultripes, assembly GCA_933207985.1. NCBI lineage: Eukaryota > Metazoa > Chordata > Amphibia > Anura > Pelobatidae > Pelobates > Pelobates cultripes. The sequence goes on along the minus strand of OW240916.1, from coordinate 262,966,543 downwards.
TGGTTCTTATCTGCCGTCACCTTCTATGTTTCTATGTTTCTATGTCTCTGGTTGGGGGCGTAGATGTTAGCAAGTGTGTATGTCTGCGATCGTCCCTTTCAAGATCTACCCTCCCGGTCTGTTTGCACCCCTCCCTCCAGGAAGGGGACCCCTCTGTGTATTAGGATCGCAGTGCTCCGGGCTTTGCCCCCATGGTAATTGCTAAAATACCCCGTGGGGTATCGGTGGTTGTGCATCTTAGGTCGGGCCCCTGCCTTAAAATGGGTTTCCTGTATGAAAACTATGGGCGCCCGGATAGAGTGAAACTCACGAAGAGCAGTCAACCTCTCTTCGGGTTTGTTTAGTCCCCTAGTGTTTATGGAGACAGTTGTGAGGTTGGCTGGCGTGAGTGTCATGTTCAGTGACTGTCAGTAAGTAGGAGTCTTCAGCTGTCGTGTGTCAGGAGGGGAAGGGGAGGGATAGAGGTTAAATTCTGGGGCGGGGCAAAAAAAGGGTGGGTCAGGGAGGTCCGCCGGTCGAGCGGCGTTAGAGAATTAGCGTCGGGGCGGTAGTGGTGACCTATTCCTGCCCGTGGGTCTAAGGTCCCACTCAGCCTTGATTGACGCCTGTCCCGTGGGGGAGTAGAAGGAAGGCCGGGGCCTCCAGGCAGGTCGTGGCCGCGTGAATAAGACCACTCCCAGGCAGTTCGTCCTGCGGTCTATGCCTGTCCTGTAAGGTCTGACTCAGTCAGTTGCCCGCGTCTCCCCTGTACTACTCTGAGTATGATGATGCAAGAAGTAGGTGTCCTCGCCAAAGGACGTGCCTAATATCAGCATATCAACGTGAACATATAACATAACATGGTGTGCAGTAACAAGTAATAAAGAGTAACATATACATTTGAACTTAAGTAAGGCAGTGAAAGAGCCCCCGTTGTGAGTAGGCTAGTGCCTGTGTGGGAGGGATCAAGAGTATAAGGCCTAGCCGGCATGTTGTGCCTGTCCCCCAGGTCCCCTCCTCGGTGCGTGAGGGCGACCAATCATCATGTCCCCTCCCTACGCTCATTTAGCGGCAATGTTTGGGGATTTCTGGGATTGGTCGGAGCGTCCCCTCTCCCTGTGTGTGTGGGTTGTTCTGTTCTGCCGGGGCCCCCCCTCGCGCCCCCTACCACCTCCTGTGCCCCATCCCGTCCCCAGTATGTTGCCTCACATGTGTGGGATCCCCCATCCCCTTCCGGGACTCCGGGTGAATCAGGCCCCCCGCCCCCCGCCTGCTCATTGGGAGGTCATCGCGAGGCCCTGTGGGGGGGTGCGGTCGCCCAGGTCAGCCGGCCCCTGTCTCTCCCCCCCCCCACACAAACTGGTGCCCAAAATGTCAATATTCCAGGGTATAACACTGCCAGACTCCCCCCTCCCCCTTCTGGCAAAAATGATCAGTATGTCTCCCTGGGACTAAGTGCCTTGTCTGTGTTTAATGCATATGGTAGTGTCCCCTAGGCCAATTGGCCAAACGTGTTATGTACTTGCGGTTCAGAGATAGCATGAAAGTCCAAATGCCCCAAGGCCTGACAAGAAACGGCCCAGCTGTGGCGGGTGTCCCCACCTGGGGAGGGTATGCCCCCCAGTGGCGGGAGCCAATGATTCTGCGATGGTGAGAGGGCATGTAGTCCGTCTTGTTGCAAGAAGATTCCCGATCCCGTGGGAGTGTGTGACAGGAGTCCGTGGTTCGGTGACGGGGGGACAGTCCATAAATTTGATGTCTTCTCAATAGTGGAAAGAGTCCCGGTTAGGTAGGGCGAGGGCCCCCCACGGCCGAAGTGAGTGGTCGGGGGTCAGCGACATAGTTCCTGAGGTAGGGGGCCGACACTGCTGGTGGGTGGTTCTTGGGATTTGAGATCTAATGAACTGATTCTGTGGGCCCGGGTTGGCGTGCAGAGCGTCAAGGGGTCCGGCCATTGTATGGGGTTATATGCACTTCTTCCACAAGAGTGTCTAGGTCTTTCCTTTCCTTGACCACGAAGGGGCCTTTTGGTGTGTGGACCTGGAGTCCGGTTGGGAAGCACCAGCGGTACTTTAGTTTGTTCGCCTGTTTGCGGTAGGCCAACGTGATAGGTGATAGATCTGGGTACAATTGTATCTCGGTGCCCTCCAGAAACACTCTGCCCGTGTCTCTGGCATTCTGGAGTATTTCTTCCTTTAGTTGAAAGTTCAGCTTAGCGTTTGCCACTTTTAGGTCTGCTTTAGTGGGCAGGTTTCGCAGCATAGCCACCCAGTCGGACTGTGCCGTCGCCGGGAGGGTGGTAGGGGCCTCCGTTTGGGTCTCCTATCCACATGGGGAGGGCGAGAACAGCCTGTCTGAGGCCATGGAGTCATTAGAGGCCTGCGGGTCGGGGTTTGCCAGGGCGATCAGGTATTGCCGCAGGGAGGGGTGTGAGGTCCCGCTGGGAGTATCTGCGGGTTTTGAGGCATGCAATGCTCGATGTGTTTTGCCCATTTTCATGGCAATAAGGTGCTTTAGTTGAGGATAAGTGCGGAGCCTTTCAGGGAGCACAAGGTTCACACCACCATCTTCCTCGGCTTCCAAGCCACGCTCCCCTAGTTTCATTGTTATTTTGAACTGTCTCTTCATGATTCCATGATTGCTGTATTGATACTAGAGTTGGATCATGTTCTTTTGTAGGTGTTAAGAACATCAGTAGTTATGGTACTTTGTTCACCTATTCATTCCCCAATTGCTGAGCATCAGTGATTATAGCTGCAGCCCGGGTGTGTAGATGAATAGTCAGATGAATGCAGCTTCCAAGATGAATCTCCCCAGCAAAGAAAAGGTTACCCAAACATGAGCCTAGTCTTCATGAAGGGTACAACAGGACTAATGTTTTATTGATGCCACACTGGCTTTTATGGAAGTCCCCATGCAAGAGGATTTCCCACAGTATACAAAAGCGACAACCAATCATAATGCTTAATTATAGTTAAACACTCCCTCTCTCTACCTGTGAGATAATTATGTAAGCTAAGGGATAACCCAATTATCTCCAGGCAAAGGGAACACATTTTCCTCAAAACCTGGAACACCCCTTAAATACATGGTATCCCCACAAATGGCATACCCCCTGATAGCCTCGATCTGGGAGACCAACATATTCAAATTTCACCCAGATCGGTTCAGGGGTTTTCAAAAAGTATGGAAGTCTTAGTTCACCGACCGCACACGAGGCTCCTGCCCAAAACCAGCGCTACGGAATTTGTTGGCGCTATATAAATAATAAAATAATAATAATAACAGTTCCATGAATTCAATGTGTGCGGTCAGTCAATTTTGAACAAGGCATAAAAACGAATTAAACCACGAACGGAGCCTCCAGGCTCATAGGAGCGATTGCTCCACTTGTTCGTGGGAACAGAACTACAGAACAGCGGTCTCCTAGCTGTTCGTCAACAAAAGGAAGCAGGCGTTCGTATGTTTTCAGCGGTGTTCGGGAAGTCGAGTGTCCGATTTTAGTTCTAGACACTCGACGACCAAGTCCTGCAGCCTCCTTTCGTGCAAACAAGATGGTCGCCGGTTTATCTTCTATGTGGCGTTCGACTATGCGAACGGCGGCCACCCAGAGAGAGCGCTCAATTGACAGTTCCCTTTGGAGTTAATGAGCCAGGAGGGTGGTCGGTGTTAGGTAGTTTAATCTACTGAACCAATAAAACTCGAAATAAACGAATGGCATAAGAAAATCCCGAAATCAAGTATATTTTCTTCACAGAAAGATTTACAAAATAAATTAAAAAAAATATGGTAGCATCCAGAGACTCTGTGGCATAATGTCTGAAGTGTCCCTTTAACAAAATATCTACTGCCTGATGATTAAATTGATCTCAATATTTGTTGCTACCACCTCTATTCATGTGCATGGGCATTGCTAGTTGTGGAACACATTTTATTTACTAACGTAAGAATTCAAAGTAAATTCTAAGTGAATTTCAAATTAAAGGTAGCTGAACTGAAAGCATAGCTGGATTAGAGAATTTTTCCATCTTTGCTATTTTAACCTTAATTGTAAATTTACTTGTACTTTTCACTTTAGTGAATAAGCCTGCAAGAGTGATTTGCATCTTGGTCAAAATATTATATTTTGGATTATGCTTACAAAAACAAAACCTAGATAGACAGCCAGATCACTCTTAAATGGTAAATGAACATTTTAAATGATCCCATTCAACTGTGAGCCTTGTTTAAATAGTACTAACCATTATTTAATTTAATAAAGAAAATATATTTTTATAATTTAAAATAACAAAAGTTATTGTTTTTATTTTATTTAAAAGCACACATCTGCCATTAGGTTGATAAAATGTTTCAAACATAAAGGTAAACAAATATATTAGTGTCTTTAATCTGCTTATAAATTTTATTCATATGTTATGAAATCATATCTTATTAGAAAAGCATGCGTATACCTTTTTAAAGCATAAGGCCCTATATATATCGATTCTAGGAGAAAAATTTTAAATTAGATCAAGCAGTAGAAACAATATTAGTGTGCATAGTAACTGCATAGTAATTGTTCTTTTTTTTTTTTCTTTTTCTTTTTTTTTGTATGTAAGACAAACATTATTAAAAGAACAGTTTGGGCACTATAACAACTTCATCAAAGTGAAGTTCTTATGGTACCAGGAGATCTCTAGTGTTGCCTTTCCTTTAGGAGTTAAACTTTTCAAAGTTTAGGGGTTTAGGGGTTTAGGGGTTTAACTCAAAAGTCTTAGCTCCAGTGCCATTCCAGAAGGTTCGGGTAGCATCGGCAGGGGTGCCACTGATTGGCTTAGCATGGTATAAAGCTACTGATTGTCTTCAGCTCAAAGCCAATCAGCTGCCCGAGCCTACTGTTATAGAGAATGTCAGAATGCAGAAGGACAGGAGGGCAGAGCGGAACAGTGTTGGAGCACCGACTTTTGGTTAAACCACTCATAAAATGTTTAGCCCCTAAAAGTACGTCAGTGCCATGGACCTCCTGGCCATAGCCATTTAATTCCAATGATTTTAAAGTTGTTATGGTATGTTCCCTTAACCTTTTAGCAGAAAAGTGAATAGAAAAGTATAATATAAACAAAAGGCACCCCAATAAACAGCTACTTGCACAAAACAATACACCTTTTCCAATTGAATCAATTGCATAATCTGTAGTTCAAGGACAATAATGTCCTTAAACTACAGATTATGCAATTTATTTAATACATCAGAAAAACAAATTCAATTCTTCTCCTATCTTACAATAAATGGCAATACAAATATTTAATTTATTTTCACTGTTTTGTTTGGCCAAAAGTATATGAAAATAATACTAATTACTGAACTCACTCTAAAATGTTTATCATATATAGTTCAGCATAATTGTATTTATACTATTTTCAGAACACATGGGTTCAATTTAAAACTGTGTATCAAGTTTTAACGGAGGGCGTATGACAATGTCTACTGGTTAAACAAATGGGATAAAAAAAAAGAGAGAATACACCTCCATCAGAATTATCCAACACATTTATCCAGTGGGAAGAAATGCCTTTTTTGGTTTTTATCAGTGTGAGAACTGTGTACATTAACCTCTTACTACCAATGAATTTGTAAAACAAAAGACCACAAGAATTAGGTTTTGTCTCGGGAAGTAAATATATTTTCCATGTTAGTGTATACAGATAAACTGTGTCTTGAAGACATTTTTTTTTTTCTTGCTCATGAACAATCACAATTCAGTTGAAGAATAATGGTTAAAAATCTGAAAACGATATAAAAAAATATAAGAAATGTAAATAGCATTGTTTAAAGGATCATTATAGGGTCAGGAACACAAACATGTAGTCCTGACCCTATAGTGCTAAACCCACCATTTAGGTGGCTAACCCCTCCCCTCAGCCCCCTTTAAAAGTTTAAAACTCACCTTATTTCCAGCGCCGCACAGGTCTGCCGGTGCAGACCCCGTCCCCTTTGTGACATCATCAAAATGGCCGATTATTAGCCAATCCCCGTAGGAAAAAATAGGCTAAAATCAGCACGGGGGCGTGGCCAAATGCCTTTTTGGCCAATCAGGTCCACCCCTATAGAGATGCATTGAATCAATGCATCTCTATGAGGAAAATTCAGCGTCCCCATGCAGAGCGTGGGAACGCTGAACGGCAGGGCTGCTTACTGTGCAGCCCTGAGCCAGGCAGCCTCTCTAGTGGCCATCTAGTCTCTGAAAAGGCAGTGTTTCCATGAAAATGCCTGAAGGGAGCTATTATACTCACCAGAACAACTACATTAAGCTGTAGTTGTTCTGGTGACTATAGTGTCCCTTTAATATATTGATATGAAATGTTATCAATAAATCTGTACTATTTATAAAGCAAAAGAAATAATATACAACTATGCCATTCATCCCACTGGGTTTCTATTGGTAAAATATGTATCAAAATACTGTCAAGGTGGCAACTCTAGTTATAATATCCAGAGAAAGTATATTATACATCACAGAGTTCAACTGCTCTTTATCTGTTGTTGAAGAAAAATTTCTGTAATCCTTTTCAATCTAGACACTGACAATGAGTTACAGGAAAAGTAGTCTGAAGGGCCAAGGCTTGACGGCCCCATGATAAAGGGAAAATAATAAAACTTTACTATCCTTAGCAAGTTTTTCTGAAATGTAAATTTCACTAATTTAATCAATACACCGTAGGCATAGGTTTTCTTGTATTTCAGCTAAAAGATAATTCTTCATGACAAAATAAACTGGCATATTCCTTTATCCATCAAGGACAATATTATTTGACATAAACAAATCCAAGAAAAACATATTTTCTAAAAGCACATGGTAACATTAATTGAAAAGTAGATGAGTGTATATTTATATAACATGCCTGGCATTTAATTGTATATAAATATATGTAAGGTTAAGAGAAAGTACAAACTGCACAAAACTTAAGAATAACAAATACATTTGTTACCCAAAAATATTTATACCATTTATCTGCTGATTTTTTTATTTGCTGATAAAAATAAAATAAAAAATATCATATATATTTATATATATATATATATATATATATATATACCTATATATATATATATATATACACATACGGTAGAGCACTGTAATGCCTATAGTTATATATATCTATAAGATAAAATACAAAAAAAAAATAGTGCAGAAATTTGTAGTATAGGATGAAAAATAGCAAAATGAAAAACACACTTAAAAGCCTGGAGCCAATATGGGCACTTGGTTCGAGTGTGAAGCGCAGTAGGACAATCTTAGGAAGTCCTATTCTTTCTTTAAATTAGGAGTGGCTGTATAGATAGAAAAATCCCATAGAACAGCGCAGTATGTAACTAATAAAATAAGTATAAGCCCAGGTGCACTCACATGGTTCCTGTTCTGTGGTATTCTTTCTATCTACACTGCCACTCCTAATTTTGATCTATGTACATATAGGTATTTCAGTGCTCTACCGTATGTATATATATATTTTTTCTATTATTTGTGTAAAGGTGGTTGGGGATCCCACTCAGGCATTTTGAAGCACAAAATATCTTTTCATACTAACTACTGTGTATATTTTATTCATTGGATTATACGCAGGTGATGCTACCATTAAACAGGTTTTACAGTAGTTTATGGTTCATAGATTCTGAATGATGTGTTATTTTGATTGGGGTATAACGAAAACCATTATTTTTGTTACATAAAAGCCATTACATTTGTTATGAGTACTTGAGCGGTTTTACTCAAACAATTCTGTACCTGAACGAAAGCTCATTACCCGAAAAAAAATAAATAAATTAGTATTAACCTCATTGGAACCACTTTGGAACTCGTATGAAGCATTGGCCACTAGTGTGAAACAAAGTGAGTTCCACTCTGCCAGCCCTTAACTGTGCAAAAACACGCCATGGGTCCCAAGAATACTAGAAGCCAACCCAAGAGGAAAATTGTGAGAACGACAATAGCGCTGAAGAAAGAAATTATTTTAAAACATGAAAGCTGTGTACGATATTAAAATACAAATAAGCCATCAAAGGAGCCAATGTTGCTAAGAGGGTGAAAGTGTCTTGGAGTCTCTGATGATTGGAATAGATCTCCCGCAATTTCTAATGTGAATCCCATAAACCTACAGACCGCTCCTAAAAACTGCATGTCCCGCTATACTAAATTGCCTCCAAATATGGGAGTGAACTAGGCACAAATAAAAACACTAGGCAGAGATTAACTAGGCACTCTTCCATCCCCAATTACTCCAGTATTCCGCAATAGAGAATTTCCACCTGGAATGAGAGAAAGGGATTATAGATGGATATAGCTGACAGAACTTCAGAGATATGTCCTCATCTGTGTTAACAGGGACATCGCAACATACAAACATCTGCACTCCCTTGCTACACTTCAGTCAAGAGACCACTTTCTGTATCTACAGATACGCGATTTTGCACGGAACGCAGAGGTACTCGACCGATGACTTTCCAAACTAAACTGATTACATTACTATATAACCATATCAGTGCTGACACAAGAGATACAGATGAGATGCGATACACAGACCGATGGGAAGCCAACCTAGGGGAGGTGCTGGAGGGTACAGATTGGCAATATACATGGGAGGCCAGTGTTAAAGTCTCCATTTGCGTGGCCCTCCAGGAAAAAGCTTATAAAACACTCTTTAGGTGGTACCCCCATTAAACAATACCATATGAAACTAAGCCCTACTGACACATGTTGGCATCTTTGTGGTGCAAAGGTTGATAACATCCATGTGTGGTGGTCATGCCCCAAGGTTGCAGAGTACTGGCAAAGAATGATAGACCTCAGGTCTCAGATCTTACAGAGGAGGTTGACCCTTGATCCATGGGCCTACCTACTCTCCAGACCTACACAGGGCCTGTCCAAACCTGAACAGAAAATACAAAATATGATATGGGCCAGTCCTGAGATACCGTCATCTTCTCTGGTAATTGCTTAAATTAAGAACAAATACTTAATGAACAAGTTGACCTCACAGGTACACAACACTACTAAAGCTTTCCAAAAAATGTGTGATCTTTGGGAACAATATACTAAATCAGGGGTGTCAAAAATGCGGCCCCCCAGATGTTGCTGAACTACAACTCCCATGATTCTTTCAATGAAACAGATAGCCAGGGAATCATGGGAGTTGTAGTTCAGCAACATCTGGGGGGCCGCATGTTTGACACCCCTGTACTAAATAATCCAATGGTCACCTTGGCAACAACAGTTGGGCAGCAAGAGAATAAACAATTAAATTACGAATAACCCCCCGGTGTCATGCAACCCTCAAGTTCAATAGTACTGTTTCTCTAATTTATCTTACGTTATTATTTTACTACCGTTGCATACTCCCATAGATGTAATGGCTACCAAGGTTTCAATCCTTTTAATTTGGATTGCTCACATCTAATGTCTTTTCTTAATTATGATATGACAATAGTAATGCAGTTTTATCTCCATTTTAATTTGGATTGCTCATAGCTAATGTCTTTAATCAATAACAATATGACAAACGATAAAAATAATTATCTCCCCAATACCTGGTCCATACACATTAGACGTGAAGGGGACAGGCATTGGTACATTATATTAGAAACTATAAGGTTCAATATTGTATCATCTTCTTATTTTTATTTTCTATATTTTCTTTTATTGTTTTTGGTGTTTATTAAAAACAGATCAGGCATGCCATGACTATCCTCACTTCGACTGTGCACATTCTCAATCCTAGCTTATATTATTAAGATATGGATAATAGACATCCTTACAATTTTTTTTATATCACTGTCATGTATTGTCATGCTACTCTCAAATGTATTTTCAATTGTCATTGCAACCTCTGTCTAATGTTTTAACATGAAACGTTTGCCTGGTATTTTATATAAAAAAAAAAAAAGAACCCAGCCATTAAGAACAAATACTTAATGAACAAATTGACCTCACAGGTGTCATCGTCTACCAAACAGGGGGAGCATTCGTACCCTGAAATTAGGAGAATCCCTTGCATGGTGTTTGCACAGGAACTCTCTAACAGAGACCGGCGGGACACCTATTTCCCTAGATCTGTTTTGGGCTAGCGCCTCGTGTCTGGCCGGTCAAAACTTTACCTCGGTGGCATTCCAGTTTCACCAAATCGATCTGAGTGATATTTGGATATGTTATACACTCAGATCAGGGATATCTGGGGATTTGTGGGGTTTCTAGTTAAGGTAGGGTTACTTTAGGGGTACTGTGTATTTTGGATAGATTTTTTGCACCTGAGAGATAATTGAATTATAGTTTTTCTCACGCAATTATCTCTCAGGCACAAAGGATCCTGGGAATGATCCTGGGAATGAAAACAGTGTATTTCTGTGTTTGAGCCCCTATGTAGGAGGTCTGTGCATATAAGCCGTGTGTGCCCTGAAATAAAGCAGTTGACTACCAGAACTATGTTTCATTTGGTTACTGGGGGAATGGATGTTTGCTTGTTTTAATGGTTCCATATTGGCGGAGAGAAGGAATTAGCGGAGGTAACCAGTCGGGTTACCAGCGGTCCGCTATATTCTCCAACAAGTGTTCAACTGTGATGAGACAGGACTCTTTTGGAAGAAAATGCCAAAGAGGACATGCATAACAAAGGAGGATAAATCATTTCCAAGACACAAGCCAATGAAGGACAGACTAACTCTGTTGTGTGGGAATGTGCGTGGGGATTTTAAATTGAAGCCTTTGCTAGTCTACCACTCGGAGAATCCAAGGGTATTTAAGAAAAACAATGCCATGAAAAGAAAATTGCATGGGATGTGAAGGGCTAAGTTAGATAACCACACATTTTTTTATAGAGTGTGTTCATGAGGTGTTTGGGCTAAATGTTACAAATTACCTCCAAGAACAAAAGTTATCAATCAAGGCCCTGCTTGTTATGGATAATTCTCCTGCTCACCCTCCAGGCTTGGAGGACGAATTGATGAAGAGTTCAGTTTTATTGAACTGTGAAGTTTTTGCCCCCGAATACAACTCCTTTTATCCTGCCCATGGACCAGCAGGTAATTTCACCAAAGCACTGTTCCACAGGTGCTTTGACGTGGCCTCAGACACAGAGCTAACAGAGAGTTCTGAAAGAATCATGTTAATATTGTTGACACCTCATGTAAAGCATGGGACTAGTACCATGATATCAACCTGGAGGAACCTGCTGTCAGAATTTGTCCCTGAAAGAGTCTTTGAAAGTTTTAAATTTGATGCTTTTGTTGTTGAGGATATTGTGTCTCTGGGAAAGTCCATGGGATTGGAGGTGAATGATGACGATGGTTTGGAGGAGTTAGTGGAGGATCACAAGACTGAACTCACTACAGAAGAACTCCAAGACCAGGGAGCAGCAACAGACGGCATCTGAGACTTTGTCTTCAGAGGAGGAGAATGGAAGGGAAAATGTTCCTAGATCACTGATCAAAGAAATGTGTGCAAAATGGGTTGAAGGGCAACGTTTTGTTGAAAAATATCACCCTGATAAAACTGATGTTTTCAATGATAATTCTATGTCTCACTTTAGACAAACCTGAAAGCATAGGCACATAATAAGTCTCAATTGACACATTTTTAGTGAGGAAAAGGTCCAGTGAGTCTCAACCAGGTGTCAGTGGTGTTAATTGATCAAGGGAAAAGAACGCCAGAAGAACAGTTACCTATTGTTATTATGGAAGGGGACACCCCATCCATACAATAACATCTCTTCTCCTTTCCACTTACGACATCAACTCTCCTCATTACAGGTAAAGTGAAATTACATTTCCATTTCATAATGAGTTAGTTTTGGTGGTCTGGAATGGATTAATCTAATTTACATTAATTATTCTGGGGAAATTTGATTCGGTTTTCTAACAAATCGGATCTCGAACAGCCTTCTCAAACGGATTAAGTTCGATACTGAGGTTCCACTATGTATATATATATATATATATATATATAATATTTTGATTTTATTTAATATAGGTATGAAAATTGGAAGATAAAACATGTTTATTACTGAACACAATTCATATAAATTGTCTTTTGGAAAGCTAATGTAGCAGTATATGTTCCTGAATCTATACACCGTAACACAACAAAAACACTGGCATGCTGTTTTAGTATATTTTAACTTATATAAAGTTCGTTTATCAATAAGCACCAAGTTTTCAGGTAAGAAAACCAAACAAAGTTACTTGCGCACTATCCCAAATCACAATGGAGATTTAAATAGCAGACTTGATGCAGCAGGTGATCTTACATTTTATTTTAATAGCCATTGCAGTTATGCTAAAAACCTCTATTAATTGTGCATGGGATTTTGGGATGCAAGTAACTTTTATCTTTTTATCTTGCTTTTGTTCTATATCTTTGGTCTGACAAATTCTATAGGAATTGCTGTAAAACATTAGTATTGGGGGTTTGAGCACATGGCTTATTCATGGCTGTTTGTACATATCAATATCATGAGCACATCATTATAATAGAGCCCAAAACTACTGGATTTCCTTTCAGTTTATGAATACAGTATAAAATATTGTTGTTTATTATTGAGTTTATGAACACGGATTAAAATGTAAAGTTTGGAATTTACCCAAACCCAAATGAACACTTCCAGTCTTTAGCTCACCATCCATGATATTTTAAAAGTCAGTAAAGCGCTTTGAACACAAGTTTATCTGATTTAAGAAAAAATTAAAGATAACTCAGGGTATATTTTATGCTTGTCATGTGTGAAACATGCATATTTTTAAATTCACTGAGACAGAAAATATACACTTTTCTTGTCACTGAGACGCAAGTAGCCTACATACATTCTTCTTGTAAAGATATATTTTTTATTTTACTGTGTGTTTAATTTAGAATTTCTTATCTCCAGATTCATTAATAGCCTTCAATGCATGATTAAAGTTAAAATAAAACGCTGCAGATAAGAACATCTAAAGTTAACACAATGTGCTGTAAGATCTGATTTAAAATTAAATATTTTTTTCATGGTGGGTATGTGAGTCACAGCCAGGGGAGGAGTGGACAGGGATGCATAAACCAAGTGATTTTACTCCTAAGTGGCAGATAATTGAGCAGTGAGAGTGAGTCTGTAGGGGCATGATCTACACAACACAACAGCTCATTGAACTAAAGTTGATCTGGTGCTTAGAGTGTCTCTTTAAACATGTACATGATCTTTTCTCAGAATACACTGTGCTAGAGAATCACAATGTAGTCACTAAAACCTAACACTAACTCAGTTGCTCTTATATGATTAGGAAAGTTACAGCTCAGCTCCTGTCAACTAAGCAGATGGACTTGCAAAGGAGCAAATAACCTTTTTGGCATTCCTCAGTATGACACTGGCTTTGGCTCAGAGTTGGAAATCACTCTGACAGCATCTAACTACTATATAATACTACAAGGAAGATATATAATATTTCCAAAAACATGTAGTTTAAAGCAAATAATCTCTTACATAATCTCTAACAAATTTATCAGAGTGTATTTGACCTATGACCTCTGGTTTGAATTTCTTTGGATATCGCAGATTTTATAGCGAGATAACATTAAAGCCTGTATATTTTCCATACATTTTTCATTACCTTTTATTTACATAGACCGCTCTAACTAGAATCATTTATTTCTTAGCAATTTACCTTTATCATTCAAAGGAGAAACATTACTTGACTGTAGTTACATGTGATGTAATTAGTCTTCCAGCAAATTTACTAAACATACAAATGGTGTGTCTAATGGCACAGATGGTAATGCTTTAAATCTTTCATGAAAATGACTTCATATCTGTAAGTTTATATTGAGACTAGATTTCACAAACTTCAGTAAGCAAACTGGATGAAACTTTGACCTTAAAACATGGTGAATATTCACACTCGGTGGTCTGAAAATATGTGTTGGCTAACATAGAGAACCCACTGTGCATCACCTGAGATAGACACACAGACAGACAGACAGAAAGACAGAGGGATGGACGGTCAGATGGACAGACAGACAGATAGACAATATCCAAATACATAACAGCAAATAGTTGTCATGATTCCTGGTAGTGTTGTTGAAACTATTTTTCATAATACACGATAACTTAAATAGCAAATGAAAGACTTTACTTTGTAATATTTGACACAGGCAGTGACATTTGAGCCCATAAAGCTGTGGAGCAAGCTGTGGTGAAGCTTTGCAAAATAAATGGTTTATTTTAACTTAGTATGCTTTAATACTGTATACCAGCTTTAGGTGAGATATGAGCTCATGTGGGGGTGGAACAACATAATTCTGGAGTGGAGACTTAGTAATGAACTGCGTACAATGTATGTTGCAGATAGGAAACAGAACTGGAGCTTGAAATAGCATGAGTCCTTGATGGTAAAGGAGGAGAAGGACACATGAGTTTGGGGGTTACTGTGAGTATACAGATCCAAGGTCAGAAGCCAAAAGAGTTAGGAGAAAAACTAGACAGGTCATTTGGAATACACACGGGCTGTGGCTGCAAAGGAAGGTTGTTACACACGTGCTAGACTAGGGAGACTTAGTAATCAAGCAACGGGAAAACTACAAAGCAATTCATAAATAGGCTATCTTGATTAGAAGATTAGAATCTTGATTGAAACTATTCAGATTTAAAGAAAATGAATACCATGTTATCCCTCAATAATGCATAGGAAGCAGAGTTAAAGGGAGCCTATAGGCACAGAAACCACTTCAGCTCATTGAAGTGGTCTTGATGCAGTGTCCCTGTACCCCTTAGGCCTGCAATGTAAAACATTGTAGTTTTTGAGAAACTAAGACAGCCTGTAGTGGTTGATAGACCTCCTACCAGTGGTTTTATGGTGATGACCCTGTGCACATCACACATAACTGAATATCATTGCTGCACATTATGTGAATTCTTGTTTTTCATCATTTTCTTCCTCTGTTATAAAGTCATAAGTATTCATTCTGTGAAACATAAAGTTTTCTCACAATTGATTCTTGCTACTTACTTGCTATCACAATAAAATTATTATTTTTTGTTAATTTTATATTAAAAAGTTATATAGCAAATGGATTTCAAAAGTCAAGATTATTTTTTGTTTAATTCAGGGCCACTCAGAGGATTCTAATACATAATAAACACAACATAAAAACAAATATATCTAGAGCCCAATATGCTTACTTAGGCATTTACATGAGCTATTACACGTTCAGAGTAAAAAGTAACACATTCAAGGTAAGTGAGAGGTAGGACAAACACATCGATACACATATTGTACTATAAACACTTTAAAATGACAGTCTAGGCACCAGAACCTCTACAGCTTAAGGCAAGCACTTCAATTCTGAGAAAATGCACTGTTTACAATGGTCATCTCAAGTGGCTGTCACTCAGGCAGCCACCAAAGGGCCTTCCTGGATGTTGTAATGCAGATTGCAGAACTAACATTCAGCATCTACAACAGGGGTGGGAAAGCTTTTTTCTGCCAAGGGCCATTTGGATATTTATAACATCATTCGCAGGCCATACAAAATAAACCTAAAAATTAGTCTGCTATATTTGGTCAAACATTTAATTAACTAACCCTAATGTGATGGCTGGAGCTGCTTCTCTTCGGTGAGGCATGTGATGTTAGCTGGTATTGATGATGTTGATACTCGAAACTGCTTTTCTAGATTTGAGTCTGGAGTGCAGTCTTCTTTTTGCGATGATCACTACAGCCAAGCTCACTGACATATGCACGCTAAAGACAAGCTCACTGACACACATGCTCACTGCTAAAATAAATCACTGACAAAAGCTCACCACATACAAGATCACTGACACACAGATGCACACTAATAACAAGCTCACTGACACACATTCTCCCTACAGGCAAGTTCTATGACACACACATGTTCATTACAGGCAAACTCACTAACTAGCAGGCAACATACACACACAAGCAGTCATGTGTTGCTGAGTAAGCCTACCTAGCACTGAAAGCTGTGGGAGCACTGGGACTTAAAGTTCCCTCTTCCAGCCTCTTCCTGTTGTCGAGGTCAGCTGCTTGAGTCGGGGGGAGGGAGGGGTGTAAGCTTGGCACAGAAATCTCCCCCATACTGTGCTCCCTCTGGCATTCCGGCCACAGCAGCCCCCAGCCGCTCCATCCTTAATTCCCTCAAACTCTCCCTCACAGTCTGAATGGAAAAATAATTTACATTTCATTAGGGCTATAGCATTTTGAGTCGAGTCTGAGGTTGCTTTGGCAGGGCCAGACCAAATAATTTTGCGGGCTTTAAAAGGCCCACTGGCCAGACGCTCCCCACCCCTGATCTAGGCAATCTGCATGGAGATGCTGAACTCTTTCCATAAAGATGCATTGAGTCAATAAATCTTTGTCAGGAGATGCTGATTGCCATGCATGCATACTAACCTCCCAATGTTTATATTTGGGAAGCTTTGGATTGGATGAAATCATCTACATTGATGATCTCAACCAGAGGAGGTGGAGTGACCGCAGTAAGACTAGCGTTTTGGGGAGGGGAACTAAAGATAAGGAAATCTTTTTATTTGCTTACTTCTGGGGGGCCCAATAATCCAAATAGTTCTAATAACATGCTAACATTAAGAACACGTGTTAATATTCCAAAGTCTAGAGTGTTTGTTTAAATACTTGCATGCTATTGAATTAATGTGACAGTTGCAAAATAAATATATATTTATACAAATATATGAATGCTGTATAATTTATTGTGCTTTTTAACATACAAGTATGCCAGTCCAGGGATGCATTAATTTGCATATGTTTTTGAGACAGTTGAAGTTTGTGTTTCCTTTCTTAATAAACATATCTAATAATATTAAATATTTTAGAAAATAAACTATAGGATACTGATATCCTTACATGCAGCAACATTAAAAGTAGCATCTGTTA
The DNA here is from genome assembly GCA_933207985.1 of Pelobates cultripes. Taxonomy (NCBI): domain Eukaryota; kingdom Metazoa; phylum Chordata; class Amphibia; order Anura; family Pelobatidae; genus Pelobates; species Pelobates cultripes. The sequence goes on along the minus strand of OW240916.1, from coordinate 262,949,653 downwards.
CAATCTGTGTGCTTTATTGTAGATTAAGCATGTGAAACTTGCGGCACTCAGGCCACATGCGGCTCACAATGACTATATTTGCGGCCCAGCAGAGGCAGCTCTCTAATTATGCGATTTAGTCGCCTTATGTCAGACTAACAGATCTGGTCATCGGTCTATGACTGAGGGCCCAACATAGGGAGGGGGCCCAGCATCTTGCCCATTATGCCACTGGGTGCAAGGCACTATATCACCCCCCTCCACGCTCCACATTATATCACCCCTCCACATTATATCACCCACAGCACACTATGTCACCCCCCCTCCACACTATGTCACCTCTCCTACACACACACTGTCACCCCTCCACACACACCCATCCCAGTCACCCCCTCTCCACAAACATGGTCACCACCTTAATACACACACTGTCACCCCCCCACACACACTGTAACCCTCCTTCACTGTGCCACCTTAATACCTCCTGATCTTGTCATACTCACCCTCTCCAACAATGCCTCACTCAGCTCCCCTCCATCAATGCCGCACTCACCCTATCACATAAACCCTCCTAATCCTGTCACTCTCACCTCTTCTCAAACTATCACACTCATCTGGCTTTACCCTATCATATTCAACCTGTCACATTAAACCCTTCAATCCTGTTACACTCATCCTGCCCCTGACATGCCACACTGACCCTGTCAAATAACCCTTCTCCACAATCTTGTCACTCAATCACGCTCACCTCCCCTTGTCCTGTAACACTTCTTCCTCCAACTGTGCCACAATCACCCTGTCATATTAACGACTCTAACCCTGTCACTCTCACCCCCTCACTCTGCCACACTCACCCTGTAAATTAACTCCTCTTAATCCTTTCCTTGTTACACACACTCTTCCAACCATGCCACATTCACCCCAACCTTGTTATACTGACCCTCCAACCATGCCACATTCACCCTGTTACATTAACACCCTAATCATGTCACACGTATCTCCCCTCACACTGTAAAACTCCCTCCTCCAACTGTCACACTCACCCTCCCTCATTCTGCCACACTCACCCCCCAACCCTGTCTCATTTATTCCCTCGTCTTGTCACACTCACCCTGCCACAGTTACCCCATTACTAATCCTGTCAGTTACCCCTATAACAATCGTCATCCACGCAAAGTCATAAAACATAGCTTTGCCATAAACACAGTGCACAAAGGCCACAGGCAGCCCCCATATACACTCTTTTTTATACTGCACTTTTCTAAATAAATCTACGTTTCTATGAAAATTTACGTTTTGGTTTTTTGCAGCTCACATATACTTAAATCTTGTTTATGTGGCCCATGTTAGTCTTTGAGTTTGACATGCTTGTTGTAGATCATAAAAATATATTTTATTGGGGTTAATCACTACTATGTAAATTATTGTTAATCCAAGTAAATTAAGGGAACACTCCAGTAGTGGTTATAGTGACATGTTTACCCAGAAACCTCCCCAATTATAACTAGTGAAACCGGTTTAGAATGGTTTAACTTCTAGGGTCTGTCAGGTGCCATTCCTGCCTTCTCTAAGAAGTCAGGAGAGACGGAAGCTCCTGCTTAGGAACTTCCTTTAGCTCTCCTGAGCTAAGCCATAAATTGCAGGGCTTAGCTCATCAGCATCAGCTGATAGATCTAATCATCTTATCTCTAAACTAAGAGCTTCTGGCTAGATAGGAGGCATGGAATTTGCATGGAAAACCCAGGTAAGAAGCCAAACCAGAAGACTTTACTACATACAATGGAGAGGCTCCTGGCACCATAACCATTACAGCCTAAGAATTATTCAATTATACATTAATTATATAACTAATCATTTAAAAAATGTAATGTTGAAAGTTATGATCTTTTTAGTTTTGGAATTGTGGAATATGTTACATTAGTTATGGAACGCTTAGCGATTATTCTGTGTCAATTTTCCTCACCAGTTTAGATTTTTATGAAATTTGGGCTTTTATAAAAATCAAATGCAAATCCTTGAAACTTTTCACACTGGTCTACAGAGCAATGCCATGTAACTTTCCAAATTTTTTCCTCTGTTTGTTTTTTCCTTACAGTTTCCACGTGTACAAATGCAAGGATTGCTCTGTGTGACAGACAGATAGACAGGCACTAATTAAAGCAGTGCTTATAGATGGCATTGTCTACCTGGAGCAAAGCAAAATGTTTGTCAAGTGAGTTAAGTCAAAACATTATTTTATGGCTGGATATATATGCAATATGAGTTACATAAATCAATAGATAGATATATGGATGAATGGATGGATTCTTCCCAACATTCAACCGCTGGAAATCGGGATGGGTGGAGTCATTAGAGGTATCACCAGTGATGTGAGGCACGGCACAAGTGATGCAAACAATCGGCGGGGCCAACTGGAAAATAAATCTCATCCAAAAATGGGCCTGCCATTACCAGAAAAGGGGCAAGCTGCCACCTGACAAGCAGCCTGGTCAGCCCCCAGCTGTTAGGAACAGAGTGCTGCAAAGAGTGCTGCTGAAGCATAAACATGTGTAGATTTTTTTAATTATTTTTTATATTTTAGAAAAAGGTATGATATCCTCACTCATAGCAATATTAATAGTAACATCTGTAACAATCTGTTACAGAACATGAAACATTGGGATTATTCACTAAAATGTAAATTATTAGTTTCAATCCAAATAAATTGAAGGAAGACTCCAAACACCAAAACCATTAGGGCACACTGTAGTGGTTTTAATGGCATATGTACCCTTCACTCCTCCCCAATTGTAATAACAATAACCAGTTTAGAATGGTTTGACTTCTTAACTGGGGTTTGTGGGGTGCTGCTTAGGAGCATCCTTAACTCTCCTTAGCTAAGAACTATAGTGCAGGCTAGCTCATTGCCTGAGAGCATCAGCTGATTGCTCCCATCACCTTTTCTCTGAGCCGAGAGCTTCTGGCTAGATAGGAGGAAGCAGTGGCGTACTAAGGGGGGAGCGGGGGGGGCGGTCCGCCCCGGGTGCCAGCCGGGTGGGGGGTGCCATGGCCAGCCCCCCGCCCCCCCCTCATGCTGCAGCCGCCCGAGCGCTCTGTATTGAGCCTCAGGCGGCTGCAGCTTTGCCCGGGCGGTGCGTCCATGAGGGCGGACCGCACCGCCCGGGCGCAACCTGAGGAGAGGCTGACAGGAGGGAGCGCTCCTGTCATCTCCCTCACTGCAGCATGGTCCGACGGGTACAGAGAGCAGCTGTCTCCTGTACCCGGCCGGACTAACAGGAAGTGCACACTCAGTGAGTGTGCACTTCCTGTTAGTCCGGCCGGGTACAGGAAACAAAAGCTCCCTGTACCCGCGGACCATACAGGGCTCGGCCACGCTACAGGGAGGTAGGGGGGAGGGGGAGAAAGAAGGGGGAGAGGGGGTGGGGCGTGAGAAAGAAGGGGTGAGAGAAAGAGAAATAAGGGGGTGAGAGAGGGTGAGAAAGAGAGATAAGGGGGTGAGAGAGATAAGGGGGTGAGAGAGAAATATAGGGGTGAGAAAGAGAAATAAGGGGGTGAGAGAGAAATAAGGGGGTGAGAAAGAGAAATAAGGGGAGGTGAGAGAGGGTGAGAAAAAAATAAGAGGGGGTGAGAAAGAGAAATAAGGGGATGAGAGAGAAATAAGGGGTGGAGTGAGAGAGAAATAAGGGGGGGTGAGAAAGAGAGAAAGAGAAATAAGGGGGGGTGAGAAAGAGAAAAGGGGGGGTGGGTGAGAAAGAGAAATTGGAGAGGAGAGAGAAGGGAAATTGGAGCGGGAGGAGAGATTGACATTCATCACATACACACAATGCACCCCTTGCACACAGAAAAACACACAATGCATTACACACACAGACACACATACACAAGCAATGCAACCGTTACACACAATGCATCCCTTACACACACAGAAACACACAATGCATTCATTACACACACTCAATGCACCCCTTACACACATTCAATGCATCCCATACATACACAGAAACACACCTTGCAGTCCTTACACATACAAACACAATTTCACACAATGCATTCCTTACACACATATCAGGACATCCCCTACACACTCCACCCCCTGTGAACAAACTCATTGGTGGAACATGAAGGTGGACCCTGGGACCCAGACCTTGAGCTGTGTAAAGGACCCCCAAAAAATGGAGCTGCTTCCCGTTCTCCCAGAACATTGATTTTTGTGACCACAGTTACAAACCGCCTCCAGAGAGCCTGTTCTGCACCAGACCAGTGGAGCCAGACTGCAGCTAGAGCCCATCATCATCCTCATCTGGTTGTAAGTAGGCAATCTAGTATATTATTCGTGGCACTAAGCTCTAATTTACCTCACATTAAAGAAACACTATAGTCCCCAGAACCACTTCAGCTTAATGTAGTGGTTCTGGTGTCTATAGCCTGTCCCTGCAGGCCTTTTAATGTAAACACGGCGGCACTGCAGCACTGGCGTTAGTTAACATGGCAAATCATATGGCTGGGGCATTGTGATGTCACATGGGGGGCGGCAAACTTTACTTTTGCCTTGGGCGGCAAAAATCCTTGTACCGGCCCTGGCTGGAGGGAGCCAGTACAGCTCACTCAAGCAAACAGCTGATAAACTGGCCGCACGGAGGAAATGTGTATGTGTGACTGTCTGCCTGTGACTGTGTGTGACTGTCTGCTGTAACTGAGTGTGTGACTGTGTCTGTAACTGAGTGTGTGACTGTGTCTGTAACTGAGTGTGTGACTGTCTGCCTGTAAATGTGTGTGTGGGGCTGCAGGGATTTTGTAGAAGGGGGTGGGGGTTTTGTATTGGGACAGGAGTCTTTATAAGGGGGGATAAGCAGGGGATTTGTGGAAGGGGGTTGCGGGGGTTTTGTAGATGGGGCAGTACAGGATTTGTAGAAGGGGCAGGACAGAGGTTTTGTAGGAGGGGCAGGGCAGGGCAGGACAAGGGTTTTGTAGGAGGGGCTGACAGCGGTTTTGCAAAGTTTACAAATTGTAAAAATAAAAGAAATAAAACCTTTAACATTTTTTACAGTTTTTTTTTTTTTTTGGGGGGGAGGGAGGTGGGGGGTGCCAAGCACAGGATCCGCCCCGGGTGCCAAATGCTCTAGGTACGCCCCTGGGAGGAAGGGAGCGTTGCATGGCAAACGCTAACATTTGGGCAGTGGGCAGAGCTAGACAGACAGATCTATTTAAAAGAAGAAAAAAAACAGACCACCAGTCCTCTCTACATTTTGTTAAATGCAGGTAAATAGCTATATAAACCACAAGGAAAACCATAAATTATTCTCACATTGGAAAATGATCATTTGTTTTCTTGTCATTAAAGTGATTTGATTTTTCACTCGCTTTCAATTAGAATCTCACTGGTTTGACAATGAACAGATAGGGTTTTAAAATCATTAAAATATGTGGATTCTTAGATATGCTTTGAAATATGTGGTTAAATGCAAAGAAGCCATGCATTATTCTGTCTCATACTTTCTGTCTTAAGACAACTTCATTTTCATGCTCGTCTTTGTCGATTATTTCAGTTCCTATTGTAAACATATGCTATCTGGGACATGACTGTACTTTAAGCTAAGCAGTTTAAAATTCTTGAATCAAATACTAAATATAAGAACCAATACAATAATTTGTGTTTAAGTCGTGATTCTTCTTATAAATGCATAATATAAATGGCGCAGTAAGATAAAGGATAGAAAATAAATCAGAAATATCTAGCAATGCATTACTTAAAGGAACACTACAGCATTAGGAATACAAACTTGTATTCTTAATGTTATAGTGTCCCTAGTAATATCCAGGGCTCCTCCCCTTCCATTTCAGTCAAATATATTTTTTTAAAGCTTTTTATTTACCTTTTTCTAGAGCTAAGACTCCCTCGGTATTGCTCACCTCTCCGCCTCCAGAAACATCATCAAGGAGGCAAAGCCTCCTTTGGCGATAGTCAAATCAAATGCTACTCATACCATTGGTATTCAATGCGTTCCTATGAACTTTCACGACTCGTGACCGAGTTTTATTCAGTTAGTGCAGTGGAAGCTCCTCTAGTGGCTGTCAGGAAGAGGTGCATTGAATTATTATTATTATTGTCAGCATTTATATAACACTAACCTATTTTGCATTGCGTTACAGGAAGAAATTTAACAATAAATGTGAAAATTACAAACTGGTACAGAAACAATAGACTGATTATGGACATTGCTCGAAAAAAAAAAAAATGCAATGTTATACATTGCGGGGTTAACATAACAGGACCACTGCACCCAAACCATTTCAATTTATTGAAGGGTTCTGGGTGCCTTCCGTAGTCCTTTAAGGATAACAACAGAAAGATATATATTTACAGAACATTGGCATACTTTCTATTCATGCAAAACCCAAAGCTATGACCCAGTTATCTACAAAATCAAGTAGAGTACTTAATTATATTTTTTATCCAGTACTATATTTTTGAATTCTTGATTACTATGGTTTTTTTGATGCCTTGACTTGTTTTATTTGCCCTTGTTACTGCTTCTACCCAAAACATTGCACACTAATAGCCAAAGACACTGCAGCATATTGTAAAATTAATTGAATCCAATCTATATATCTAGTATTATTTTCATTTATGCTGTGATTTTTCAACTTTTTTTTTTTTTAAACAGAAATATACAGAAAACATGAAAAGATGACGGTTGTTGCCATAGATCAACCTTGAACCCCAGTGAACAGCTTAGCCAAAGTTTGAGGCTAATTTGAAGATAAAATGTCTGTTGGGCACATCAGAGGCAGAGAGCCAGATGCTTACATGTAAGTATAGTGATAGGGGGTAGTGATGAAGGAGAATTTATAGAACCTCTGGCATGTAAATTGAGAAGAAATGTCAGATTATGTATTGGATTAATTAAACCAAGGAGTGCGAATGTGATATGAAAAAATATATAGACATTTATCTTGTATGAATTAAATGTGACTGGTTAAGATACTGTAAAAGAGGAGATGTTTAACATTCTTTCTCTAGCTTTTGATTCACAAATAATTTGTTTTACAAGATGTCCTGGTGAGATTTTTTGTTCTGTTAAAGCAAATCCATGCTATTCGAAAAGGATGCAAAAGTGCAAGAGGTTCTATTCCTATGTAATGTAACTTAAAGGGACGCTGTCAGTGTCATGAAAAACATGACAACCAATTTTGTGAGTGATTTAATTTATATTCTGTGCTAACCAAATATGTAGCAAAGGTGTAGAATTACATTTATTCGGCTGTGTACATTACATGCATTGCAAGATACTGTGTTCCTCGTTCATTTAGGAGTGTGTCTGCATGTATAGTGACAAGTATCCACTCTTGGAGATGTTGCTGAACACATATTGTGGTGTTCTTTGGGAGTAATACATAACAGAAGCTGAGAATCCATGCCTAAAGTACAATGTATGTGAAAAATAATACACAAAAAATGACTACCCAAAAGGTTGGAAAAGACTGGTGGTAGAATTAGTGCATGGAAAGTGTTAAATTACATTGGCCGGCTTCAAAAATTTCCCAAATAGGACATGGGTGCATGATGACCAGCTGAGAAAATTCCAAGTTGGAAAACTGGAATGCGCACCCTCCAAATTAGGTCTTTGGCAGTAGCCCTTAACCCCTTAAGGATATGATTCCCTTTTATTCCAGGAGTTTGGTCCTTAAGGGGTTAAAGTTGTCCATACATGTATTCTTAAATTGCTATGTGTGTCAAAAAAAATCACCAAGTTTTTTATTTTTATTTTTAATTTGGCATTGATTGGTGGTAGAATGGTTGCATGAAAAGAGTCAAAATACCACAAGTTTAATACCATAGATTGTCTACTTTAAAAAAATATATACATGTGAAGGATTATTCAGGGATTCCTGACAGATATCAGTGTTACAATGTAGCTTTTGTTAAACAGTGTTACAATGTAACTTTTGTTAAACAGTGTTACAATGTTAATTTTGAAAAAAAAAATGTTTGGAAATAGCAAAGTGCTACTTGTACTTATAGACCTATAACTTTCCAAAAAAAAACTATATATGCGTAACAGATTTTGGGGGTCAAAGTTAGGAAGTGTGTGTTTTTTTAAATTTTTTCATCATATTTTATAATTTGTTTTTACAGTAAATTATATGAGATGATGAAAATAATGGTATCTTTAGAAAGACCATTTAATGGCGAAAAGAACAGTATATAATATGTGTGGGTATAGTAAATTATTAAGAGGAAAATTACAGCTAAACACAAACACTGCAGAAATATAAAAAGAGACATGGTCCTTAATGGTAAGAAAATTGAAAAACGGTCTCATCACTAAGGGGATAAGGACCGTTTTTGTTGGATGTGCATAATACGTCCGTGGTCGGGAAAGGGTTAAGGTGACAAACTTGGTCAGTTTGCATTGTTGGGCACGGCTCTTACTTAGGGGAGATTCTACAGCCGCCCCTCTACCCCCCCTTACCTCTTACCTATAGATTTAAGTTTTAGACCGGTCAACTACTGACAGAAACAGAGTATCATTGTGCAGCAGCAGGAGAGAGAAACCCAACACCTGAGCCTGCTCTGCACAAATCACACTGTTTAGACTCCCTCTTTCCTCCCCATCTGAGTATGTTGCAAGGTGAAGGAATCTTTTATACGAGCAAGCCTGTCTGGCACTTTTTCAGCATTTCTAAGGACATTTGATTTGGAAGAAGAAGAAGGAAGAAGTAGGTAAATATGGAAAAAAAATTACCATATTTTTTCCAACATGCAAAGTGAGGCAACTTTTTCATTCAAAGCTAAAACATTTGAAAGATACAGTTGTTTCAAAGTGATGGGTGTTCCTTTAATCTACCATTTGCTAGTGATTCTTTTTAGCATCATGTATAGATCAAGTATATAAATACAGTGAGGGAAAACAGTATTTGATCCCCTGCTGATTTTGAACGTTTGTCCACTGACAAAGAAATGATCAGTCTATAATATTAATGGTAGCTGTATTTTAACAGTGAGATACAGAATAACAAAACATTTTTTTTTCCAGAAAAAGGCATGTCAAAAAAGTTATAAATTGATTTACATGTCAATGAGTGAAATAAGTATTTGATCCCTTCAACTTAGTACTTGGTGGTAAAACCCTTGTTGGCAATCACAGAGGTCAGACATCAGACATCTCAGGAGGGATTTTGTCCCACTCCTCTTTGCAGATCCTCTCCAAGTCATTAAGGTTTCAAGGCTGACGTTTAGCAATTCGAACCTTCAGCTCCCTCCACAGATTTTCTATGGGATTTAGGTCTGGAGACTGGCTAGGCCATTCCAGGACCTTAATGTGCTTCTTCTTGAGCCACTCCTTTGTTGCCTTGGCTGTGTGTTTTGGGTCTCATGCTGGAATACCCATCCACGACCCATTTTCAATGCCCTGGCTGAGGGAAGGAGGTTCTCACCCAAGATTTGATGGTACATGGTCCCGTCCATCATCCCTTTGATGCGGTGCAGTTGTCCTGTCCCCTTAGCAGAAAAACACCCCCAAAGCATAATGTTTCCACCTCCATGTTTGATGGTGGAGATGGTGTTATTGGGGTCATAGGCAGCATTCCTCCTCCTCCTCCAAACACGGCGAGTTGAGTTAATGCCAAAGAGCTTGACTTTGGTCTCATCTGACCACAACACTGTCAGCCAGTTCTCCTCTGAATCATTCAGATGTTCATTGGCAAACTTCAGATGGGCGCCGCAGGATTTCAGTCCTTCACAGCGTAGTGTGTTACCAATTGTTTCTTGGTAACTATGGTCCCAGCTGCCTTGAGATCATTAACAAAATCCTCCTGTGTAGTTATGGGCTGATTCCTAACCATTCTCATGATCATTGAAATTTCACAAGGTGAGATCTTGCATGAGCACCAGATCAAGAGAGACTTCTGTAGACAGGTGTCTTTTATACAGGTAACAAGCTGAGATTAGGGGCACTCCCTTTAAGAGAGTGCTCCTAATCTCAGCTCCTTACCTGTATAAAAGACACCTGGGAGCCAGAAATCTTGCTGATTGATAGGGGATCAAATATTTATTTCACTAACTGACATGCAAATCAAATTATAACTTTTTTGACATGCGTGTTTCTGTTTTTTTTATTCTGTCTCTCACTTTTAAAATACACATACCATTAAAATTATAGACTGATTATTTCTTTGTAAGTGGACAAACGTTCACAATCAGCAGGGGATCAAATACTTTTTACCCTCACTGTACATTTATAGTGACTAATACAATTGTTTTAAGGATTTTATAATTCTTTATTTTTGTTGCGCATTTGTTTAACATAGTCGCTTGAGATGCCACAACAGCTGTCTCAGGCTTCAAACAGAAAACATGAATAAACATTTGGCATTGAAATACTTTGCACAATTTTAAATTAGGAAAGTAAGTTCCCACGTTACATCCTTCTAATTAGAATTATCGCTAGATCGCCATAGTCTCCCGTTTGGAGGAAGAAGTTGTATGGATATAGTGTAATCTGTACATCCAGTATGTGTGTAGGGTTCTGAGTAGCTATTCCTCATCCCATGTTAGTGATTTGAAATATGTACTATGGCGATAAATAATTTTGCCCCACTCCTTGTTAGTGTGGCTCAGTTTGGGGGTCCCAGGTTCTGGCTCGCTTGGTGTGGGTGTACTTAATGTCAACCCTGGGTCTTCCCATGTGTTTAAGTGGTATTCGTGCGGTATCAAGTGGTTAGTGGCCCCTAACCAGGGAGGCCGCGGGGGGGCGGAATATACCAGCGGCCTATAGTTGGCCCTAACCTAAGAGTGTTTTGCCGTGTAGTGTGCTACTCGTCGTGGCTATAGCGGTGTGCCGTATTTTGCCATTACGTGGATTATATAATCCTGGGAAACATAGTGTGCCTTACAGTGGTGCCTAGGTGTCAAGCCTTAAACAATTGAGAAAAATCAAGTCGAAAACCAGTGAAAGTCAAATTATAGCGAAACAATAATTATAGCGGTAGAGGCTTCGTAGTTGAAGCGCGTTTATGGATTGAGAGACAGTCAATGGTGTCAGGTGGTTGCCTCAGGGGCTCCTCTTCCCCTCGGTAGAAAAGGGACAGTCCTGTTGGGGTCCCACATATGGGAGCTGGCGGGTACTTCTGTGTGGTCAGATCCTTGTGGTAGTCCCAGTGCCCTAATGAAAGAGTCCACCTCCTGAGTGGAGTTGAGGTGTAGAGTGGTGCCGTTGTGGTCCACCGATAGTGTTTTTGGTGCAATCCAGCGGTATACTAACTTGGCGTCTTGGAGGCGGCGGGTCATAGGGCGCAGGGTTCTTCTCCATTGGAGTGTGGATCGTGTCAGGTCCTGATAGAAGGTAAGACTCGCGGTTTCAAAGTCCAATGGTGTTTTGCCTTTTAGGGCAGCGAAGATGGCATTTCTGTCTGTTTGGGTATGGCACCGTACGATCACATCTTTGGTTGCTTGGGGGGGTGCCTGTGGTGATTTCCGGATGCGAAATATCCCTGCTATATTTAATTTTTTGGCCTGTGCGTGTGGCATTATGGTGGCGGCCAGACGTCTAAAGTAGTGTGGTAGTTCCGCCTGACTTATTTCTTCAGGGATACCCCTGATTTTCACATTGCTCTTACGGCTTCTCTCTTCTGTTGCATCCAACTTGTTGAGCAGGGTTGTGTGTGATGCTTTTAGTTGGTGCACTGTTTCTTTTAGGCTTCTCATTTCGTTTTGAACATCTATGATGTCTTCTTCAGTGGTCTTCACTCGGTCTGTGACCGCCTGCACCTCCGTTTTCATTAAAGCCATGTCTGCTGCGGACATTTGTTTCAGCTCCATGAGGAGGTTTTTAATGTCTAATTTTGTGGCAGGTGTCAGTGCATCAGGGTCAGTTTGGGCTGAGTGATGTTCTAGGGTGTCCCCCAGGGCAAGCTCCGAGCACGTGGAGCCTGTGTCTGGGTCGGGTGTGGCCGCCATTTTCGGTGCCACTGTGCGCTGGAGCATGATGCTAATGTCTTGGGTGTCTTTGCACGCACCTGTAGCTATCCGCTGGGATTTTCGTCCCATGTTTATCGGGTCGGTGTCTGTGTGCTCCGTGGGCGGTATGGCAGTGGAGAAGACCGCGTTGTGGAGCGCCGTCTCAAAGGCCCTGTAGTCTGGATAGGCCTTGGATGTGCGGCGTACTTTCCGTCCCGTCTGGCGGTATAAAAAGGGCATCGATCAGGAGAGTGCTTTGCCCCTCTGTCCTGGCCGTCGGTTGATAGGATTATAAGGGCTGTGAGAGGTTTGTTTGTCGGTAATTAGCCGCGTTTTTGCCGGAGCTCGCTACACATGCGACCGCTCCGTTCCGTGGTTAAGCTCCGCCCCCTGTTTTACAGATTTTAGAGTTCCTTACAAAATGTTGAAAATTCTTTTTATCCATTCAAATAGCATAAAATATTTTCCACAATATCAATTTAATCACATGTGAGTCAGAAAAACAAAAGACAAAACCAAACAAACAAACAAACAAACAAACAAAGAAATATAGTCTGGCATTTTTTTTTACTCACATACTCACGTTATTTGTTAGATAGTTCCTGATGAATACTAGCTATTCTATGCGTCAGAAGCAAGAATTTAATGCAAAATGTTTGGATTAAATTTCAAACGTTTTGGATTTAAAACGTTTGAAATTGAATCACTTAATAAAGGTTAACATTTAAAAAAAGATTCAATTATATGTCCCTACCTCCCTAGTAACGTATTCTAAAAAAATACAAAAATATAGAACGTCATAGCTTTGTGCACAAGTGTGTTTCATATCTGTTCAGGAAACGCTCATGCACAAATATAAAAACGGAGAAGCCACAAATAGAATGTGCCTGCTAACTGCAGTGGTTTCCATGGTGATTGCTGTATACTTTAGAGCTCAATTAGAACTGAACACTTTGATAAATCTCCCCCACTGTATTTTTTTTTAAGTATCATGCAATTACAAATGCCAAAATTGGTGGTATTTTTAAAAAAAATGTATTACTTTATATTATCAAAATTCATCAAATATGAAAATCAATGAATGGCAATCCAACCAGGTAGCAAACTACAGTTTTATAAAACACAATATGGGTGTCTTGATACATATCTTACTTATCAAGAGTTTCTACTTTATGAACAGTTTGCATAATGCTTTTTTCCTGAAAACCATAGTCCTTTTAAGGTTACATTCTTCATAAAATGCATCTACTTTTTTTTAACAGAATAAAGCCTTCCTTTTTGATTATTTTTACAAAAACTCAGTTGCAGCATTGTGGTTTTACTCTAATTGTAAAACCACTTCCACTTCTTTTACTTTCCAGAACGACATTGTACAACTCAATATAAAAAGAGCATCGAATTACGCACAGTGTATCTAATGATTTTACTGAAAAAACACCCTTTTAACATGCAATTTAAAACAATTGAAAAATTTAATTTTAAATGGTCTACTACCTTTGTATATATTCTCTATTTACCAGTATTGTATTGATTATAGTCCAGCATTAACTAAAGGAACTCCTTAGAATTAATGGATGAAATATGTTTTGTTTGAGATGAAACCTAATCTTGATTTTTGATTGCATGGAAAAACACATCTCAATTATTAGTGATTCTGGATTTCATTTGTTGCTCACATTTTTATATATTTTGGTCCCAGACTGTCATAAAGGTTTAAAATTGTCACTTTTTAATGAAACAAGTTTTTTTTTTCCAGATCTCCATTTGAGGTTTAGGGTTCATGCTACTAAGATCTAAGATTTTAATCTATATCCGGACTAATCCACAGTAATAGAAGTGGCGGCAATCCTTAAGTGGCGCAAGAAGAAATCTTTTTTTATTATTATTGAAATATAATTGCATTTTTTGTTCCTGTTATTTTTGAGATTTTTTTTTTGTTGCATTTTTATGTAATTTTCATTATTTAGATGATCATCATAAAGATGTTTGGCCTATGTATACACTTTTATTTATATATAGGTTTATTTTGTTCAAAGATTGCTTCGAGGGTAAATTATTCACATGTATCTGAGTGTCCCATCGAGTTTATTAAACAGACCTGGTTGAAGAGTACTCACAGATTTCTTAATGGAGCTTTGAAAAGGTTGTTACAATCAATGTTTCAGCCCATAACCTCAGTTATTTTTTCCAGAGAACTATGACAGTTGTGCAGGCTATATATAGAAGGATACTATGCCAGTGGAAGGTGATCCAGAATAAGTCAATTCACCAGCTATTATACTGAAAATTACAGAACAGATAGAAGATATTTACTATGTTTTTTATATGAGACTAAATTGTTAATTTCTAGGGACAACATTTTTTGTGATGAAGGTTATGTGTGACATATATATTAGTTGACATATAAAGTACAGATACATTGCTGCACATGTAATAGACATATGCAGTAAAATTAAACATTAACAATGAGTCCTGTTGATTTGTGATTGAAGGTAGCTGAATGCAGACATTTTCAGGGACTATAGACTTGTAGCAGATTTTAGAGTCTATAGCACGTTACTCCACATATATGAAGCTTTGTAGAAAGCTGCTTCACTGACCCTATTCATGATATTGGGAGAAGAAGGTAAGTAGTAGGAGTGAGCCTACTGCTCAGGTAATGTGAGAGAATTGAGAAGTGGTTATGATTCACAAAAGAAAGGTGAAGGGTTAATCCATTGTACAGCGCTATGGAATTTGCTGGCGCTATATAAATAATAAAATAATAATAATCTAGATTTAAGAGTTAAGCAATATATTTGTTAGCACATATCACAGTGGGTACTGCAGTTATATTGGGAAACAAATCCACAATGAGGATATTTTCAAAATATTCCATACTTGGATGTCTTATGTAAGAGTTTTTACAAAAACTTGGATTAGAAGAGATTTTTTTTTAAGCATGACTGCAAGATAGTTTTTCTGATTACGTTTTTTTTCTTACATTGTGTCCCCTTATATATTGCAATTACAGGAAGTTCCTAATTGCAATTCATATGGTTGACCTGGACAACTGGGAATGCAGCTGTAACCTCAGACTTTGAGGCCTCCCTGAGGTAGAAATGGCAACTTACCGTCTTTATGCAATACTCACTGAACTCTTCAATGAGATCCTTGTCAGAGACACCACAACTCCTATTACATTTGATCAGGAACACCAGGTCCTGAGACCAAAAGGCTCTTTAGACAGCCTTAAGTAATCCTGCTTGCAAGCAGCCAGAGAAGTGGCAGATCTGCAATACAATTTTGCATCGCCTGCAACTTTTCTTGGATCTATCCTTTGCTACTCTAGCCTACTACAGACCCCTACACCCTCCCACTTGATAATAGGCCTTCTGGTAATCACTCCTGAGGGTCCTCAGACCATAGCTTCTCACCAGGACTTACATCTTGGGACAATGTTCTGCACGGAGACACCTAACGATCCCCATAGAGTTTACAATTTTGATGATCTCAGTCAAAGGGGTGGAGCTGGTGCAGTGTTAGCAGTGGCAGACGCATGCAGTGCTGGATAGGAGTAAATATTCACACTATTTAAGAGGGGGCCAGCCATCTAACATGTGTTTTTAACACTGTAGTGTGAGGAATACATGTCTTGCCATTGCTTGTTTGGTTTCTGGATTGAGTAATCCAGTAGTGATCTATTTTTTCTGGTCTCCACATGGGATGACTTGACTACTCCGGCCTGTTGAGGCACTTTGCCCATGTCCTCAGAGACTTGAATATATAAGGAAGTGGGTCTGAGGGGCAGCTGTTCTGGTTCCCAATGACCTTGAACCCCCTTGATACTTTTACCTCATGGTGTCTCACACAGCTATTTGTAAATACCTTTGTTGTATTTACTGGGGTGGGGGCGGGGGGGATTTTTGTAGTAAAGTTCCTTTTTAGTTTTTTCTTTCTCGCCATTCAGATTAGTGGTCTCTCTTTTTGAAAAATATAGGTTCTCCATAACCACCTCATCACATTGGTGCAGTAGTACATCAACTCTAGTTGTCCCACACTGGTTTTAGATTGAGCTGAACATGGCTTTTGTAACAGTCCCTGTGACATCTTTCTTGATAATTGCCAAGGGCCTAAATATACAGGCCCTGTGGCCAAAGACCATTTATATTCAAGAAACATTTATAAGATAATAATGCAATAATCCCATGGGAAAATTGAAGAGGACGGAAACACTGATTCATAAAAATTTATTCAAGTACATTGGCGCATCGGGAATGCAGATATATTTTCGTCAAAGTGACCATCTCAGATGCACACTCTGTGGAATGTATACTTCCCTAATAAGCAACAGGGGAAATACTTAAGTATAGTCTTACATAGCTTAGCAGATTTTGCCGAGGGCTGCCTGGGACGACTACTTTGTATGTTATTACCACTTACACTTGGTTCAGAAAGTACACGACAGAATGATCTGACCATGAACCCTTAGCCATGACCTATTTCATGAACCATTTTAGCCATGACCTATGCCCCATGTAAAATAAATTTCTTCCATTTCCCCACATGATTTGAAACCTTATCATCTACTACCCTACCCAGCTAAGGAACCGAGACCATGAATTTTAACATTTAAATATGACTCTCTGAGCTGGTTACTAGTATAACCTCATTGTCATTTTAATTTTACTTCACCACATACCTCCTTACTCACTAATCATTACTCTATAATGTTCGGGGAAGTGGAGGGGTTCTATTTTTTAAATTTTTGCAGATTAGTGTATGATGTAAAGTAATGCAGTATGCTCATGTAAACAACTCATACTTGAAATTTGGATAGAAAATTTTATTATACTATCATTG
This sequence comes from Pelobates cultripes, assembly GCA_933207985.1. Classification (NCBI taxonomy): domain Eukaryota; kingdom Metazoa; phylum Chordata; class Amphibia; order Anura; family Pelobatidae; genus Pelobates; species Pelobates cultripes. The sequence continues at coordinate 262,932,873 of OW240916.1, read as the reverse complement.
ACAGCACCAATTAAAAATGTAATTCACAAAAGAAAGAAAAAGAATATCATCAGTTGGAGAAACCAATATTTGTTCAGTCCATGTCTATTGTATATAGACCTGCATTTCTGCAGAGGAGTTGCCCAGTAGCCAACAATATTGTCATTGCTGGGCAGAATATTGTTTTCCTTTTCTATATTCTAATATTGAAGTGGAGTTTTGTTCGCTTTCAAATTTCAAGCCAATTTCAAAATAGTGTCATTAGAAAAATATGGAAGATTAATGTTATGTTTGTTTCAAATTCTTTTGACGTTTAATATTTAGAATGCAGAGTTCTCTGCCTAGTGTGGACAACAACAACAATTCACTATAGGATCTCATGATCTTACAATTTTGCCACAACAGTAATTAGAAATAAACAATGCATATATGTCTAGAGTGTTCTTTTTCATCAAGAGTTTTACATGATAAAGATCTACTGATACTGCAGCATCCAAAATATCCTTATTAGTTTGAGCTAATAATCTTATGAAATCACTCTATGGAAAATGTTCTCGATAAATAACTAACATCACAACCAGAGAATGTAAATATATGTATGCATACTTTCAATTAGATAGTACTAACATGTGGCTATGTATACAGCACAATTTAAAATTCTGGTGCTTGCTTACAAATCTCTGCACAATGTTGCTTCTACCTATCTATCCTCACTGATATACAAGTATGTCTCGTGCAGGACCGTATGCACTGATGAAGATCTGCGCCTACTTTCTGCTCGTAGTTGCACCTCTGACGCCTGCCTTCAAGACTTCACTAGGGCTGTGTTGTTTCTATGGAACTCCCTGCTCTGTTAGACTCTCACCTAGCCTCACCTCCCATACAAAGATTATTAAAAACTCACTTCTTTAGGAAAGCATATCAATTAAACTATTAATAGCGTCCCATCCCTGCTTCCTCTCCTGCAACTGTGTCATTCAATAAACTAACCCTTCACTGTAAACTATTCTAGTAACCTACTTTTTCATGTACCTGAAATACATCCTACCATTACTTCTTGGGCCTCTCAAAGGCAGCGTAACCAATCTGGCGAATTTTAAGGTGAAAAAAATGAAACACAAGCCTTATATTTGACGCTGTAACTTTTGAAAACACCATAAAACCTGTACGTGAGGGGTACTGTTGTACTCGGGAGACTTCGCTGAACACAAATATTTGGATCCCAGGTGAGTGGGATCGCCGGCGACCGGGTAAGTAATAAAAACCGTGAGGGCATACTATTACGCCCTGCGGCTTTTAGAGCCGCTTAGAATAGGGCATAATAGTACGCCCTCCGGTTTTAAGGCGTTAAGGAAAGGAAAAGCATTATATTATCTTCGGCTGGCTGGATGTGTTTGCAACATAAGGTTTAATTGATGAAAAGTGTTCTGTTTATGTGCATTTGGTTTTGGTTAAATTGCAAGTCATCTGAAGTTAGGTTGATCGATGATTAGGCTGAATTCCATAACTCTTAAGGGCCATACAGACATAGAATTGAGCAAACAACTAGCACGATGGACCAGCAGGTTTGTTTGCTTTGTAATACAAAGTCCCACAAGTGGCGCCAAAAAAAGAGATAAATAAAAATATTTTTTTCTTACTGATCCTCCTCTTTCCCCCTCTCTTGGTTACAAGATCTATGAACCAAATAGCGAGAATATATTTATATTATTTATATATTTTGCAGTACACTCATTGTTTGCCTTATTTGTTTGTCTAAATAATTTCACTGAATATTTTTCATGGATGATCGATGATCAGACAAACCAAGTCTTCAAATGAATGAGTATCGCAGATCCCAAACTACATTTAAAGGAACATTATAGGGTCAGGAACAGAAACATGTATTCCTGATCCGAAAGTGTTAAAACCACTAATTAGGTGACTTTCCTTCCTTTTGAAAAGGTTAAAACGTACCTTTTTTCAATGCATCTATATGAAGAAAGTTTAGTGTCTCCATTCAGAGACGCTGAATTGCAGTGAATTGCACTGCCCCTGGAAGCCCCTCCAGTAGCTGTCTAAGGAGTGGCCAATGTAGGCTTTAAGTAAACACTGCCCGTTTCTCTGAAAAGACAGTGCTTGCATAAAAATGCCTAAAGGTATTGTCTATACTCACCAGAGCAACTACAATGAGCTGTAGTTGTTTTTGGTGGCTATAGTGTCCCTTTAATTTATGGGAAACATTGTTTGGCCAAACCTTAATTTATTCCCCTGCACACAAGTACATTTTGTGCTTCTTAAATCAAGAGAGAGGCAGATTGTGTTGTATATATTTTTTTATATATCCACTACTATATATATGGATATAGTTGTATAACCACTGTTATCTGTGGACATACAACTTTTTTAAGCCAAAAAAGGGAACATGGATGCTATTATCTGTTATATCCAGCCATCCAACCACAGCATTTAAATAAATATATCTTTGTAATGGGTGTATACCTATGTGCTGTGAGTGGTACACAAAACATACACAAACCATAATCTGAGATGCCCTGATTTACAATGTAAAACAATTATACTTTATGTAGGTCAGTTTGAAAAAAATTATATATAGAATGGGAGGTGTTATTGGACACAGGTGTTTTCAGCTATAGGTTCCCGTGAGACCAAAGTTACATTGTTTTTCTTTTTTTCTTCTGATGAGAACTGTAAACATGTCGTTTGAACTAAATTGGTATGTATTGTAAAAGGATAATGTACCTCTATTGTCCAGGGCATGTTGTAACGCAACATCATGAAAGATCTGTAGCTGGGAGAATCTTTTGTATATTTCTCATGAAAAAGTTCTAAAGTGTTTATATGGAAAAAAATTACAAGCATTTGATACACTTTGTCATTTAAAATAACTATTGAAGTTTAACAACCATGTGCATGGTATGTGCTTTTTTCAATTTAAAAATATTGATAATTCAAGGTACATGGCAGTAAATAAGACATTCTTCTTATTAGCAAACATTCAGCTGGCAAAATGCTAAAGAATAAATATAGACACACTCTTACTGTGAATATGTTACTAATAAATTATCTAATCTATAAATTAACCATATAATTAAACATTAAAATAAATAGTTTTTACTTAAGCTGTAGCTCTACACAGCCTTATAGACATACACTCTTATGATGGTCTGCATAGTGAGGATAATGTCTACTGGCTAGGATTATAAGGGGTTGTAATCTTCGAATAGTCTGGGAGTTGTCATACATGTATAGCGAGCTGGATTCACATATCTGGAATCCATAGATGCAGAACTCTCAGGCAATCACTTCGACCCTCAGCTCCCCTCTCCATCCCACCTAACTGTGTGCTTTGGTGGACATTATTACAAAGACAGACAACCTTTTATTTTACAAAAGCTCAAAGCAAAAAGATAATGCATCTGGGATATTAACTACTATTGTATATGTTTTGGTTTTATTAAGTGTGTGGAGGGCTTCCATGTTTTTTGGACATACTGCTCATCATCAAGGTGGATGTGTAAGAGAATGTAAGAAATGTAAGATAAGTAAAATCATGGTTATAGTTCTTAAATATATTACAAATATTGCAAACCTTATACTTTAAACAGTTTTCTAAATAGGGAGGGTGCATGTTACATACCTCTTTGTATCTTTTATAAAGAAAATTGTCAGACCTGATGTAAAAAAATAAATAAAACAAAATAGAACCCAGTAGGTGCCTTTCTTAGATGGGTCTCTGTAGGCAACTGCCTACTCAGCCTTCTAGCAAACGGCCAAGCATTGGCTATAAAATGGAGAAACTACATACACAAATACAATTTTAGTGGCCTATTCTGGGTGTTTGTTAACTTAAGTGAAATAAGTGAGGACAACTAATAAACATTTTTGCCATTTGGGAGAATAAATAAAATGGACTCTTTAGAAATAAAATTATATGATAGAGTGAGAAGATAATAAAAAATGGCTTATTCGTGTGTGTTCTTTGGTCTTATTGGCTAGACATGAGCCAATATGAGAGTAATTTCCTTGGAAATGCCAAATAAAAGTTCCCAAAATACTCATCAGGAGTGGTCTATTGTTTAGATAACAAAACAATCCAAAATGCACTCTTTCAGCAAGTTAACATAAATCGGAAAGGGTGCAACCACATAGGATGCCAATAAAGGAAAATTGTAGGCAAAGAAAGGGATTCTAGAGAGTGAAAAATATATTTTATATAACTTTATTTTTCCTTATTTACTGCATTAATGTTAATTGACATTTGTAAAAAAATAGACAAATTAGCTTATTTGTAAAATATCCAGATTCAGTCTGCTGTATGTGATGCGCATGTGATGTGATGTTTCGGAGGGGGGGAGGTGGGGGGAGTGGGGAGGGGCGGCTGAGGGCATGTTTGATACCTACACACTTACACAAATATAAAAGTGAAGTCCACTATATGTTTAGTAGAAGACATAGATGCATTGAGTTTTGCACTCTAGAGATTTATAAAAATGTTCTGTTCTAAAGTGTTAAAAGTGGGTCAATTACCATAGACAGCAGCAGAACCAGGCATTACTTTTATAAATCTCCCCCAAAGAGCTCCTTTAGATATTTTTTTTTAGAAACTCATTATACTTTTATTTTGAAAAATAAATATAATTTGGTCAATTTTAAATTATAATATTTGAGAAAAATACAGACATTTCCTTTACTATATATTCTAATTAAGAAAATAATCATTAACATAACAAGTTTTTTTGTTTTTTTAGATAGACACAAATATAGCACCCCGTTTTAGTTAAAGTAAGAGTAGGTATAAATAATATGAACAATAAAAACATCATCAAAATGTTTAATTTTTTTTTAATCAGAATTGGACAGATCTTTGTGAGGGTAATGATATTGGACAAATCACCCAAGTCACAATAATTTAGCAATTACGTATGCTTCTTGCTTTACTGTTACATTCTTTTAATAAAGTATGAATGGTTATTGAAAATTTTTGCTTGTACATTAAACAGAAATGTCTATTTAATTACTGTGTAGGCAAAGGAAAAACAAGAAGTCCTACGGTATCACAGGCTTAGGACTTAATAATAACAGAAGATAGAGGGGTGGAGATAGGAAATGTAGGAAATATTGGAAGATCATATTGGGCAGAGAAAGGTGATAACAGAGTATGAAGTTTATTTTTCAGTGATAGGAGATGCATTGGGCCAGAATTTTCATGTAAGGAAGAAATGTTTCACTTTTCTTAGGACAGGGATAGGCAACCTTTTGCCCTCCAGATGTTGTGGATTACAATTGCTTTTATTCTTTGCTAGCATTAAAAGGCTGTAAGAGTATTATGGATAATACAGTCCACACCAGGAGTGCTAAATGTTGCCTTTGCCATCTGTTTGTGGGCATTGTAATCATTTACTATTTGGATCATTTGGGCCAACTTTAAAGTTCATTGCTGTCTCCATCAATGTGTAGGTCAAAATGTAATTGCTCATATTAGTGGCTAGGTGAGTCCTGGTTGCACACTGCTTAAAACCATCCCCCCATCTATCAGAGAGGTGAGGGCAAAAATAGAGGAAAACCATTTAATGGACCAACAAACAGTGACACTACACAATCCCCTCCAGTCTTTTCACAAGATATGGGAACATTGGCATTCCTATAAATATGTGAAATGACTTCCCCCTGTCATCTACAACACATCTCCCTCTCATCTCCAACTAGGATGCAATTTTAAAAACCTTGGATGGGGCCCACGGGATACTTTCTTCCCTACAATTCATTTATTGGGGGGGTCTTTCCTGGCGATTCCGCTGGCGGCGGTCTCACTCCAGGATTTGGGGCCATGGCATTTAGCCCATAAAAGAGCCACTGTGCGTTGCTGCCTGCGGGGAGGGTGTCACCCTGGTGGGGCCAGGGGATTTGCCACCTATAGATTAAAGGCCCTAACCCAACCCACATGTGAGCCACAGGCATACTCCTGTAGTTTCGATACACTATGAGAAGCAGGCTGTTCAAGGCTGCATGACCCTCGCGTGAGAGTCTAGAGTCAAACCTCTCCCCTTTCTTGACCCTTCACCCGGACCCCGTTTGTTTTTATTTATTAACATATTAAAATGTTACCATTCAGGAGTACCACTCAGGAATCAAGCTAACACATCTTATACTGGTTATAAGAGATCGACACCTGTAATTATGGTGTACGGCTTTTGTAAATTGTTACTATATGCATAACTTGTGCAGCGATGTATGGTATACGCTTTTCTATTGTTCTTGGCACTAAACTCATTGAATGCAGGTTATACATAAAGAATTTTAAAAAAAAATTTAATGGCTAAGGTTATATATAATGATAATAGCTGAGTAGGGTTTGAAAACTGATCTGTGACATGACTAGTGGCTCTTAGACTGAACTGGTATGACTGTATTGGCACGAAAGCTATTAAGGTTTAGGGTGGTGATTAGAGGACACAAAGGCTAAAGGTGCAGTCACTCTGGTTTTTGTCAAACCATTTGAAAGTGTTTTTAAAAAAATCTTTCCATGGTTTCAAAAGCCCACATGTATTGCTTTGGATTACATACCAAGGAACTTTGACTCTCTCATTATCAGCCTTAAATATTTGTACATGGTATAGTGGGAATTTAGCAGTACACAATTTGTGTTACATACCGTATATACTCGAGTATAAGTCGAGTTTTTCAGCACATTTTTTGTGCTGAAAACCCCCCACTCGACTTATACTTGAGTCAATGTCTGTATTATGGCAACTTACACTGCCATAATACAGACCAGGACCGCCAGGCTCATTACAAGCCCAGCAGTCCTGTTGGGGGCTGGAAGAGAGCTGTTACTTACCTTTCCTGCAGCTCCTGTCACCTCCCTTCTCTCTCCTGCGTTCCGGTCAGCTCCCTTCTCCTCCACTGTAAATCTCGCAAGAGCCGCGGGGTCACGCTCCGCGCGGCAGTCAAACCGCGAGACTTACAGTGGAGGAGAAAGGAGATGACCGGAACACAGGAGAGAGAAGGGAGCTGACAGGAGCTGCTGTAAAGGTAAGTTACAGCTCTCTGCCAGCCCACCTCCTACACAGCCCATCCACTGGACCACCAGGGAATGAGAGCCCCCCTCCCAGGCCAGCTAACAAGCAGTGAGGGGGGACGAAAACAAATAAATACAAATTTAAATAATATTAAAATAAAATAAAAATAGTAATAATATAAAAAAATAATAATAATAATTAAAAAATAATAATAAAAATGCCCACCCCCCCACCAAGGCTCTGCATCACATACACACACTGCATTCATACACACACTGCATTCATACACACACACACACACACACACACTGCATTCACACACACACACTGCACTTATACACACACACACACTGCACTCATGCACACACACACATTGCATTCATACACACACACACTGCATTCATACACACACACTGTATTCATACACACACACACACTGCATTCATACAAACACACTGCATTATATACACACACACACACACACTGCATTCATTATATACACACACTGTAAATAAATATTCAATTAATATAATTTTTGGGGATCTAATTTTATTTAGAAATTTACCAGTCGCTGCTGCATTTCCCACCCTAGTCTTATACTCGAGTCAATAAGTTTTCTCAGTTTTGGGGGGTAAAATTAGGGGTCTCGACTTATATTCGGGTCGACTTATACTCGAGTAGATACGGTAGTTACATAGTTACATAGCTGAAAATAAACTTGCGTCCATTAAGTTCAGCCTTCCTCATATTTGTTTTTGCTGTTGATCCAAATTTTGCACAAAAAAAATAGGAAAAAATTCCTTCTTGACCGCAAAATGACAGTCAGATATCTCCTTGGATGAAGCAGCTGTTACCCCACTAATTAGAAATAATATCCGTGTATGTTATGGTTTTGGAAGTATTTATCCAATTGCTGTTTAAACATTTGTATGGACTCTGATAAAACCACCTCTTCAGGCAGAGAGTTGCATATCCTTTTAGTTCTTACTGTAAAATAAACTTTTCTTTGCCTTAGATTAAATCTCCTTTCTTCCAGCCTAAATGTGTGACCTCGTGTCCTATGTATAGCCCTGTTTATGAATAGATTTCCAGTTATCATATCCCCTATGAGGCACCGTTTTTCCAAATGAAAGAGATTTAAATTTTTTAACCTTTCTTCGTAACTAAAATGCTCCATTCCTTTTATCAATTTTGTATCTTGTCTCTGCACTTTTTCTAGTGCCATTATCCTTCTGTAGAACAGGTGCCCAAAATTGTACAGCATATTCAAGGTGTGGTCTTAACAGCGATTTATAAAGAAGCACAATTATATTTTCATCCTGAGAATTTATGCCCCTATTTATACATGACAAAACCTTACTGGCCTTAGCAACTGCAGATTGACATTGCATACTGCTGCCTAATTTGTTGTCTATAACAATTCCCAAATCCTTCTCGTGTGTGGTTATCCCCAATATACTGCCATTTAGGGTGTAAGTTGCTTGTGCATTCTTGACCCCGAATTGCATAACTTTGCATTTCTCTAAATTCAATTTCATCTGCCATTTTAGTGCCCAGACCCCAATCTATCTTAATCTCTCTGCAGCAAAGCAATATTCTGCTCGCATTTTATTAATTTACAAAGTTTTGTGTCATCTGCAAACATGGCTTCCAATGCCTATTGCAAGATCATTTATAAATATGTTAAATAGAACCGGTCCCAAAACAGAACCCTAAGGGACATCACTTACCACTTTTGTCCAGCTTGAAAATTTACCATTAATGACAACTCATTGTACTCTATCCTTATGCCAGTGTTCTACCCAAGAACAAGAATATTCATCTAGGCCAATTTCTTTTAGTTTGAAGACTAACCTATTGTGAGGAACCATATCAAATGCCTTGGCAAAATCCAAGTAGATCACATGCACTGCAACGCCCTGATCTATGCTTCTACTTACTTCTTTGTGGAATGCAATTAGGTTAGTTTGACATGACCTATGTTTCATAACACCATGCTGATTATTGCTAATAATAAAGTTCTTCCCAATGAATTCCTGAATATTATTCCTTAATAGTCCTCCAAATATTTTCCCAGTCACAGAAGTTAAGCTCACAGGTCTATAATTTCCAGGCAGGGATTTTTAACCCTTTTTAAATATAGGAACGACATCTGCCTTCCTCCAATCCTACGGTACAATACCTGAAACAAAAGAATCTTAAATACAGAGGTTCACTTATTTTCCCACTTAGCTCCTTAAGTACTTGCGGATTAATACGTCAGGCCCCAGAGCTTTTTTACAATTATTTTCTTTAACTCCTGTAGCACCATGTCCTGAGTCATCCAATCACAAGTTATCTGCAAGTTGTTTGCAACAATCATTTGCATATCTCTTGCCATAGGATCCTCATTAATATATACGGAAGAAAAATAGTTGGTCTTCATTAACTAACAGACCCATCTCTGTTTCCAGTGTACCTACACATTTTTTATTTTTGTTTTTAGAATTGATGGACTTGAAAAAAAAATTGGGGTTGGTTTTGCATTCTTTGGCTATCTATTTTTAATTTTCTAGTTTAGCCACTTACATTGCCTTTTTGCAAGCATTATTGGCTTCCTTATATCTTATATAGGATACCTCTGATTTGTCAGATTAAAATGCTTTAAATGCCCTTTTCTTATTTTTAATCTCTTGTTTTTCTTCTATACTAAGCCACATTGGTTTCAGTTTGTTTCTTTTATATTTATTACCCAATGGTACACACTGAAAAATGTACCTTTCTAATATTTGTTTGAAGAGTTTCCATTTATCCTCAGTGTTTCTTTCACTAAGGAGTTTATGCCAGTTGATATGTTGTAGAGTTGCCCTAATCTTATTGAAGTCAGCTTTTTTAAAATTAGCAGTTTTAGTATACCCAATGTGCTTTTGCTTTTTTGAGTTTATTTTAAAAATTACCATATTATGATCACTATTTCCCAAATGCTCCCCTACTTGAATGTTGGTCAAAAGATCAACATTGTTTGTTATGACAAGATCCAGACAAGCATCCTTTCTAGTTGGTGCTTGTACCAGTTGTGACATAAAGGTGTCATTTAACACATTCAAAAACCTGATTCATCTTGCTGAAATACTAGTCACTCTATCCCAATTTATGTCCTGATAATTAAAATCTCCAATAATTAACATGTTATCCAGATTTGCAGCTTTCCCAATTTGCTCTAACAGCTTTTCATCCTCCTTAATAATTACATTAGGTGGTTTATAACATATCCCAACCAATAATGGATTTCCCTTCGTTTGCCCCAATCTGATATCTACCCATAAAGCTTCCACCTTTTCCTCATCACACTCCACATATTTAAGACTTGATTTTAACTCGTGGTTGACATACAAACATACCTCCCCACCCTTCTTGTTTTTCCTATCCTTCCTAAATAACGTGTACCCATTTAAGTTAACTGCCCAGTTATGTGTCTCATCCCACCATGTTTCTTTTATGCCTATTGTATCATCTTGCTTAGTGTATGCTATTGCCTCTAGTTCCACCATTTTGTTGTATAGGCTCCTTGCATTAGTAATCATACATTTATTATTATCATGAGTTATTTGTATTTTTTTGTGAATTTTTATCAATATTACATACCTCCTCTATTCTCAGCTTGCCCCTCCCCCATTTCCACCCCCTTTATACTGAGCTAAAGCTCCATTTTCTAGATTGCTATGACCCTCCCCCTTACTACTCGTTTACAATCTCCTCCAACCTTCTAGCCATCCTATCCCCCAGCACAGCAGACCCTCTTCCGTATAGGTGCAATCCATCACAGCGATACAGGTTGTACCCAAGTGCAAAATCGGCCCAGTGCTCTAAAACCCCAAAACCCTCTTTCCTGCACCAAGACTTCAGCCACGCATTGACCTCTCTAATCTCCTGCTGCCTTTCTGCTGTAGCATGCTGCACAGGTAATATTTCAGAAAATCTTACCTTGGAGGTCCTTTTCTTTAGCTTACTTTCTAGTTCCCTGAACTTATTCTTAAGGACCTTTCATTCTCCTCTAACTTTGTCATTGGTACCAATATGGACCATGACAGCTGGGTCATCCCCAGTCCCTCCCAATAATTCCTCCACTCTATCAGCAACATGCCGGACCCGAACCCCCAGGAGCACCCAGTAGACAGCAAACTGTCCGGTTGAGACGATCAGAGTGGCAGATTACCCTATCTGCTCTACCACCACAACCCGTCTAGCCTTCCTTACTCTTAATCCCACCCGTACTAGAGGGGCTGTTCCCACGACTGTTAGACTACTCCTGAGCTGATATGTCCTACAGCTTCACTCAAACAGGCAAATCTGTTAGGCTGCACAAGATCAGGACTAGCTAAACCTTACCTCTTCCCTCCCCCCTGCTTCCTCGCCCCACTCTAACCCAGCTATGTGCCTGTTCACCAACTGTCTCATTTCCTGCCACTCCACTAACTGCCCCCACAGTGATTACTGCCCCCACAGTGATAACTTGTGATTGGATTACTCGATTGGAGCAGCAGACTCCTCTCAAGATTGTCAATCTCCCTCAGTGTTGCAATTTGCCTCTCCAAATCTCCAATCTGAGCTTACAGAAAAGACACTCGCTCACACTCTCCACATGTCCCTTTGTATTCTTGTCATATCTCTGTTAATCCTTTATTTGTATGGTGTGTCCACATGTGTGAATGCAGGTGGATTAGTATGTGTAAATGTATATGTGCATTTAGGTGCTGAAAGTATGTGTGATTATGAATATCTGTTTGTCTTTCCTGATCTCCATATTCTCCCCAGATACTGAATCTCTTCAACTTTGCCAACCTGAATATTTTTTTCCCACGTGTTCTTCCTCCTCTGCCTCTCCAAACTTCTGTCTCTCACTGCCAGCACCTATGTATCTCCCCTTATTCTCTCTCTTGTGTCTCAGTCTCCCCAAACTTGTGTCTCCATCTTTCTTCTCTATTCTTCTTGTGTTTATCCCGTATTTCCCATTTGTGTCTCACTCCCAGTTGTGCCTCTTTCCTACTCTAGAACATCTGTACTTTATGCCATAACGCAATCCTCATATGCCCATCTGCATTATGGGTTGCTTCATCCTGGAAAGTCACTCATGTGTTTTTTTTTTTTTTATTGTCCCAAGTCACTCATGAGTCAATTCAATCCCCTTTGTACCTTGTGTGTTTTTCTTCATCCCCCTATGTTCCCCATGTGTCACTTCATCCCCCCCATTTCTGGTATGTCAAAATATCATGTTCCAATGATACACTACACTTTAATATCAGATAACACAGAAAAGTAGGGGTAGTGCCTGGGTTGTCCTTAGTGGGTATATGTAACAACAAGAATAGAATACATCAACTATTATTCTGTGTCATCTGGGTTTCTTCCACCGGACAAGAGAGACACCGGATTTTGGTATGAAGCTGCCATATTGAACTATATCAGTTCTACACAAACTCTGAATTTCCCTTTTTCTTGCTACACTTTAATATAGCTGGGCAAGATTTGTAAACTTGATGACTAAATGTTTCAGATGACCCTAAAAGTTGTGGGGATAATAAAAAAGTTTTATATTATTAGTAATATTACTTAAAAATTAATATACTTACTTCAGTTATTTTTGCCCACAAACTGGTAATAGGAAATAACTTAATATCAGTAAAAAAAGAATACAAATTAATTTAAGTATCAGATTATTTAGAAATATATCAAAATAAACACAATCAAACACAGTTTCCAAAGAGTTAATAATTTATTAGTTAATTAATAAATAACTAAATAAATCCACAAGTACAAAATTATACCTTTATTCTAAACATACTACAAAGACCTTTATAATATTATTAAATAATATCTCACAAGCAAATACAACACTGAAAGGGAAAATAAAGTTACTATCTAAAATAGAACATAAGAAAGAAAAGTGTCTGCGTTATCTTTGGAAAATTCTATTATAAAAGATGTTTTAGACAATGCAATTAAAATATCTTCAAATGGCAAAGCCAAGGCCAGGTCACTATAAAATATCACTTAAAAAATCCTGCGAGCTACTAAACAAAATACAAGGTCATTTAAAAAAAAGTATTACAGACAGTATTTACAGCATTCAGATAATTTATTCTCCAGTGACTATATCTATAGCTGTTTTCATACATAAATTCACATGTTTATATAAATGTATATCAAATTATCTAGTTAAAGTTAAGGCAGTTCCTATGGACTTATTTAAGGCAGGTCCTATGGACTTATGCTGATGCCAATCATTGATTATGGGGATGTTGTATATGCACCTGCACCGCAAACCACCTTAATATACTTAATACATTGTATTACTCGTTCTGCCAATTTGTGCTACAATGTAATTACAGGACCCACCATTGTGACATGCTAAAAGAACTAAACTGGTTGTCGCCGGAATCCAGACGCACCCTTCATCTTTCCAGCCTTGCGTTTAAGAGCTTTTCTGGGAACCTCCCACCCTACCTGAGCAGAATGCTCTCCTTGGCTGTTCCCACCTCCTATAACCTCTGATCCAGTACCAGACCTTTATTTAGTCTACCTCAATACAAAAAGAAACGGCCCGATCCTCCTTATCCTACAGGATAGGGACTGGACGACACACAGTCCTGGGAGCTTACAAGGACTTTCCTCACTGAATCCTCACTGGAACAAGGTGCTGAGCAGTGATTAGCTCTTTCCCCTCCCAGTAACTAGACGACACATAGTTCTGGGAGCACAACTGATTTTAATGAGCCAATCTTGGCCTTTTATACACAGACCCCAGCATGGGGTCTCCATTGTATTCAACACAAGCCCCTCCCAAGAATCTCTGAGCCTGGGAGATAATTGAGTTAAATACCGGTAAGTCAATTATCTCCCAGGAACAGAGAACCCAACACAAAACATAAAAACATAAAAGTACCCCAAAACATAATAAAAACATACAAAAACCCCACATACTATACATCCTTCAAAAAGTCCTGATCTGAGTGTAACGGATCACCTGGCACCTCGACTGGGTACCTCGGTTGAAGGATGCTCTTAGCGCTTCCTGAGGACTCCAAGCACTGCAGCCGACACCAAAACCACTGAACCGTAGGAGCATATGAGTGCTCTCAAGCATCTGAATGTTGTATACAGCCGAATAGGAAAAACCATGCGAATAGGTTTACACTCCTAGCAGTCAAACTGAAACAGCATACCATAAATCCTCCCCCAATAATGAGACGACACTTCACTTTGAGGGTTAAGCAGGAACAGACTGTAGTGGCACATACAGCCTCTTTTATTCCCAATTCACAAACTTAGTACTGCCCACAGGGTTTTACAGAACAACCAATCAATCTGTACAATACACACAGACACTCCCACACAAAATCCTCCCCTCTGCCTGTAATACAATTACCTTACACAATGGGTAATATAATTATCACAGACAGAGAAATACAGTTTCATAAAACACATCACAGGGACCCCAAAACATGCAATAACCCCATAAAAGTATATCCTTGGAACCGGGGGATCTGGGTGAACCACATATCCAAAATTCACCCAGATCCGTTCAGTACTTTGGAAGATACAGTTTAATGCAGATTCTGCAGAACATATACAGGCTAAATGAAAAACAATCACTGTATAATGTGTCCCCTGCTGTATAGTCCAAAACCACTGCACGATGTCTCTGTGCACCAAATACTGGCGAGATGGCACCATGTTGAAAAGTCCAAACAGTGTCTGTGAGTTAAAATGGCCGCCATCCATTGTTCTCACCATGTGCTTCTGATACAGGAAATGGTGGCCAGCCAGTAACTCCACAGTATGCCCCCAGATGGTTCTTAAAGGGCCAGCAGCAGCACAACACAAATCCCTTATGCCCAAATCATGTCTTTAAAGGGCAATACATCCCAGGGGCCATAGTCACATGGCAGGAGGCTGGCAATCAGTCTTCTCCAATGCCCAGTGGCGAGGTCGGTTTCGCCACACTGAGCGCCCAACTTGTCCAAATAGTGCTCAGATCCATGCATTTTAAGGGAAACGCCACAGTGTTAAAGTTCTGACTGGTCGCACACACGGTCCTATGCCCAAAATAGTTCCAGGACATTTGGTGCTATTGCCGGTAAGCTTTTGGGAGCTCCTGCAGCCGAAATATGGGTTGCTCCACCTGACTCTCAGATAGCGTTTGTTGCTAAGTACCTTTGAAGACCATTCATGGGTTTGGTTCATGCAAACGGCCGCCAGGGAGCTGGTGTTCGGTTCCATTCGAATGAAGGGAAAGTGCCGAACCAGGGGCACCCAGGGAAAGCTGCTAATGGTCGCTGGGCAGGGTAACTCTGTTTCCAACTTGGACCATAGTGTGTGGGCAAGAGGCCAGCTTCCACACTCCTCTAGGGGTTTGTGGCAAACGTTCAAGGCAAGGAGCGTTTGTCACAGGCAGTATCCAGAAGCTCTCTTTAACCCTAAGCCCACACGCTCTAAACACAAGCCTCCTACCTAAACCTAACTCTAGTTTCTTTGTTACGTATAGTTTAGGATGCATTGATAAATACATGTGTTCTGTGAACTGCGCACTTTTGCTCCTGTTTTATATTAACAAGTGGAAACCCAGATATTTTTGGAGTAGAAATTGACAGACTCTGAATTATACAAAATTAAAACAAAATGTTATGAATATTGTATAACCTGAACATATCTATCCAAATATAAATTATAAAACTGAATGGCATGCAAAGTTAAATAACCAAAAATAATCAATTAAATCATGAAATTAAAAATATAGAATGAGCTGTTACCATTTGGATGGTGTTTTAGTTATATGAAGTGTATGGGTCTAAATCTAACATGTTGCTTAAGTAAATCCTATAAGTTGAATTTGGTCCCATTATTACAAAAAAATATAGAAAATATTTAGACAAATGATCTTTAAATGGACACTATAGTCACCAGAACAACTACAGCTTATTGGATTTGTTCTGGTGAGTAGAATCATTACCTTCAGGCTTTTTGCTGTAAACACTATCTTTTCAGAGAAAATGCAGTGTTTACATTACAGCCTAGTGATAACTTCACAAGCCACCCCTTTAATGGCTGTTAGAGATCCTTCCTGGGTCATGGCTGCCTAAAATGCATCCAAACACTCAGTGTCTCTTCCCTCTGCATGCAGACATTGAACTTTCCTCATAGAGATTCATTGATTCAATTCATCTCTATGAGGAGATGCTAATTGGCCTGGGCAGTGTTTGAATTTTGCTGGCTCTGCCCCTGATCTGCCTCCTTGTCAGTCTTAGCCAATCCTATGGGGAAGCAATGTGATTGGATCAGGCCACCACGTCTGATGATGTCAGAGGTCTGATGAAGTTCACTGGCAGAGGCAGCAGCTTCAGACTTGAATACAAATAAGATTTTACTATCTTTAGGGAGGCAGAGGGGGTCAAGGGGGCTTGATAGTGTTTTTTTCACTGCAAATTAGCATCTATGAATGGAGACACTAAACTTTTCTCATCCAGATGCATTGATTCAATGCATCTCTATAAGGAGATGCTGAATGGCCAGGCTGGTGTTTTGCCCTGCCCCCAAACCACCTCCTTGACAATTTGATGATGTCAGCCAAAGAGGCGGATCGAGGGCGGGAACTGTACCGGTAGACCCACACGGCACTGGAAAAAGGTACGTTTTAACCTTTTCAAAGGGAAGGCGTGCCATCTAAATAGTGGTTTTAACACTATATGTTCAGGAATACATTTTTGTGTTCCTGACCCTATAGTGCTCCTTTAATAAATCAACCAAGATAAAGCAAAATAATAAGAATGCATGAAAAGTCATGTGGCAACAAGACATTTAAACACACAATGAGACCTCATTACAGAATTTAGCAATATAATGATCTACCACCTAAATAACAGTGGAAAGATTTAGAATAACATTGTTAATTTAATTCATACAAAAAAGATGTAGACCCAGGAAATAGCACATACATTAAACAACACTCCCTGCACTTAAAACTGAAAAGAAAAATGCCAAAAAATCATGAGCTAACCACGTGATACTCCCCACCAACTCCAATAACAAACTGAGCTTTCGTTCCAGGCAGAGATAGGGTAGAAATTTTATTGGCTTGAGATTTAGGATTACAACCCACAGTGACACTATTATACACACATATATATTATTCCTGATAGTGGTGCATACTAGTTTAGTTGTCATAATTATGTTTATTTTATATCTCTGTTAACTATTTAACAAAAATAATCTAAATAAATAGTCTTTTCTATCCTGGATGGGACAGTATTTTGCCCAGTGCAAGCTTTAGCTCAGTCCAGCACAGAGCCACCTAGCCAAGTGGACCCTTTATAGTCATTATAGGCAGGGGTTTCTTACTGTTCCCCCCGCTGCCATCTTTTGGTGACAATGTGAGGGACTGATAGGCGGTGGTGCTGCTTTATGCATAAGCAAGAAGCAACTGTCTGCCAATCTCACTGTACAGCGCTATGGAATTTGCTGGTGCTATATAAATAATAAAATAATAATAATAATAATGTTTATACTTCTTTTATAGAAAGAGATTCCCTATAATCTCCACGGCCATCTCTGGTCAAGACTAGTGCAGCCCACATGGCTTTGGACGGTTTGTTCACAGGACAGTCTGGTCATGTCTACAAAAAAAATAGACTACAGAAACATGGCAGTTCCTATTTATACCATAGATACTTCGGTAATAGTGTTTATCATGATATTCCTGAAAAGTTCCTAAAATTAAAAAAATAGTCCCATGTTTGCAACCTTTGTCCACCTACTACAGCTTGTAAAGAAGACTATGTGCAGCATCAGTATGCTTACCTATAAAGGTATTTCAATTTTATTGGTTTAATAATAATAAAATAGTTCTGGATATTTGACATGTGCAATTGTAGGTTGATTTGACAACTAATCAATTCTGAATCAGTTAGTGTCTATTCATTTGGCATAGAACCCCCTTCAATTTATTTTAATTTGAGTGATCCATTTAAAAACAAATTAAAAGGGGTTTGATGCAGAACGAATCAAAAAATTCTCTCCTGGCTTTTCTTTTAACTAAAGACTGCATTTTCCCTTTTCCTAAATATTTAATGTTTTTAAGTATGTCAAATGTAACAAATAATGAAACATGTTGCATTTACAGCATGCGTTTAGTATATGTAAAATAGAATCCTTACCCACAACCCATGTTCCACATAAAATCTCCCTTTTAATAACTCAAAATTGTATTTAAATTCCAGGAATTCTTATAGCTGTAAAAAGGCCGTTTTTTGTTGAAGATAAGGTATATTCTAAGATCATGACATATGCTCATAATGATACACAAATATTTGACACAAGCCTTAAAGCTAAAGTGGAAATAAGAAGCAGAAATACTTACTGCCCTATTTATCTTGGGGCACTATCAGTCATGTGAACAGCCCTTTAGAAATAAATAAGGAAAGGAAATCTTCACAAAAATATTTATTGGAAACCATGCACCACTTTAAAACTAAAATGCTTCCCTATGCTAAGCAGTAAAACCGTTAATACGGAGGCTCTTTTTTGGCCTGACTAGAAAATAACTTTACCTATCAATTATATGACATCCCCTAGGAGTAAGTAACGGGAAAGTGATTTCATTACCTTCCTGTTCAGCTGCATTACCACCATTTTATACTGAAAAACAGACTACTGCTGGTTTTCATTTGCTCTCTATATTGTAGTGAATAATAATGTTAGCAAATGTAATAATATGACTTGTAGAAACGTCCAGTTCAATAACAGCACCTAATCAATTATGGTAGATAAAACTACTGTGAATTAAAAAAATATTCTGGTACTTTAAAAAATGTTCAATGAGTTAATTGGAATGTTTTGTTTATGAATATGAAGCTTGTTTCGTGATGAAGAGATGTTTAACCCCTCGAGAACCAGTGGCATGCAAGGTATGCTATAACTCAATGGCTTTCCCACTGGTTCCTAAGTGGTTAAGAAAGAAGTGAAGGAGGGCACAGGAAGTAAGCTCTTGATTTTTATCTTAAATGTGTTTTCCTATTTGCCTTTCTATAATTAATGAAGTACAACTTAATACAATAAGCCTTTAAGTGTTTTTAAAATACTAATTGTATACAGGATAGGATTGGTGTTCCTGTACAAAAGAAAATACACACAAGAATGTGTTCAAGTGAGAGGGGTGTGTAATGTGTAGCCTTGCATCTGCTATTGCTTATAAAACCCCATAAACTGGAGAACAAGATGGACGAGAATAATTTGAGTTGTAGCAAGGGAAATTGGACTCTTGGCTGCCTTTTCAATGATTTAAAGAGGAACTGCTACTTTCTCAAATTTAAAACAACCTGCTGATTCTGATAACTTTATTTTTGTATTTTTTTTATATTTTCATTTACATGCTTTTTTGTATTTTTTTTATATTTTCATTTACATGCTATATTGTGCAAACCTTGTAACGTTGTAGACTCTTGCAGTCAGAGGCGTAATTAAAAACAATCGGGCCCCAGTGAAAAAAATTGCCCTGGGCCCCCCCCCCATGTGTCTCACCCCCCCGACACTCCATGTGTCTCATTCCCCCCCTGCCAGCCCCTCCACGTGTCTCATTCTCCCGCCTGTCCCTCTACTGTCTCATTCCCCCACCAGCTTCTCTACATGTCTCATTCCCCCTAATTAATCCACATGTCTCATTCTTCCCCTAGCCCCTCCACATGTCTTATTCCCCCCCAGCATCTGCATGTGTCTCTCCAACCCTCCAGCTCCCAGTCCCTCCATGTGTCTCTCCAACCTTCCCCATGTGTCTTTGCCACCCCACAGCCTCTCCATGTGTCTCAACCATCCCCAGGCACTCTATGTGTCTCTCCCAACCACGTGTGTGACAGACACACACACATTGACATACACTGACAGATACACACTCACTGATAGACACATACTCACTGGCAGACACACACATACACACACACACAAACTAACAGACACACACCCTCACTGACAGACACAGTCACACACTAACAGACAAACACACAAACTGACAGACACAGATACACACACTGACAGACAGACACTAACAGCCACACATACACTGACAGACACACACACAAACTGACAGACACCACACTCGCTGACAGACACATACTCACTGACAGACACACATACACACAGACACACAAATTGACAGACACAGACACACACTGACAGACACACACACACACATTGACAAACATAGAGACACACTAACAGAAACACATACACTAACAGACACACACATACACACACACACACAAACTGACAGACACCACACTCGCTGACAGACACATACTCACTGACAGACACACATACACACAGACACACAAACTGACAGACACAGACACACACTGACAGACACACACACACACACACACACACACTGACAGACAGACATAGAGACACACTAACAGACACACATACACTGACAGACACACACGCACTGACAGACAGACACAGACCCATACACACACTAACAGCCACACATACACTGACAGACACACACGCACACACTCACACTCTCACATTCTTGCACACTCTGATAAATTAATTTAACTATTTTAAGGCTCATCCAGTCTCCCTAACTTTGGGAGAGCTGGTCCTCTCCGTTGGGCTGTTCTTGGGCTGTTACAGTTTCTTTCTCCTCCTTCATGCTGTTTAGTATGCCGGGAGGCCGGAGTTATGTCATATTCCGTCTCCCGGCATCACAGAGGGCGCGCGAGGGAGGAGAAAGGAACTGTCACAGCACAGCCCAATGGAGAGGACCCAGACCAGCTGGTAAGCAGGTGCCTACTCTGCCTCACTGTCCATGCAGCGATTCGGGGGTGCCCTAGGTGGGCCCCCTGTCACAGTTCTTCTCTCGGCGGGCCACTGTTGCACGGGTGTGCAGGGCGGCTGGACTCCCTGGAGTGACGGGCCCAGTCGCAGCTGCGACCCCTGCAACCATGGTAGTTCCGCCACTGCTTGCAGTCCTGTATGTATAGTGCATTTGCACCTCCAACACTGCTGGAGAAAATGCTGAAGCATTATGGGCCTATGAAGTTGCCACAATGCAGAGCTGCAGCCCAACTGTGTTGTTACGTACACCCCAGTTAATACTGAAGTAGCGTTGTGAAGGAATGGGGAACTGTCACTTCACAATTTGTTTGTACTGGACAATAAATTAATTAGATGTGAACAAATGTCCTGAGCACTGTTCCCTCTAAAGATTTTGTGTGTCTAAGCACTGTTAAAATATAAGACTAGTGGGAGTTGTAGATATCATAGGACAGAGGTAGGCAACCTTCGGCACTCCAGATATTGTAGACATCATCTGCCCTGATGCTATGCCAGCATTGTGGTTGTAAGAGAATTATGGGAGATGTAGTTCACAAAATCTGGACTAGCTATCCATGTCATAGGATTTAGGAAAATTGGTGCCCTTCAATTTACCAAAATATACCATTTAATTATGCTTCATACAAATTGATAAGAGAGCAACATTATTGTTTGATTGTATTTTTAATAAATTTGAATAAATTGTATCCTATAATTAAGTTCGAATTAGCAACCCTAAAGTATAAAAAAACAGAAATCTGAAAATAAAAGTTTTAAGGGTGTGTGGTCTTGTTAACCACACATTGTAGAAAATGTGGCCATCATGCCCCTTTAATTAATAATTCAAAAAAGGAAACTGCTGGGACCCACTCAATGCAATATGTTCCTGCTTTGTACATTTTCCATTCAAAATAGTAAACATGGCCATGATGCCAATCAATATAGCTCTAATAGGACAAGAGAAGAGGTGTTAGTTATATTATAGAGCCATTCTATGCCTGATAAGCTATGAGGCCTCCCAACAAATCAGATTTCAGTTAGACAGGCTGATTTTAGGGTGCTATCCTGCAATCCAAATTTTGTTCCTTGGACACCAGGGAACTGTCCCCAAGCAGCACAGCATGCGTGCATCGTTAAGCATGCTTGCGCTGTGCCGCAGCATTAGGACCATGTCGACACTCTGCCTATAATGGACTTCACCAATGATTGTGTCACCGGCAGTGCCCTCAGGGCCCGGCCACCCCACCCTGCTCAGCATACATACTTATTTCATGGGTTATGGTGCAAGGAGGTCCCTTGTCTCTGTGATTTTCAAGTGTAAAGATTTACAAAATGTCTGCAGTATTAAAACTATTCTTTTTCTTTTACTTCCTTCTTTACTCTCCCAAGTCTGTCCATGTTGTACATACGATGTGCACACACTTTGTGAGTACAAATGTCTCCACAGGCTGTGACTGTATCGTCTGTGGCTTGAAAGAATACTGTGCACATGGATGGGGCAGCAGACTGTCTAATAGTAGCTGTGATATGACTGCTCTCAGCTTATGCTGCAGCCCTACTCTTCCCATATTTAAAGGACTAGTAAAGGCACCAAGACAACTTCATCTCAATTAAAGGACCACCATAGCGCCAGGAAAACATACTCGTTTTCCTGGCACTATAGTGCCCTGAGGGTGCCCCCACCCTCAGGGTCCCCCTCCCGCCGGGCTGGATGGAGAGGAAGGGGTTAAACTTACCTCTTTCTCCAGCGCCAGGCGGGTAGCTCTCCTCCTCTTTGGCTGAATGCGCATGCGCGGTAGGAGCTGCGCGCGCATTCAGTCAGTCCATAGGAAAGCATTCTCAATGCTTTCCTATGGACCCTGGCGTCTTCTCACTGTGATTTTCACAGTGAGAAGCACGCAAGCGCCTCTAGCGGCTGTCAAAGAGACAGCCACTAGAGGCTGGATTAACCCTAACATAAACATAGCAGTTTCTCTGAAACTGCTATGTTTATAAAAAAAAGGGTTAACCCTAGCTGGACCTGGCACCCAGACCACTTCATTAAGCTGAAGTGGTCTGGGTGCCTATAGTGGTCCTTTAAGTGATCTGGATTCAGTGGTCCTTTAGTTTTTACCCTTAAATGTAAAACATTTCTGTTTAGTAGAAATGACAATGTTAACATTAAAGGGTTACGCACACTGTCCTACTGACAGCCACTAGAGGTGTTTCCAGTGTGAAAGAGTCCAACTCAGTTCTCACCGTTTGTGACTGCATCCTAATCATCTATAGGAATATTGTTTTTACAGCACTATCTATGGACTGTTTGCTATTAGACTGTTTGCCATATGTGTATATATATATATTTGCGCTCGGAATTTAAATACGTAATGGATAGTATCTGTGAGCAAAGTTGGTTGTGGTGTGCCGAAACCAACGTACGAGTGGGCCTGTAAATAAAAGAGGGCCCACCAAGGATAATGTAGTTAAAACAGGGTGTAGGTGGGTGGGGACAATCAGCTGAGAGGCAGCGGTGAGTAGGGGCTGGGAGTTTAAGTAGGGGACTTACTCCTCCCACAAATTCAGGCCTAATGGCCTTTCTACTTGTGCTCGGAATTTAAATACGTAATGGATAGTATCTGTGAGCAAAGTTGGTTGTGGTGCGCCGAAACCAACGTACGAGTGGGCCTGTAAATAAAAGAGGGCAAAAGATAAATTCGAGAAAATACACACTTTATTGCATTTTACAAGACAAAGTTCCTGAAAGCTTGGCGATGCTCTTTCTCCGGTTGCGAAATATATGCGTTAGATATGGAGGATTTCCATTGCCCCAGCCTTTTGATGATGTGGACCGGTGCATTTGTGCTAGAGGCTGCTGAGGCGGCTCCTATGCGGAAGGAGTGCCCGGAGAATGCAGCCGGGTTGTGTCCGAGCTTAGATAACAGGGTTCTGACATGTAACATCAATTTTGCCGTGGTAAGCGGGTTGTCAGGGTTTCTTTGCTGTTTTAAACAGCCACCCTTCCTTTTTCAGTGTCTGAGGTTTCAGCTGTAATTAACGATCAGCTCCTTCAGCATGTTGCCACGGTTACTCACCTGAGAATAGCAATCAACCCTGCTGCTAATCAGTTCAGCCTATTTAAGCAGCAAATTCCAGAACCTCCTTGCCCTTGCGTGGTTTCCTGTCCCCCAGAAGTCTCCTTGTTCCTGTGTTTCCTGTTTGCTCCTGGTTCCTGACTCTGGCCTTGTTCCTGACTCCACTGCCCTCTGTGCTCCTGATCCTGGCTCGTCTGACTACCCGCTCTGGTGACTGACCCCTGCTTGCCTCCTGGACTTTGCTTTTGGTGATTTCTTTGTTATTTATTAAATAAAGGTGTTTTTGCATCTAGATCTGTCTCTGTCTGGTTCCTGGTTCCTGACATTACGCAAGGGCCATGAATACAGATGGTACAGGCAATACACCTATACCTAACCTATTTACCCGGTGGGACCAGCAGAACCACCATTTGGACCAGTATGTCCATCTGAATCCAAAACCCGGCCAGCCTGCGATTGCGGCCGCCTCTGCCTCACTTCCTGTTCTGGTACCGGTTGTAGCCTCCGAACCTGTTGCGGCTAGATGAATGACTGGGTCTGTCCCGCTCCCTCAGTATTTTGGGGGCAACCCAGCTCAGTGCAAAGAATTTATAAATCAGGTTAAAATATACCTTGAAATGCTGCCCCAGGCATTTCCTACAGACAGCGACAAAGTCCAGTTCATGATTTCTTTGCTGTCTGAAAAAGCCCTAGCTTGGGCAAAACCTCTCTGGGAGGCAGAGAGGCCCATCATTTACAATTACCCTGAATTTGTTGCGTCCTTTTAAAGGGTTTTTGATATTCCAGCTCGCTCCACTCCTACTGCCAAACAACTCATGTCTAATACTCAGGGCACGAAAACTATTGTTGAGTATGCCAGTGAATTCCGTACCATGGCAGCAGAGGGTGGCTGGAATAACGAGATTCTCGTGGCTGCCTTTGCACAGGGGCTCTCCGATGTAATGAAAAATGAGATTGCAGCCAGAGAATTACCTAAAGATCTCGAGGAACTGATATCATTTGTCACCCTCATTGACATCAGACTCCGAAAGAGATCCTCATCCAGGGAGTGCCTGCGGAGGCCTCCAGTATGTTTGGCACCAAGCTTTTCCTGCCCACCCAAACCTCCCTCACCTCCCATGCCTCCTGGTCCTGAGTCCTCTGTCGGTGTGGAGCCGAGGCGGTTAGGCTTCTCACGCCTCTCTGTTGAGGAGAGAGCCTTTAGGAGGAGGGAGAGCCTGTGCCTATACTGCGGATACCACGGTCACATATTAAAGTTTTGCCCGATTCGTCCGGTAAAGGGCCCGCACCCAAGATACTGTCAGGGGCAGATCTTGGGGGGTCTTTCTGCAGACCCAGAGATAAATAAGGACAAACCCTTGGTGCCTATTATCCTCTCCTGGCCGGAGTCATCCATTAAAACCCGGGCATTTCTTGATTCTGGGGCCGCAGGCTTGTTTATAGATTGTGCATTTGCATCAGAGCACTCTATACCCTTACAGCCTCGCAACTCCCCACTAGCTTTCGAAGCCATCGATGGCCGACCTATACAGCCAACCCTCGTGACCCAGGAAACCGTGCCCATATCTCTGGCTGTAGGGGCTCTACATCATGAGATGATCCAATTCCAGGTCATTTCCTCTCTATACTACCAGGTTGTTTTGGGATACCCTTGGCTACAGAAGCATAACCCCACAATTGATTGGCGCAAATCTGAGATATTATCTTGGTCCCAGCAATGCACATTTTCCTGTCTCCGGAAACCGGTCAAAGTTTTGGGCACAGTTTCTGCCTCTTCCTTACCCGCTGAGTACCAAGAATTCCAAGATGTATTTGACAAAGGTCAAGCTAGCGTTCTGCCACCACACCGTCCGTATGACTGTGGTATCGAACTCCAACCTGGTGCCAACCCTCCCCGTGGCCGGATTTACCCGCTGTCTGTAGCAGAGAATAGAGCCATGGAGGAGTATGTTACCGATGCGTTGTCAAAGGGATTCATTCGGAAGTCATCTTCTCCTGCCGGGGCCGGCTTTTTCTTTGTGAAAAAGAAGAGTGGTGAGTTGAGACCCTGTATCGACTATAGGGGTCTCAATCGCATTACTATTAAGAATGCCTACCCCATTCCGTTGATCACAGAGTTATTTGACCGCCTCAAGGGAGCAACAGTCTTCACTAAACTTGATCTGAGAGGGGCATATAATCTCGTCCGGATAAAAGAGGGCCACGAATGGAAAACCGCATTTAACACCAGGAGCGGGCATTACGAATACCTAGTAATGCCCTTTGGTCTTTGCAATGCTTCGGCGGTTTTTCAGGAATTTATAAATGACGTCCTGCGTGATATGTTGCAGCAATGTGTGGTGGTTTATCTTGACGATATTCTTATCCATTCCACATCTCTCGAGAACCACCACGCAGATGTTTCTAGGGTTCTACAGAGACTTAGAGAAAATAATCTGTTCTGTAAATTGGAGAAATGTGAGTTCAATTGCAAACAGGTCACATTCTTGGGCTATGTTATCTCAGATGCTGGATTCTCTATGGACCCAGAGAAACTTTCTGCTGTACTAAAATGGCCTCGACCTACGGGTCTTCGCTCTATACAGGGTTTTCTTGGCTTCGCCAATTATTATCGGAAGTTCATACGCAACTTTTCTTCCTTGGTTAAACCACTCACGGATATGACCAGGAGAGATGCTGATCCACAACATTGGTCACAGGAGGCCATTTCTGCCTTTGAGTCTCTCAAAGTCGCCTTTGCTGCTGCGCCTATACTGGCACACCCTAACCCTGCCTTACCATTCATTCTTGAGGTCGATGCGTCTGAGACAGGAGTAGGCGCCCTCCTGTCTCAACGTCCTAACCCAGAGAGCTCCAGGCATTCGTGCGGGTATTTCTCGAAGAAATTAAACCCGGCGGAATGCAATTACCAGATTGGTGATAGAGAACTTCTAGCCATAATTTTAGCTCTCAAAGAATGGAGGCACCTTCTTGAGGGTACTTCAGTGCCAATTCTCATCCTCACAGACCACAAGAATCTTACATATCTTTCCGAAGCTAAGCGACTTTCCCCCAGGCAAGCTAGATGGGCTCTCTTCCTATCAAGATTCAATTATGTGGTTTCTTACTTGCCACGGTACTAAAAACATTCGGGCTGATGCCTTGTCTCGACAGTTCTCCCCTCCATCTAGAGAGGAGATAACCCCTACTCCTGTGATTCCTCCGGACCATATACTGGCCACCATCCGTACTAGCCTTACCTCACACCTAGGCGAGGAGATTCTGGCTGCACAAAGTAATGCTCCTCCAGAGAAACCTAATGGCCGTTGTTTTGTACCTATTCATCTCCGTACTAAATTATTAAGTACATATCACAACCCCAAAGCAGCTGGACATCCAGGCAAAAACCAATTAATCTGGTCCGTCTCTCGGCAATTTTGGTGGCCTAGTCTCCGTTCGGATGTCACCGCTTTTGTAGCTGCCTGTCCTGTATGCGCTCAAAATAAAACCCCACGACACCCTCCAGTGGGTCTCCTGCAAACCATACCTAATGGTGAACGACCCTGGACCCACTTGTCCATGGATTTTATCGTAGATCTTCCGGTCTCCCGTGGCAATACAGTCATTCTCATGGTTGTGGATCGATTCTCAAAGATGTCGCATTGCATTCCCTTGAAAAAACTACCAACTTCTCAGGAACTTGCAACAATTTTTGCTCGGGAGGTCTTTCGTTTGCATGGGTTACCCAAAGTGATAATCTCAGATAGGGGTAGCCAGTTTGTGTCCAGATTTTGGAGAGCTTTTTGTACACAAATTGGAATTCAGCTTTCCTTCTCCTCTGCCTACCACCCGCAATCCAATGGTGCCGCGGAATGAGCTAACCAAACACTGGAACAGTTTCTGCGTTGCTACATTTCTGACCACCAGAACAACTGGTCTGATCTGCTACCCTGGGCGGAGTTTGCCCACAATAGTGCGATTAATGCCTCTTCCCGGCTATCCCCGTTCTTGGCGAACTATGGCTTTCAACCGTCCATATTGCCTGATACGTTCATGCCACAGGGGATACCGGCATTGGAGGAACATCTCAGGGAACTCCGTTCCACTTGGGTGCAGGTTCAGAACTCTTTGCAACGCGCAATGCAGAACTACAAACTCCAGGCCGACCGCAGACGCCTTCCTGCACCTACCTATCAAGTCGGAGAGAGGGTCTGGCTGTCTTCTCGCAACCTACGGCTCCGTGTTCCCTCACAAAAACTGGCACCCCGATACGTTGGGCCATTTCGTATACTTCGAAGGGTTAACCCTGTAGCTTACGCACTTGACCTTCCTGCTAACATGCGCATCTCTAATGTATTCCATGTTTCCCTCTTGAAACCATTGGTATGTAATCGTTACACCACCTCTGTACCACGTCCTGTTCCGGTTGACAATCATGAGGAATATGAAATACGCAGCATCATTGACTCACGAGTCTTCAGAGGACAGATCCAATACTTGGTGCACTGGAAAGGGTACGGTCCAGAGGAACACTCCTGGGTTCCAGCCTCTGATGTCCATGCACCATCCCTCCTTCGTTCCTATCACGCTCGCTTCCCCATGAAGCCCGGACCCACCAGCAGAAATGGGGGGAGTCGTTGAGGGGGAGGTACTGTCAGGGTTTCTTTGCTGTTTTAAACAGCCACCCTTCCTTTTTCAGTGTCTGAGGTTTCAGCTGTAATTAACGATCAGCTCCTTCAGCATGTTGCCACGGTTACTCACCTGAGAATAGTAATCAACCCTGCTGCTAATCAGTTCAGCCTATTTAAGCAGCAAATTCCAGAACCTCCTTGCCCTTGCGTGGTTTCCTGTCCCCCAGAAGTCTCCTTGTTCCTGTGTTTCCTGTTTGCTCCTGGTTCCTGACTCTGGCCTTGTTCCTGACTCCGCTGCCCTCTGTGCTCCTGATCCTGGCTCGTCTGACTACCCGCTCTGGTGACTGACCCCTGCTTGCCTCCTGGACTTTGCTTTTGGTGATTTCTTTGTTATTTATTAAATAAAGGTGTTTTTGCATCTAGATCTGTCTCTGTCTGGTTCCTGGTTCCTGACACGGGTGCCCTTGTAATGTTAAGAGCGGAGAGTCTGGCAGGTGAGCGTGAAGAGTTGACCGTAGTTGGTTGAGAACTTTCACCGGACACCAGGCATTATCAGTAGGGAAGAGAGGAATTATTGTAGGGTGTATTGACCGGTTGGTTTTAGTGGTAGGGATAGAAAGTAGGTAGTGATCCTCTATCTTGGTGAGGTGTGAAGTTTTAAGGCTTAGCGCGATATCTCCTTGACAAACCACGGTGAACTCTCTAGGTCTGAGAAAACCATAGAACGCGAGATATATAGCAGATTTGATCACCGTATTGGTGTTGCTATCAAATGGGGCTGTGTCAAGGAGATTGCTAAGTGACCTGAAGATAGGCCCGTCTATGGGTAATCTAGTGCTTGCGAGTGGAGGTGAAACCTTTGATATACCTTTCAAGACCTTTTTAATGGGGTATGAAGACAAAAAAGGAGTGCTGTTAGGAAAATTGGTGAGGCTGTGGTGCTGAACCCCGGTGAGGTAAAGTTTAATGGTGTTGTGTGACAGATTAAGGTGTAGGTGGCAGAAAGAGGCAAAAGACACCATGGTTTGGATAGAAAAGTCACCTTGTAGCCCGAATTCTGCAGTGAATTTGTTAAATATGTTAAGTGCCCTATTGTAAGTGATAGCAGTGTTGGGTGATAATGCTTGGTGAGTGAGTGATCTAGCGTGAAGCAAGAGTGTGCTTAATCCAAGATTAGTTCGTGAAACCGTGGTGTCCTGCATGGCTGTTGGTGAGCCGTTGGGAGTGCCTGAGAAAATAATCATAAACATGGAGATACCATTCCAGTCTTTCAAAAACTTCCCCCACATAGCTAAGTCAGCCTTGGCGTGGGGGTCCAAAGAAACTGTGCCGGAGTCCGGGACTCCGTGGAGCAGGCAAAGAAGTCTGGATATGAAAGACCTTCCCTGCGGAATGATGCGCATGGCGAAGTTCAGAGATCCGAGAAGGGACTGAAGTTCTCTCCTGGTGCAAAAGTCATTCCGCAGGAACGTGTCTATCTCCCCTCTCAATCGTGAAAGTTTGTCGTGGGGAAGGCTAGCTCTGAGTTTGACAGAGTCGAGCTCTATGCCTAAAAAGGTCAACTTTGTTGTGGGTCCTATAGTTTTGGCTGGGGACAAAGGGACTCCAAGTGTGGAAAATAGTGCGGTAGTACTTTTGATTGCTGTGGGTGTTGATGACCCTGGCTCTATCAGTAGAAAGTCGTCTAGATAGTGAATAACGGAGTGACACCTGATGACATTCAGAAGCAGCCAGCATAGTGACTCTGCGAAAATGTCGAAAAGTTTGGGGCTGCTTCGAGAACCGAAAGTGAGTCGTGTTGAGAAGTAATAATTCCCTCGCCATTTAACACCGTGTAAGTGCCAGAGTGAGGGGTGTATGGGCAGTAATTTAAAGGCGTTAGTGATGTCTGTTTTGCTGAGCCAGGGTCGATTACCAGATGTAATGATGGACTGTATGGCGTCGTCGATGGTAACATACTGAAGTGAGAATTCGTCTGCTGGAATGAGTGCGTTTATGCTTGGAACAAAAGAGGAGTGCGGTGCCGATAAATCGATAATAAGACGTTTTTTATTAGAATATTTGTGAATAGCAATACCAATAGGGTTAGTGCGCCAGGAGGAAAACGGTGAAGAGGTGAAGGGACCGATCATGAAACCGTTAGTGGTTTCTGCGGAAATGAGAGTGTCTACAGCGACTGGGTCTAAACGTGCAGACTGGAGATTAGGACATTCTAGTGTACCTGGGGAAATGGCTACTATGCCTGTGTGAAACCCTTGTGAGAAACCTGTGGTGAGAAAATCCACCAAGTGCCTGCTGGGGTGAGACCTTAGATAAAAAACCAGGTTGTCGATATTTATGTCGGTTAGTCATTTGTTTGGTGACAACCTGGCTGGACACATGGTCTTGGTATGTGCCCTGAAACATATGGAGCAGATGTGCAATAATCTACAGGCGCTGAAACTGCAGGAGCCTGCGTTGAAATTATTGCACACCTGCGCTTTACCTAAAAAGGAGATGGGCCTACCCAGCTTATCCCGAAGACCACCCGCTGGTTTGTTGTGAGGGGTGAAAGAGGAGTGAGGTGTGAACGTGGGGTGAGGGGTGGGAGTGGAGGTGGTGGGATCTGATTCGACGGGACATAAGTCCGCCATGTGGGATGTAAATTTACAGATGGCACAAGCCGGGGGCCTGAGTCCAGCGAAGTGGCGACAGAAAAGTTCTGTTTCCATCTGACCCCAGTTCATTCTAATGTTGAACTGCTTGAGATGGGTCGCCGCCTTCGCTGAAACTGACTTGTGGTAGTCATAGAAGGAAGAGCCCCCGTACTTGATGCCTAGATCCACTACCTTGTGGAGATAGAGATCTAGCTCTTCTCTCCTATGGGGATACACCGTGCAAATGACGTCGCGGTATATCCCGAAAGCTATCACGAACTGGGGGATAGACAATTTTTTATTGAGCCTGGGATCCCTCGTTTTGAGCACGACTGAAATGTCACCATAGTTGTATGCCTTGTTCTCGAGTATATCCTGAGAGGCTATGAGTAAAGACACCAGACACACATCCTTCCCGTCTAGGATATCTTTCCTGATAGAGTCTGGGACGGAGTGTGCTGGTGACTCGAATGGTGTGATGGCTGTGCCAGGTGCTGGAGGGGGGAGTATAGGGGGGCATGTAGGTATGGCAGGTACAGCCGTGGTAGAGACTGGGACTTCGGTGTTAGTACCTGAGGAGGAGATGGCGCTCTCCACCTTAGACAGCCTGCTATTGAGGGTCTGTAGATTGGCCAAGATATCTGCTAGGGTATCCTGGGTGGCCGTGCTGTTTCTTGGTGGTTGTCCTTGAGAGCTAGTTCCCGGCCTAGGCTCGGGGACTTGGTGGGTAAGCAGCCTGTAAAGTTCTGCCTTTCTAGCTGTGGCCGGAAAGGGGATTACCCTGAGCCTAAGCTCGGCCGTGATTTTGGGAATAGTCCATGCTCTAAAGGACGTGGGGGTTGAAAGAGTGAGTGATTCGCCTGGAGACACGGGTCTGATTGGCGTGAATGGTGTTTCTTCTGTCAGTTCTTCGGTTGGAATTGGTTCTTGGGACATTCTAAAAAGGAATGATCATGTCAAAGATATATTAGAAGGGGAGTGAGGTAAGTAGGGGGGTATGGGGAGTGGTGTATCTGGAAGAACTGGACTGTAATGCTAGATGCCGAGGCGAAAAACTTAACTATTGAATGACTGGATAGGTGAGGCCCTGCTAATGCCAAGTGGCGGTGAGAGGCTCTACCTATGATTTGGCTTATGACGTAGGTGCCACAGACGTGGTGGCGGGATGTTGGCCTCTCGGTGACGATAAAAGAAATCAAAACGTGTGGCCTTGACAGGTGAGGCCCTAACTAGAGCCCTGTAGTAGGGCATGCAAGGCTTATAACTATGGTTTGGGCGTGGGGCCGTACCTCCGTGTTTAGGTGGGGTGGGGGTGATAGGCCTCGCGGGATCAGATTTCCTGATAGGGTGGGCTAAGGCATTAGCCTGTGCCCTATAGCCAGTTCGATTGTATGCTTAAGGGTAAAGTGAGAGGACTGGAGTGGTGTGTGGATACTAACCTTGACTGGTCGCAAATGGTATCTGGAGCCTCCTGATAAGTGTAGAGAGTCTTGTCTTAATGCTGTCTTTGAGGAAGAATCCTGGGGGTTTAAGACAGATGTTGATGTATCTATATGTATCGTGATGTCGTATGAATAGTATTGGGAGAAGGTTTGTTAGGGGCGCCACGTGAGATGCTGCATTGAGGGATCTGGGAGGTTTAGGTGTAGGAATGGGATGATTTTAGATATAAGTGAGAAGGCAGAATGAGGCCTTGGGGTAGCGAATGGACGTACTTGAGTAAGGACGTAAGTACCTGAAGGTATGGCTGAGTACCGGGACAGGTTTTTTGGTGTTTAATGAGCCTGATGGCCGTACGACCGAATGTCTGTGTAGACAAGTAGTAAAGAGATAACGTATCCTGGGCGTAAGCCTGAGGAAAGGTAGTAATGGACTTGAGACCGCGTGAGGTCTAGTATTGAAAAGAGAGTGAACTATACCTTGGTTTTTGAAGTACAGAGATTATATTTAATCGTGGCAGGTTAACTGCGTAGAATTGGTGGAAGCTTAGGCTAATACAGGATCTAAGGGTTTAACCAAAGACAATTTCCATATTTAGCGATAGATGTGAAGATAATTGATAAAAACCTGATAACTCAAAGTGATAATATACCATACCTGTTCCTGTAATAAAAGGACCTTGAAATAACAACTTTAGCGCAGAAAAGCAAGAGACCGATGAAATCTGTAAAAGTCAAAATATGTGACAGAGTGATTTATGTGAAAGGAATAGTACGGATTATGTGTAATGGGTATTACTTGTATGTAGTGTTTAAATGACTTATAACTGAGTGTTTTTTATTTTTTTTTATTTTTTGGAAAGAATGGTATTGCTTGTATGACACGTATGAAGGTATGAACCATGGTTAAAACAGTATGTTTATTACAGAAAAATACGTTAATCGGTTATCAAAGGTAGGAAACACAAGGCTGGTAGTTAAACCAGATAGTATAACCCAAAACTGATGTGAAGGTATAAGTAATAGTAGGATTCGTGTGATTAGAACTTATGCATGCTTTAGCTTGTAAAAATAGAAATATAACCGAATGTAAATTAGTAAGATGGTGTTCGTGTATTTAACCATACGAATAGGTTGGTACTGAATGACCGAACGAAAAAAGGGAATACAGATAATAATGAGCTTAATACATTAAATATATATTCGGTAATTTCCGTACGAATATGCTTAAACGATAGTGAAATGAGCCGAACGTTCGTGCGTTTTGGCGCGAATGGAGATTTTAACGAAAAGCATGTATTCGTGTAAATGCGAAAGAGGGAGCCTACCCCTACGTTTTTAGGCCCGAACGGCGGGGAATAGCGAACGCTAATTCCAACGCCTTGCTTACGTGAACGTGCCGGTCTCGTGACCGGAAGTCGGGTACCTCGACCGGGGAAAAACCGAGTGGAAGGACCTCGAACGGACGGAGGATTGAACAGGACGTCTGACTGCTGGAAACAGGTACAGTTCTGGCGGGAAGCTGGACCGGAAGTGCTGGTTGCTAAGGACAATCAGCTGAGCGGCAGCGGTGAGTAGGGGCTGGGAGTTTAAGTAGGGGACTTACTCCTCCCACAAATTCAGGCCTAATGGCCTTTCTACATATATATATATATATATCCATGGAGTTTGCATATATTTGCATATGATGGCAATGCAAACCGAATGGTAAAATTTGTATGGTCTATGTTCCCTTAACCTCCCCTCCTTTGGAGAGTTATTTTTTATTGTGGTATGTGGTTGCCTGTGATTCACTATAGAATTGCATTTCATGTATTATATTGAGTGTGTCACCATAAGTCCAATGTGATGTTGAAAAAGGCTAGTCCTGGGTGGAAAAAAGTGCTAGTGGTAGTTCCACTATAAACGGTGTGTACTGTCTTGTTCTTTCAGGAATTCAAGTAGCAGAGTCTTAGGACCTGTTTTCTAGTTGCACTAAATTCTGGTATGGATCTCAAGCTGTTTATATAACACAGCTAACCTCAGAAAAAGAATACAAATCTGCCATTGACTGAATGACAGACACTGGCTGCTCGCTGTTTAGCAGATATGCTCTCAAAGCTTTTATACCTCCTTCATGCCCCCAATCAACATACTGCGAGTGGGAACAGACATATCTAAGCAGCCAGTTGCTCTTGGCTGTAATTAAAAAACAAATGATCAAATGATTCACAGAACAAATACACTCGGTCATTAAAGCAAGCAGCTTAGCAGACATGCGCCCCAAATTGTTGCACCACCTCAGCTGATATTTCCAATGAGAGGTATATGTATCTATTTCGATATTCGAACCATTAATTGATGGCTTCTAATAAGCTTTTAATGGCATCTCTTTAGATGATTTTTTGGGATCTGACAAACTCCATTAGCTCTAATTAGAAAGAGGTATTGGTGCTTTATTAGTTAGAGAGAATAAAGTTTTGCATATTACAATATGAAGCAACATGGTTTTTGCTTAAAGAGAAACTACATAAACGTAATCTTCATAAAGCGATACATGTTGCTACTGATGAAATATCCCTCTAAATTTCTGTCTTTTTTCCCTTTCCTGGTTCTCTTAGGTCATAGGGTTTAATAAAGTGATGTCTGCCATGTAGCATTGGTGATATTAAGTTCAAGGTGGTGAGAATCCCAATATCACGATATCCCAATATCCCAATATCATGATATTAATTAAGTTATCATATTGATGAATAATATAGTGGTGTACTTACGCAGTCAGTAAACAAAACTGATTTACGAAGAATTGTAAACCACTGCTTAGCTGGATAAGTTGTGTTTATGATATTTTACAACCTTTCAAATGAAGAGACACACTTTCCTTACCTCTGTTATTGTTTCCTGTTATGGAGCAGTGCATGTCTGTCTGCACGTCTTAAGAGTCCAACTTAAGCTGAGAATACTAGGTCTGCTTCCTGAACATTCCATGCTTTGCCTATGTATGGGAGTCTGACAAAAGAACATGCAGAAACGTACATGGGGAAATCCCAGAATTTGCAGGTGGAGCTGAATGAGTAGCGTGAGCTAACTAATGCATGCAATATTTATTTGTGATAAGAATTCTGCTCTAAAATAATAACTGAGCTGGATTCTTTAGGTAAACATTGAAAAGAAAAAAAAAAGAAAGAAAAAACAAAAGAAATAGTGCACCTTACATCTGTCTTTTCGTTTGTCATTTTTGTCTGCTCCTAGTATTAATGTATCCTATTAACTCTTATTCCAACCCATAGGAAAGCTATGCCTATTTATTTATACATCTACTAGGCATTAATATATATTATATAGCAATAACATACACTTCATACACAATAACCACATGAGCAAAAAGGCTTTAGGAATGCAAACTCTGGTTTTTGCCATATGGTTTCAAACAGTGGTGTGTTTGTATTTCGTGGGGCTGATAGTGTTAACAGTGATTCCTCAAGACCACATTGCACTTACATCATATTTTGGACACATAGTGAATAAGGCATTTCTTTGTGACATCCCATGCAGAAGTGGTGTTTTTTTGGTGCAGAGGAGCGGTCAGCACACCATTTAAAAAAAAAAAAATTATTTATTTGTAGCATTTTGTTGTTGAGGAGTACAAAAAACCGCCCTTATCGTATGCTACTCTTGGTCATGTGTGTGTGGCCCCAAGTGCCAGTTGGTCTTTTGTTGTGCTGTCCGAGGTAGGTCCATCTCTGATCTGTGCTGGCCGTTAGGGGCGGGGTTTGGTTCGTTATTGCTTTTGGGGGTTATGTTTTCTTCATTGTCGTTTCAACTGGTGGTTGGGTCGTCCACGTCTGTCGTAGCACGGTTCTAACTGGAGCGAGCTGTTGTCAAGGTTGGGCCTGGTGTTAGGGTGTAGTGGGGGTGGGATGTCCATCAGCGGGTATGAACGGGTCAGTTTCTGAAGCAGCGGTTTGTGTTGGGTTATTGGTGGCTTGTGTTGTGTGGGTGAGGGTTGGTTACCATGGAAGCGAAGTGTCGCCCATGAGCCAAGGGTCCCAAACTTTGTGGAATGACTTGGGGGTCTCATGAATTTGGGCTGTAAGCCTGTTCATTTCTATGTGTTCTTGTAGTTTCTTGTTTACTACCTGCGGTCCGGGTACTGTCGAAGAGGACCAAACCTCTCCTATGGCTCTGCGGGTGGCTAGGGCGACCAGGGGTATAAGTTTATTTTCGTCTCTGGTGAACATTTCCAGTGGTTTGGATAGGAGTAGGGCCCACGGGACTAAGGGGCAAGGGTTGAACAGTAACCTGGTGAGGAGTGCTACAACAGATTGCCAGAGTGGTTGGAGCTTGGGGCATGTCCACCAGCAGTGGAGAAATGTTCCCACGCTTCCACACTGTTTCCAGCAGGGGTGAGGTACCATCTTGTACGCCTGTTCTTTGT
Organism: Pelobates cultripes; assembly: GCA_933207985.1. NCBI lineage: Eukaryota > Metazoa > Chordata > Amphibia > Anura > Pelobatidae > Pelobates > Pelobates cultripes. The sequence continues at coordinate 262,895,854 of OW240916.1, read as the reverse complement.
GTGTCACGCATATTGTTAGGGACACTATGGCTTCCCAGATGTCAGTCCAGTCTCCCGTGTCCTCTGGTGTGCCTAGGTCTGTTTCCCATGCCGTAATGTAGGCAGGGAGATGTGGGTTGAGTAAGTTGCTATTGAGTGATAAATGTCTGATACCTGGCTTTTCCTGGCGGGGGCTATTTCGCAATTTCTTTCGAAGTTGGTAGGCGGTGATTTACCTGCCTGTTGGATGCATGGCTTTGCCGCGAAGCTGCGGAGTTGTATGTATCGAAAGTAGTCGAATGTTGTGAGTAACTCGGCCTCGGGGATGTTGGCATAGGGGATGAATTGGTCGTTTGCGTATAGATGGCCCAGTCTTGGCCCAGTCTTACTATTCGCCTCCTCTCAAATTGAGCAAAGTGTTGTGCTGTGAGACCTGGGGGAAAGAGTTTGTTCCGTAGTGTTGGGGTCATTGGGGAGAGGTAGAAAGAGAGGTCATATTTGAGGTGTATTTTGTCCCATAGGTCTAGGGAGTGGGGAGATGGTGGGCACTGTCGGTAGGGGGTAGCAGTGTGACTTGGGAGTCCACATGTATAAGGAGGGATGTGGTCATGCGTGGATATGTGGATTGGTAGTAGTTCCGATTTTGTGACGTTCAGTTTATATCCTGCTATGTGGGAATAGGTATTGATCAGGTTCAGTAGGTGGGTGGTGGAGGTGTCAGGGTTCGTCAGGGTTAGGAATGTCGTCCACATAGGCGGAGACTTTGTAGGGCTGGGTCCTGATGTTAATGCGTTCTAATTGACTCATATCGCCTCGAGTAAGGGTACCAGGGATAAGGCGAACAGGATTGGCGATAGTGGACATCCCTGCCTCGTGCCATTAGTGATGGTGTATGTGGGGGGGTAATGTTGGGGAGGAGGAGGGATCCCTGGGAGTGTGCACAGTTTGCTTCGAGGAATGAGATGAACTGTGAGGGGAACTCAAGGTGAGTTAGTGTTTGGTATAGGTAGGGCCAGAGCAGGCGGTCGAAGGCCTTTTCTGCATCAAGGGAAATTATAGTTGTGGGGATGTGTCTATGGCTGGCGTACCAGATGAGGTCTATGGCTCTGGTGTTATCCGCTGCCTGTCTGTTCGGCATGAATCCTACTTGGTCAAGGTGTCTTAGGGAGGTGAGTAATGGGTTGATTCTATTGGTCATGACTTTGGTGAGTATTTTAAGATCTATATTTAGCAGGGATATGGGTCTGAAGTGTCCTGGTTCATTTAGTTGTTTGCCTGGTTTTGGGAGGAGGCATACGTTGGCGGCGACCATGTCGGTCGGGAGTTTTTCTCCGCGTAACATTGCGTTGAATACCGGATACAGGTGTTTGAGTAAGTGGTGCCCGAAGGTTTTATAGTATATTGCCCTGAATCCATCGGGGCCTGGGCTTTTGTTTGGCTGGAATAAGTGAGGGCTAAGGCCATTTCTTCTACTGTTACTTCCTCGCATTCTGTGTGGGGAGGTTTAGTGAGTTCAGGAAGGATTTGTGAGAGTAGTTGTGTCTGGTGGAGGAGTCGGTGATGGTGGCGTGTGGTTATATAGCTGTTGGTAGAATGTCTGGAATATGCTGCATATTTGGTCTGGTCGGCCGCATGTGTTCCCTTCTGGGTTGTGAATGTGCGTGATTTTGTTGACTTCGATGCAGCATTTCAGGTGCCTTGCTAACATGGTGTTAGCCTTGTTGCTTTTTTCGTAGTATTTTTGCTTAAGCCATTGAAGGGCTTTTGAGGTGTCTTCTAGCATCAAGCGCTTCAGTAGCACTCTGGCTTCAGTCAGTTGGTCAAGGGTATCCCTGTCCTGGTTGGCTTTATGTATAGCTTCTAAGCGTTGTATTTCCGCCATAACATCTGTAATCTGCTGTATCCGGTGCTTTTTCCTGGCTGTGGCCATGCTTATCAACTTGCCCTGGATGACCGCTTTGTGCGCTGTCCAGAGGGTTATAGGTGATATCTCCTCGGGGTTTGAGTTTAATTCAAAGTAGTCAGTGATGCCTTTGGAGATAGTGTCTGTTAGGAGGCGGTTTCCAAGTCCAGGGTCGTGTGATATTTGGGATGCTCAGAGTTAGGTTTATAATGGCGTGATCCGAACATGAGATCGTGCCTATGCTGGTGGTTTTTGCTTGGGAGAGGACGTTGGGGGTCACTAGGAAGTGGTCTATTTGTGAGTATGAGTTGTGGGGATGGGAGAAGAAGGTGAAGTCCTTGGTGGATGGGTGTTGGGCTCGCCATATGTCTATTAGATTTTGAGAGGAGAGGAACTGCTGGAACAAGATGTCATTTCTGGCTGGTCGAACTGGGTCCCGTGTATTATGTGATCTGTCTAGGTGTGAGGAGCAGGCTGCATTGCAGTCCCCTCCTATGATCAGGTGGGTGTTAGTCAGCATCGCTATGTGTGCTGAGAACTTTTGCCAGAAGTCTGGATCAGGGTTGGTGGGTGTGTAGATGGAGCAGAAGGAATAGCTACTGGTTCCTATTTTCCTGGAGATTGTGAGGAATCGTGCTGAGGGATCTGCGGTCGGGATTATGTCCGTCAGTGGGCAGGTGGTCTTTAGGATTATGGCTATGCCTTTCGTCTTGGAATCCGGGGAGTTGGCAAAGTAGCTAGATTTATAGTAGCGGTTAGTGAGAGGGAATTGTTTGTGTATGGAGAAATGTTTTTCTTGTACCATGAGAATGTCCGCGTGTTGCCTGCGGGCCCACCGAGTAGGGCGTGTCTTTTCTTGGGTGTGTTGAGGCCCTTCACGTTTATCGAGGTGCATTTAAGGTAAGTGGCATTTCACTTGGTGGTGTGATTTGTCTGCCGTTCGTGGGGGATGTAGTGGGGTTGAGGTTAAAGGGGGTAGAGGTGGAGGGCGCGGGGCCAGTAGAGAGTGGAGAGGGTCGTCCGACAGCTCCGTGTCTGGTGCGGGTTTGGATGTAGTCAGGGGAGTGGTCTATGGAGTAGTAGCAGTGGAGGGTGTGTCGTATCCAGGGGGAGTCTCCGTGAGGCTCAGTTGGGAACCCCTGTGCATCTGTTCATGCCTTGCGTCCCTCTGGGCGTCCCTGTCCCTCCCCCTTTGTGGGAAGAAAAGAAAGAAAACATGCATATACGTTAGCAAACATCGTTTAAGTTTAAACTTGTAACCTTGCGATAGGATATTGTAAACTGAACGTTTGAACATGGCAAACATTATACTGAGGCATGCCGTATTCCCTGCGCCCCCCCACCCTGTATCACCCTGTTGGTTGGTTATTGGCTCTTTTCGGGCCGTAATCTTGTGCCTTCGGTGATTACGGTTTAGCCCCTTAGGTTAGCTGCCATGCCTCGGGAGCCCACCTTCCCCTTTCCCCCTAACGTTCGGCCTGGTTTCGTGTCTGGCAGGTTATAATGAGCTGAGTGCCAGTGTATGTGCGTCTCCGTCTGTCCCAGGGGAGTGTCATTTGTTGGAGTGTGGGCCTAGGGTGATGGGGTTTGATTCATTACAGGTTAACAGTTCAGTACTGTACATGGTTAGCAAGTAGTGAGGTTATATCTCTGCGTGCCCGCTGTCCCCCATGTTCGGTTTCCAAGACTATGTCATTCTTTTCACGGGTTCGGGGCATTGTGCCTATAGTGCTTGGGGCACGCAGATTGAATATCGGGTTGTACAGTAACATATTAAAGCAATCCTCAAATTTCACAATAACATAGGTGAACAGTTCCTAGATTTCAAAATAATATAGTGGCTATGTGGTGTGTTATTCCTGGTGTATGTTGGCTGTCTTTATGTGTGGGCTGCTCCCTGGAGCAGTGCGTGTGGCCTATGTGGTCTGCGTTGATAGCCGGGTCTTGTTGCCCCATTCGGTGTGATCAGGAGGGAGGTGTTCAGGTAGGGTAGCCCGCCCTGTGGTTTGACCGGGTTTGGGGGTTCTGAGGGGTGGTGCCGTGTGTTTTGCCTATGTTCTGTGTGGGGGGTGAGCAGGCTGCTGGAAATTGGTTGCATAGGCTTTGTTTCCGTGGTGATGTGTAAGAGGTGGTTAGGCTGCTCTCATGCCCTAGGGCTGTGGCAATGTGCCCACTGTGGTGCAAACATAAAACAACATAATTAGCTGGGCTATATATGATTATCTCAAGATGAGTTCATCAAGGCCTCAGTGGGGTGTAGGTTAGCCTCTGGTGGTTTGGGAGTTCATAAAGGGGGGTGTCGTTTCGGCTCTATGGTGAAGGCTGCAGGCGGTGGTGCCCGAGGAGTCGCCATCAGGGTGGATGGGCTGGGGCCATGCGGCTGCTTCTTGCGACTTGCCTTTATTGTTGGAGGTGTTCGTGCCTGGAGGGCCTGCGTCTCCTCTGTGGGGTGTATAGGTTGCTCCTCTCAGCTGGGTGCCGTTCCAGATGCCTGTGGTTGTCCAGTTCAAAGCTTGGGAGGCCGAGTTGAGCTGCAAACTCCTCTGCTTCAGCAACGTCATGTAGAGTGTATGTTCTGTCATCTTTGCGAACCATTAGTTTGAAAGGGTGTCCCCAGGCATATCTGATCCTTTGTTGTGTGAGGGCCTAAGTCAGTGGTCTGAGGGCCTTCCTCTTTATTAAGATGCTGGGGGCCAGGTCCTGGAACAGTTGGACAAGATGGCCTTCTGTGTGGATTGGGGTATCCCTTGCGGCCCCCATCAGTGCCTCCTTCACATGGAAGGTGGACTATCACGTCTCTGGGCTGGTTGTTCGTGGGCAATTGGGCTCTGAGGGCTCTATGGGCCCTGTCTATGATGAGTTCAGCCGGAGGTGCTTCGGGTAATACGCTGCTGAACGTTTCCCTGAGAGCGGCATTTAGTATATCGGGTGTGATTGTTTCAGGGAGCCCCCTGATTCTGACATTGTTCCTGCGTGACCTGTTATTCAGGTCTTTTTGCGCCCCTTCGAGGGCCAGCACCTGGCCGCAGAGTTCTTGGATGGCGGTGGTCGTGGAGATGTCGTCCATTTTGTATTCAACTGCTAGGGTGCGTCTGGTTAGGTCTTCTAGGCTTTCCCTGATGCGGGCCATGTGTTTGGCCAGTTCTGCCGCCATATTGGACTTAATGTCATGCAGGAGCCCTTTTAGATGCCCTCTGGCTACTGGGTTTAGGTTGTAGGGGTTCTTATCTGTGTCGCTGGCTTCAGAGTCTGTCTCCGATTCGTGCTGGTCGGCAGCACGTGTTAGGCCCTTGTCGGCGCGGTTGCGGAATATTGGAGCAACTGCCGCGTTGGTTTTTGTTTTCTTCCCCATTATGGGGGTCGGTGTGCTCTCTGAGGGATAGGAGGGTGAGCCCAGGGTTGATTTGGCGGGTGGTTCGTGCTAATATTAGCCTTTGTTATGACCGTGAGACGGAGCTCTCTCAGTGTGCTGCCATCCACACCAGAAGTCAGGTGCCGCCCCAGCACACCCTTTTTAAAGTTCAAATATGTGATGGTCAGTCAAAGTTGTTCTTATTGCTGAGAATCTCAAAAAAAATATGGGAAACTAGAGGTGCTCCAGCGATCAGCTACGTAATGGGAGATATTACTCAGGAATTGGAAGCCAGAGTTGTAGAGAAGAAGATTTAATGGTATATTCAGGTACAGTCTTTAGGTTGAGCGAGATGTGTGGTCGCACAGGGTGCCATGACAATAGGGGGCGCCCGGCGACCGATACAGCTAACAAGCTGAGAACATCATATTAAATAAAAAATTATTCCCTGGTGGTCAAATGACGCACACCAGCAGGAGGTGCAGTCAAATAATAATAACTGCTCCCTAGCGTTTCTGGCTCTCAGTTAGTCGGTCAGAGTGCAGCCTCAGGTCTAAGGCCGGCCCTGGGTATATTCCTGAAGGAAAGCGGGAAAGAAAAACTAGAAAACAAGACAGATATGGAAATGAGAAATATAGCAAGACAATAAATGAGATGGACGGAACAAACACAAATGAGAAAACAGAATACTGAGAAATCAGGAGAAGACTAGAAAAGCACAAGAAATTTTACACAGAAACTAGACTGTTAAAGTGCCATCTCAGGAGCAACCATGACAAGTAAAACATAACTGTCTTTCAGAGATCAGGGCCGATGCTACCATAAGGTGGCCCAAGTGGCCGCCTTAGGGCGCACCGGTCCTGGGGGTGCAATATCAGACACAGAAGGGGGCTGGGGTACGAAAGAGGCACATAAAGAGGCTGGGGGTAACAGACACACAAAGGGGCTTTGGGTAGTAAGAGACATACAAAGGGGAAGGAAGAAACACATAAGGGGGGTTGAAAGACACTAAAGGGGGAATAAAATACACTTAAGCGCAAAAGGGGTAAGACATTCAAAAGAGGGGATATGAAACACTAAAGAGGATAAGACATTCAAAAGGGGGGTTTCAAGACACAGAGGTGGAGACGCATTTTTATTTTAAGGGTGGAGGGGCGGCAAAATGCATTTTCACCTGTGTAGCTAAAAATCCTTGCACCGGCCCTGGATCTGAGATTAACTATTTGAGCAGATCTTAAAGAAAGATAGACAAAAAACTTTCTGTCTTTACCTTAACATAATGATAGGAAGCTCTATAGAGATGTGGCAATTGACTGTTTTGCAAACAGGCCCAGAATGGCTAATTGGCAACACAGACAAATCATAAAATATCTTCCCCCAACTGGCCAGGAGTTGGCTAACCCAGCCCATAACTAACAGCATATATTTGTAATTCAGCTAGCTACCTGCAGGAAATTGTGCATATTTTCATAACAATATGCCCTTTAATAAAGGCTATGAGAAGGAAAGAGAGTCACCAAACTGGTTAAGCAATTTTTTTAGCTTAATTTGAGCTTTCTCCCTTCCCTGCTTCTTATCTTATCGTTTGCCAGGGAAGGTGTCACCACGTTCCCTGGTGGACCGGTGGTACTCTAGAGGCAGCTGTTTGCACCTCTAAATTGCAAAAACTGTTCTATTGATTCCCAGCATTGTGTAGCATCAAAGCTTTGCTGTGGTAACCTGTGGCAATGCTCTGACAGGCCAGCACATGGAGAACCAGGCAGCGATGCAGACAGAGTCTACCAGGCTCCCTCTCCAGCTTTAAGAGCCTGCAATGGCCTGGGAAGGGATGGCTTTGATCTCCCCAATACACTGCGCTATACTGTGTTTTTCCAAATATAGGACACAGTTTTTTATAAAAAAAACGTGGGATTAACAACTGTCTCAACATATGCCAAATGTGTCCTATACACTGTGTGGACGCATTTGGCCTCTAGGATGCAGGCATTTGATAATTGCAAATGTTGAGATGGAAAACTGTGTCCTATATAAAAACTGTGTCCTATATAAACATATATAATATATCACTTTATCACTTCAGACAATTCTCATCCAATTCTTTATTTTAATCATGGCTATGTGGGTTAGATTCAACGAGCAGTCTGTTGAAAAGTGAGATGCACTATTAAGACATTAGTAAGGTGATACAAAAGCATTCAAATAACTTTTCATACATAGTAATTCTATCCCCTACCTTTAGACTTTGAGGTTGAGTAAGGCCCTCATCACATCTTATTCCTGTTTACATTAACATGTTTCCCACTCTTTATTTGTTCGATTAGTTTTGTATACCCAGGGTACAGTGCACCAGAAAATGTTGGCACTCTATAAATATTAAACTTAATACAATACTGGGAAGGGAACAAAACAGGAACTTACACACAAATTAGAACTAGGAAATGCAACTCAAAAGCTGGACTAGAGAAAGGGAATCTGCAGTAAACATTTTACATGGATCTGGAGTAGAAAAGATTGGAACACCAGTGGTACATACATAACTGCCAACGTTTTCTGCCTTCCGACATAAGTGGGCACGAAAGCAGGCGTACGTTAGGTGGGTCTGCTGCCATTGGGACGGACCTGCCACTAAAAAGGGTGGCCAGGCAGACTGACTGTCTCCCCACTCCAGCAGACCATGCGTAGAGCACGGCAGAAGTGCTCTGTGCATGGTCCTAGTGCCCAGTAATACAGTGCCCAAAATATTAATGATCCTAGTAAAGTATCTAAGACCTCAAGAAAGAGTAAATAAAGTCTTATTCTATAATAATATTTTATTAGATTTTACATTTTTCAGACAATGGTTTACATTTTTACTTCAGTTCTATATATATATATATATAAACATTTAAAAAGAGTAAACCAACAGACACTACAGACGTTGTATATATGTATATCAACTTTACAGACATAAAACAGTACAGACATAAATAAAAGTTCATACAAAATATTACATTTCGTGCTTAAGGATATGTCTGAATTGACCTTTAAGGGTTTCTCAAAATTGGCATCTCCCCGGAAGACCAGTATACATTCAAAAAGAATAAAACCTAGGAAAATTCAGAAATCATGCATTGTATATCATATAGTAGGATCAGAGTCTAGTGTCTTAATGCACTTGTTCCATAATGTATACCTTGCACTATTAAGACAAAAAATGGAGGCAATACCTCTTTCCATTTTCCATTGTCATTTGATCGATTCCAATATCTGTGGCCACGTGTCTATAGTTGTTTTTTTCCCAATTTCTAGTAATAGACAGGGTAAACAGTCTTGAGTATCCCTGGGACATAATGATAATGACTTGCATGTGTAAGCTTAGTAAATTGTTGCCATAGAAGAGACTTACACAACTCCATTCATGCAGCTCTAAGTCTGCCCTCAGTGGCTCACTGAAACACACATGCTTCTTTCAGAAAACCTAACTGACACACTCACATGCTCATTACAGACAAGCTCACTGACACACACATACAAGTTCACTCACTAGCAGCCGCACACACACAAGCTCACTCACTAGCAGCAACACACACACAAGCTCACTCACTAGTAGGCATACACACACACACACACACAAGCTCACTCACTAGCAGACACACACATACACAAGCTGACTCACTAGCAAACACACACAAGCTCACTCACTAGCAGGCACACACACACAAGCTTACTCACTAGAAGGCACACACACACACAAGCTCACTATCTACCAGACACACACACACAAGCTCACTCACTAGCAGGCACACATATACACACACACACACACACACAAGCTCACTCACTAGCAGACACAGGCACACAATCACTGCCATGGCTGAAGCTTACCTGGCACTGGTAGGTGAAGTTGCCATTTTGTGGCCTCCTCCTTCCAGCGACGCACGTGGGGGCAGGGCTTGTATACGGGAGATGGAGCTATACCCAGGGGCAGGGCTTATGTGCGAGGGCAGGGCCTGAGGCCTGCATTGCTGTAAATACAGCCTCATTGTGACCACACCAACCCCCAGCTCCTCCCTCTTTAATCCCCTCGCATTTACACAGCCTGGCACAGTCCGAGGGGAATACACTTAAATTACATTATTAGCATGATGATTTGGGCTGTCTGCCCAGCCCCAGGTGCCACGGCCCACCGGGAAATTTCCCGGTATCCTGGTGGGCCAGTCCGGCACTGCTGATTACTACAAAGGGAATGTTTGCATCAGTAGCCATTGAGCAGGCAGATAAGTAGAAGTGCATTATTCCACTGACTTTAGAGACTTTAACTATAGTATTTTCTCTGTCTCGACATACATATATTAATGGATCCAGCTGTGAGGTGTGTTATACAAGTGAACATTCTTCATGTTATTAAAATATTGGGTTTTTTTTAACAACTTTTTCTTTTTTTTTCGACAGTGCAGCTGTTTTATAAATTGAAACAGAGAAACACAGATTGTAACAACAGATAAAAATCTAGTTGTCCATCTCGTCTGCCCATTATTTTACTTATTTGTTTTTCTGGATATTGATATTACCCTTTGTTCCTTTTCAGTGGTTTACTTTTTTTCTGTCTGTTTCAAAAGGTTGCTAATATCTTGCCAGACATACTTTTATTTCCTCTTACCCATACTGACATATGTGCGGCATTTAAACTAAGATAGAGGTGCAGCTTTAACGGATCAGCTGGATCTCGTCTGTCATCATCATGTATTTTCTATAATCTACCATTAATATCTGACAACTAAGGTGGCATGTCAATTTTTGAATTCCAGGTTTGATAAAAAAAAATATTTGCACTTATAAGCATTTACAAAACTAATTGCATAGTGCTATTACTTTATGTTACTACATTTTATATTATAAATAGTAAATTAAATATTTGAAACAATCTGTATTTCTTTGAGCCATAGCGCCAAGCAATGGTCCTGATTTAAGATTTTTGGATAAACTTTTCAAATTTGTGCAAATTTGTTAAAATAAACTTTTCTGCAATGTTTACACTATGAAACTTAATAGATAAGTTTAACTCTAAATTTCATAACAAATGGCTTGTGAAGAATGGCTGTTCTTGTATATCATTGGATAAGTTCCTGTTAAAATAATTTAGTGAAGAAAAAAGGACTTACTGGTATATCAGTACACTGAATACCAAATCCGGCTGAGATTACTTAACATTATGATTGACTCACTCAGATCCCTAAGAGCACCATGCATAATCTGTATAGGGCTTTTGCAGCAAATGCGCAAAGTTAAAATTTATATATATTTTTTCTTTTTAAAAAGACATGGGTCACCTCCAGCCTGGAGTGTGCCATTAATTTTCCTTCTGCCTCAACTTTTCGTATGCCTTACAGAAAGGCTCAGGACACACACATTTGCCTAAATGTATACTTTTTCTTTAAACAATAAAAGTACAAGCAAGTTTTTTTTATGCTTGATATCTGATCTTCTTTCTGTCACATCACAGACATGTTTTACAAACATTCTCTTACAGCTTAACCACAAAGGTTTAGTGTAGAGCTTCATCAATGGCATTTTCACCTCTTTTGACTTTAATTCTGGACATTTTTTGTAACTATAAATGTCCAGTAATGGCAGTGAACAATAATGGAGTATTTCAGCATAATAAAGGGTGGAAGATTTATTATTTTCTTTTTACATGAGTAATGTATGTGTTAGCATGTTTATGAAAAATTCTGGTTAATAGACTGAACATCTACAGTGTTGTGTTGTATTTTGTTTTGTGGTTTTTTTTAAACTTTTTTTTCTTTTGCAGTTATTCCTCCAACAACCACCTTGTGAAATTTCTCAATTGAGATAAAATACATGTACAGAAAGGCATATAGGCAGATAGAGAAAGTCAAACATAAAAAGATGGATGAACGGACATTTGAACAGACAAACAAATGTACAGATGGGCACACAGACAGATACAGGCAGTCAGACAGAACTAAAGGGAAAGATGGATTGATGCATGAACGGATAGATAAATGGGCAGACAGAAATATGAACAGACAAGTGGATGTACAGCCAGACACATAGACAGATAGAGACAAACAGAAATAGATGGGTGATAAATGGAAATACATGGATAGAGAATGGATAGAGAGACAGACAATGAGTCTTTTTTGCAATAGAAGACTACAGCCACCTCTGCACATATGCTTCACAAATATGTTTATTTGCAATTCAATTTGTTTAATCTAATATACACCATTATGCCATTCTGTATTACACCCTCAGGTATTTTTTCCATAATGGTTGCTACTAATTAGTATATTCTCTCTTTATTTTTAAACAACAGCCACACACTGACTATTCACAAATCACATGGCACTTAACTAAAGGAAATGGAGTCCCTGGTGAATAAAAATAATTTCTGATAATTACTGAACTAAATGTCGGAAGAACTGCTGTGTGAAGGACATCTGGTTTGGGTTCCTTATTTATGATCATTTTGGCTAGACTTCCTTTGATGCCTTCATGTGGTTGTTAAGTATTAGTTAGATTCAAAGTTTAATTTGTTATAAATGCTGCATTAACCTTTTTCTGATAAATAAATAAATAAAATGTTATCCAATTCAGTTATTAAATGGAAGTTATCTGTGTTCCTCATTGATTAGGTGAAAAAGTATAGAAAATGTAAGAGGAACTTTGCTTTATTAACTGTATATTTTGAATATCCAAAGAGTGAGCAAGATACATCGGCAGAGAAGAAGGAATAAGAGTAGATTAAAAAAAAAATCTTTGAATTAAGTTATTGTTTGAGATTTATCAATAATACTGAAAATGTGGAGTGTTTCATACTATTTACAGAGTATTGTTGGTTGACGTATGAACATCTTTCTTTTTTTACGGGTGTGGAGCTATGACCATTCACTAAGTGCAGTACATTGGGACCCTGGCTTGGAACTGGTATAATCATCCACATTTTCTGTTTCTGTGAATTCATTGGCACACATCTTCATTGCTGCTCTGTATTCTGGCCTTTCTATGCTCTAATGTCAAAGCACTGAGATCTGATATTTTGGTGTAAGAAAAAAGAAAGCACTTCTACTATTGTGTAAATGACTAGTGATAATTGTGTTGGCAACAAATATCTTGTGTCTGTCATGATTATCTCTTTAATCCCACCCCACACCAGCCCCATTATATTGATGGCTGTAAATGTTGATGAGAAGCTGAGTTACTAATCACATTAATATTTTGGGACATTTGTAAAACAATTATAATATTTTGGGTATAGACCCCTCACATAGGCATTGCATTGGGCCTTCAGACCCTTGACACTCTTAAAGAGAGGCCTGCATATTATTCCATCTTCTAAGGTTGCTATTGGGTAATTCTCACCATCAGGTATTGGATCGTACCCTCAATGGAACAAATGTAAGTAATGAGATGATGAACCTTTACATCTTGAAAATAAAAAGGAGAGATAGCAGTGTGTCCTTCCACCCATACACACACAATCTTCACCACACATGCAGCTCCTAATAACACTTTCTCACACAACTACCATTACAAATAATAGAGGTTGGTGAGGAAGACCAGGGTGGAGAGACAGTATGAGATGCTAGCAGAGGGTGGGTAAATTGGCGAGGAAGGGTTAAAAAATGATTTTAGGAAAAAGATGCAATGGAAAGACTGAAAGAGAGAAAGTAAGAAAGGCAAAAGAGATCAGAAAAACAGACTGAAGAGAAATGTGGGATATGTGATGGGGCACTGGGTTTTGTCTATGGCTGATTTTTAGAGATACGTAACTGAGAAAAAAATTATTTCTAAAGGAAATTTGAGACCTTGACTGACGGAAATATCAGAATGTGGCCAACACTGCATTTTTGAATTCTCCTTTAAATAATTGATATACAGCTGTATTAAAAGTTATTCAACCTCCATTGAAAATCAGGTTTATTGTCATTATTTACAGACTTTCAGCTATTTGCAATGTACCTCACATGAGTTGTTGCGATGTAAAAGATTGCGACGCATCACTTCCGGGTGACGCGCTAGACCAAAGCATAGCCGGAGAGACTGCGTATCCAATGAGTACAAGAAAGGTAAAGATCACAATATGTCACTTTTGGATTACGAACGCGAAACACAACCAAGAAATTAATTCAGCACACCGGATTACACTAAGTACAGATATACTGCCTATATAAACCAGGAAGTGGCTGGATTATCCACACTTCTGAGGAAGCCCAGCTGGGTGAAATGCGTTAAGTGTTGGTACTGGAAGGATTCTCTTTTGCACTTTATGTATAGATATGATAAAAATTACAAGATAGTAAAAGGGCTAAACAGGCATTCAAAAGGAGAAAAAAAATGGGAAAAACTGTCTCCTTAAGATGTGAACATACAGGTGAAGTGATATAATTATGAACACACTCTTGTAAAAATATAATCAATAATGCAGCTACACACTTATGTGCTGGGACCCCCAAAGGTGATCAGCACGACAAGATGTATACTATAAATGGAGGATATAAGTGGAGTGCATAAGTGGGTAGTAGTCACAGACCCATGGTGCAAGTAAAGTGAAAATGTAAATATAATACTTAATATTGCTCGATAAGGCTGCATGGAGTGTCATCTACAAAAAAAAATCGAAAGGTAGATAATAGTATAGTCTGTAAAGAAAATATACAAAAATTTAAAAAATATATAATAACAATTTATTACAAAGAAACATAAAAAGCAAGTAAAAACATCAACTGTGCAGCTGCTTACAAAATGAGAGAAAGTAAGCATATGCGGTTGCCAGATACCGCTACTCACGCAAGCTGGTGTGGCAAATAGCCAAATGCAGAAAGATGTCTCCAGCACTGCTGACCTGGTCCGAGAGTGGGTAAGGGATTGCAGCGGCTTGGTGCTCGTGTGTGTGTCCTCTCTGCTTCTAGGTTGGTGAATAGCTGAAGCAAATAAACTCCCAATGGAAAGTTCATGGGATTCAAGCTCGCATCGTGCGTCTATGCATTTCGCCTTCCAGCTTCGTCAGGACATTGGTGAGTATCGGCCATTGAGCAACTGGGCTTAATTTAAAGGCAGATTGCGTCCTACCCTTCTATTTCGATTGGATGATTGTATAGTCTCTAATTAACATGTCATGAAGCCCATAACTAACAATATGTCGATACAATAGGAGTTAAAACAAATCTACACAATTTAGTAAGCAAATACAGACTATTAGATAAAAAATAATAACTAGACACATGCATCCTAATAAAACATACATTATAATAAGGACATAGTTGGCAAGTAGAATCTCAGGCTAGAAGGAGAATATATATTTATTTATCTATTTATATATAGATATATTATACTTTTTTACCTAATATTAATAAGGTATTTTGATCTATAAGATTTCTCTTTTATTATTTTATCATCTCATTCCTGTCATTGTATTTCCTGGTTTATCCTGCATATTCCAGGTGGGGATAATACCACCATCGCTCTCCATATTAGAGCAGGCCATTGTTCTGTATATTGTAAGCAGGATGCCACTCACTTACTACCTATCTTATGTATAGATATACTATACCATAAGACCTTTCTCTTTTATTTTCTCCATACATATTGGACAGCGAGTACCACAGAGCTACATATATCCATAGACGGGGATTGTACCGTCCAGGCAAATAACAGCAGAGCTTTTAGTAGCTCAGTAAAGTGTGAGTTGGCCCTCTACACACTTTATACAAAATATTCTAAATATTGATACATAGTTCCCTATTTTCTATCCTTTGTTTTTCTTTTGAGGTTATTCAAAGTCACCCAATACCGGTGTACCTCAAAAGAATAGAGGTATATGTAAATATAAATTACCTACATATACACAAGAGTGTTATATAATTTGTACACCCTTTTGAGTGCGGTTTGTCACTCTGTTTGTCACTATTTGTATTGTTTGTGAAGTTTTGGGAATCTTTACTGATTTACTGCTGCTCTTCTTTGTATTGTTGTAGTGAGCGCTTATTTCAGTTTTTTTACATATCCATTGCGGTGGAATTCTGGCCCACTGCTCACGAGCAATTGCCTTCAGTTCAGTAATATTCCTGGTTTTGCGTGCTGCAACCACCTTTTTCAAATCCCACCAGAGATTTTCAATGAAGTTCAAAGCAGGTGACTGTAATGGCCACTGTTTAGATTTCCAGAACTTCTTCTGCAACCGATACTTGGTGGAATTTGAGCTATGCTTGGTATCATAATCTTGTTGGAAGGTCGAATGAAGCCCAATCTTTAGTTTCCTCAAAGACAGCATTACATTTTCTCCTAAGATTTCCTGATACTTCAATGAATCCATCTTTCCTTCCACACGCTGTTTGTTTCCAGTGCCAGGGGATGCAAACAGCCCCAGAGTATCACCAAGCCACCACCATGCTTAACTGTAGGTAGAATGTTCTTTTCAGCATATGCTTCATTCTACTTCCTCTAGACATACCGTTGATTCATTGGACCGAAGAGTTCCAGCTTTGTTTCATCGCTCCAAATAACAGAATCCCAAAACTTCTTTGGCATATTTATATGATTTTGAGTATATTGGAGACAACTTTTTTTGTACTTTTGGAATTCTGGCATGAAAACCTTCTGCATTTAGTACACGCCTTACTGTGCTCATGTGCAGGTGTTTTGCAGTCACTCGTGGGTTTTTCACAAGTTTTTCTTTCAGAAATCTGGTTGCAGCAATTGATAGCTTCCATTTTCTTCTCCGTCCAGGTAGTGTAACCTCTGTTCTTTCAAATCTGAACTTGCGAAAAATGCTTTCACATGTGTTTCTAGGAACATTTAGTGCCTTTGCTATCTATTTGTATCTTGTTCCTTGTTTGTGAAGGGCTATGATCTCTTCTCTAAACTTTGTGGATCACTCTACCATGCAAACAAATGTTACACTCAACAAACCCCACACCAGTTCAGGTATTTCAAGTGCTCAAGCATACCTGCTGCAACTAATGAAGCCCTTGATAAGTTGCATTAGGTGTGTTTGAAACAACACCTGTTTTGCATATTTGTGCTGTTGTGAGGGTTTCTATTCATAGGGTTGAATACTTTTGAGACTGGAGAAGTTATTATAAGTTGCATTTTAAGTTGAATTTGGGGAGACCACTTAACGCATTTATTGTGTTGAATTATTTAAATTGCTTTTGTTTGATTTGTTCATTCCATGTAAATTTTGACAACAAACCTGATTTTTAATGGGGGTTGAATGATTTTGATTACAACTGTATATATAAGATTTCTCTTTTATTATTTTATCATCTCATTCCTGTCATTGTATTTCCTGGTTTATCCTGCATATTCCAGGTGGGGATAATACCACCATCGCTCTCCATATTAGAGCAGGCCATTGTTCTGTATATTGTAAGCAGGATGCCACTCACTTACTACCTATCTTATGTATAGATATACTATACCATAAGACCTTTCTCTTTTATTTTCTCCATACATATTGGACAGCGAGTACCACAGAGCTACATATATCCATAGACGGGGATTGTACCGTCCAGGCAAATAACAGCAGAGCTTTTAGTAGCTCAGTAAAGTGTGAGTTGGCCCTCTACACACTTTATACAAAATATTCTAAATATTGATACATATTTCCCTATTTTCTATCCTATATATATATATATAGGCAGTGGCATGGAATTGCGGGATTGCCAGCTATTTAAACCCAGTCAACCCTGTTACCTGAGCCATTTTTTGCTTGATTCAGTGGTTACCTAGGTTACCCAATACTTATGTTTTCAGCTCCTGGCTCCCAGACACAATGCGAGAAAATTTTACAGCAGGCCAGTGGCTTGCATATAATGTTCAGCTTACATTTAGCCATATTGCATTTGTAACAGTTCACTATTATGAGCATGTGCCATTTGGCCTACCATGTGTTCGGCCCTCATTTGACCTTTTACAGTAAATGACCACATTCGGCCAACTCAGTAGTTATGAGCATGGGGCATTCGGCTGGTTCAATTATTATGGTTATGGATCGATCACACAGAAGAACTACTTTAGCTCAAATTGCTGAAAAACCTAATGCAATGATAGAAAGGAGTCAGAACACACAGTGTATCGTAGCTTGGTGCATGTGGGGCTGCGTAGCCACTGATTGGTCAGAGTGCTCATCTTAACATGAGCATTAGAACTGGACAATGGAACAATAGAAGAATGTTGTCTTGTCTGATAATTCATGTTTTACTTAAGGTCTGGTAAAAGGTCGGGTGCATGTGCGTCATTTACCTGGGGAAGAAATGGTAGCAGGATGCACTATGGGAAAAAGGTAGTGTTCGGCTCTGGGCAGTATTCTTCTGGGAAACCTTGGGTCCTGGCATTCATGTGCATATTACACTAACATGTACCACCTACCTAGAGATTGTTGCAGACCCCTTCACGTCAATGCTGTTCCCTGATGGCCCATTATGGCAGTCTGTTTCAGCAGTATAATGCACCCGGCCCCACTGCAAACATTGTTCAGGAATGGTTTAAAGAGCATGACATTGAGTTCAAGGCCTTGATTGATTGAGCATCTGTGGGATGTTCAGGAGCATCAAATCCAATCCAAGGAGACCCCACTTTACAACTTGCAGGACTTAAAGGATCTGCTGCTAATGTTTGGTGCCAGACATGTTCAGAAGTCTTGTGGAGTCCATGCCTTGACTCATCAGAGCTGCTTTAGCAGCATGAGGAAAACCTACATGATATTAGGCAGGCAGTTTTTAATGTTGAGGTTGATCAGTGTGTATGTACGTGTGTGTGTATATATATATATATTAAAAAATCAAACTGTACCTTGCACACAGGCTCCTAGAATTTCCAAACCGGGTGCATAGCCTGGGCTTCAACATCCATATAATCAAATAGAATGGCTGCACTCACGGATTTCCAATATAAAATATAACGTTTATTCAGATTCAGATTTTTTTATGGGAATCTGAATAAAAGTTATATTTTATATTGGAAATCCGTGAGTGCAGCCATTCTATTTGATTATATATATATATATATATATATATATATATATATATATTTGGTCGAGGACAAAAGCCGAAGTGATGAGTAAGTCGTTTGTGGTGTGCCGAAACTGACGGGTGAGTAGGCCTGAAAATAAAGAGGGCCCACCAGGTAATGATGTAATAAGGGGAGCGGAGGGTGGGCGAAGGGATCGGCAGCGGCCAAGGTGGGAGGGTTACCGGTTGTTATATAGGCTGGGTAACCCCTCCCACAACTACAGGTCACAGCCATATATATATATATATATATATATATATATATATATATATAGCTGTGGACTTATATATATATATATATATATATATATATATATATAAGGCTGTGACCTTATATATAGTAAGTGCACACACCCTTAAGTTAACATTTTCTAATACCTAAAAGCACTGTTAAACAATGTGTATGAGTAAGCATAATGACACAAACACAATAAAAGGTATACTGAATCTTCAGACATATTTATGTTAACAATCAGCTTTATTGAGGAAGACGACACACGCTAACCATTTTGCAGTTTACCGGAAAGCTCCTCTTAAACAGCTAATATTTAAATAACAGATTTACACTGGACATGCTGGTAAAAAGCATTGACTCAAATAACTTATAAGACCACAAGAGACCAATATTTCTAGAGGTTAAACTTTTAGTAAAAATACACATTAGTAAGTCTCTCATTTGTACCAAAATACAGTTTCCAAATAATAAAAATAAAACATACTTTTCTTTTTACAAGAAATTTGAAAATAAAACTGCAGCATCAATTTAATTTCATGTAATCACTTAAAGTGTTCTGAAAAAATATATATATTTATTAGTCTGCATTTATTGGACTAGGGCACTGCAAAGAAGTTATATTTTATTAAGCCAGTGGTATGTTTTATGTGTTTCTAATATCTGCTCTAACAAAAAGAATGTTATTATGCATAAAATGTACTTGTAAACATTCACTAGTATTACAAAAATAATTCAACTGTATATTTTGGATTGTTAGAATGTTACTTTTTTTAGAATTTTTGAAAAATTCAAACCATTTTATCACTTCTACTAAAGAAAATAAACAGTAAGATGGTTAAAATAAAAAAAAGATTAAAAAAAGACAAAATGACAAAAAAAAAGTAGATGATTTTTTTTTTTTTCGGTGGACCATAGGGAAATAATTTAACCTCTCTTTCTTTTTTGAAGGTAAAAAATCTATGAGATTTCACGACTGATGTGTAATTGCTGAAAATTTTTTAAACCCATTTGGTTTAGTTAAAAATACCACAGTTAAATAAAAAAAAGAAAAGAAAATTACATGACAATTAGAACTGTGGGGAAAATAGAAAATTTGATTAAAATTAGGAAGATGTTTTCTTTGGGATTACAGTCTAATAGTTGGCATTTTATTTTTCAGTTTTATATTTCAAAGTTCTATCATTACATTTGGTAATAACACTCCTTTATGTTAAATGTTGTGCTATAAATCTTCCATCTTTTGTTTGTATTTTAAATGCATTTGCTCTGACATATAACGCATATATGCCATATTTAAAGCAGACATTACAGCATATCTTGCCTACAGAGACACGTGAGTTAAATTAATTAAAAGGGCTAAATATGGTACTAAAAATATGGATATATTTATTGTCCCAGAGGAAGATTAATAATCCTGCATTATAAAGTCAATGATAATACAAATTATTTGTATAATGCTCGGCAGTGTACATAGCACTGAACAGTTAAAATAATGGACCAAAATATTTTTTGTGTTGTTTAGTAAGCTGACATTTCAATGCTATTTTCCATAGGATTTATGGTGGATTTATATAATCTGGACATGTATGCAATATTGCATATACAGAAAGGTAGATCTTTCAATTATTTAGATGACAGCCACAATGTAATCTGTCTATGCAATTTACCGGTATTTGACCTGAAAAGCTTATCTCGCCTTATCGTGCTGCCTTAAATTGTACCACAGCTTAATTTATATAGACAAGAGAGTTCTAGCTTAGAGGAGTTTACTAACTGAATTATGTAGTGACTATGATTAAGGAGTTTCTTCATTTTGTAAAAGGCATAGTTGTTACTGTATTTTATTCTATTATGAAAAGCCTTCAGCATTAAAAAGTCTAAAACATCTATTCATCCGTATGCTATGTCTGCATTTAGGTAATGGGAATTCAGGTATAAACGAGAGCTATTGACATGCAGCTCTGCACAATTAAACTGTAATTTGACAAAAACAATTACATGATTGGATGATAGAGAATAGTGTTTTCTAATTTTAAATGCGTGCACATTTTTTTTAAAGCTTAGTCACATAATATGATGTTTAAGCAGAAACAACTCTTTTTCTACGATACTGAGATTAAAACTAATACGGACTTGTAGACAAACAACCGAAAAACACTGAAGACGCATATTAAAACGTTCTATTAAATAAATAACTTACAAAGAAACAGAAGGGATTTAAGGTAGAGTAAACAGGCATTCCATAATATTCATTTTGTTAGAACAGTTTAAACAAGTTTTTCTTTCTTAATCCTATACATTCTTCACAAATGTCTCTTCAAAAAAAGTCTGTATTGTTCTACATGACCCAAGTGCTTCCAGTAAATGCTTGCGTGTCTAAATACTCATTGGATCGTTAGATGCGAATGAGCAATGAAGGTCTTTGATTTGAGTTAGTAGTCCATAAATAACTTTCCCACATCATCCGTCTGCTTGTGTCACATCCTTTAAATTGGATTTTACATATAAAAACATTCATCATGCAGGCGGTAGCGGTTATACTTTCTGTCATCTGCTAGAGTCATTTTCATGACACAGAACAAAAATTCTCTTTAAGGTCCAAACGTTATACATTATCTGATAGAAACGTCTCTCTCATCCCGTACAAAGGTGGTGGAAATCCAAGGCCTCAATTAAGATGCACAAAGTGGTCATCCAAAAAAAGTCACATGAAGCAAGACGATATTCCTTCATATACAAGAATTGGAAGAAAGTGAGCAGAAGTGTTTTTCCTTCTTGTTTTGGAGCCTCTCTTTGGGGCTCCTTTGCCGTTCAGGGCCACAAACATTTGTCTCTCGTTGTTCTTCCAAGTGAGGGATGCATATGTGTTGTAGCCATTTTCTTCTATTCTCTCCTTTAGCTTGCAATTAGTATTAAATTCTTTCTGTGAAAGTATAATACAGTATTAGAAAGAATCAATGGCAAACAGTACAGTCATTATTATTCATCCTGTTTTGTTTTTTTTACAATTATATGGTATAACTAGAGTAATAGTTTGACTTATTTATATTTAAGTTGTAGTTGTAAAAAATCCCCTCATGTTTCTCCTTTTTACACATGATGCATAGCCTTTTTTCATGGAATATACTGTAGTAGCACAGTGGGTCAAAATGTACATCTTCCTACAGAATCCTATCACCATCGACTGTCACATCATAAAATGGACAGGTAATACTAGCTTGAACTTATAGGACAAATGTCTACAACTATTTGTAATACTCATCAAGTTTTTAAAGGGAATGGATTTCTTAAATTAAGTATATGTAAAAAAGGAGAAAAACTCATCTCTATCTTTAGTACATGACAGGATCCTTCAGTCGTATACATACACCTTGGGTTTGAAAACAGGCAGTTAGTCTCTATGGTCTTTCTTACTTCATGTCATGCACAGATGTAGAGAATACCATAGAGACTAACTGTCAGTTTTAAACGGTGTGCCCCAGGCAGTGAGTTTTAGCCTAGTCTTTGTCAATTTTCTAAAAACAATAAAACTGACACAGGTCTTTAACGACTAAAATAAAGAATTATGGCCTCAATTTAATATTGTTAGATAAGCTTTCCAAATTATTTAATATGTTTGGATAAACTATTAAAAATACCTTTTTTTTTTTTAAATAAAAAAATAATATTATAATATAAAAAGTTTCATATGTAAAACATATCAATACATCAAACTATTACAAATTAAAACATTCTTCATACTATTAAATCATTTTAAAGGTGTATCCAAAAATATTAATTAAATTGGAAAATTCAACCAACAATATTAAATTCATATCTAGAATGTGTTTACAAGTGCACCTCTGTGTCATCTTGCTTTTTGTTTATTCTCTTTGTCATAACTTCTACTTTTATAAGTCTTCTCCACAACTATTTTTTGAGAAATGATGTGTGTAAAATTTCCTGCATCCCTCCCATATGAGTTTTAAACAATAATTAAGACTTGTCAGTGATTAAAATTGCTCAGACTTTTCTCAGATTTTTCTGATTTTTTCCCAGTCGATAATGTTGTGTCATACACATCATTTCTGTTGGCATTGAACTGTGTTCAAAATATTTCTTAAGCAGGACAACTATCCTCTGTGTAGTTCTGTGGCTTATCTTCAATGTCATTCTAGCACATGTGCATTGTACTTTAAACACAGTGCGATGCAATATATTGCTAATATATATTGTTAATGAGCAATGTTTTCAAACTGTATGACTAGAAACAAATATTTAATATTTATTTAATATTAAATAAATAGATTATAACAAATATGTACTTACAGAACCATAGATCTTGCCTTTTTTGTCCATGGCTAAGTAATAATTGCTGTTAATGGCTCTCACTGCCACAACACCCACATCCACTGATGTTATCTCCAGTATGCCTAGAACAGAAGAAAAATAACAGATTATTACATTTCAATTTGTATTATAAATGTTATATTTCCAACGCTTCTTACTACCCTCTCAACCTCAGTCACACATTCTATTCATAACTACCCAGGCTTTCATAATTCTTATGAACATAAAAATTACATATACATGTGAAATTTATTTTGGAATACTGTGGGCACTATAATCACTTCAACTGCTTGAAGTGGCGATGGTTGCTCAAATTAACCATACTTCAAATTAATTGTTTGCCTTGTTTTACCTACTGTACGGTGCTGAAAATTATATTGGTGCTATATAAATAATTGTAATTGAAACAGAATAATATAAGGTATGAAAAAGAAGACAAATGAAGACATATTGTTTTTTACAAATACACATGGTACACCTGTCAATCCTCACATGGTAGCTTGACTTTATTCTGAAAAGAATCTCTATTATTACTTGAATTTTAATAAATTATATAACAAGCACAGAACATAAAACAAAAACTTTATAGAAATATACAGGACACACGTACAATCTATCATAACTAGCCTTTTTTGTTAAACATCTTTCTATCAAAAGGAAGGCAGTCAAATGGAAGGTAAGTCTTACATATGTCAAAGACACTTAATTATAGGCATTCCTATTTTTCCCATCTGAAAATCCATTCATAGTTCATACTTTAATCATACAGAGCAAATTATTAGAATTCTTGACGGGGAAGTTAATATACCACAATTGGTTGAAGTGAGGGCATAGCTTTAACTAGATAAATCAGTCATGTAATAAAACAGAATGCATATTTTCAGACATTCTCTATGGTATGCTAGAACCTGGGATGATTTCAAAGACATATGCCACCAGCGGGAGAGAGACAGTCTAAAGGACTCCAGAGTGTAACATACAGCCTTAGATTGTAAATGTGCTAGGAGCTTTTTAGCTGGTACATTGCTCAAGGCAGAAGGAAAATTGATACTCAAGCACAAATATTCATATTTTATCACCTCACATACATAAAAAACACAGCCAAACAACAATACTATATTCCAAGTAAATGTGCTAGTTCAGTCCAAGGTCACGGTGTTTCCACACTACAACTTACTAAAATATCACCTCCTGAAATCTAGACATCCCTCAGTAAATTTCTTCCTGTCCTCCAATATTCACAAGTACATTCACCTATGTCTCCCACTCTATATCCTCATATACCCCAACGCATCTCCCCGGTGTATTTACCCATTCTCCACTTAGATATATTTTTTAAAAATACAAAGTCATACACAGATTAATTTACACACACTCACAAACATACACACAAAATACAAACAACACACACAATTTTTTATACTTACCGTCTGTCTCTTGAAGTCGTGAAGTCCAGTGTGCGTAAGAGTGGACATATTTGTGAAATTATAACCCCACCCTCTTCCACCATGGAGTTCTGCGAGCTAGTCTATACATCTGTCACATATACCCAGACAAACCCCAGTATCCCATCGAGAGGAGATTTTAATTATCGGCTGGCCCCACAGAAGGTGCTGCCTGTTGCCACTTGAGGAAGGCAGCACTAAATGGGGAATTTATCCTTCTCTATGCCATCCTTCTCTAAGTACCACCTATGCACCCACAAGGGCACCGCTAGAGCTGGCTCTGACTATATCATCATAAAATGTAAACAAAAGAAAAAGAAAGTGGAACTAAGACAATGTCTAAATGTCCACGGTCCACCCCTTTACAGCATTTAATGCCTCCTACCAAAGTGCCTTTTTGTGCTTGTTAGTACGTCTCCATTTTCCTTAATTTCCCTTTTAATAGGTAACGACCAATTCTTTCAGTGACTTACAGTCCAAAATGTTTTATAGACCTTAATTTAAATTATGTTCAACCACCCCACCCCATCAAATACAAAACAAGGTAAAAGAAAAGTGAGTTAAACTATCTTGTACCTCGCAAGTATTAAAAAATGTAATTGATAATAAGTTTTATGACAACTTTGGCTGAAACACATTTATAGTTTTTAAATTGTAAAAGATGAAATGAGACTACAGAGTGGTTTGAATAATAATAAAAAAAAGCTATCAATTGTATAATATTACCTTGCAGGTGCACTACAAATCTCTTTCTGTTAAGAAATATTTTAATGGTGCCTGTAAAAGTGTAATGTAATGGTCACTGGAAAAACTGACTCATATTGGTTCACATGGAATTTTACACATCGTTAAAATGCAGACAAAGTTATATTAGTTAAGTGTTGTGATGGGAATAAAACCTAAGTAATGTAGTAATGGTAGGGGGCTTGAAGGACATTTGTTTTGGCCTTAGAAAGGAGGCATAAATACATTACAAGAGAAAAGATTCTTAAAAAAAAAGTAAAATGGTCTGTTAGGTAAAAAGAGATTTGTTGTGACTTTAGAACTGATTTGGAAAGTTATGGCTAAATAACAGCTAAAACAGAAAAAAAAATAAAAAAAATAAAAAATAATAGAAACATGGAAACATAGAATGTGACGGCAGATAAGAACCATTCGCCCCATCTAGTCTGCCTAATTTTCTAAATACTCTCATTAGTCCCTGGCCTTATTTTATAGCTAGGATAGTTGGGTAGCTAATCTGAAAATATTTATCTAATATAACCATTTTTGACTACATATCGCTAACTGGTTTCTCCAGAACTGACTTTTTTGTTTATTTATCCACTTTTCTTGTTATAAATTTCATTTTGGTTTTACGCAAAGAAAAAAATAGTAAATGCTTTTGTTTTTATGTTTGTTGTTTTTCCCCAAAACTGCTTATTTTAAAGTATATTTTTCTTATTGAAAGATTTTTTTTTCAGCTGATGTTTAGATAATGTTTGCCTTTAGCACATGTCACATTTCTTTTCACAATCTGTGTCAGGTTTAAATGGTGTAAATATCCAGAACCAACAATCTGCATTCTATTTGTTGCGATTCTTACATTTGACACAAGCTGTTTGATATAAAAAGGAATGTTTACCAAAAATATCCAGTTAAAGCACTGGAGAAAATAGGAATACCAACAAAAGTAGACACATTCTTTTACAAGAAGAGAGAAGTTAGGCTAAAACTTTTTTCTTCCTTGTAAAAATCATGTGTTCCTGTTTTCATTGGATTGTTTTTCTGGGTGGGAGGTGGAAGAGCAATGCGTCTGGGAGAAAAGCAGAGCAACTGCAATATAATTAGCATCAAAACATATATATCATATGTACACAAACTGAAAAATAATGATTGTTTAAAGGGACGGTTATGTCAAACAAATGTTGCATATGTTAAAGGCTAATTTGAAATATATAGACATTGTTATTTTAAAATATACTGTGTTCAGATCTCTAAGAGATAAAGTATTTATTATTAATTTTTTTATCACAATGAGAAAACGAAAGACAATTTTAATAGAGGAAATGAAATGCCAACTAATGTGGTATCAAAGTTTGTGGCAAATCTTCATGTTAGTTGTAGATCTATAGCAGCTTGGACTCTTCCCTTGGACTCTTAGGTTCTAGATCCTCTGCAGTCTGGCTTCAGGACAAACATACCATCAGAAGCAACACTGGTAAAAGTTCAGAGATTCACATAACAGCTGACAGATGGTCGTAAGGATGTCAACCTCACCTTCACTCTTCTACATCTTTTTTGAGAATTCCAAACCCTAGACTACGAGATGATTACTGGTTGTGTATCATCAATTAAAGTTGCACATGGAACACCATGATCACCTGCACTTATGAACATTTCTATTTCACATATAGCAGACTCCAGGAGGGGTATACGCCAACAACTCAATATTCTGGACCATCAAAGAACTACAAAAACTCTGAGGATCATCCGTCATTTTAGAAGTAAATAAATACGTGGCTCTTTCATACAGCCTTTGTGGCCCAATGCTGAATTCTTCCATAGGAACCCTTTTGTACTTCCTACTTTCACAAATCCTTATCCTCAACAGTTTGTCTAGTTGTTTCAATTTCCTTACTATCTTTTCCTGATACAAAGAAGCAAAGCTGACCCTTTCATTTTTGCATGTAGTGTGCACAAAAATAAAAAATACAACTGAACAGTTACATTAGCAAGGAATTTTTGAAAACATTTACTGAAACAAACAAAGACAAGGCTGACATGGAAACATGACATATTGGAATTCTAAACATCATTCTAAACATCATGTATCTTTAATAGTATAAACATATTTTGATAGCATAAAAACCAATTATTTTATTCTGAAATGTTCAAGTCATTTACAATGCACTCCCCACCTTTCTATATAGCATAATTATCAGTTAGACAATCATTGTTGGTTTGTAATAACTATAGAGGTAAGAGTCTTGCTTGGGAGGTTTAGCTTGTAAAGAGGATGGACACACAATGTGTCACTATGTAATTGTATCATGAGCATGATGTCATAATCTTCTTTATTAAAAACAAAAATTATATTACATAAAGAAAATGGGTAATAATATGGAATATTGTGTGGAATGCTAAATGATACAACTGTAAAAATATATTGTATAGTCGTATTTCCTAATTTATATGGTGATATGGGACACATTCTAAAAACAGTACATTAAACAAGATATAATTGCCCTATATTCACCTACTGAACAGACAACATATACAGTACTTATTAAAAGTGCTTAAACATTGCAAATGTTTTAAGGGTTAGTAACAGTTCAAATGCAAATATGAGTGATACCGGCACATTACAGCAATGTAAATTAATCAAAGCTCTAGACATCATGGGGTGGTTTGTCCACCAGAACAAACAGAATTAAAAAAAATGTTATGCCATGTCTCACTGGGCCAAAAAAATATATGGTGCAAGAAGAACGAAAATTTTGATTTATTCTTCAATAAAATCCAAAATACCGTGTACTGGTATAGGGATGAAGGAGGACGGGTAAGTACTATTACTCTTCATGGGATGAAATCATCTATGGGTAAGTACTATTACTCTTCATGGGAAACCAGTAATAAAATGAGAACCTCATGATGTTCTCAACTGATGCTTTCAACCTTTCAATGTCCAGACCCGGCAAACCTTCCTGATAACTGCAGTGTCCATGAGGACGGCAGAAAGGGGGTAAAAGTAACAGGCACCAGGGGATCATGTTTGGTGTTCAACCAATAGAAAACTGGGAAACCCTAGGTAAGATGGCACTTAGACACCCCTACCATAATTATAACTTTATTGACCTGAGTGTTCTCTAAAAATACATTCAGAACTATTCACCAGAGAGTTGTAAAGTGGTAACAAGGTGTGAGCAAATTATAAGCCAGAAACATCTGCATTAAAAATTATCTTTAAATCAATTTTTTTTTCTTTGTATTTTGTGATTTTTTTTGGCCTAAAATTTGCAGCTCCCTTTAATACTTCCCAAATTCTCAGTTTAGTAAGTAATTCCAACTGACTGATTTCTTACTCCCATACAAACACTTGCATAGCTCTGACTAAAAACAGTCGTTTCATGTTTCTTTTCCACAACACCTGCTCTGCAGTGATGCTTTCAAATCTAATTGAGAAATGTTTCAAGTGTCTTATTTACAAAGTACAGATAAGACACTCAGAGCATTAGATGAAAATAAAGAGACGCTCATGAGGGTCACATTTTGCCTTTGAACATGAAAGTCTCTCAAAGTGCTGAGATCGCTGACAAACACCTGTACGTACATGTCATATTATTAACTGAGAAGCAGATTATGAAGTGTGTTGTCAATACTTGAACTCAACATTCATTACAGTGGATAATATGTATTAAGTCTTTTGCCTTCCTAGAGGTATGAAGTGTATAAATCCTCACTCCACTAGTACATTAAGGGGCTTGATAACTAAATATCAATTAGGGATTTATTAATTAAATGTCAAGTAGTAACAAATTAAAAACAGATTGGCACATTTTATGCTAAACTAGTCAAGCTGTGACTTTTTAAAAATATGTATTTGTACCCTAAAGTTCGCCATTCAGCTTTCAATTCACTTTAATTTTGTGTTTAGTGAATAAACCCAGAGTACTTAAAGACATGTTTTGTATTTTAATTTTGCTATTTTATACTCTGTTCATCTTAGCATGTAGTATAAGGAATGCAAACTTTGTATTGTGGGAAGTTCAAGATTTTCCTATTTAACCCTTTAAATACCAGACCCTTGTGTGGGCATGTGAAAATATCTATGCAATATGTCAAACTCATGAATGCATAGGATTTAAAAAAAATTAAAAAAATGTTTAATTTATTTTTATTTTTTGTATGCAGGTATAAAGACAATATGAGAAATCGTTAAATGAATAGTGACTACACATTATGTAAGTTACCTGAAAAAACTTGGCATTTGCATACCTTTATAACAGTATGAAGCAAAACAAAAATGGTGCGGTAGGAACATAAAGATAAGAATTTGCACATACTGGTGTCTGGAGTATATAAGAGCACTTAAAATACAATGACTATGGGTAGTGGATGAAGCAGTGAGCAAATACAGGTATGGCTCAAATGGTATAGCTCGATTGTAAATTTCAATATAAAATTTTAATTTTGGGAGAGATCTCATAAAAGCAAAACAAAGGAGATACAGACCTAGTAGCAGCAAACGTCAACATAAAAATGAATATTAGTGAGTAAAAACAGGGTAGGTGCGATGTCCTACCCTGTGGTTAAAGGGTTGAGCACCAGCTGGCACGAAGGTAGGGACTGCGGCTGCATCCCAGGTTCTCTGACTCATATCGGTGCTTGACATGATAGGTTGGAAAGAGAGTCCCAACTCTTTACGGAATGCTTCTGCTGCAACACTCCATTACTTTCTACTATCAGGAACCTAGGGATTCCCCACCGATATGCAATTACCTTGTCTCTGAGAAGCTCGGTGACATGTCAGTTTGGTTTGACATATCAGTTTGGCCCATCTCAGTTTGATTTGAGAGGGGTCCTGATAAATGGACAAGACGTTGCCCTCAAAGTTATAACAGAGTGAGCTTTTGGAAACTTTCAATATGGCTAATTTATCTCCCATACAGGGCAGCTGGACAATCACATCACAGGAACCCAAGTGAGTTGGAGACTCTAAAAGCCCATCCACCAGAATGGTGGCAGTAGACTTGCGCAAAAGCAAGGCATTGAATAAACGGATTATATGAGCTGGCAGTAAAAGAGGCAGGAATGCCCAGATCCTAATGTGTTTGTGGCACGTGCCATCTTCTAAGGCCACCATACTGGCCTTTATAGCCTCGCAAGTCCACTGAAGGCCAGATAGGGAGTCAGACCTGGTACCGATTAAGGTCCCCCAATCCTTTTCCAATGCTATCACGCAGCCTCCAAGTTTGTGTATTTCTTCTCGTACTTTTCCCACCTCCATCACTAGTATTTGCTTCAGCACCCTAAGAAGAATCTTGATTTCTCTCTTCATGAAGGGAATCATGTCTTCCTCATCTGATGAAGTGTGGTGTAGGCCTGATAGAGAAGTTATCGGGTGCATCCAACACCTGTTCCTCCAACGACAAAGATTCCTCTGCAGGCACGGCCACCATTTTAGGAGTGTGCCTGCTCAGGCCTCAAGCATGATAATCCCCCAAATTGTAGGAACACACACTTAGTTGGTCTCGCATCTTTTTAGAATGCCTTCCCATGATGGTAGGTATCTAATTTAGTAGATAAGGTGGCTGGTATTTCCATACGAATTGGCTTTTGAAAAGCTGTAAGCCAGAGCTCATTTGCGGCATGTCTTTTCAGCTCCAGTGTTTGCCCCGCCCCCAGATTTAGTTCTTTAAATTATGATTTTCTTATCATAAGAAATTTTTGTATTCACAGAACTACCACAAAATAAATAAATATAACTATTATCCCTTTTATTATCTGCTTTGCCATCTCTTTTTTGTCTACGCATAAGATCACCTATGCCCCCTTCCCCTCCACCTTCAGCTGTTCTTCTAATGTAGCCTCAACACAGAGGCTCAGATTAGTTACAGTGCTGTATGGTAGACAGTGGGGGAGTGGGGTATGATGTAATGTAATTTCACAGTGTGCAAAGTGAATAGAGTTTCATAGTGATGCTGGAAGGAGGAAGGAGGGTGATTCTGGGAAAATCCACACACACAGTAAACACCCACACACACACATACATATTTGGGCTGTTTATTTCACTCCCACTCCTCCAACTTATATGCTGTATGTGGTTGAACAAAGATCTGAAAATATTTATTTTTTTAATCAATTATGGTTCAGCATTGAGACAGCCATATTTAAGAATAGGTATAGTTACTACTACAATTGTGTTTACATTTTAAGGGGGTTTTGCAGGATGATAATGCCCCAGTGGCACTCAAAGGGTTAAATAAGTGAACCATTAATGTCACAGTGATCTCTGTCAATGACTTCCTTGTGCCTCATCGCTCCTAGCTTACAGATGTAAAACAAACCAGCAAAACTATGAACCTCAACCCAAAATGATTTCTTCATAAAGAATTAAAAGCAGCTGGAAACTGTACTTTACCAGGAAGAAAAAAAAAAGTAATTATC
Organism: Pelobates cultripes; assembly: GCA_933207985.1. Taxonomy (NCBI): domain Eukaryota; kingdom Metazoa; phylum Chordata; class Amphibia; order Anura; family Pelobatidae; genus Pelobates; species Pelobates cultripes. The sequence continues at coordinate 262,864,446 of OW240916.1, read as the reverse complement.
TGGTGTATCTGGAGCAGATTAGATTTAAATAATTGTATTCTGTCCTGTAACATAAACAGTTTTTTTTTCTTCATGAAGGTCTACCATGTACACTGATTTCATAAACATTCATTCAACACATCATCAGAGAATGATAAAGACACTTAACTTACAAACGTACTTAAAAAGCTACGAGATGCTCCGGAGATCATCTTGCACCTCAGCAAATTCATTACAATTTTGTGTATTTATCGCAGTGGCCTTGTGGTTGGGATAAATAACCCGATGTCTAGACTCACACTGTGATCTACGTTTTGTGTGTGAATTTGGTTATGTTTTACCTACAAGTGATGAGAACTCACAAATGTTAACAAGACTAAGAAGAGAAAAAAAAAAGCAGAAGGCTGGAAGAAACTATTAATATTAAGTTTGATCCAGGACTAATTGGCACCTTATTCAAACAACACATTTACAAGCCACCCACGAAGAACCTTTAAAATTCTCTTGTAATACAGAAACATCCATTCATTATTAGAACATGCTCAGAACCATTTTACAATGCAGTATGATTATTTTCAGAAATAGATTTTGTTTGTCTAAGTGATGCGAGGTCTCCTGACCTCAGTCTTTATGTTTGCCTTTGCAATTATGTGGTAGTTAAATAAAATTAATATAATAACATTACAGGGAATTGGAATAGTTTGTCAGACAGCCACTAGAGGGACTTCCGTGTTATTAGAACACAATAAGTTTTAAACAACGTTGGACGTCCTCATGCTATACATGAGGACCTCCAGCATCGCCGAAATCCCCATAGGAAAGCACAGGGAGGAGCGTGGACGGAGCCTGATTCAGTGCCTAGGGACATCGGTGCTGTATTCAGGTTAGTCACTGTAGGGGTTTTAACCACTTCAGCAACATGGGATAGGGGGTGGGAGGGAGAGGGGCAATGCAGGGTCATGCAGGGTCAGGAAAATGGATATGTTTTAAGGTGAACCTGTCATAGACAAGTTGTGTGGATGATGCATTCACATTCAGAGATGTAACCCATACAGTCTGCTAATTAAATTGCTAGCAAAAGTTTAGATTACAAAATACCTTAAACTAGCATTTTGCACAATTCCTCTATTTCTTACATGGCATTCTAGTCACTATTCATTTAATGCTTTCTCATAATGTCTTCATACCTGCATACCAAAACTAATAAAAATAAACAAAAGTTACAAATTTTTTTTAAATCCTATGCATTCATGGATTTGACATATTGCATAGGTATTTTGCCATGCCCACACACGGGTCTGGTATTTAAAAGGTAAATAGAAAAATCATGGATGATGCATGTCCCATGCCATGGTACCTAGAGGTCAGGTACAAGTTTAAAGTTGTACATGTGACAGTGTCATATGGAGATGGGGCAGCTGTTTATGAACCCTTATCTAAACCCATCAGGGCAATATTAAAGCGCACAGAGAAGTAATGCCTAGAAAGGTCTACATATATAAACTACAAAATAACCTTTTGTGTATAAGCAATTGCCATAGCACAATGTATAGATGAAATGTAATACTATTAATTGTGACACCAAGTCCAGTTACACATAACAGGGGCACTTTAACATTAATACGGGACTATTCAATGAGGATGTATACATTTAGGTAGTACTAGTCAAGTGTGTCTTGGGGTCTTGCTGATATTATTACCCAACTGAATGGTGCTCACCATGAGAGGGATAAAAGCAGTGGGGCTGGTGAAGTTTTAAGATGGTGGGGCGCCAGACTCCTCCCCAAGAATTTTACAGTACAGACATACTTATACAATACAAAGAGATAATCATAATCCAGAGAATCCCAAACAATAAAAGCAGCTGGGCACAACATAAAGGTATCTATAAAATACATAGTGCTGAGTACAGTACAGATAAATACATACCACAAACAGAGCTGAGAAAAAGTAGCTGGGCACAACACAAATATACCTATACAATACACAGAACTGGGTAGACTCCATAGATACCAATACAACAGGTAAAGCTGAGTTAAACACAAAGAAATAACCCAAGAGCATAATCAGGAGATAACATAACTATCCGACACAGCCAGGATCACTGTGATGAATTACAGGGGGATGCAATACAGAGATACCCACACATTCCATGTCACTGCAAAATGCTTTATCTCTCTCTCTACATATTGTCCTAGTCCTCTATTAGCTCTCCCTGACCATTGCATGATTTCATCTTCAGTAGTGCTCGTGCTATAATAACTCTGTTTGTTCGGGGTTTTTATATTTCTGCTGTTATGAAACATGTCAGCTACTCAATTAGCTCTCAGCGCACAGTGTGCACATGGTTAAAGCTTAAATACATGGATAGATTCCAGCCAATCAGCTGATCCTGGTTCACTATTACCTCTTAGCACACAGTGTACACAGGGTTACAGCAGCAGGATATGGATAGATTCCAACCATATCAGCTGATCCTGGTTCACTATTACCTCTTAGCACACAGTGTACACAGGGTTACAGCATCAAGATATGGATAGACTTCAGCCAATCAGCTGATCCTGGTTCACTATTACCTCTTAGCACACAGTGTACACAGGGTTACAGCATCAAGATATGGATAGACTTCAGCCAATCAGCTGATCTTGATTCACTATTACCTCTTAGCACACAGTGTACACAGGGTTACAGCATCAAGATATGGATAGATTCCAGCCATATCAGCTGATCCTGGTTCACTATTACCTCTTAGCACACAGTGTACACAGGGTTACAGCAGCAGGATATGGATAGATTCCAACCATATCAGCTGATCCTGGTTCACTATTACCTCTTAGCACACAGTGTACACAGGGTTACAGCATCAAGATATGGATAGACTTCAGCCAATCAGCTGATCTTGATTCACTATTACCTCTTAGCACACAGTGTACACAGGGTTACAGCAGCAGGATATGGATAGATTCCAACCATATCAGCTGATCCTGGTTCACTATTACCTCTTAGCACACAGTGTACACAGGGTTACAGCATCAAGATATGGATAGACTTCAGCCAATCAGCTGATCTTGATTCACTATTACCTCTTAGCACACAGTGTACACAGGGTTACAGCATCAAGATATGGATAGATTCCAGCCATATCAGCTGATCCTGGTTCACTATTACCTCTTAGCACACAGTGTACACAGGGTTACAGCAGCAAGATATGGATAGATTCCAGCCATATCAGCTGATCCTGGTTCACTATTACCTCTTAGCACACAGTGTACACAGGGTTACAGCATCAAGATATGGATAGACTTCAGCCAATCAGCTGATCCTGGTTCACTATTACCTCTTAGCACACAGTGTACACAGGGTTACAGCATCAAGATATGGATAGATTCCAGCCAATCAGCTGATCCTGGTTCACTATTACCTCTTAGCACACAGTGTACACAGGGTTACAGCATCAAGATATGGATAGACTTCAGCCAATCAGCTGATCTTGATTCACTATTACCTCTTAGCACACAGTGTACACAGGGTTACAGCAGCAGGATATGGATAGATTCCAACCATATCAGCTGATCCTGGTTCACTATTACCTCTTAGCACACAGTGTACACAGGGTTACAGCATCAAGATATGGATAGACTCCAGCCAATCAGCTGATCCTGGTTCACTATTACCTCTTAGCACACAGTGTACACAGGGTTACAGCATCAAGATATGGATAGATTCCAGCCATATCAGCTGATCCTGGTTCACTATTACCTCTTAGCACACAGTGTACACAGGGCTACAGCATCAAGATATGGATAGATTCCAGCCATATCAGCTGATCCTGGTTCACTATTACCTCTTAGCACACAGTGTACACAGGGTTACAGCATCAAGATATGGATAGATTCCAGCCATATCAGCTGATCCTGGTTCACTATTACCTCTTAGCACACAGTGTACACAGGGCTACAGCATCAAGATATGGATAGATTCCAGCCATATCAGCTGATCCTGGTTCACTATTACCTCTTAGCACACAGTGTACACAGGGCTACAGCAGCCCTACTGACAAACTCCTTATTATCTTTGCAGCTGACAATATAATTAATCTACAGTGGTAATATGGAGCCAAAAAGTAGATGCCAATGATACCTCGTGAATAGAGAGGTCAATAGCATGCCTCCAATCATGGTCAGCTGTCTCTGCTGCCGACTGGCAACTCAATGGGAATTGCTGAAATTCCTTCTAGGCATGTCCCAGACCTACTGAAACGGGCATGTCCCAGACCTACTGAAACGGGGCAGATTTCAAACCCACACCAGTCTTGACATATCTTGATGCTCTCAAGTAAACTTGCAGCTATCAATGAGGGAGGAGCTGAAACCTATTGCCAAATTAAAGAAACCATTTGTTCTTATATATTTTTTTTTGGCTTCCACCCTACCCTCTAGAAAAATAATCTTAGTGTTTCTAAAATACTACAAATAAATGTATTCACCACATACAAACTGGTGGGGTGCTGCCCAAAATGCCACTATGGATGAGCCTCCACTGGATGAAAGTCTGAGTTGCTTATGTGGAAAACAAACCTGGAACTAATACATAGTTCCATGCAAAAAGAGACGCTGAGCTATGTAATCGCCTTTATCATTTTACATTATTATTATTAATATTATATAGAGGTTAGATAATAGTATACAAATGCTGTTATAGGGCTTCTGTAGCTATTATATTGGAGTTAAAGTATGGGGGGTGGAGGGGGAGTAGTTTTTCTAATTAATCTCATGATCTTTCTATTAAAATAATAGGTAGATTATGTAATAGAATATATTTAAATACTGCCAACAGCTTGAACATTAATAAAGGAATTGCAAAATGTTTTGACTGACATTAACATATGCATACAGTAGATTTTCATAGTCATGCCAGCAAGATGCCACTATTTAATCAAGCTCAAATAATTCTCTACTTTTTAACACCCTCATGTAAAAGCTTGGCTCTTAAGGACTGGTCCTGGATAAGTATAACTCACATAAGGGAAGCATAAATCTGGTTTTCAATGGACTGTGAAACATAGGATGTAAGGACTTCCTAATATGGAGCTAAGCATCTCTTCGGAGGCACCATGATCTTCACTCGGATTCATGCACTCATGTTTGGTCATGAGAGCGACAATTCTTTCATTTCCAGGGTTATTCACTAATCTCCACATTTCTGCGCATAAATCTGAATAAAATCAAAACCAAAACTTTTCCAACTTAGCTATAGTCAAAGCTGGGCGTTCTTGGCCTAAATTTTGCCATTTGGATATTTGCTAAAATTTTGGATGGACTGAAGATCTGTATATAGTGTCAATCTTCTTAAACATGAACCTGCAGTTTAAGGAAGGAACAGCATAGAAGAAGCACACAATGAGTCCAGGCAACAGGTAAGGATGTTAGAGAAATCCCAGGATGGGGGCAGACCATTTTCTTTTAATGTATAATATAGATAATAAGTTTACAAAATACTAAGTAATAAGAATTCCTAGTAAGTGGCTTAATTTTTTTTACTTCTAATGTCCTATTGCTTTACATTGGAGATTTTATCAAGTACACTAAGATTTACACAAGGTATGTAACAGTACTAGAAATTACAGAAAATAAAAAAGTGTATTACCGAGCCTTAGAATGGTCAGACGTAATGCGTAGAATCTCAGAGGAGCTCAGTGGAATCATAGTGATAGTCATGGAAACCATATTATCACAGTATGTCACAGTACAATACACTAAAACAGAAAATCAAAGTTGGATCAAAGATACCAGAGAGAAAGAGATGTTTCGGTGCTTAGAGTGTCCCTTTAAATATGGCTATATTTGTACATTGCATAACAAAACTGGTCCAACTGAGATCTACTCTTCAAGTTTAGACAATGATTGACAAAGACTGAAGTTAGACCAGTGGAAATCAGGAAATTAATATGTCACTTCATGGGCACTCAGAGGTTAAAATGCATTGTATACATCATGCTAAGATTTAAATACATACAGTAACAAACCTTTTTATTTCCCACAGTAAAACATGAGGACATGCTTTACAGCGAACATTAGGCCCCTGAAGTAATGAACACGTTTAGATGCAAGAAAATTGGAAACACATTGGTACATAGTCCTGGGATGTATGTTTTGTTTGTACATGTTGACTACTATATATTATTTTCACTATACATACACGGACAATAAACTTACTAGAAAGCTAGAAAAGCTATAATTTATGTTTGTTTGTTTGTGTGTTTGTGTGTTTCTCATACATATATACTTTGATTTTATTTCTACTAACATAAAACACGCAGTCCATGAAAAAAATATAGGGTTCGTTTTTCTAAAAAATCTTATGATCTGTCCATTGAAATACAGGGAGATTATGGAAACGAATATATGTAGATGCTGCCAAGAGATGTCCACAGTTTCACACATTAATAAAGGAATTTACAACATTTTTGTGACTGACAGTAACACACACATACAGAAGGTTTTCACAGTCATGCCACCAAGATTCCCAAATGTAATCCCAGACATTAATAATTCCCTACTATTTCTGCAATCTTAGATTTTGTATCTAATAATTTAAATGGTTTTCTCAAAACAAGAGTCAGATTGCACACAAATAAAAAACCACACAGACATTTATAGAACTCATTGAATATCATATTGCAAATTTACCTCACTCAAACTAATTGGGGTTGAAGTGACTGATGTAAAATTTATTTTTAATGAGGAATTACATTGATATGAAAGGTGCATTACAAATAGTCTGCAAGAGGTGTTAACTTACCATGTCGATTAAGCAGCTTCAGATTAGTTCATGTTCATTTGCCTCAATCACATCATTCTATACTCCAGTACTCACAGCCTCTCACTAAGTGGTGTAAGCACACAACCTATACTCCAGCTCAGGTAGTGAACTCAGGAAGCTTTGGAGTTAGGAACTTCCAGTATTTGTCAAACACAGAAATCAAATCCAGTGAGTCACGGAGCCACTACAATGAGCAGCAATGGTTATGGTACGTGCAGTATCCCTTTAATCTGATACAATAAATTCTTAAGCAATGATAACAGTGTAGCACACACAAAACATTAGATATCATTATAAAATACTGATGCCTCTGCAGCTCCACGGAAGTTTAACACCCTCATGCCAAAACATGGCTCTTGAGAAAAAGCTCTGGATAAGCATAGCTCACATAAGGGAAACATAAATCTGGTCTTCAATGGGCTGTTAAACACAAGATGTAAAGGACTTCCTAATATGGGGCTAAGCATCTCTTCAGAGGCACCATGATCTTCACTCGGATTCATGCACTCAGTTAGAGATATATTATTTGGTCATGTGCCGGAACTCAAAAGACCTATACAAATGCTAGTTGCTTACAGATTTATTTTTATCTATATGCCTCAGAGCAGATTTATTTTCTTACTTACTGTCAAGTCAGATGACGTAATTTCACATTGTTGCTATCTGTTAAAAATGGAAATTAAATGGGCTTTCTTATTGGGTAGATCACACCCAAACATATATTCTTAAATATGTTAAATAGGTTATTCAATAAACTCCACATTTTAGCAAATTACAACAGGATGGCAAAACTGGAAATTTTTCTAACTTAGCTATAGTCATAGCAAGGTGTTTTTGGCCATATAGAAGAAGCACACAATGATTTCACCAACAGGGAAGGCTCCATAATAGAGATATTCCAGGATGGAGGTAACCCATTTTCTTTTCATAGAAACATAGAATGTGACAGCAGATAAGAACTGTTTGACCCATCTAGTCTGCCCAATAGTATTGTACCTCTTGTATGTAAGTGATGGCTTCCTCCCAGCTCTGACATCATCATGGCTTCCTCCCAGCTCTGACATCATCACAGCCGCAGCGCTGACCAGGCCCCAGGAAATCCATTTCTATCGGGTGGCCTCAAGAGCATGGGCCACCCGATGGGGTACTGAATGCGGCCCCGGCATTTTTTCCTGCGGTCGGGGCTTCACCAAAATGCTGGTGGGTACCCTGGTCCCAGCTGCGACCGCTGCACATGCGGTAGTTCCTCCCATGCATGTCATGATAAAACTCTCAAATCGACACTGACAAACCACTAAACTGTTGTTCCATTAGATATGGATACTGTTCCAATTCTATTAAGAATTGTTGGACGCATACAATGTTTTTGCCAGAAAATATACTTAGCTGGCATTTTTAAAGTATGGATTTTATGAAAACAAGACACCACGGTTTTACTGCAGTTGACAACAGCCATGGACACCCGATCAATTTACAAAAAATGGAAATTTGGACAAAAGTGCAAATTTTCACCTTTTTTGTTTTAGTTACAAAATGCACTTACAACACAGAAAAGAAATGCCAGTTATTGGATAATGTCTTGAAAAAAATAATAATTTTGAATTTTTTAAATAGCCTAAATCTATCTTTGTTTCTATATAGTTTGGGTAATCATACTAAAAAAAAAAAATCTACATGTTTTAAATTTAAAAAGTGCACAATCCAATATTTAGGGTTTAGAGAACACATATCTAGGGCAAGCTTTGAACAATTAAACAGTTCAGCTTCTCAGTTGCCAAGTATCTTGACCACCAGATCTGTTGATGCATTGTATCTGTCATCCTGAGTGTTAGAATTAACAGATGTTTGGTCTTGTGTTACTTCCAATCACACTCATTAATGGTTACTTCCCGCAAAACAGTCTTAATTGTCTTAACTGCTTTATTTCACAAAAGTATCTGTGACATTAATTTTCATTTAAAGGGACACTCTGGGTATATGTTTTTTTTATCATTAACAGCATTATACAATTGAAGTATAGTAAAATATTAATAATAAAACAAACAAATAATACTTTTCAATGAACGTGCTTCTTCTGCACCAAATGTCTCTGATTCTCTTGCATTGATGTTCATTTTAACAAGGATGTGACTGAGACAAAAGCTATTCCTAGACTGCCATTGCTTTCAGATGGGGAACTAATGAGAATGAGTCACTTGACCCATTGCTATGCCAGCTGGTTGCTTTTTAATAACGCAATTAATGGCTATTGGATCATAATAATTTGTTGAATGGATGAAATGAACATGCATTTTAAAATTGCACACATGTATTACCCGAGGTCCAACATTTTCTGTTGAAAGCCAGACAAGAGAGGCTGGAACAGATACTGCTAAAATATATATTTATTAAACCACATATTTTAGATCACTGGAGTCTAAATTACCAAACATACTTAATTTAGAGAAACCCAGCTATAGTCAAAGCATGGCTTTTGTAGCTTTCATTTCACCTTTTGTATTTCAATGTATTACAATTCAGAGTTTAGTAAATAAACCTTAGAGGAACCTCGATGAGGCAGTCTGTTTGCAGGGACCCTGCCCTCTTTACCCTGCAATGTACAACACTGCGTTTATTTTAGATACGGAAATGGTTACATTGAGTTAAATCCATCTCTAGTGGCTGTCATACTGACAGCCACTAAAGCCACTTCTGCGAAAAACTCAATGATTTTCTATGGGAAAGTTTGAAGGTGCATTTGCATTAGGTCCCCAACATTCCTCTATGAGGAGTTTTGGATGGGACCACTGATGGAGGAGGCCCTGGCTTCTTCGTGACATCACTGTAGGAGAGTCGAGGAAGCTTTGTCGACGGAAAAAGGTGTTTACAAATTTTTTTTACACTTTATATGCCGAATGAGGGAGACCTTACATCATACATAGCATTACAGATTTGTATTTCTAATGTTATATCAAGTGTTTGTTTTTAATTTTGAAAAATCTGTGCATCTGCATTATGCGCAAACATATCAGCAGTACATCTGTACTTTTAGTCCTTACAGCATCTACTTAAACAGCAAAGCTTGAAAAATTTATTTATTGTTTCATAATAAAAAAAATATATAGTTAAAAACTAGCTCAATGGAAAATATACATTAAAAAAAGATTCCAGCCCTTGAGAAAAAGGCAGTTAAAAGTCTAAAACATTTTGCTCTAGGACAGCAGACAAGGATTATGTTACTTTCATAAGCAGACAATGCTTACATTTTGCGTATTTCTCAAGGTGAAAGGGGTCATTCTTTAAAAAATAATAATGACTGTTGAAAATCTGTTTCGTACACCAGCATGATATTATACACCATAACGTTAAGTCTCCTCACTAAATTTAGAACTGGGAAAAAAAATATTTGGCCTCTGTTTGATTTCTACATAAGTTGTATGACAATTACATTAATTGTCATCAGACAACTCAAACCCCATCTTAGCAGCGATGGTCGCAGCTAAATGTTTTCTGAATTATGACTCCTTCCCTCACTGTTATGGCCCACTACACCCTGTAGCATTAGTATGTATCAAATGCTTACTACAGATCCTGGCCTTGCTCCATTGGGTTTAGATTGAGACCAGTCTAACAAATCTGATGTAGCCCATGTTTGCCTTGCTTTTCATGTTTGCTCATGTTTGCATTGCTTTTCGTTATGAATTCTCCGAAACCATAGTTTCTTCGATAACTGTATGTTGTCTTAGACCTACTGTAGCATTTCCAAGCCATGACACTGATAGTTTGAGGTTTTGAATGTGTGAAGCAATGTTTACATCTCAACACATAGAACATGATCCATGTCACAAACAAGTCCCACTTTTACCCAAAGACAGTAGGTTCATGACACTTTAGAAGAATACAGGTCCTTATTGGTAAACACAAGAGATCTTTGGTGTTTCATTTGCAAATCTGTCATGATTCCTATGTTCAGTATATGCTTTTCCACCACCACATTGTGCTGACTACAAGGCATCTTGAGCACTTTAAAAGGGTGAGATGTAAGATGTGGGGACATTAGTAAGTCACAGGGAGTGGAAATGGGCAGTATAAAGCCTAAAACTGTTCAGAATTGAGCAAATTGAATCGATCTTAGCACAGAGCTAAGAATAATGTCCATACAACCAAGAAGGAGGTATGTCTATCGTTAGGAAAAAGATGTGTACATAGATAAATAACATGAACCAAAAAGCTGGTATTTTCCTACAGCCAAGTAAAACATGGCTAAATATCATGGGTAAAGATACTTTCTCAGATCAAAGAATTAGATAAATGTATATAGCCAGAGAAAAGATACTGCCATATAGCTATGAAAGAGGTAACCGGAAAGCAAAAAAAATACCTCCATAGACCAAGGAAATGATGTCTATAGGTGAAATATCCAGAGAGCAAGAAAACAGATTAGATTAAAAATATTAACATAATATATATTTGTATTTCCAAGTTCTACAGAAAATTTGTATATATCAGTACTAATACTTCTGTCAGTCATACTATCAACCTTCTTAGAATGAATATCTCAATAGAATAATGTATATATTCAAATTCACTGGGGACTTAAAGACATGTGAAATGAAAACATATAAACTTCTGATACAAAGCTTTAAGATGCTTGCATACACATGGAGGATGCGGAACAATATACACATAGCCATCCACCAAAAATGATTTTCTTCTGTAAATGAACTCTACCAGCAAGTGAAATCTAGCAACAGAACAATGTTTGTCCCAAATGTATGAAAATATCCTAAAAATAAATTTAAAAAGAAACTCTAGTTTGCTTACTGTATAAATTAAATACACTTGGACTGTGGCTAGTAAAAGCCATTCAAATGCCATCAAAGTAAGGAAGGCATTGCTAATTTCATGGCAATGAAAGGCTGAGTTAATCTGCCAAATATAATATATGACTGCAATAAAGCTGCCAGGAATAAACAACATGCGAAATGCAGAAGTCTACAGCCATAATTTTAAATTGTCTATGGGCTGTCACCATCTACTATACTACATGATATTTAATATAAATAAATATATACTAGCATTAATTAAGACACACTATATACTTAAAATGAAAATAAAATACTCTGATGTGTTATATTATATATATATTATATGTGTTTTATATATAATATATATATATATATATATATACATTATTTCGAGTGTTATAAGTAATGGATAGCATTTCACCCATAGATACAATGGGTATATTAAAAATCTGTGTCAAAGTTCTAGATATTAAATAAATACCAAGACCCCAAGGACCATAGCCACTACAACTAACTATAGTTGTTACGGTGCCAGGAGTGCCCCGTCACCTGCCCATGGTAAGAAGTTCAATTATCTGAGAATGATCTGATAGCTTACATAGGGTTCACCAGGTGTCAGTTGCTGCCTCCCCATTTGTTCTCCTGCTCTCCTGCAAGGAGTTTCTATTAGCTTCACTAAGCAGAGTCCTCTCACCCAGTGAGCATCTATATCCACTGCCAGGCTTAGCTAAGGGGTAAAACATCCAGTAGCAAAAGAAGATTAGTGGCAGGCACCCAGCTGACTCCAGGTATATTGTTTAACCTTCTCAAACAGTTTGCCTACTTACCATGGGGATTCCATATAATGGGAGAGGAACTGCATTCATGGTTTCCACAATGTGCCACAGAAGGATAGGTGTTCATGACCACTGGGTTGGCAAATTCCAGAATGGCACTATATATTTGGAAAGAAGGGCATTTAGAGGTTCTTATAATGTGCAGACTTTAATAGGAACAGCAAACAAAACATGACAATGTTTCAGCCAAAAGTAGACTTTGTCAAGTCATTACTTGATCATTTTCGGCTTGCTCTATTTATTAAAGTCTGCACATTATAAGAACCTTTGAGTCCGGGTCTTCTATTTCAAACCACTACAGGGTGTTTGGAGTGCTTATTGTTAACAAAAACCCATGTTCCAGTCAGATTTTTCTACAATAATAGCAAAGGAAATAATTATGTCTCTATAACAGAAAATAACTTGAATACAATAGAATTTTATAAATCAAAGAATATGTTCCTAATCTATTATAAATTCACTAAAAATGTGAGAGATGAGAAGAATTAGAGGCCCTAATTAGGGAAAAGAAACCAATGAATGTGTTCTGAGTTGGGTTTGTAAAAATTACTTTTTTTTAAAAGCTTAAAAAAAGAGCAAAAAATAATAATTAGATTTATATGAAAACAAATGATGCCTTCTCATTGATTTAACCTCTGTCTTCAACAAAAATGTTTAGCTTTTGATGAGTATGCACATAAAATATACAGAGTGATGACAAAATTGTATAGATTACAAATATACTTACTTGAGTTAATTTACCTCTTATAAAATAACAGTCACATGAGTGGATAGGAGGGTCTACATGAGTGGCCACCCATCCCTAATAGTGTTTCATAATGAATGTTGCTTTGTTTGGCGCATTATTTACTGTGGCACAGTTCAGTTCCAGCATCCATTGAATTTGACACTGGAAGTATACCAATATGCACACTAAGTATAATTGCCCCATTTCTATAAAACAACAGGTTAACAAGTTGCATCTTTTTATTTAGACCCTAAAAATAGAATCTCAATATGCAAATAGGCTGATGCGAAAGCTCAGTGGGCTAATGAATCATCAGTAAAATCTGTTCAACCCTCAGGGGTCGTAGGTTCAAAACCCTGCAGCGTTGTACCAGCCCTTCATCCTTCCGAGGTAGATAAAATGAGTACCATTAAATTGGGTAATAGTAAATAACACCTGGATGTTGGGCAAAAGTAACATCCCAGGATTTACCTTAGACTTGACCTCAACCACTGAATTCTAGTGTAGTACGCTTGGCAATGTCAGAGGAATGTTCATTAAGAATAGCAGTTCATCCATATATTTAGAAAATATAGGGAAGGTCACTTACCAGCTATTACATAAGTAAACAGACATCTCCATACAGCCAGCAAGTAAATAGGTCATCATGAATCAAGTTAAGCAAATACACAGAATGGTATGTTGGTAACTGTATCGTAATCAACACCTTGCCTCCTTTAGCTGTTTGGTTATTAAACATGCAAATTTGTTCCCACTTTAAAGTACATACACCCAGAAACCTGTGCAAGTGGAAATGCTAAGAGATTAACTGCCAGGTTTCAACCGATTCATTGTTTAGGGTGTGCTTACTATATAAACTATACACCCTAGAATTTACAGTAAACACAAGTACTTCAAAGATAGTCATGTTTATTTTTTTATTTTTTTACTACTACTTTTTTGTAATGCTATTCAATAAAATGTGCTATTTCAATATTGATATCATATTTTAAAATACAAAGATCAACGCTAGCCTAGCACACGAAAGGGAATTTTACCTTGTTAAATATGTTTTAAACATGTCGCAAAAAAATAAATAAATTAGATATATATATATATATAAATTTTAATATAAAATATATATTATTTTTAAATTTATTTTTAATTTATTTTTATAATTAATTAATTAATTAATTAATTTTTAAAAGGAAATTATGCCTAATACTTAAATATCTTGCAAAGTTAAATGTATTTGTTTAACACAAGGTTATTTATTTATTTTATCCAGTCACCTATCCTCACATTAAAGTACCACTGCTGTGATATGAGAACCAACTTTCCAGTAGTCCGGTGTTTCCTACAAGATCAGGTTCCCCTGCAACAGGACAGGTAAAATAATAAGCTTATCTTCCCCAGCCTCAGGTTCAGACTAAAACATACACAAGGGAAGAAAGGGTTACACAAGATGCAAACAAAGATGCTGAGAGATTAGTTTTAAATCCTCAGTGATCAAAGATCTTAGAAGCCCAATACAAAAGAATTTCATGAGAAAATTGTGAGAGCTTTAGATGCCATTGATGGTACATCCACTGTGCTCATTATTATTACTATTATTTCTTAGAAAGATAATGCTATGCTGTTAAGAGACTGCAAAAAGAGGTACAATTCAAGTTAACAAAACCATCTGTCTTCCTTTTTTTAGGGTTCCTAAGACTTTGATGTGGTGTTGAAAATATCAGGACAGTTGTACTCCTGGCTACACAGATTCCCTGACGAGTTCAAAGAAGCAATTATTACCACCAGAGCAGGTTGTAGTGACAAAAATATCCAAAGACCAGTTATTTTTTCAGTTTCAAAAAGAATCTTAGTAAGCAATATATAGAAGTCTAAATGCATACCAAAAAGTAAATAATATATACGTGTCACCCACAAAATTAAAATCATCTGCCTATTATCATGTAGCCTTCCCTTGTACTGTCAAAACAGCTTGATGTGTTGATGCACAGACTCCACAAGACCTCTGAACGTGTCCTGTGGTATCTGGCACCAAGACATTAGCAGCAGTTCCTTTAAGCAGCAATTCTTTGGGGCCTCCATAGATCGAATTTTTTTTATTCCAGCACATCCCACCGTTGCTCAATCTGATTGAGATCTGGGAAATTTTGAGGCCAAGGCAACACCTTGAACTCTTTAGAATGTTATTTAACCCATTCCTGAACAATTTTCGCAGTGCACTGTCATCAGGAAACAGCACTGTGATGAAGGGAATTATGCGGTTTGTAACAATATCTATGTGGTTGGTACGTGTCAAAGTAAAATCCACATGAATGCTAAGACCCAAAGTTTCCAGGCAACAAATTGCCCAGAGCACAACTCTGCCTCCTGCCAGCCTGCCTTCTTTCTGCATCCTGCTGCCATCTGTTCCAGGTAAATGATGCATTCGCACTCAGCCAGCCACCTGATCTAAAAGAAAACATGTTTCCCCAGACCAGGCAACCTTCTTTCATTGTTCCATGGTCCAGTTCTGATGCCTACATCCCCACTGAAGGCACTTTTGGCAGTGAACAGGGGCATTCTGACCATTGGAACAATATAATCAATGTTATTCAGTTCACCTTTCAGTGGTTTTAATGTTGTGTCTGACCAGTGTATAGAACAATAAAAATAAAATAAAATATGGGAACAATCTTTATTCTGTACTACAGTAAGAGTATTCAAAACAATAATATAGAAGTATGCATGAAAAATAACATTTGCACAATTACGTTGTGATGCAAAATATAATGATACTGCAAAAATAGACAGAAAAAGAAAAATTATGTGACTGGCTTTAATATTATTATTATTATTTTATTATTTATTTTGCACCAGCAAATTCCGTAGAGCTGTACAATGGGTATAATAAAAGGATAATGTCCTGAAAATGTTTTCAATGATTGTTACATATTTTTGTATTTTTTTATTTCTGTATATATGAGTTGTTGTTGTTTTTTTGTTTTTACATTGAGCGTGAAATTGTATCATTTGCTTATAGGGCATTCACTTCTTTGAAAAGAGGATGACATCACACATATTTTTTTGTTTATGCGACAGACATACTTAGCCAGGAATGTTTTGTTTGGGCACATGGGAATTGGTACTGGTTAAATAGTAACATAATCGGAGGTATGAACATTTCCCACCCATTGTTAAAAAGAAAGAGAGGAGGTCGGCTTTAAAGGGACATATAATTACATATGTAACTGTAAAATATTGCAAGTGTATATAATGTGTATATATAATGTTGTGTACCAAAGATTCCTGCTGTGCATCATCTACTTATCTCCAGTAGTACCTTACAAAAAGTCTGCCTTCAGGACATATATTTCAGGAAATCATGCTTGCACAACTCTCCCAGAATTCCAAAGTTGATAGGCAAATGAGCACAAACAAGCATCTTGTTTTACATTTCATCCTGCATTGTACATGCCATGGTGGGTGTTGGTTATTGATCATTTTAGATCACAACCCATCCTTTTGTCTAAACAGTTGTTTAAAACCATGCTCCATTGCTAACGTTGCCTGCTCATACGCAGGATGAAGTCTGAAATATGATACCTGTCTGTGCTGATTGTTGAATGTCTAGTTGGAAATTCTAGAAGACTTTTGGAAAACATGAGTTTTCAGTGTTATTGTGAACAAGGTGGATATTTCTCAATATATAAATACCTAAGAATATATATGTCTATATAATATTTAACTAAAAATAAACTCTATTTCGGTGCTGTGGTCAAGTTCTCGTTTCAGCCTGATCTTCAGGGAGAATGGGCCAAGGGGAGGACTTGGGTGGCACAGGCCACACTCTATGCTATACCTGCTGATGATAGATGTCTATAATGCACAGAATTGAAATTAGTCAAATTATGACACCCTGATGACACTGCTAGAGGTGGAATTACACCTCTCTCAGATAAAGACTATATCTCTGCATATGCAGTGTTTCACAGTATACTGTAGTGGTACTGTTGGTAGGATTACCCTGGTCCTTTTTCCAGGCAATGGGGCAAACCATTTTGCAGTGGTTTGCCTTCTTACGTGGGCCCCCGCTGGGTGCCAAGTGTCATTCAGAGGAACCCATCCGGCTACTGGAGAGTTGCTAAAGCTGGAAGTTAATCCCACTGGTCTATTGTTGACTGAGAGTGTCAGCTTACTAAAAAAAAGAAACTGACTAATGTAAAGTCAACGGGTCATTAAAGTCACTGTTTAGCTGTTTGCTCAACATGAACTATTTACAATTTAGGGTACTCACTTTTCTGATGTCCAAAAAGGGGAGGTCAATTCCAGACAAAATGGCAATAGGGTATCTAGGGACATTCATTGTTTAAAAACCCAAACAGTTTTATTCATCCTTTAGGGCTATAAAAGAAACAGCATACAAAAATATACAACCATGCCTCTGCGAAAAATGGCTTCAGCAGTTCAAATCTAAACAAGACAGCAAGTGTATATGAAATATGTAGACTGCTGCTGTCTTGGTTAGAATTAAACTGCTCAAGCCACATTTCACAGAGGTTTGGTAGTATTTTTTGTATGCTGTTGCTATTACAGCCCTAAGAGGTGAACACAAATATTTGAGTTTTTAAACTCTGGATGTTCCTATATACCACTATTGCCTGAGAGTGTTAGCTGACTGCTCTCAGCCAATGAATGCAGCTCTGTATATGAAATATGCCCATCATTGACATTAGCCAGCCTTGAACTCTTTTGGGCTGGCCCATGACACCCTGGTGATGCTGCTGGAGGTGGAGTTCCATCTTATGCAGCAAGGGGTTTAAACTGTGTATCTGCACATACAGACTCCAGGAAATTTCCAAATCGGCATGAAATAGATTAATTTTCAATACTTTCATAATTTGTCACATTATTACTTTTAAAACTGATCTTATGTTGTTTCTTAATTTGAGAAACTCTAGCACTAGATTGTGGTGCCCTACCTTTTACTAGAGATGTCAACCTTGGCTGGTTTATCCAATATTCCAACATTCTCCAACGTTCTCAATTATCACTGGAACATTAAACTCAAGTTACCTGTCATCTTCTAAGCATGAGTTCAATCTCCGGGGTTCAAGCTTGGTGGTTGTCTATCCTGCTGAGACCACCCATGTCCAATCTCCAGCAACCAAGCATTAATTATTGAAATGCAACAACAACAACAACAACAAAAAAAACATTAAGAAAATAGTTCCAACCATCTGGTAGCGCAAAACCTCAAGTTTCTCTGTCAGCTAACATCATAATGTAATAGTTAATCTATGTTTGTTCTTAAATTGGTGTATGTTAATGGATTAGCTGTCTTTAATTTGTGATTGTCAAGGACAGGAACGGACAACTCTTGCTGTATACAGACTTCTCGAGCCAAACACTTGAGTTTGATAATCATGACAACTGATGACTGTGAGCTTGGCATATTTTTGCAGAACATCTGCTGTGAAGAACACTTCCTTTCTGGCTGAAATGGTAGGCATGTTTGCCTGAAATGACAGTGCCTGACACCTTTGATCTGGCAAGTAACTAATCTGCATCTTAATGGCTTTTGTAGTTTGGCAAGAGGAAAAAATACTTAAAAGGGTGCTAAAAAATGCTGTCATTATACTGGTACAACCCTTCCTGGAAGTGTAATCATTCCTGTGTACTTTTTTTAGTCAGCATTTTAAAAGTATCCAAGTTTTCCCCTATTAAAGAGAGCAAAAAAGAATTATTATCTTCTCTTTCAAAGTCACAATAGTTTGCTGCAAAATAAATTTTCAGTTTTATAGATGATTACGTTGTGAGCAGGGTCCTCATTATTGTACTTCAGTACATGAGATTACTCTTCTATATCTCTTTAATTTATTTATTCAGTACAGTAGTAATTGTTGAAACTATTGCTTCTATACTTGTCTATTAAGGAACAAACAGTTATTCAGTAAAGTGAGAATTTAAAGTAAATGGAAAGTGAAATTAAACTTAAGGCCAGCTTAGTCAGACTGATATCATAGCTGAATTAGAGATTTCTTCCTCTTTGTCTATTTTTATCTTAAATTTGAAATTAATTTTGAATTCTCACAATAGTGAATAACCATGGGAGTATTGATAACTAATGTATATTTGTCTTTTTTAAACCATGATTTCCCCTTTCCATTCCAGTAAAGCCAAACACAGTTCACACTTATTTAATCCCCTGAATGTCTACAATGACCTGATATACCTCTCTGTCGGTGAAGCAAAAAGGCTTAGAATACCTGATATTGCTATTTCATCCTACCTTTATATACTGAATATAAATCTGATATTACAAACAGATGCTATTTATAAATGCTATTTCGAATTCAAATTTGGGGGAAATGTATAAGGATACAGTTATGGCATGCGCATTAAAGTTTCTTATTTGGGTCAGTTTAGCAACACACTAAATTAAATGACACACATAAGGCATGTTTATATGTTTATAAAGAGACATACCCAAGCTACATGTTTCATACATATTTTTTGTCATTAAGTGCTGCTGTTAGAATATATTATGTGCTACCTAAATATCCCTTATTCCCATATATTTCTCATTATCTCGTGTTCATTGTGAGCAGAGGTCATACAGGAAATAAAAAAGTGCCTACATGTGCATGGTACATCATAAACGTTCTGGTTTAAAACTTTAAAAATGTAGGCCCATATAGCTCAACAGAATCTGAATTTTTTCTTCAACTGGGAAAATCAGAAGCTTTGGACTTTGTCACGCAAAGTCTGTAATAGACAAGAATAAAGATTTCTTATGACAAGGTGTGATTAACAATTCTTCAAACTTACATATGACATTTTACAGTTCTACAATTTCCTGTTTGGGATGCTTATGCACGACTATATTTAGATAAACTGTGACTATTATGTTTTTATTGGCTGTGATTAAATACCTTGTTTTCTTACTGTCAAATGTAAAAAGATTATGTCCCGATCTCCACTTTAAGAGTAACGTACCATTTATTAGGAAACAAGTATGCAATACTAAATGAAATAAGATAGTTGAGTGATGCATATTTGAAAGTTATGTCTACTGTTCTTATAATGCTGTTTTGGTTTTGTATATACATATTGTTCATTTTAAAATCTGTGCACACTGTACTTCCAACTTTTAATCTGGTGGCAGTGAATTGTGTTATTGTCAGTGACTACGTTAAACTGTTGAAAAATTGTACAAAGGGCACTCTTTTGTAAGCATCCTATGACAGAGATGGTGATCAAGTTACCGATTTTGTTGTTTGTGGTTTCTTTACCTTTAATTGGCCTATCCACTAAACACAGAATTATGGTGGCAACCAAAATCTAAAGGTAAAATGGACACTGTGTAAAATAAATTTGGCAACTCTAGCATTTTGCAATTCTTATTGCTCAGTTCTCGCAATTTAGAAGTTAAGTCACTTATGTTTCTGTGTATGCTTTCATAGTCACACCTTTCCTTTGTAGGACTCCATAAAAAAAATTTGTTCACCTCAGATCAGATCAGATCAGAATCAGATATTACAACACTGTGTGTTTAATTTAGAAGTTATTTATCATGACCTTGCTCCCACACCTCGTGCTCCCACACCACCTCTCTCTCCCTCCACGAAGACGCCGTGTTGGAGCACGACCCCCCAGACAGCCAGGTCTGCTAACCACCCATGCCGACTGCTCACGTTCATGCACCTCTGTTCATGTGAACGCCACTTACCCAACATAGAAGGCAGAACTCCATGCGCACAAATGCCATCTCTGTTTGTGAAAACGCTACTCACCTATACTGCAAGCAGACCTCCGTTCGTACGATGCCGGCTCCCGAACACAGCAAGAACAGAAGTCTGTTCATGAGAATGCTGCTGCTTCCACGTGCAACCACACAGAAGGTAGAACTTCAAGAGAATCAAATGTCGTGCGCGCACCGACACATGGCCTTTTAAAGGTACGGGAGGTGGAGACCAGGGTGGAACCTCAATTAACAAGACCACCTGCTTTTCCTATTTAAGTCGCACACACCCTTCCCTCTTCACTCAGTTGTACTGTGCTCCTGATTGTATAAAGACCTTCAGAGACTGTTCTTTTGTATCCTGATCTTGACCCTTACCTGTATCATCGCTTATGAACCTGTGCTGTCTGTCCTGACATTTGGCTTCCCCGACTACTCTCTTTATCTGATTTTTTATACTGTGAACTTGGTCCATTGCCCTCAGCACCTATCTGCACCTTGGGGTCTGTCCACTAAACTGTGAACCCGGCATTCTTATACTCTGCTCTGGTAATTGAACTTTAATCACAGGTTTTAGCAGCAATTAACAGACCACAAGATATGAATTATTAATTAAACACACTGTGCAATAAAAGCAGTTTTAAAATTAGATCTCTCTTTACAGGAAGTTTATAGGGAGGCTATGTAAGTCTTAGTAATGGGAGGTGTGGCTAAACTGCATAAACAAAGTGATATAACTCCTAAAATGCATAAAATATTAAGCTAATGTTTTTTTGATACTCAACGTATCCTTTTAAGATACTGATTCTCCTAGATTCTGTTACCAAGATTCTATTAAGCTAGGCATTTGCAACTTCGAGACAACACTGATGAACTGAGCTTACTTAATTATACAAAAATAATTCCCTGTTCATCATTATAGACAAAAGATTCAGTGGAGTTGAGTCTTGACAGAGTTCAATATTAATATTGGTTTAAAATGTATTTGGTAGGATGTCAGCAGAAAGTCCTTTTAGAATTCATCAGACCCTGAACCTTCAGTTTAGATAAACAAATGTAACTGGGGGAAGTCACTGATGATATGATGAAAAGAGAAGAGTAGAGTATCCATGGACTTTAGGGAGGGCATCCAGCTCAACTTAGTAAGAACTCGACAATGTCAGCAGCAGGGTTCTGTGGAATGTATTTGACCCTACATTTTACCATGAGCTTAACAATGGACACTGAAGGGCTAGGGTGCTAAGATATCCCACTAACAAACTTCACAAGGTTATTTAGGAAATGGAGAATGGATGGTAATTCAAAGTGATTTCTAAATAAATATCAAATTTTGGGATGAAATAGCTGTGTTTTCAGCCTGGCTGGCCCAAAGTTTAAATTGACTTGGAATTGATGATAATTTAAACTTCAGTGAATACTTTTGGATGTTTTTAAAAACAGAAAAATTACTGTTTGCTTATTTTATACACGGAGAGCATTGTTCAGAAGTCCAATAAGGTTTTGTTCAACGTATCTTGTTAACCAAATGAACTTAGTAATGTGTTTGAAGAACTTTTTTTGAGACGGCAAATTGTCAGGCATGAATTAAAAGCTGCTAAGATGATGAGTGAAAATTCACAGGAAATCTTTTTCATGAACGTTTGAGTTATTAAAGAAAAATAAAGCATCTGGTGATTTAATTCTGAATCTGTGATGGATAAACTCCAGGGCTGTGAATAGAGCTACTGCCTGTCCTTAGCCACACCAATCAATCTAGGCAACACATGTAACATATTAACAATCCAGTAATTTGTACACATTCCCGTCTGCCACTAAAAGCTTCCCTCCCAGATGCTGCTTCTGTATGATCTTGTTTTTATTCCCTTTGATGAATCACTAAACTTGAAGCCACCAGCCTCAATGGCGTAAAACAAAACTTCTCTTCTAATTATTATTATTACTATTATTATTGTTATTAGTGCAGTGGTAACACACCCCACAGACTCTGCAACAGACATACAAACAAATCAACTAAAACAATGTGACAATCTAGATAAGGTGAAGAGAAGGAAGTTGAAGAGTGGTGAAGAGGTCTTACTCAAACAAACTTATAATATTAGCTAAGCAAATACTGGCATGAATATTTATGTAACATGAAAGTGTATTGGAAAATTACAAGACAACCCACGTGTAAATGGTGGGCCTTTGAAAAGTGGATGACTTAGCTGGTGTGCAACTGTGCATACCCTTAATGTTTCCCATTTCCCATGCACAGAACACCAACGAAAGTCCATTTAGGCAGAAACGCCCGGAGTTGATTTTGGACAGTAATTGTGGACGTGTGCTATGCTTTA
Source organism: Pelobates cultripes (assembly GCA_933207985.1). Lineage (NCBI taxonomy): Eukaryota > Metazoa > Chordata > Amphibia > Anura > Pelobatidae > Pelobates > Pelobates cultripes. The sequence goes on along the minus strand of OW240916.1, from coordinate 262,841,248 downwards.
TGGTGATTTTTCTGTGGTGAAGTTGGATACCAGAAACAATCTCAAGATAGCAGGACAGGGGCCCAAAGGTTTGACAATCCTGCCAACCTGTCTTGGAGTAAATTTGCTGAAGAATTAAAAGAAAGTCAGTTTTCTATTAATGATGCGTATTCTAAAGCCTACTCATGTAATGGTGCTGTTTCTGAAAGAATCCATCTACAGAACAGTTTTATCTTTTTTGCTTTGAATGCCAAAACCCCAAACAGAAACACTTTTTTTTATTAAAGACAACTTTGTCCCTTTTTAAAAACAATTTTCTAGGTCTATCTAATTGTGACCTATATTCATGAGACACAATGAGAGGCCAGTAGTGAAGGTTGTTTTTGATTTAGCAGTAAGGAAACATTTGTACATTATAAAACATTCTTTACACAATTCAGATTATAATAAATGCACCTATTTTCTGAGCCAGAAAAAGTCTAGCCAGGAGTCATGTGACACAAGGTGCGGACACTAATAGGTTGAAAATATGTGTTGTTATAGAAACAGAAAAGGCATCTTAATGTTTCTGAGTTGCTTTCATGTCTTTCAAACCACCGAGGAAGATGAAAATGACAGATTTGCTTAATTTGCTTTGTTTAACATGTTGGAGCACTCAAATCATGTTTTGTCTAGATGCAAAAGTACATTTAATGCACATGGACCTCAAATAAGTAACACATAACTACATGACACGATACACTATAATGTGTTTGAACTTTAGACAATGTATTATAAGGAATTTTGCATATTCATATCGCTTGTCTGGGAAAATATATTGTGATTTATTTTAAGCATTTACATTGCTTGCAAAAAACATGAGCATGAGTATATTATTAATGATGGTATTAATGTCCTTTAACATAAAGCAATATATCTGTAGCAAATGAGGAGTGTGAGACTTGGAAAGCTATAAACGATATGGCTATTTCACCCTTAAAACATAATAGAAGAATTATACTTTATGTCTCATTTCTTTATTCGATAACATATTGCAACACTTAGAAACAATATCAAAAATATCTTTGTACACCATTATAGGTTATGTATTTTATTTCAATGGCTTAATTTCCACTTAACGCTTTATGTGTAAAAGGATTCGTAATACTTGATTTCTGGAGGGAAGCAGGGGTTAGGCAACTGACATGAAAGAGTACTAAAAGAAGAACAAGTGGTTAATTAATGCACATTTTGCCTTTCTGCTACAAAATTATGAGAGAGGTAAAGATTTGTTCATAAATCAATAAAAAAAAGTTTATAAAAAAAATGAAATCTCTAAAAAAAGTTTGCTCTTCTATTCCTTGAGTAAGTGAATAAACGAGTACTTTCAAAGGATACATATTTCTAATGTGGTTGTGGGGTCTCCTATGTTGCCATACCATTTTTGTGTTTCTTTTCTTTTTGGAGTCCAACTAATTATTGTGAGCTGCTATTAGAGATTGAGACCCCATAGATAAGGTATGACTTTTTAAGTCTTCCAGGGTTTATAATTTTATTCTGTCCTATGGACTAGCATTTATGCTGTGAAGTAACACCTGTAAATTCTATTAGAGTCTTAAAAGAACACTCCACGCTCCATAACACTGTAATCGTGTAGCAATGTTCATTTTACAATAAGTTTGTACCAAGGTTATTAAAGCAACATTCCAAGTACCATGACCACTACACTGCACTGTAGTGATGGTACCAGGAGTGCCCTTGTGCCACCCTTAACTTTATAAGCACTCAAGTGGAAAAATGGCCAGTTTCTGTCTGAACTAAACACAGCTGTTGCAGGGTTTAGCGTCTTGGCTTACATAAATCAGCTGAAACTCTCAGCAAATGAGATAGCCTTGCACTGCAGGGCTTGGCTCAGGAGAGCTAACAGAAGTTCCCAGGCAGGTTCTACAGGATCTCTGTCAGATGTCATGGAAGTGGGGAGCAACACCTGGCAAAGCCAAAGATGAAAGTCACACTGTTCTAAAATGGTTTGACTACTATGGGGGCCTTAAGGCATTCCTGGCACCATTACCACTACATAACACTGTATGTTTTAAGTTTTCCTTGAATGATCTCAGAACATAATTACAGTTTCTATTTGTTGTCTAAATGTGTTTTTGTTTTCAGTAAGCCCAGCTATTTTTGTATTTCATTTAATTATACATAATTTTCCCGTTGTGAAAAACTCTTCCATTATGCTTTAGATGCATTTATATATTTCTTTTTTTTTTTAGTTTATTTATGCGTATCTTCGGATTTGGCCACAATAACCCTAGTAAACTCTCTGTGTTCTAAGTCATTGGATTCAAGCAGGAAGTTGTTGTAGACACTTTGATCAGTCCCATAAGATAACACAGGAATTATTTGTTCCCTGTTGGATAATTTCCATCTCTCGCCATGTTACATAATGGTTTAGAGTATCAGTATTTTGTTACTTTATTAGTTTAGGCAGTACATTTTAAGGGCGTATTGCTCACAGATGGGATAAAACAAAATACAATAATGGATGCTACATACCACTAGAAGATTTTGAAATTTGTATTTCCTTTAAAGAAGCCAAAGTAACACTACGAGTTAGTTAAACAACTGCAGTACAACAAGTCATTATTCTTGCTTTCTGTCCTATGAAGGTTGTTATAGATGGTATCCATATGCAAGTCTCAGAACACCTTAGCAATTGGCAGCTATTAACCTCATTTCCAATCATGTTTTGGAAGAGGTCATTCCACTTCAGTGAAGTAACAAATGACATCCTCTGAACCGTGGGCCAAGGTCACAACTGCTTTTATTGACTTGCCATGGGCTCTTGGTCTGATAAACCCTAAACTGCTACAGAGTACCTATTAAAGGCATATACCAAATGATCAATCAGTAGGATCGGAAAATTGCTCCTGAATTCTAGACAAAATTAGCAGTTTAAAAATATAATGGTAATTAGTGAAGTTCCTCTAGTTGGTGGTCAAGCTCAGACGAAGGGAAAAAATTCTCATGTTCTCACCAACATTTCATTTCCATGAGCACTTTAAACTCAAACAATTCATTGAAGAAAAAAAAGTGAATTTTGGAGAACATTATAACCAACTTGTCAAATTTCAGGCAAAATAGGTGAAATTAAGAAAAAAATATCTCCAACTCAACTTAGTTACTTTGGCCTACATTTTGCAGGTTGGTTGTGAATTAACAACAAAGAACTGTTTAGAGATTAAGCCCACAAATCTGCACCTAAATAAAAAATGTAATTGGCCCAAGTAGACTATTTTGGCCCATTTTTTACAATTTAGTTGTTAATTTCCCCAAATTCACTGCTGTGTGAATAGTGCCCTATATTTCTATAAGTGCATTCCAAAATTCAACTTTATCCAAGTCCTTTGGAACTCTAAGTGTTAAATTTGTTAACAATTTCTTCTGATTTATATATTTAAAATACTCAAATACAGACAGAGGATTTTTTTTCCTTCAAACTCCTGGCCTGTGCAATGATATAATGCAAATATTCAGTGAACTGGCTACAGGATAAACACACTGGCAGAGATATTTTGGCATTTACTATTAGCATGACATATGCTTTTGTCAATAGACTGCTACTAAGACAATTTCTTTTGGCTCAGTGATGACACTGATTTACTCAGCAATAAAATGTGTACATTTCAGTGATAGTACAAAGTAAAATTTACTACTGAAATACTGTATAGACATCATGCTAACAGTTTACAAAACAGATTACAAAAATACCATATTTAGACGCCAAAATTAGCAAAATATTTATAATGATCATATTAAGGATAAGTGGCATGTTGGATCACATACATACTTTGAATTAAATGGCTAAAATCTTTAAAATGAAAATGGTTCTAGGGCATAGGCTTAAAGGGGATACATATCAGCAAATGTAAAGAAAAAAATGTATTTTGCATTATGTAGTCGATATTTTGTACAATCAGGTAAATTGTGTATAATTGGTCCCATCATGAAATCTTTGTACTGGCTACAAGTAAAAACGTGAGTATTGAACCAGGAATCTAGTAGCTCTGTGATTGGGTCATGACATAATATCCCACAATGCTTTGATTGAAACTGCACACATATGGTAAAGGGGTACTGGGAAATATCTGGGTAATCCCTGTACAGTGCTGTCCAAAATTATAAAAAATAATTAAAGGTATACTATAAAAAAACAGAATAACTTAATGTAAGTCAAGGATAGAATGGGAAGTGCAGGTGGGTATTTGGAGACAGAAGTTGATCAAGTAGTTATTTTCTAGTTAGTGCCCACTTAGAAACCCACTCACTAGACAAATAAATTGATGTGAATAGAAACAAGAGGTTAAGAGGGTCCTGCTTGAACTAGATTACAATCGTGTAGGAAGTGTCATCTAATAACTCAAGGGAAAGAACATTAGGGGAGATATATCAAAGTGTCATGATGTGCAACATTGTAAATGTGGAGGAATCACCAAAGGAAGTACCTGCTGTTCAACTGGTTTCCATTGGGATTGACCAACTTTTAGAACTTCCTGCCACTTTTTATGTTATCACACTGTGTGTCAGTAGGGTGGATCTATTGCTACATATGCTACCTGAATGTAGTTAAGAAGCCACTGTCATCACCATAATATCATTGTTCTCAGTCTCCATGCACAGTTTGGCTGATATCTGCAGTAAATAGTAAAAAGGGGCTTCAGCTATAAGTCTGTCCCCTGGGATAGTGAAATCCCATGCATCTAACATCCAAATAGTTTGCATGCACACATAGCAAGAATGTCCATCTTATTTCCTCTCTGTCTCTGCAGAGATTCAGACTTGCAATTGCAAGTATCAGCTTATTCAACAGTTTCCCTTATCCTGATCAGTGAAACTGTCGTGGGATAACATTCCCAATCCATTAACCTGTGCTAGAACGTCTATGGGATAAGAAAAGAAAACACTCACAGACCAAAATGATTAGTACAGCCTACATTTAAGGACATTTTTTTCCCTTTAGTTATATTATTATTATTTTTTTTAATACATTATCTACATAATCTTTATGAAGATGATGTCCCTTTAAACCTATAAAAGATTAAAAAAAACATTTGGGAGAGCTACAAAGTGCAAAAGAGACAGAGTGAAATTGGTAATTTTGGTTGAAGACAGTATATTTCTCTAAATGCATGACTGTTTAAGGAACTAAATAATAGTGCTATTACAGGCATATGCAGAATATTTATTTTTCTTTCTTCCCTTTTTTCTTTCTTTCATTTTTTTTCTCAGAATATTTATTTATTTGTTTATTTATTGCACCAAAATAATTCTGTACTGGACAGTGAACATGTTTTATGGTTTAAAACAAATGTCTTCCCTCAAGGGTTTTTTTTTTGTTACTCAGCATGTCCAATGCATACACATGACACTTTAGGCTTGAAGCCAGAAATACTGTACGAGTTAAATAACAGCGTGCAACATGTGGGTAATGGCAGTTGCATCTTGTCATTTGTGTAGAACATTTAACCATAAACAAAGCAAGTTACTGCCAAGAAATACGAAAGCAAGGTTCTCTAACTTTGCACAATCACATTTCCACACTAGGATTCATTACACATTTCTGTGCACATTCTGATCGACTCCAAATATCCCACCTCATATCTCAACATAATGATTATTTTACATTGGGGTTTCTTATCTAATTCATTCTACTCACCAAATTCATTATTCTGTGGTTAAGAAGTTTACTGAAAACCACATGTGCTTGATTGCCTTTAAAATTAGTTTTGATACCTTATTCCAGCAACACCGACCAATGATTTAATACACAGGCAAAACAATCATTGTCCCCATATTATTGAGTATGTTTTAGGTGATTTGGACCTTGGGATCGTTTTCATTAAAGGTTAGTAAATAAATACTAGCAAATATATCTGATACTTTATAGTTTTAAAGGGAAACTGTCACTTCCTAGGGTTGGTTTTCATAATGTTCAGTTCCTATGTTTAAGAAATATGTATGTGTGAGCAGTTGCAAATAAAATTACATGTAGAAATCTACACCTCTTTATCTTGAAACTAGGCGCCTCCATCTTGCCTCCAAGCACACAGAGAAGAAGAAAAATGAGACAATGTTTCCATTATCCTCTTCATCTTGCAATGTTTGCCCTAGCTTTGCCTTGTTGGAACTGGATTATGATGTTATTTGATAAATCTTTAATGCAAATGTAAATGAAAATGGACCACCTCATTAAAATGGATCTTCAATGGTTTATTTCATGGGGTGATGGTAGAATTACTAGTCAAGTCATGAGTTCTCTTTTAATTGTGGAGCATGCATAATGCACAAGTTAGTGTGGCTTCCATTATAATGAACAAAAGAAGGGAGGCCTTTTATTATGGAAAGGGTGACATGTTTCAGTCCCAGAGAATAAAACATTGGAACTTAATAGTCATGGCAAAATATTGTTTGAAAAAAATGTCATTGGTCCATAGTCAACTAACAAGGGTTAACCAGTGGTTATTTGGTACTCTTCCCCTTTACTACACTTACCTTCCTCTTGACAATAATAAATGTTTTGATGACATGGTTATGATTCGTAAGACCGTTTCTCCTAGAGCAGGAGTAAGCAATCTTCAGCACTCTGGATGATGTGGACTACATCTCATCTAAATCTCTGACACCATTACGGCTCTAAGAGCATTGTAGGAGATGTATAGTGTAGTGCCAAAGGCTGCCTATCCCTGCCTTACATAAAGGTAACAAAAAAATTCTAAAGTAAAAATCTGTGAATAAGACTTCTTCTGAAATCACTGTTAGAAAACCCATATAAAGTATATCCTGACACAGAATTATTTGTTTACTAACCAGTTAATCCAGGATAAACTAGTGAAGCTGTGAGTGATACTGAGGTGAAGAATTTTCCATTTCAACTATTTTGATCTACAGTTTGCAAGTTGATTAACTGCATTATTTACTAATTTATATTAATGGAATTTAAAGGAACACTATAGTGTCAGGAATAAAAACATGTATTCGTGACATTATAGTGCTAGTGTGGGCTGGTATGGCTGATTAGATGGCCGGCCCAACCCCGATCTCCCTCAAAATGTTAAGTTACTGACTTTTTTTCCTCCATGTCGAGCCGGTCTTGCCTTGACTGGCCCCACCTCCATGGCTGAAATAATCAATCTTGATGATCTCAGCCAATCAAATGCTTTCCCATATGAAAGCATTTTTAAGCAATTGCACATGCGTGGCAAAATACCCAACTGTACTAGTCAGCATCTCCTCATAGATATGTACTAGTCAGCATCTCCTCATAGATCTCTAGCAGCCACTAGAGGTGCTACTAGGCAGCAATGTAAACACTGCCTTTTCTCTGAAATACAGTGTTTGCATTAAAATACTATTCTCCCCAGAACAACTATAGTATGATTAATTTGCAATGTTTAAGAATGACTACATTAACCCCTTAGTGACCAGACCTTTTTTCCATTTTCTTACAGTTAAGGACCAGCGCTGTTTTTACATTTTTGCAGTGTTTGTGTTTAGCTGTAATTTTCCTCTTACTTATTTACTGTACCCACACATATTATATACTGTTTTTCTAAAGATACCATTATTTTCATCATATCATACAATTTACTATAAAAATAATTCTAAAATATGATGAAAAAATAAAAAACACACTTTTTCTAACTTTGACCCCCAAAATCTGCTACGCATCTACAACCGCCAAAAATGGTAAATAGTTTCTAAATCTTGTCCTTGGTTTAGAAATACCCAATGTTAACATGTTTTTACCTTTTTTGCAAGTTATAGGGGTATAAGTACAAGTAGGACATTGCTGTTTCAAAATATGTATTTTAACAATTTATAAATAGTGACAGATTTTTTTATCTGTCATAAATCTCTGAATCATACCTCACATGATGAATTATGAACTTTAACTTTGGCCAGTGAGTGTGACTAAGTGGCTACTAAAAAAGACTGAACATACCCCATTTGCAATACCTTGGGTTATTTTCAAAATAGTAAAATGTATTACAACGATGATATCATCAGTGAAAGTACAGTTTGTGTGTGAAAAATTTTAAAAATGCCACTTTCACTGACAATATCATCACTGTGATATGTTTTACGGTTTGAAACACTAATATATGTATTCAGCGAAGTCTCCCGAGTAAAACAGTACCCCCCATGTACAGGTTTTAGGGTGTCACGGAAGGTTACAGGGTTAAATACAGTGCTAGCAAATTAAATTTTCTGGACTTTCGGCCTTGGATGTCAGACAGGTCCCTCAAATTGCAATCAATAAGATTACTTAATTATGTAAAAATATTACATAAATATGCATGTAGAATTTAAATATATATATATACATATTTATATATTTGAAGTCTACGTGTATATTTATGAAATTATTTATGTAATTATGTATATTGATATATGTATATATATTTCGTCATTTTTTAAAATTTATATATACATATATCTACGTGTATTTTGATATTAATATATATTAATAGTCTGATATATATATATTAATATCAAAATACAGTCCAATATATATTAATATCAAAACACAGTTAGTATAAAATTATATATATATATGTATGTATAATTGTTTTATTATTTAAAAAATAGATATTTATCTTTAATTATTATTTATTTTTTATAATAATATATATACAATATATATAGTTATTATATATATTATATATATACTTGTGTAATTTTACTCTAAGTGTATTTTTTTTAATTTATGTATATATTAATAATAAAATACACTTAGTATGACATTTTATATATATATATATATATATACATATATTATATATAGATATAATATATGTATATATATATATATCTCTCATATATAAACAAATATTATTATTTTTTGTTTAATAACATTTTTTTATTTTTTATTTTACAGATGCAGGGAGACTGCCTGTCAGTTCAGGCAGTCCCCCTGCAGGCAGCACTATAGACACCTACTGCGGCCATGTGACCGCTCTTTCAGAGTGATCACATGGCACGCAGGGGCCTAATTTGCCGAGGGAGGACAGTCTGGGCTGTCAGTCAGTCCCCCCAGACTGGGAGAAACACCGATAGCCGGCGAGGGAACGGCGGCAATCGAGTAAGTAATAGATTTGCCGCAAACTTATTTTTGCCGGACATACCTAGTACGTCCACGGTCCTTAAGGGGTTAAGCTGTAGTTGTTCTGGCAACTAGAGTGTTCCTTCAAAGAGCTCTATTCAATAAACACGAAAATGTGTTTTTATCCAAATCAGTCATTTTTGCCAAAATTTGGCAATTTGCTTAATAATTCATTACAAATTTATATACAATTATTGATAAGTTAAGTAAAATTGAAATTAACATGGTACGTAAGCCTGCCAAAACACATTCATTCAGTAGAGGGAAATGTGCAGAATAATTACTATTTTCAGTAGCACATTAAGGATCTAGCAAACATGCTAATATACTTTAAACCATTATTCTAGGTTCAGTGAACAAAATCTGTACAATTCCTCTTACAAACCACTTGTACTTAGTATTTATATCCACACTGAAAATTGCTTTGAGTTATTCAATTTACAGATAATTTACCCAGCAGCATTGGCTAATGTTTTATACCAATTCCAGGGCCAATGCAAGCAAACATTTTAATTGTGTGACCGTATTTCAATACATCGTTATGAAAAAGGCAAGTAAAATTAAAACAAAAATATCGCCAGTACGCAATTTTCTCCAGGCCTCCACTAGCTAATCTGATACAAAGAAGTTATGCTAGCAATCCTAACACATGCTTTAACCCCTTAAGGACCAAACTTCTGGAATAAAAGGGAATCATGACATGTCACACATTTCATGTGTCCTTAAGGGGTTAAACTGGAGTTCTGGATTTGGCCCAGATGGCGACTGTACTTAGATGTGTTCAAATTTTAAAGGGTTACAATACCCCTATTAAAAGAGAGGATCTTTGCAGCGTAATATGCCCTACTGGGCGCCATGGGAAAGGTCTCCCCTTTCAATGTGCAGTGAACCCTGAAATAAAAAAGTTTTACTTACCTTAAATCCAGCGCCAGGCGAATCTTGCAGTGTTGGTCTTCCACGCCTCCCTCCAACGCAGTCCAATCACAGTCTTCTCATAGAGGAGCCTGTGATTCGACCAATTGCTGGCTTGGAGTGCATGCGCACACAATGGGAGGGAGGTGAGGGAGGTTGCCAGCGAGGGGAGGGAGTGGGTAGAAGGGAGGGAGATTTAAAAAAAAAAAAAAAACAATGTGCAGGGAGCACAGAGGGAGAGGGTGGAAGAGGAGATCTATTTAATGTCTGTAATTTATGCACAGAATTGACTGTTCCAGACTGCCTAAGTTGCTGGTGGTGCGCATAATTGCCAATAACTGCAATGTTTCAAAGTGAAGAACTACACATACTGACTCATGTCAATCACCATAACCACTTCAAAAAGCAGAAGTGGTCGTGGTGGTTAGAGTAATCTTTTAATCGTTGCTTCTGTTTTAGATCCTTTATTTGCTTTTTCTTAGTGATACACATTTTATTGAGTCTGTATTGTGCTGGTTAGTACGTGCTCGCATACTTGACTACACAGATGGTCAATGTTGATGTTGTACAATGTACTGTGTGTTTTAATTATAATTCATATTTTTTACTTCTAAGTTGAGCAAGAACCATTTTTTTTTCAGTACATCAACCTCCATCTGCAAAAATATAATTGCTTTAAAATATAGACTACATGGGGAGGCAACCGTCAGCACTCCAGATGTGGACTACATCTCCCATAATACTCATACAGCCAAGATGCTGTCAAAGCATCAGGGGAGACGTAGTCCATAATATCTGGAGTGCTGAAGGCTGCCTACTCATAGTATAAAATGAATAAAGTTTCAGATTCTTTTTTTACTCTCTTATAAAGGAGAGTACTGGGACCTTTATTTGTCCAATTAGTGAAGTGTGTATAACCTTATTATACACATTATTAATCAAAAACTCCCATACTATGTTTTCTAATAGCATTTAATGGAAACATTTAAATTCCCATATGCCTTGCTAACTAATGTCCCTTAAGTGTTAGCCTTTCTACAGTTTGCTTTAAAAACAATCTTTATTGAATGTCGCAAATGATAGATTACGCACGCATCTGAATGTCAAGGTTATTGGCTTACTTAACAAGTGTTTGTAGATTTTTTTCCTTTTTTATTTTGGAGGTCACGCTTCACACACTTTTTAAAATAAATCCTGAACTTCTGCTCGCCTCCAGCGATCTACAAATGTTAACACAGGAAAAGTTGCAAAAACATAATGAAACATAATATTTGGTATGATGTCTTGGTTCTCACATACTAAGTCCTTAATAAATCAAATAAACATGGCGATCTTGTCTATAGGTCCCTGCTGAGTGGTGTCTACGGACAAAATATACAATGCGTATGGCATATACAGGAAAAAGACTATAGCTAAACATTTCCAAGAATAGGACCACTCCCACACAGCACTCTATTAAAATGTCACCCGGAGGTCGTTAAATTATGTGCCACGTTTTAAATCCTGATATATATGGAAGGTAACCTTTCCTCTTGTGTGCAACATAGAGAAATACATTTCATTTTTATTTGAAATGCTGCTGAAATATAATATAGACCATTAAATATAATAATAATCATTTCTATTTATATGGCATTTTTTCACCCTTATTAATTAAAAATGCTTCGTTCGTACTTTCCGATGTAATTGAGTCAGCAGTTACTTGTGTTTTCAGTTGCCTTTGTGGTTGAAATATAAGATCTATACAAAGTCAAAACATACACTGGTACAAAAAACACCAACAAAATGTCATGTAAAACGGAAATATGAACAAACTTTCTGCGGTTTAATCTTAATGTTATATGTTAACAAATTAATGTTATATGTTTTTGTCTTTTTTACAGAACAATAGATGAAACATTTAGTTATATTTGTTTTTATTCAGATCTATAAATTGTCAAAACTCTACTTTAAGCAGGTAAATTCAAACACTGATCTCCAGATAAATAGAGACATAAATTCCATAAGCAGTCAGAAAACACAGCAAATGGATGGCAAAGGTTTACTGATGTCATGGCAACAATGCTATAGAGCGTTCCTCATATGATTATACCTGCTATAATCTATAACATGATCTCTGTATTAATCTGATGGATAATCCCGATATGTTGCCCTCATCACTGTCAAAGTGCATACCTCCCAAGTGTCATTACTTTGGTTTTAATTCCCTTCGTCCCTCTATTCTAATCCTGATTTCCTTCTTTCCTAGGAGCTCCATTTTGTTGGTGTGTCTGAGTGTATAACAGAGGACACAACTTTACGAGACAAGAAAGTAACAAAAATTGATTAAACTGTTAAAATTGACAATTTACTAATAAGAATCTTCCTGTTACGCAACAGGCAGGCATGACGTAGAACTGTTTGCAGAACGGTAAATCTTTAGCAATATTAGTCATTAAAAAAAAGCAGGTACAGCCATACCAGTCTGAAAGTGCCTGATCTTGTCAGATCTTAGCATCCATCCAGACTTGGGCATGATTAGTAATCATATGGGAGACCAACTAGGAACCAAAGGTGTTTGTATTAAGGCAATAAAGATGACACGCGGTATAACAGATGCACATGTGATTCAATGCTAGGCTACATTACAGCCAGTCTTAGAATAATACAGAGATATTTAGTGCCTGGACTAAAATCAAGTGAAGAAAAAAAATGAAAAATTTGTTTTTTGAAGACTTTATAACTACACTGTCAAACAGAACAGAAAATGTGTTTTCCCTTAGGTTGACATTTTTAATTCCAATTTCTGACAATCTGAGTTTTGTAAATAACTCTTAATGCTTTATTATATATCTAATGTTTTATAATCCAGTAATATCAATATCATCTGAGATCCACAAACAAACATGTATCGTTCAACCCGTGATTTGCTTTCTTCTAAAAAGCTTAAGGGCCAGCAATTTGATCCCTTCGCTTGTGTGGTCCAAAACTACCAGAGCTATGATGGAAGAAAAGATGTAACAATCGAGATTCTAAACTATTTTGTTTCCAAGACACTACACTGAATGCTGCATAGTGAATGTCTACACCAAGCCTAAAATGTTATTTCAAATTGACTTATTATAAGGTTACTTTATGGTAAATTCTATTACGTTCTAATTTATTAAACAAGGATTCAGTGCTCGCTGCTTTATTGAAGCATGTTGTGTTGAAACAGAATCCCAACATATATACATTTAAATGAGAAAATTACACATAATTGGAATGTTCTGGCTACAAAATCACAGGCTGCCATTGGCTTTTAAACAGTTAAGGGAAGAAAAAAAGACAATATACAGCAATAAGCATTTCCTTGTGTAGGTCTTTACAGCAGTAATGTCCGGATGTGACTGCTAGAAGAGTTTTAATATGCCCCAGCTCTGCTGTCAAGGCAGGAAAAGAAATCAGTGGGAACTATGTACCATAAAGAGATAGAGAGTTAGGATGGGATGGAACAAGTGCAAACGGGAGACCATACAAGAAGTAGCTAATTTTGAGTAATGCGGTTTCATATTGCACATTAAAGGAGTCTTGTTCCTTTTTCTAAAACCGCACAGAAAACAGCCTGAAGTCTGATGTTCTTATGGGTTGTAATAAAACAGTGGAATAGTGGAAATTTCCAAGAACCAAATACACTAACCATATCTAAACGGCACAGAGAAATATAAATCACTGCTCATACAGCATCTCCAGCCAAGATTCACGGTGACTGTTCAAATGACTGCTGAAGGGTTAGAATCCTGTTTTGTCTCAAATTAAAATGACTTTGTTCAATCACATAATTTTAGTTTCAGAGCCCATGGTAGTCAGGAACGGCCAATATTTTTTCCCTGAAAGGGTTACTATCAACCAGTGTAACCAGTAATGACTTTTCACGAGAAATAAACTGCTACCATTCTTCCTCACATATGCTGTAATGTGTGGGAACTGAAGTCTACTAGAATCATGGATCCATTGATAGTTTACAGGGGTCAGTCACTAAGCTAAGCTTTCACGGTTATTTACTAAACAGGTAAAGGTTGAGAATTCACCAGGATTTTCGTTTTGTTAATGTTAGGCCAAAATAGCCAAGCTGGAAACTTAGTTGAGCTGGATAATTTTTCCAAATCATCTATTAAGGTCTTTTCTCTAATGGTTAATAGTATAGCACTGGAAAAGGTTCTCTAAGGAAAGTCTTCCATAATACAAAAAAAAAATAAAAGTGTGTAAACTCAAACAAAGCTTAAAATGTTGTAATGTCAACTGTACAATAATGAAACTTTGTTAATTTACTGTGTGCAAATACAAAAATTGTGTTTCTGGAACTCCTATATTGCTTTGGAGATACAAAGTCTGCATACCAACTCGAAAGTTAATAACCCTTTTCTTAACTTTGTTTCCAGTGCCGTGACATGGTCTTACCTGTAGCCCATCCACCTCCAATTGCATCAATATGCTTGATGACTTCTTGACCAATTAAATGCTTCTCCTTCAGAAGCATTGTGGACAGAAAGTGCATGTGTGGTAAACGCCAGACTCCGCCAATCAAATGCTTCTATAGAGAAGCATTGAATCCAGTGCTTCTCTATGGGAATAATTTGAGCTGCCTGCATTCTACTCAGAGGACAATCGACATCCACATAGAATGTGTGAGGTTTTCTACTGGTATTAAAAAAATATATCCACATATATTCACAGAAATCCACAGACACTAGTAGGAAATCCACAGACACTAGTGTAAGGAATACATTTAATTTTACATTGCATGACTAAGGGGAAGAGGGACACTGCACCCAGACCACTTAAATGAGCTGAAGGGGTCTGGGTGCCTATAGTGTCCCTTTAACCCCTTAAGGACCAAACTTCTGGAATAAAAGGGAATCATGGCATGTCACACATGCCATGTGTCCTTAAGGGGTTAATTTCCAATAAAAAGGTGATAAGGACACAGACATAAAAGGTATCAACAGCACAGACACAAACTTACTACAAGTACAAAGCATATACAGTTTTACAGGGAATCAATAGCTTGGACAGTACTGTAGGAAATCCACAGGACAAACACTGTAACAGGAAATCTACAGCACACACACATTGTAACAGTCTACATTGCAGGTAAGTATAGGACAGACAGTTTTGCAGGAAACCCACAGCACAGACTGGTTTGCTTGAGCAATCTTTAAAGAGATTCTATAGTGTAAGGAATACAAAGCTGTATCCTAGCACTATAGTTCCCCCCGCCGCCCCTAGGCAGCCTTTGTTCTGCAGTGCAATCATTGCAATCATTTCAAAAACTATAATGCTTTACATTGCAGGGGGACAGGGACACTGCACCTAGACCCCTTCAATGAGATGCAGTGGTCTGGGTGCCTATTGTGTCCCTTTAAGCACCCTTAAGTAAACCTACAGTATAGACAGTATTGATAGGAAATTCACAGGGCAGGGATCAGTTTTACAGGAAATCCACAGCAATGGAAATCTTGCAGGAAATTCACATGACAGACTATCAAAGGAAAGCCAACCATAGGAAATCCACACATACTCAATCAATTGAATAATTGGACAATTTTTAAATGCAAGCATTCACTTCACAATTCGTGTGTGTCACTTCACCACACTGTTCAGTGAAGAACTCCCTAAAGAAGTGCAGATTTGTTCCTTTTGGATCTAAATGTGTTTATTGCATGCTGCACTCCCCCGGAGTACAGACTCCCTTTCATAAACAAAATATAAGGTAGTTGAATGTTTTTT
Organism: Pelobates cultripes; assembly: GCA_933207985.1. NCBI lineage: Eukaryota > Metazoa > Chordata > Amphibia > Anura > Pelobatidae > Pelobates > Pelobates cultripes. Next base: position 262,825,467 of record OW240916.1, on the reverse strand, counting down.
TAATGTTTTGTATGAGAATTTGCTCGAGGCGCACTACATTTACATTTGGTTAGTATAGAATAAAAGTAGGGATCGTGAAAAAAATAGAGAGCAGAATTGTACGTTTTAGTACTAAATCGCTGAATTTTTATATATTCCACAAGTCAGCAAATGTTCCAGCTTGTTTATTTTTGCCTGAAATGTACAATTCTCTTGGCCTTTCTTTTAAATTCCATACAGTGATTAAACTCTAAAGACTTTGCATTTCTGTATTGTGGTATAAATAACGGACAGCTTGGGGTTTCAGCTATTGCCTTCCCAATTCAGCAATAAAAGCTTACAAGATAGGAGTCGTAAAGATTTATCAAAATGAATCCAGCGATTTGTCAGCAGCGGTTATCACCAAGGGTCTTACGATAACTGCTAGTACAAGCCTTGCACTGGTCATATACAATCCAATCCAATAAGTTATGTATTTGCCTGGGCATTGTGTACGTAATAACAATGGTTTGTTAAAGGCTGGAAAAGGTGGCATTATCATATAAAATAAATAAAGTGCACTAACAAACAATACACACTTTCATTCAGAGCTCCATAACACTATCCTCTCCTACACAAATATTCACTGCTTAAGGGCAGACATTATTCTCTCAGTGGTACTTTCCATTTAACCCTTCTAGAAACAAATGTTCTGAATTATAGTTATATACTAGTAGCATTGATAGGGGTCACTTTTTGTGTAACAGATCTAGACTCAATAATGCCAATTTAAGAAGAATAGGATTACATGAGTTGTTTTAACTTAAGTTTACTCACTTCTGTTCATTCACAGTTATGCCAAAGTGCAATATATTTATACATTAAGTTTCTTCTACTCCCTTTTATTTTGAACAATGTTGCACACTATATAGCTATGCCTTGTAATAACAAACCCTGCGTTAACCATTTCAGTGTTGGAGTGAATAACAATTTAAAGCCATCTTAATTTATGACAAAAGGAAGCATTTTCACATGTTGAAACAATGATCATAAATATATAGGGTTAATTCACTAAACAATGTGTTCTGGTGAGCTGACAATCAAGTCCCAAACTTTATTATTATGATGAAGATTTCTTCAAATTGATAGTTTATTGGCATAGCATTTGTAATTCTGTTGATAGCTGATGTCAATGTCTAAGCTCCCATAAGCTAATACTGAAAACTGCAATGTTACAATTATTAGCACAATATGAAACGTGAACAAAGTTTAAAAAGATCTGTTTAGTATGTACAGTCTCTACAGAAAATAAGAAAAATGGGCTGAAGCCAAAAAGAATTTCAGAAACTATTTACTATTTAAAGGAATGGTTTTCATTATGTTTAAGTGAATTAGTCTGTTTCCTTTAAACAAGGGAGATTAACAAGCTACCATGAACCTCCTCTGGGATTCTGACACTTTTAGTGGCTTGTGACATATGACTTGTGACTAGCAAGCTTCTTTCAAAAGCAAAAAAACCCCTGCTCTTGCTAAAATCCCCTAGAGTTAATGTAAATTAAGATTGCGTGAATGGTAGTGTTTTCAGTTAAACATTAGGTTAATTTATATATAACTCTTTTGGTATGTGCTTTACAAGTAACGCCAAGCCTCCATAGCAAGCCAGTAACCAACCTCATGCTGATGAGTTGCATTAACAACGAAACGGCTGTCCATGAGTGGTTCACTGGCTCTGCTCCTCTTCCTGAGTTGTGTTTCAAAGCTGTTGTATACAGCAAAAAAATACTCCAAGGAATCCATGTATAAAGTGGAATTATGAGGCAAAAATGTGGTTCTTTGTTGAGCTAATTTGCATATGCCTACCCAAAATCCTTTGCAGTAGTGAGAGCACTGTTAAAGTAAGAGTTCTGTGGGAAAAGCAAATCTTATAGCTTGAGATTATATATAGGACCTGCCAAAGATGGGGTACATTGACGTTGTGGCAGGCTTATGCAATGTATGATTATATAATGTAACTAAACCCCCATTATTTTTGCCTAGATTAGGTGTTTTTAAAAAAACAAATAAAATCTTTCAACATTGAAGTTGCTGTTTAGTGGATAGGTGAGTGCGCTGGATCTTGTGTATTATATATATATATATATATTACAAGTTATGAAATTTTTGTTTTTTTGTGAATTAATCTCTCTCTCTCTCTCTATCTATCTATATATAGGGAGAGAGTGAGAGAGAAAGAGAGAGATATTTATTCACAAAAAGCACAATTTTTATATCTTGTAATATATATATAAGCTCTCTCTCTCTCTCTCTCTCTCTATATATATATATATATAAATAAATATACATATAATTCCAAAGATATATAATCTGTCAAAGGGTGTTCAAAGCTATAATCTTAAAATGGATTTCACCTCTATCTATTTGTCTCAGCTTAATTTGCCCCAGAGTGACTGTAGCTATATGTATTATCTGTTGTATACATAGAGACACTATCTGTATACATATGAACACATAGCCTTTATATTGACCCACTGCCTATGTAATCCCCCTCCGATATGTACTAGATATCCCCCTATGAGAAAATTAGAAATCTACATTATCATCTTAAATATGTCTCCTGTAACCACAAATGTGGCTATAGCCTCCTATTGAACAAAAAGACCATCCATATATTGATACAGATGACCCAGTTCTTGGCCTGCCAGTTTGTATGCAGATTAGATAGTGGTGAGGGGAAGGGATTCAAGAGAAGTTATTCACTAAAGGTTGCACTGTCAGGAATTAAACCGAATTACTAATTTTAGGCCACAATATCAGAACTGTAAATATTCTTCAAACCCAAAGCATCTTTAGAGAAAGACTCTGACTGCATTTGCTCCACTGGTTCTTACCGTACCCTGAACTACGAATAGAAGATCACTAGGTTGTGGCTAGCCCCAGTTCTAGACGATGGAGAAGCATGGGACCAGGTCCCATGATGAAAGCCAATTTGGTTAGAATAGGAACCATTCAAGTAATGCTGAAAATGTAATTATAGCATTTTTCCTCTAAAAAAGATAACAGAAGCAACAAGGACAATAGTGGATAATTAATAGAATCTTTTTATAATTGCTATTAAACAGATTTGAACATTCCACCTTGGTCACATAACATAATTTAATATATGCTTTTATATATATATATATATATATATTATAGTGATAGTTAACTTTTTTATGGCTAACCATGCGGTCTCAGTTTGTGGCAGAGTTATTTCATGGATGTTTATAGGCTATCAAGGTCTATATATTACTCCAGGGAAGTTTGTGAACAGACCCAGGCATTCAATTGTTTGTGTCAAGATTAGTATGATAAGATCTAGAAAAGGTTTCTTAGCCAAGTGAATGAGATAAGTATGCTCAACTAAAGCAAATTGTAGAAAACAGTTCAGAAAATGTAAAACAAACTGAAAAAAAGAGATCTTCAATCTATCCTATGTTACTTAAAGCAAAGATTATTATTGTGCAAAAGATATTCCAGATTCCATTTAATGTACAGACTTTAGAAAACTCTACATCAGACTAAAATTTAAAATAAACTAAGTACAAACTACACAGCTATCTAAATAGTTCAGGTAAGCAGAACTAAAACATATGGAGACCCTCATTGTCTATAGCAGTCATACCACATTTCATATGTAGATAACCCATAGGGTGCCGAGTAGTATTAGCAATCTAGACGGAATAAGTCTCACAATTAAAAAAGTGTTCTAAAAGATGGAGTTTTGGTTTTAAAGAGAAACATCTATATTTGTAGGTTATTATATAGTATCTAGGTGCTGTGGGCCGTAGTCTCATTAGGACAATGAGTTTAAATAAAATAGTGTAATAACAGAATCATTTCCATATTGAAACTAAAACTCTATAACGTATCCCATTATCAGTGCTGTCTTTTAAGCCAGGCACACTGGTTGATATAAGGAGGTGCAGAAGACACAACTATGAAGACAGATACGTGGCTCACCTCGACTTGTTGATGGTGGAATCGTACATTCTAAAGATTATTTTTGAGTTGTTGAAGTTTAATATTGTGTAATTTATACGTTCATGGAGTGCAAGGGAAAAAAGAGGAGAATGGTGTCTTAAGTATTTAATCTTAAATACTAGATTTGCTTGAATCAAATGTTTATCTGAGCAACTTGGTTTTAAGGTTGTTCTACATTTATGGTTGTTTAACATATCTGTAGTTTAGATTCTGTCTTTTTCCAGGGATTTTCAAAACCAAGGTCCATGGTGTGTGAGAAATCCCCCTCTCATAATATTGTAAAGCGCTACGGAATCAGTTGGCGCTATATAAATGGCAATAATAATAAATAATAATAATAATAATGTCAGTACAGGCTAGCAACTAACCTACAGTCATAGAGTCTGATTCAAACTCGGCTTATTTCTGGTCTATCTGCGGTCATTTGAACCTTGCCCATTACAGATAGGTAGGAAAAATCCTACTTGTCTTACAAGAGTTACAGAGATACTTAGTCTTAATAATAAGTGGAGCCTTCATTTTCTCAAGTTTACATTCTATTTCACTAAAACAGTCTTCCAAGTATATTAGAGGCTAAAGGTAGGGAGAGTTAGATGGGCTGTGATCAGGGCCGGCGCTTCCTATAAGGCGAACTAGGCAGCCGCCTAGGGCGCCATATAGGAGGGGGCGTCCTGCGCCCCCATCGCCGGCCCTTTAAATTCTGCAGCCGCCTGAGCACTCTATGGAGA